>OV179156.1:12608714-13858714 GCA_921972225.1 Euplexia lucipara
TGATTCATGAGTGTCGTAAACCAATAAAAAATAATAACGGTGCGTCACATGAGGTGTTAGCTGGCAGTCGGATTGAAGTTTTAAATTACGTACTAGTATAATACCTTTAGTAAGGGAAATAAACATACATATTTTCAATAGTTCTAGATTCATTTTCTTTTTTTCAGATATTCATCGAAAAGTTTGCCAGATCGAGTATGTGAACATAACACAAAAGCATTAAAGTGTACAACTCTCACGATGCGTGATATACAATTAATACATCAGAAGTTTTACAAGAGACCTACAAAACTTGATCAAGATGTTATGCTGTTTAAATTATGTTCAATAAAACAAACAAAGAAAAGGCCGGAATTTAAAGGCAAGAAAAAGTTTACAACTTACTATTCTGTATTTGTTAACAAAATCAAAGTGCCAATTTGCCAAAAATTCTTCCTTAATATTTTTGGAATAAAGAAGTATAGAGTAGAGTATTTAATGAAAAAATTTTATGAAACCGGAGAGTTCCCCCGCGATGCTCGTGGAGGAGATCGCAAGGCTATAAAATATGCGGATAAAAGAAACTCGGTTCACCGCTTTATTCAAAGTCTTAATTGCATTGAGGCACATTATTGCCGCAAAAACAAACATGCTGAAAGAAAATACCTTCCTTGCGAATTTAATATAAAAAAAATATTTCTCATGTTTAATACGGACCAGCAAAATTCACAAATGGGGGTAAAGCTATCATATTTTAGACACATTTTCAATACCGAATATAATATAGGATTTGGCACACCGCAAACAGACGTTTGCTCCAAATGCCTGGAATTAAGAGAAAAGGTAAAAAGAGAGCAAGACGAATCTCAAAAGGCTACATTGATAGCAGAAAAGAGAGTTCACACATTACGGGCTAAATCATTTTTTGAAAACTTGCGAGAAACAACATCTGGTCTAAAAATTATATCTTTCGATTTTCAAAAAAACCTCCCTTTGCCTAAGGTACCTGATCAGTCCTGCTATTATAGTCGTCAACTATACTTTTATAATCTAGCCATTGTGGAAGGATCTTCTGATTTACCTTTAAACAAAGATCGTGTTTTTGCGTACTATTGTACTGAAAACGAATTCGCTAAAAATGCTAACTTGGTGGCATCTTGCGTGTATGACCGCCTTAATCACACTGACAAAACAGGCATTACAAGAATACGGTTAGTTGCAGATGGATGCGGCGGACAGAATAAAAATAGTATCTTGATTGGGATGTGTTGCAAATGGTTGGTAGAAAATATTGACGTCAAGGTTATAGAAATTATATTTCCCGTTACCGGTCATTCTTTTATGCCCGCCGACCGTGTTTTTGGCATAATTGAAAAAAAGTTGCGCAGGAATGAAGTCATACTTGACCCAAAAGAAATGTCAGACATAATATCTGACAACGCAACTTTAAGAAAAATCGGCGTAGATTGCCCAGTTTATGACTGGAAAACAGCTGTCAAAGATGTATTGAAACCAACTACAAGTTGGAGTATACAATTCAATCAGTGTAAACGCTTTATTTTACGTCGTTCTAAGCAACGAGACAATGTTCTTGTGAGGGGCGAAGTTTTTTACAAGAGTGATATTGCCAAGCCCCAAAATATTTGTAAGCCAAGAAAAAATATGAAAATGATCAATCAAGTCATTATACCGAATAAAATCGCTGTTAACAAGGCAAAATTGAATGACGTGAAAAAATTACTAGGAAAACATTTTGGAACGGAATGGGAGAGTTTACCGGATTTAAAGTTTTATAGAGAAACCATAACAAGCCAGGAGGATTTACAAGAAACAACTACAGACGAAATTTATTGTAGTGACACTGTAGAAGACTCCGAAATTTTACGTGTGTAAAATTTAGTTCGCCATCACTTTAGTGATCTACTCGCCCTGCCGCGTCGCTAACCAAATAAAAATATTGTTGTAAATTATGAAGTTTTATTTATTGACAAGTTGACAACCCTGTGTGTGTTACATTTTGGCAAGAATCAAAGACAGCAATCTAATCATTGTTGAGTATCATATTCAGCAATGTTTGGAAGTCAATATCAAAAACAGCAATCTGATAATTTTAGTTATTAATTATTGCTTTAATTCATATTAAATCTATTTTAATTTTAAAATAATAAATTTAAAAATCTAAAACAAACGTAATTATAAATACACATAAAAAATATCTTGCTGTTTGTAATAATGAAACTTCTTTTCTTAATTACCGTTAATAAGTCAAAAGTAAGATTGCTGTTTTTGATTCTATACGACTCAGATAACACCTTACTTTTGATATTATTTTGTTGATTTTTTAAAAGACTTTAGTGATGACTCTCTGAGACTGAATTCTAATAATAACTTAAAAGGACTGATTGTTTTGTAAGAATTTTAAATTGTTTAAGAGGTTTATTGTTTTTTTTCTCGATGTTATTTTTATGTGCAATTTTTGATTAGACTATATAATAAAACCTGCTTAAAAATGTCAAAACATTTTTAATTAAAACTACTTCAATTATAATCGTGTTTCAATTCATTTGTTAACCGTAAGTCCCTCCTATATCTAAAAAAAATAAGGCAACACCGCGTAAGTCATAAAAAAAATATCGTCCCCGTAGTTGGAAAATTAAATAAGTCCAATTTTGGCGATATTGACTTTTCCCTATTTTCAAAACACCTAAAACATGCCGTATATTTGAGCCTTACAGGCATTTTCATATCTTATTCCGTTCCAAAAAAATAGCCATTGTTGTCGGACAGTTGGAATAATAAATATCTTCAGACAGACACTATTTTTTTAAAGGAAAAATAAGTAACTCAGTAAATAAATCAATAATTGTGGTCAATAATAAGTTGAATGTCAAATAAATTAAATAACATGAGTTGTTGAATATTTCCTCAACTTCAAAATTCTTTCACAAATCTAACTATGTTCTAGGAAAACTAAACAACTCTATTTATTTAATTCTGCTATTCCGAATTCTGATAAAACGTGCCTAATTTATAAATACTTGATGTTATCTATTTCTTCTACAACTAGATAATGATTAATTATAAGATGCTAGGCAAATAAAATTAAATAAATTAAGTTGTTTATAATAGCCATAAAACAAAATGCACCCTGAGGAAAGTTATCATAAAATTTAAGAGAATTTGGCGCGAAATATTGTAAGTATCTATGCAATGACTGATCGGGAACGACGACGGAGAGCGGGCGCGGGGGTGAGCGAGTGCGGTTTGATGCATCGCTCGCGCTCGCGTGTCGTGCGTTTTAGTGTAATACGTGACCTTCAATTGCGTTGACGTCAGAGTGACCAATAATGGATTCGCGAGGTAGATTTATGGTGAAAATGTGTCAAAAGGAAGAAGATTCATCTGAGGTATGTACCTACGATAATTTAGAACATTTTTTAAATTAAGAAATTAGAAATAATACGATTAGGTACGTTTTTCATAACCGCAAGAACATGTTTGAATAACATTAATTAATAATTATGTCATAACTATGTACTGATATTTATTATTTTATTTATTTTTCCTACCACCGAATTTGAATATCAATCATTTTGCGTTGTGGGAAAAGTTGATAACTCTTCTGCTTTCATTTGAATTTTGACTCTTAAGTTGCAGAAGTAAGGTTACTTTTAGCTTGTCACATAAATTGTTTTTTGTTAGGTATTTTCGTTAAACATTTTTTAATAGTGTGTTTTCATTTTTTAACGTTTAAATCAGAAAAACATAAGTAGGTACCTATAGCAAAAAAAATATTTTTAGTTAACAATATGTTTTTTTTGTTTTGTTTACTAGGCAGTTTTGTTTACTAGGTGCTCAGATAGTTCTTAGGGGTGGTCCCGTTACACGTACCTAACTCATGTTTTATGGCTGACATTATTACCTAATTAACCTAACTGACCTAACCAACCTTCATAGATAGGTACCTAATGTATCTAACCGTGTCAAAGTTGGCGAATTCCGAGGCATATAAAGCTTGATGACCAAACGTGTTCCTTGACTTGACAAACTTGACTTCATAAACTCTTGTCTTAGATTATTATTTTACTTGTTTCCTCATTAAATACCTACTATATTATTGCTTCTTATTGTTTTAGGACAAAAATAAGACAATCAAACAACAGGACCAAAGTACCATTATTGTCAGCCCACAAAAATATAATGTTATAACATGCCAGAAATTACCATCCGAAATGCACAAAAATGTTTGCAACGACATAGATTTTGCTGTTGATATTACGATAGAAAAAATGCCAGATGGGTTGTTGGTTTCTGATGTTCCTAAGCTTCCTGAGCATGACGAATTTAAGATAATTACATGTGAATCGGCTCCAGCATCAATAATGGCTAGCGAAATTATTACTAATAACATTAACCCACCCCAATCAGCACCTATGCCTGTAAATGTCAGTCCCATGTCTTTGAGTAGCAGTAAAATTAATTTTAATGAAGATGACAACATAATATTATACAACTATAAAGATCTCAGTTCGCCTATCAGAGGGTCAAGTCCTATTTCGGGTATCGAACCAATGCCACCTTCGACAGATGAAGAACCTTTTTCTGATTCTGGATCTTCATGGATTCCGGACACAGACGAAGAAAATAATATAAAAAGGAAACGTAGTTCTTTAGTAAACATCACTATTTCAGTAGCAAAGAAGAAAAAAAGAGTAAAGAGATTTGAACGAATAAACCCCATTTTGTCGAGTTATTCTGAAGATGAAACAGGTAATATTATAACAACTCGCGCTATTATTGAAACTCCTATTGACCAAGTCTTACCAGTTAACCCTGATAGAAGAATCATGGAAAACAATATCACAATCGATGAGACAACAGATTCAGAAATAGAAACAGGAAATAAGGAAAAAAAAATCTACAGATGGAAAAATTCTAATCAAACAAACTGGAAAAGAAATAAAGAGTTGGAGAAGAAACGAAAATGTTTGCCATATAAAAGTAAAACTGGAAAGTTTCTTGCAGCTAAACTACCTAAAAGTCCTAAATGCAGCCAAAATTGTCGCCAAAAATGTACAGAAAAGTTTACACAAAACGAGCGTGAGGAACTTTGCAAATCCTATTGGTCTGTACAAGATTTTAAGCTCCAAAAAGAGTTTTTGCTTAAGCGCATCATCATTAAGCCAGTGCAGACTACAAGAAAAACTGTACCGATCGACAAACAAAGAAGTTCTAGCAGAGAATACGGTTTCTATAAAAATAAGACTGTATTTGAACGAGTATGCAAAAACTATTTTATGTCCACTCTTTGCATTTCTACTGGTCCAATCGAAACTGCAGTAAAACATGTGGATGATCATGGTGTATTTACAAAAATGGATAATCGTGGCAGACAAGCACCTGCGAACAAAACTCCTGAAGAGCAGATACAAGAGGTAAAAAATCATATTGAAAGTTTTCCTGTAATTGATTCCCATTACTGTAGAAAGAAAACAACCAGGAAATACTTAGAACCTACCTTGTCAATATCAAAAATGTATGATTTGTATGTGCAGAAAATGAAAGAAAGCAATAAAGTGCCAGTAAAATTAAACATTTACAAGAAAGTGTTTGGTACAGAATACAATTTAGCGTTCTATCACCCCAAGAAGGATCAATGTAGCATGTGTAACAATTACAAAAAAGATAAAACCAATGTAAATATTCAAAATGAGTATACTGAACATATAGAGCGAAAAGAGGCATCTTATAGATCTAAAGAGCTGGATAAAAAGAAGTCGGACGAAGATGAATCATATTTGTGTGTCACCATGGACTTGCAAAGTCTACTGCAGATTCCATCGACTGCAGATAGTCTAATGTATTATTCCAGAAAATTAAATTTATATAATTTATCTATTTATGAGTTTAAACCTCCACAGAACGACGCTCACTGTATGATCTGGACGGAAATAAACGGCAAAAGAGGCAGTGTTGAAATAGCATCTGCTATTCATTTATGGATTAAGAATCTCCCCGAGGTTTTAACGCACGTCACCATTTATTCCGACACGTGCTCGGGACAAAACCGAAATCAGTACATAGCAGCATTTTTATTGTACTTAGTACATACGCATGAGACAATCAAAGTATTAGAACAGAAGTATCTAGAAAGTGGTCATAGTTTTATGGAAGTAGATTCAATGCATAGTGCCATAGAAAAAGAAAAAAGGTACACAGACACGTATTCTATAATAGATTGGAAGGGAATTATGCTACGGGCAAGATCAAAAAGACAAAATAAAAATGTAACTCCTTATAATGTAACTGAATTGTCATATCAAGACATGATTGATGTAAAAGCACTTGCTTCGAAAATAATTAAAAACAAAACTATAGCGGAGAATGGGGAGAAAGTGTGCTGGTTAAAAATAAAATGTCTTAGATTTGAAAAGGAATTACCTGGTTTTATTAAATACAGATACGATTACGATGGGCCATATAACTTACTAAATACTCTTTGTAAACCAGGGAGACCGACTAGGAGAACTCCAAACTCTGAAATGCCAACTATAAGTGCTGAAGATCTTCCCCGGGCATATAAACAATGTCTTCCTATAACAAAACAAAAAAAGAAAGACCTTTTACAGCTCTGTAAGAAAAATATAATTCCTAAAGAGCTTCACGGCTGGTACGAAAGTTTACCGTGTTTAAACGAAGACCAGGGTCCACCACATTCCACTGATTCATCTGAAGTCGATGAGTAAGCGTTTTTTTGGCTCCCTGCTCTACATATTGCTGAAAACTAAACTAAACTTTTAAACCCTAACAGCATGAGTAAAATGATTTTACAATAGGGTTTTTACATTGTTAAATTAACGTGATGTTTATTTTTAGAGTCATGCTTTTTAATTAATTTGTTATTTCATTTTAAATAATATTTTTTTTGTTTTATTTGTGATTGGTTTGCTCTTTACTATAGTCTTGGTCAAAGATGACAGAGACTAAGACTACGACGTTTTACGGTACCTATGTTTATGTCTTTTTTACAAGTTTACATTTAAGTATTGATTAGGTACAGTCATTTCAATTGTTAAATAAAATTTATAAATTTAAATTATGTTTTATTTTGTTAAGAAGGTATTTTAGTTAAAAGTAAATTGATATTAGAAGTTGTTGATTGGTGTACTCAATGTACCTGATTAGTGTCATATTATTTTTTGAGTTTTATTTAAGTTGTGTCTTACGAAATACTTTTAGTTGAATTGAGTCGTTTTAAAGTTTTATAATGATTTGTATTGCCTATGCCTTAGGTGCGAACAATCTTAATTTTTTGAGTTTTAATACAGAATAGGATTATAGTAGTACTGTTTTAATTATGTTTTGATTTGATACAAACTTATATTTTTTAGTTCTAATTGATACCTATTTTAAGTTTTTCATAGTTTTACTTACTACTTAAGTAGGTATGTCTTTTGTAATTAGGTCTCTGATTTTAGAGCCATAATATTATTTTTTGGGTTCAAATTATTTTCTGTTTTGATTTGAAAGAATACTTTAAGTTAATTTGTTTCTACTTGTTCTAATTAGTGTAATTTAATTATTTTTTTTAAGTTTGTGGTAAGATAAGTATCTGATTACAAAACACTATTTCTAAATGTTATTGTTGTACTGTTCTATTTCTTTCTTAATATAACTTTATTAATATCATAATACAGCTTTTATTTTATATGAGACCAATAGTAGTTAAAAAATATCAAAGTAATAATAACGTACAAAGCCACTAAATTTTCTATTTAAAAATATTTCGAGTTTGATAAATTCAATAACTGCATTTATTTCACCAAATTTTACTCTACCAAATGTATTTAGCTTGTAGGAAAACTAAATAAATTGCCGAAATAAGTAGCTAATTGTAGTTACGTTATAAATAACAGTTGTGGCAAAATTAAACAACTTGATGTTTTAAGTGTTATTTAGTTATAGTTAAAGATAGAGTTCAGTTTGTTAAAGCATAATGTAAAAGGTAATCAGGTCCACAAAATATAAAATTGCCGACAGTAAAATTGTCTCACATTTTTTAAGAAATGAAAATTAACTGAAAAAAAAACACTAAATCGCGTTTATCTCAGAACTACAAAATCAGAGTTATTTATTTTTCCAACTACGGGGACGATATATAAACTAACTAGCTGTACCCTGCCACGCTTCGCTGTGGCACTTTGTGATTGAATGGTTGAAAAAAAAAGAGAAAATGACGTGTGGCACTCGGAGACTGCCGCGGTAAAGCTATTGCATAGCATTTTTTATCAACTCCTCTCCCCCTCCCCTCCCCCCTCTCCCTCCCTCTCCCCCACACCTCCCACGCCCCTCCCCTCACTTCTCCATCCCCCTCCCCTCACCCCTCCCTCATTTCCCTTCCCTCCCCCACCCAGCTCCTGCCTCTTCTCCTCCCCCTCTCACTCCCTCCTTCTCCACCCCCTCCCTTTGTCCTGACTACCTCCTCTCCCACTCTCCATCCCTCCCTATTCCCCTACCCATCCCTCCCTCCCACTCCCCCACTCCCCTCTCCATCCCTCCCACTGCCCCTGCCCCTCCCCCTCCCCTCCCACCCCTGCCCCTCAATCCCCTCTCACAATCTCACCCCTCCCCCTCACACAATATCTCCCTCCCCTATCACAATCTCCCCACTCCCCTCTCCCTCTCCCCCTCCCACTCCCCTCCCTATTCCCTCTCCTCGTGATATTTCAAAAAGCCATTAAAAGCTCTGCTATGACTATTAAAAAGCAAGGGTTGGTGATAAAAAAGTGCAAATTTAAAGTTGTATGTATTTTTTGATGCCACATAATAAAAAAATAAAAAAATAAAAATTATCAAAAAAATAAAAAATAAAAATTTGGGGTGAACACCCCTTATCACTCACAGGTTAGAAAAATAGATAGTAGCCGATTCTCAGGCTTACTGAATATACATAAAAAATTTCAGGAGAATCGGTCAAGCCGTTTCGGAGGAGTATGGGAACGAACATTGTGACACGAGAATTTTATATATAAGATTTTGTTTTAAAATTGGATGTGTCTACATGAATTAAACATATTTTAATTTCTATATTGAATAAACCTAAATATGAACAGTTGTTTGAGGCTAAATAAAACGGACTTTTTGCTCTCCTGAAAAGTTGCGTATTTTGACTTCCGCGGTGTTAGAACTTAAGCGATGATATGACTTTTAACCCATATACACGCAAACCAGCGTCACGGGGACAGATGCTAGTCAATTTAGCTAAAGGAATTCACAATAATAATACAAATGAAGATTTAAATGTGCCTGATTTGTTTATGTCCAATAGTTACGATCCTACGCAAGGCTTGCAAACTTCAGATTTAAACCAAAATGTCTCCAACATAGTACAAAACTTATCGTCTGAAAATATGGAAATTAGTATAATATTTGAAGAACTAAAGGACGTTACATATGATAAACTTCTTGATCCTTTCATAGATAAGTCAGAAATAGATCTTATTAAAGATAAACCAGAAATTGATTGTGGTATTCCTGAGATCTCGGACAGTATTAATAAAAGATATATTCTTGATGAAGTTACAGGCCAGTTAAGAGAGGATACGAAATTATTTGAGGAATACTTGAATGAAGATAATTACTACTTGGATGAAAAGACAGGAGAATTAATATTAGAAAAAAATACTACGGTTTACAGAAATGAAGACTTCTATAGTACATCTGAAACTGAGATTTCGCTTAGTGATGAGGAAATAAATAACAAACAAAGGAAGTTTAATAAGTTGAAAAGGGTATGTGGCAAAAAATATACAGGCAGAAAAAGGAAGTGTGACGAAACGGGTGAGAAAGCAAGTTATGAACTTGTACCGAGACCTAGAAAATATCTTAAAGAAAAGCCATGTGGACATTCTTGTATTTCCAAATCTGACAGAAGCTATTTATGTGGATTGATATCGGAACAAAAACGGAAAGCTGTATTTGATTATTTTTGGGGCTTAACTACATGGGATGCGAAAAAAGCTTATTTAAAAACACTTCCGCGTCCGGTATTAAGAAGACGTAAAACTACGAGCAACTCGGAAGATGCATCTCAAAGACAACTGGCATATGACTACTATTTTACAGATGATCAGAATGTAACTGTGAAGGTTTGTAAAAGCTTTTTTGTCAGCACCCTTAACATAAATAGCGATACACTGTCAGAATGGACAAAAAAGCTGCAGGATAACACAGTAGAAGGACAAGATTTAAGATCTAAACATGAAAAACAGCAAATTTATAATAAACCCTCTTCCAAAAGTTATTAAATCAACTACTGTCAAAGAATGGCTAAATTTAATTAATAAAGTACCAAGTCACTACTGTCGCTCTAGCAGTAACAGAGTTTACGTAGAAGACACTTTTGAATCGAAATCTCATATATTTAGAGTTTACGCTGAGTGGTGCAAACGTAACGGAAAACCTTATATTGGTCGCAAAATCTTTAATAAAATATTGGAAGAGGAAAAGATTTCCATTTTTAAGCCAAGAAAAGACCAGTGCGATGTATGCACAGCTAAAAAAGAAGACAATATCTCAGAGGAGCAGTTCGCCGTGCACATTGAAAAGAAGAAAGAAGCCTATAACGCTCATATTGAAGCTCGCACTATGAGCTCACCCGAGGTGCTCGTCCTGACTGTCGATGTCCAATCTGTTCTCCTTTGTCCAAAGATGCTAGTGTCAGTTCAATACTATAAGCAAAAACTTCAGGTTCATAACCAGTCTATTTATATTGACAATAATAAAGATGTGCACCTGTATGTATGGCATGAGGGAGATGGAGGTGTTACGGCTAACGAATTTACAAGCTGCTTGATACATTTTATTAAGACTCAATTAAACTATAAAAAAAATATAATTATATCAGATGGCTGTTCTTACCAAAATAGAAATAAAGTTCTGTCATCAGCTTTACTAAAATTAACAAAGGAGACTAGACTGGAGATTGAACAGATCATTTTAGAAAAGGGACATACAATGATGCAAGTGGATAGTGTCCACTCAACTTTAGAGAAAAAGTTTCGTCCCCCTATATACAGGGTGACTTGTAATTAGAGCACAACCTTGTAAGGGGATATAGTACAGGTCATTTGCAACAACTTTTGTAGGAACACTCATATGCAAAAGTGCACCAACATTGAGTTATAATTTTTTTCGTGTTATTTTGAAAAACTCTTATGGGGTAACCTTAAAAAAATAATAAATAAAAAACTGGACATAATTTTGTTAATTTTCTTTTTATTATTTAGTCTATAACGTTCCAGTTACATGTCAGCATCATCAAATGTACATTATTGACATTATTCTAGACACAGTGCTCCAAAATCCAAAAAACTCAAACAAATTTTACTGGCATTATTACACAAAACAGCCTGTTTAAAAAAAAATCACTATGACACTTACTCTGCGTATTATTAAAAAAACATCTACATTTCATAAGCTTTCAAATGAGATATAAAACCCTAACATAGCTAGTCCAATAGGGAAGGTATTCGCATAACAAAGGCGCACGGCCAAAAAAAGGTCTGTTTCTACCTGCTCTACTAAGCAGGTAAAAACGTCATTGTTTGATCTCTTTTGGGTTGTTTAGGTTAGTCCGTCCTTGTGATTCGTTGCGATCGGATGCTTTTGTGTGTGCTCTGCAGTTTTGTTTTATCTCTGACGATCCGGCTTGTGACTGTTTTTGTGATTGATTGCTCTCCTGACGACTTGGCTTTTCAACTGGTTTCCGTGTGTTATGCTCATCTGTGGTTTTGGCGCGTATCAAGGACTATGGCTCAAAGACAACGGGCAAATTTTACGAATGAAGAATATGCCGATATTCTGTACACTTACGGCGTAGCTAGAGGCAATGCTTTAGCTGCCCAGCGCGAATATCAACAGAGATACCCCAATCGCCGTTTACCTGATGTAGGCGTGTTTTCTCGAGTTTATCGACGAGCCCGGGAGACTGGACGCTTTCAAAGACGTCAAGGTATGTAATAAAAAATGTAATTTAATAAATAATTGCGATTAAATTGCAAGTTTACAGCCAACAGCTGCTTAAGCACTTTAGATTTTGTACCTTCTTAGAGAGTTAAACACAGTTCAACTGTCAATCGTGATTTGCTTCTGGCTGTACCTACTTACGTAGTACCGGAAAAAAAAAAGATAGTTTTCTCCGAAATGTTTTTGTTATTGCAATTTAACTTCGTAAGCAAACAAAGGCCTGACTTGGGTTATCATTTTTAAAAAATTGTAAGTGCATTCAGTATTAGCTGCGTGTTTCCACTTAGACCGTCATTTCATTACCAATAACAATAGTATTAAATTGTGGCGGGTGAATTCTTTGTAAACACTTGCAAAGCAGGTGCGGTACGTACAGATACTTTCCCTATGTTATCTTCCTTCATTTTTAATAATTATTAATTTTTACAAAATAATTATAAAACCACGTATTTTTATTTATTACACACATCAAGTGTCTAGGGATCAAGCATTTTTATGCGGATTTCTTGAGATTGAGATGTGGCTTTGTAATAAATTTATGATTTTATAAATTTATATGGATCCTTTTTGGTACATTTCATAATTTGAATCAGGAACTGTGAATCAAATTCGAGTAAAAGATGAAAATCAGCTGTCAATATTTTCCCTATAAAAACATACAACGCATTGAAGACATTATTAGTGCTACTGTTTCCCTACTACTGATTAAAACCAACGTTATTATGGAGCGGCGACGTCATTTAAGCAGGGAAGAAATGCTCAGAGCCGTGGGAATGATAGAAGCTGGTTCCCGGCAACGTACTGTGGCTTTAGCTCTGAATACAAGTCAGAGTGTTATCAGTCGACTTTGGACACGTTACCGAAGCACTGGTACCGTGGCTGAGCGCCATGGAGGTCGGTATCGCTGCACCACACGGAGACAAGACCGATACATTCAAATCTTAACTCGAAGAGCTCCAACAATAACCGCCATGATGTTAGCCGTGAGGCTTCATCACTCTTCAGGGAACTTAATTAGCGACCAAACAGTCAGAAACCGCTTGCATGAAGTGAACCTTCATTCCCGAAGACCGCTACGGGTACCACCTATAGCAATGCACAATCGTAGGATTCGATATCAATGGGCTCTTGAACACAGAAATTGGGCAGAAGAACAATGGCGTTTCGTGTGCTTTTCTGATGAGTCTCGTTTTGGTATGAGACCGGATACAAGACGTATACGACACTGGAGAACCCCTGGACGCCAACAGCGATTAAAATCCTGCCAGGAAGTCCATCCTTATAGTGGTGGAACCATCACGGTATGGGCGGGTATTTGGATCGGCGGAAGAACTGAGTTGATTTGGATCAGAGGCAACCTCAACGCTCAAATTTATGCTGAGACGATTGTATCAGACGTCATCGTTCCTCTACAAGTGCAAATCGGTCCCTTATTTCAGTTAATGCATGATAATGCACTACCGCACACCGCAAGAGTTGTAAGACAGACTATCGCCGCAGCTAACATCAATGTCCTGCCCTGGCCTGCTCAGTCGCCAGACTTGAACCCGATTGAGCATGCATGGGATATGCTACAGAGAAGAGCTCTGCCGAATATGGAGGGTATCCAGTCGCAAGAAGACCTTTTTTTGTTGTTGCAACGAACATGGGCGGCCATTCCACAGCGTGATTTGGATGAACTAATTTTGAGTATGCCAAACCGATGTTCTTGTGTTGTTAGTGTTCGCGGTAGAAACACGGATTATTAATTGTTTAAGTTACCCAATAAAATTTTAAAGAAAACTGTTATTTCAGTCTTTTTTTCGAACTTTAATGTTAGTGGTTCAAATGTCAAAAATCCCTTTATTAGGAAAATGGCAAATTTCTTTATTAATGCTAAGGTGACTTGGTTTATCGTTACTGTGACAAACGAAAACACTTTATTTGATGAATCCCTAAAGAAAATTTTAATTAATATCAATCAGGAGAAAAGTTATTGCAAAAATATATGTTGATCCCTAGACACTTTTGATGTGTGTATTTTAGAACAATTAAATAAATAAATTTTGTCATTGTATTTCAGTCAAAATGGCTTCTTGGCCGAAATGGCTCCTTTAAAACTGAATGGGCTTTGGTTTATTACCCCTATTGTTTACCGCAATTGATTATTTAAATTAGTTTTTTTTTTATCAGGCGATGCGGGCAGACTCGAATATACCGTGCTGATGATGAAGAAGAAATCCTACGTCATTTTCAACGGGAACCTAACATCTCTACAAGACAAGTGGCCAATTTACTTGGAATATCACAGTATAAAGTGTGGAAAGTGGTCCATGAATCTGGGCGTCATCCATATCACTACACTCCAGTGCAAGTCCTGGAAGACCGTGATCCTGTTGCAAGGGTCCAATTTTGCAGATATCTGCTAAACTGCGACATAGAGGACCCAAATTATTTAAAACAAATTTTGTGGACCGACGAATCAAAATTTGACAAAGATGGAATCACAAATTACCATAACACTCATTTCTGGAAAGAAAAGGCGGTGGGAAATCCAAAAAAAAAACGACCGAAAGGATCGCAACGACGATTTTCACTAAATGTGTGGATGGGAATTATTAAGGAAATCAGGATGGCAACCAACCGATTTTCATTCAAAGTTAAAGTTCGCGAGCATATTCGAAAGAAGTTGGCAGTAGTATCTTCACAGCGCTAATGTTTTCGCAACTCCTTGTGTATTATGTATTATATATATTATATCTATAGTTTACATATTTATGTATTTATACTGAACATATTTGTGTATTATAATTATGTATATTATAACTATAGTGTACATATTTATGTATTTATATTAAACATAAATTAGTATTGCTTGCTTTATTTTTTTTTCTTTTTTCCTTTTAAATTGCACCTACCACTGCTTTTCTCTGCATCACCTGAAGGTTGACTGGTAGAAAATGCCTATGGCATTAAGTCCGCCTTTGTACATAAGTGTGCTTGAAGTATTAAATAAATAAATAAATAAATTAACAATAATTTGATTGGGCCCTTTTTTCTGCCAGACAACTTAAACGGTGAATATTATGAACACTTTTTAAGAAATGTTTTACCTGAATTACTGGAGGACATACCTTTAGCCACCTTGGGTGCTATCAGCTTTCAACACGACGGGTGTCCAGCTCACTACAGACGACAAATCAGAGACTGGCTAGACGAAAATTATACCAATAATTGGATTCGTAGAGGAGGGCCCATACCTTGGCCAGCAAGAAGCCCAGATCTGACGCCAATGGACTATTACGTCTGGGGACATATGAAAACGTTGGTTTATGTCGATAATCAGCCTGTCCCAGATATTGAAGAGTTAAGACGGCGAATCATTTTGGGAGCTGACCAAATTCGAGCAAATCTCAGCACTGCGGTGGTGAAAAGCGAATTGAGGAAAAGGATGCGAATTTGCGTGCGTAACGCTGGGAAAATGAGATTTAAGTGAATGACTGAGGATGACTAGAGAACGTCAATTCTACAACACACTTTTAAAATTTCCTAATTTTAGATCTTTTTGTCTCTTTTAATAAGAGAAGTTTGAAGTAAGGACCAGCTACCCTAAAAATTTTAAAATTAAAATCAAGTTAAAATGTGTTGTAAAATTGTCACCACTAAGTGCGTGGATCACATTCTACTTAAATTTGTATTTATTGTGTTTTAAACATTATGGTCATTAATTTGCGAAACTTTCGATATTCCAGCCTGTTCTATTCTTTGGCTAATATCTTTAATGTTAAACTAGCTATGTCAGACTTTTACACCTCATTTGAAAGCTTATGAAATGTAGATGTTTTTTTAATAATACGCAGAGCAAGTGCCATTGTGAGTTTTTTTTAAACAGGCTGTTTTGTGTAATAATGCCAGTAAAATTTGTTGAAGGTTTTTGGATTTTGGAGCACTGTGTCTATAATAATGTCAATAATGTACATTTGATGATGCTGACATGTAACTGGAACGTTGACTAAATAATAAAAAGAAAATTAACAAAATTATGTCAAGTTTTTTATTTATTAATTTTTTAAGGTTACCCCATAAGAGTTTTTCAAAATAACATGAAAAAAATTATAACTCAATGTTGGTGCACTTTTGCATATGAGTGTTCCTACAAAAGTTGTTGCAAATGACCTGTACTATATCCCCTTACAAGGTTGTGCTCTAATTACAAGTCACCCTGTATACACCAACTGATTATATTAGTTGCATGAGGGAAGCACGACCTAAGCAACCGTACCACGTTCATCATGTTGATTATACTTTTTTTAAGAATTATGAGGATGACATTTGCATTGATTCCATTCGTCCAGGTAAAAAAGCTGGAGACCCGACCGTAATAAATGACATACGAGCTCTTTTATATAAAGATGGCAGTATCTTTTACAAGTTACGTCATCCTGCATGCGTAGCATGAACACATTGAACACCGAAGAAACGGCCTTTGTCTACAGACGAATCGGCAAAGTGACAGATTATATAGACAGGAACCTCAATCTGTCAAATTTCTTTCAATAAACCTGCCTGCGTAGCATGAACACTTAATTTCTTTTCTTCCGAGACACGACAAATACCGTTTCTTCGGTGATCATGCTACGCGTGCAGATGAATGGAAAATCCTACCTCAGCGACTTCGTGCCAACAACCCATCATCTGTTGTTAGTCGACTTTACAACGAGCCCCGTAAAATTGATAAAACCAAATATGATAGTCTCCAGTCTTTAAAACCTTTTATGCATCGCGACTATCATGCATTCTATGACAACCTTCATTACAAGGAGTAAGTAACTGTGTATCTCAATTACCCAATTTAGGAATTAAGTTTATTTTGTTTAACAATTTTCATAGAAGTATTTGATTTGTTTTTTGATATCCTCTAGACACCTGGAGTGCTATAAATAGTATTAAATAAATCTTGCTGTAAAGGCCGAACGTTTTAGAACTTTGTGCTTCGAGTACGACCGGCCAACCTTTTTATAGCATCAATTCCCGAGTGTTTGTTTTTTCCTGCTAAATAAGTTTTGGTCATGTGATTTCTTTTAACCAATTAAAATAAAGCGATGGCGATAGTTTGTCCTTGGATTTCGATAGAAATTTCTTTCCGAGCGGCCGCCATTCTTGCGACGCGTGCTCACGAGTTTACAACAATGGCGGCACGTGGTCGACGAGGTAAGTAAAAGGAAAACGCCCAAAAAATGCCTGAAATAGACAGAAACTACTAATAGTCCTTAATTCTATCAAGAATAAAATATATATAACGAAATGTATCTCAAGTTTGTTTACCTAGGGTGAAAATATAACGGTAATTAAAATATTTATTTTGATATCCGTCATAGTCATTCTTAATTTATAATGGGGGTCAGTGTTTATTTGACATGAGTAATCGACATTCAGCCTAAACAGATATCGTCAAATAATCCTTAACCCTTTAACCGCGCGTGTCGCATATATGCGACAAATATTTCCGTGTCCCTACCGCGCGTGTCGTATTTCTGCGACAGAGAACATGCATGATTTTTTCGTTCTATTTTCGTCCTATTAATTGCGTGGTACAACTAAAACTATTATTAAATAGAGCTATTATTTACAACAATTACTTAAAATTATGTGTCATAACTCTAAGCATTCAAAAAACTTAAACAAAAATAAGTAATTGGCAGCTTGAAATTTTCTTCGGCGTCTATCGCGCGCGTCGCATAAATATGACCATAGGGATGGGATACAATGCAATGCGCATTTTAAAAACGAAATAACAAACAGTTAAATAATCAGGTATAATGCATCATTCAGCATAAAATAAACGGTGTCATACCGAATAAAGTTAAATTTAACATATTGCCTTGTGTTATTAATTCTTTTCCTTATTATTCATAAGAAAAATATCCCTCACGATCTTTGTATAATGCCAACATTTGACGTTAGTTCCCATCCCTTGACTCTTAGGCTTGCAACATATTTCTCTAGTTAGTCTAGCGCGGCTGTCACATTAATACGACCACTGCCTACGTCACAAGCGGATCAAACGAATGGAAAGTTCCATTAATGTTGTTCGTTGGTATTTGTGCATTGTCGATAAAATAGTCACATTTCAATTTTCAATAATGACGACTACTGAGGAATTATTAAGAATATTAGAAGGTGACGACGACGAGTGTGACGACGAATTGAAATTATCCGATTCGATAGAATTTAGAAGTGATGGAGAGGTAAGTACCTATTTCAATTTCTTCTTAGGTTATTTGCACATTATTCAGTAGGTATAGGTATAAATAAGACTTTCGTTGGGTTTAGGTAACTCCTTGATGAATCGAAATAGTATTTTAAATATTGTGATGTAATTCTGTTATTACCTATATTACCTACTTAACTACCTACATATCCTATTGATTGTTCAAATTTGGAACCGTGTTGTATGTTGTCCTTACCATTATTAAGGTACTGTGACAGTACCTACCAAGCCGGACAGGCACTCGCACTCGCGTTTGTCTCTTTTTCTCTCTCTCTCTCTCTCTTTCATAAATCATTATTCGAGTTTGGGTGTAGCTGTTTTGTGTCCGTGACTTGTGTGTTTGTGAAGTCCCAAGCTACACAGGAATTATTCCTAGTGCATGAGTTATCTTTAAAAAAAAGATAACTTTAATAAGCGTTCTGCACACGATGCCGTCACCGCGCCGTCGCCGCGCCGACGCCCGCCGCACAGTTACACTGTAGAATACGAGTCGCGCGAAGCCCGCCACCGCGCCGCCACCGCGCGCGTTCCCGTCCCTGTCTGTTTGATTCATTCCATTAGGTACCGGCTGCGTGCGATCTCGCGGCGTGCACGTTCGTACGCGGTCGGTAATGGAATCAATGGAATGAATCAAACGAGACAGGGACGGGAAGGCGGGCTTCGCGCGACTCGTATTCTACAGTGTAACTGTGCGGCGGGCGTCGGCGCGGCGACGGCGCGGTGACGGCATCGTGTTCAGGAACGCTAACTAGGTTCCTTTTTGTTAAAGTTATATACCTACCTAATGAATATAAAAAATAATATACTTACGTAATAAATTTTAATTTGTCATTTCAGGATCATGACGACAATGAAGGCATTAATTGGACGTTAGACATAACTGTACCTGATAAAGAAAACTTTGACGAATTTATTTCGGGGGTATCACCTTCAGTACCTTTGAGCAGCGACTCCTCGGAACTGGATATTTTTGAACATTTTTGTGGCAATGATTTAGTAGAAAAAATATGTTATTTTACTAACAAATATCACCAATTCTATGTCAGGCATACGGATCTAAGGGTGTACGCTCGTTTAAAAAGGTGGCAAGATGTGACTGTTCATGACATTTATATCTTTTTAGCCCTTACGATGCTCTTTACAAGGAATAAAAGGCTCACTATTGAAGAACATTGGTCTGTAGACCCCCTTTTAAATAGTCCCATATTTCATAGTATTATGTGTAGAGATAGATATTGCGCAATACTGGCAATGCTTTCATTTTCTGAAGTACACGATGTAAGTAATTTATCAAGATTATATAAAATTGAAATGATGATTGACCACGCACGACAAAAATTTCGACACACATTGGTCCCCGGAGGCAAACTATGCATTGATGAAAGCATTGTGCCTTTCAAAGGTCGTCTGGTAATCAAACAATATTTGCCAAAAAAGCGAAACAGATTTGGAATAAAACTTTTTGTTTTGTGTGATGTCGAATCAGGGTTTATAATTGATTTCATTGTTTACTGTGGTTCACAAACACAAATAGAGCATGTACCAAATTTAGGTATTACAGGATCAGTAGTCACTGAACTGGTACAAGGTTATTATCATAGTAATCGAGAGCTATATGTCGACAATTGGTATTCTAGTCCGCGACTTTTTCTTTATTTAAAACAAAGAGGCATTTATGCATGCGGTACGGTCAAAAGTAATAGGAAACATATGCCAAAATTCAAAAAACTTAAGCGTGGAGAAATAGAAGCATTTTCATCTCCTCCTCTTTTAGCGTTAAAATGGCAAGACAAAAAAGCTGTTACCATGCTGTCTACGATACATGATGACAAAATTGTTCCGTCAGACAATTTGGATCATTTTTCTGGTCTGCCTAAATTAAAGCCGCAATGTGTAATAGATTACAATAAAAATATGGGTTCGGTGGACATCACCGACATGATGATGAGTAGCATAGGTTGTATAAGGAAAACTAGGAAGTGGTATAAAAAATTAGGCTTCCACATCATCGATTTGTTTATGCTTAATGCTTTTTATTTGTTCAGAGTCTTAAAAAATAACAAAAAACATAGTTTTGCAGATTTTCAATTAAATGTGATACGGCAACTTTTAGAAAAAAATAAAAGATTAATTGCAAATACTAGCCCAGCGTTCACTTCTGGTACTCAGTCCAATCCTCCTCGCAGTCTACATATCGATGCTTTGGCACATTTTCCTGTACGAATTCCCAGTGGCAAAAGTCAGCGTTGTAAAGTATGCGCGACTAAGAATAAAAGATCACACACACGGTATATGTGTAAAACGTGTAATGTTTATCTTTGCGTTGACACATGTGCTGCGGAATACCATAGATAGAAGCTATCGACTAAATATCGATAGTTTAAGTAAGTAGGTAGATCATCCTGTCACTAATTTCTTTTCTTGCGTTGCTCTATTTAGTCTGTGTTCAACTTCACTTTGTCCATGTCAAACACACCGAGCCCACGTCTTTTTTTACGGTTCAGTGCAAGTGTTATGCGAATTGAACCCTAGTTATATTATACACCTTGAACGTCACAGTTTTGTTGAGCATTAAATTTAAATTTGATAGAAAACGAAATGACATCGAAAAGTAAGTAAATTGTGCCAAATTGATACTTGTAGCCTTTGATTATACACATCCTGTAGCCATTTTTATAGGTACTTATTTATATTTAATTGCTTTTAAGGAAAGTATGACGAGTCTCAGGAATGTAGTCAATCAATTTTGGATCCAACTAGCGATAGTCAAGACGAAATGAATCTTGAAGATGTAGAAGATGTATGTTTGCCTTCGTCGGTAGCACAATCCCAGTTATGTTACTATGTACCACATGACGGTGACTTACGAAGTACAGATAGTACGCCTGATTTATTTGTATCAAGAGGAACACAAACTCTAACAAAAATATCAAGTGTAGGCACACAATACGAAGCGATCAGCACTGACCTAATTTCAAAAACGGCAAAAATATTAGCCGAAAAACATTTCGGTACTAATGTGACTCGCACGAATAAATTTATAGAAACGTACACACATTTTGTGACATCTATAATACGTCTGATAAAAACAGACAACGAATAATTTTATGAATCATGTACCTACTACTTGTTACCTACTGTTTGACTGATTAATTGTCCTTTTTTTTGTTTTTAGCTTATGACTGCGTAATTCTAATTATAGTTGTTGCAATTCACGAGCGCACTCAAGCCTTTGCGTGTAGGTTTCGTGTACGTACACGTCACGTAGGTACACATTGCACTTGTGTGTGTGCCCGACGAAGCGAACAGTTGCGCGCGGACGTCATTCATAGGTAGTTACAAATAGGTAACAGTTCAACACACATCTAAATGAAAAGTGCGCTCGTGAATTATAACAACTATAACCTACTTATTATAAATGCGTAAATCATTGCATTTGATCTAATAGGTAATCAAAACTTATTAGGTATTTTATAGTATACTGAGGAATATGTGTAAATGAATGTGATGTAAAGTATTATACTCCATTTGTTTAGGTAATTAAATAAAGGTAAACAAAAAAACCACGTGCCGTGGTTATCCAACTAAACGTAATACCAGTCTATTCAGTTGTCATGCTACGTCACAGTTGTACTCTTCAATTTAGCAACGTTATAATTCGTTAATAATGTTGCTAAATTGAAGAGTACAACTGTGACATAGCATGACAAGTGAAGTGAGTGATATTACGTTTAGTCGGCTAACTAAGTCACGTGGTTTTTTTGTTTACCTTTATTTAATTACCTAAACAAATGGAGTATAGTAACTGGTAAGCAAAAACAAAAAAAACAATTGTGATTCAAAGATTTATTATACTTAGTTTGATTTGAAAAGGAAAAAGTCGAATAATAAGAGATTATTTTGATGTAAGTAATTAAAATTTAGATAGTAAGATTAAACAATTGTGATACAAAGATTTAGCCATTGCTGTTGTAGGTAGATTTATAAGAAAAGAAAAAAAGTACCTAGTCGATTAATAAGAGATTATTGTGATGTAAACAATTCGAATTTAGTAAGGTTAAACAATTAGTAACTGTTAAAAACATTTACTTATTAGCTTAAAGATGAACGATTGTGATACGAAGAAAGTGATTAGGGTGGTTAATTTAAAGGTCCTACAAACAGGCGCGACACGCGACACAAAAACATGAGCGGTTTCTTTGTGTCGCGCCTGTTTGTAGAAGCCATAAGGCTGATTTAAAATAAAAACATAAAAAATTCTTTGACTTTTTTTTATCGATACAACGATTGCCCCTCCTTATTTATTGTAGGTATTATTTTGTCGATTTGTAGCCTCGCGCTAGGGGCACGACAATTGATATTTAGCCAAGCGGTTAAAGGGTTAACGAACTATTTTATGGAATTATTGCATAGTTATCATTCATTTAACATTATTCGACCTATTAATACCATAAATATAATTAAAATAGTTTAAGCTTATAAATATTTAACAAAATAAAAAAACTCGAATTATAAAGTATCGTAGGCTGTACGCATCACATGTCCTTTGCCTTATTGACAATTTGCGGACTTTTGCGTTTACGGCTCGAGTAAATTCAGGATATTATATTATAACGACGACTGTGGCTATTTTTTAAGGATTTTGATTTTACTTCTGCACACGTTACCCATTTTTGAACACGACTTAGATTAGACCCGCCTAAACGTCAACTCGGCTTTTTGACGACGGATACGACTCTGCTGTTGTTTTGGACTTGTGCAGCGTGTACATTTAAAAGAATGGATAGAAACATACACTGTATTCATTGCTATCTCGATATTGCAACGTTGAGACGTAATCTCATATCAGTGCAAAATGATGAAGTACGTAGTATCCTTAACCTTGACTTAACCTATATTTTAGAAAAAATGTTTGGAACTGGCTTCTACCAAGTTTTTTGATAATTATTGAAATTGTCATGGGTTCCCTACGATTTATAGTGCAATTTGGCGTATATTTCATTGTTGTTCATTTCAGGCATTTTTTTGTGTGGCCGATGGGCATTCCCCTTTGTTTTTGTTTGATAATTTGAGTAATTCCACTTTGCCCCACCAAGCCCGCCACCCTGGTGTGGCAAAGTGGACTGCCTAAAATTTTGCAGTGGAATATGCCCCACTATTCTGATTTGATGGGGCGGATAACACTAGCATAAACACTTTGTGGATTCTGCCCCACTAGGGTTGGCACCTCAGGATTTGTGTATGAAGGTTAACATGTATTTTTACATTTGTTTGTAAAAAAAATAAATGTAACCACTGACGTTAGGATTTGACAAGTCTGAGACAAGCAAACGTAAATCTAAATACATCAAAATGGTTATTTAAACAGTGTATTAAGGTTCTACTTTTGTAAAAAACTGTCACATATTAAATCTTCCTGGATTTAATTAAATACATTATATAGTTTTGCTGTATTTATTCAATTTAGTCTGACATAGCTGTGACATTTGCTATTTGTATTCCATTTACGTTCCGATCCATCCGTTGCAAACATTAAATGATTTAAAAATATATTTAGATGTTTGCCCAGAAATTGATACATTATCACTGTTGATAACTATTAAATAACAAAAAACGAAGAATAATGTACGAGAACACTATTACTAAAGGGATAATTTAAATAATAATTATTAAAAGAAATCGTAAATACTATATTACTAGTATCGAAACGTAACGTAACCACAGATTGTGAAAGAATGCGTTCAGAAACGCTTTATGAGAGTTATAGTTTTATGTTAATTTATTAAGTCTAGTTATTAAGTCTTGTGATATGTACTTGTATTATTGTCATATTATTATTTTTTATCTTTAAATAAATCAAATACTTATTAAATAATAAAAAAATGCGTTGAAATGCATTCGAAAGTAATAAAAATATCGGAAGGATTTAAGTTTAAAAAAAAATCTATATCATTTTATCCCGGCTTCGAAAAAGTAAATAAATACTTGTAATTATAAGCTCATAAAATTAGCTACGAGTCGTATGGTTACATCACTAATTACGCCGCGAACACAAATGTCAAAATAGGTCTATTATTTTTGAGGTCCTTTACGTACAAACATCATGGCTTCATTTGTTTGTTAGTATTTTTTTATTTAATCTGAGATTAAAACATGCTGTTGGAGTAAAAATGACTAAACCGGTTATGGTTCACCACTGCCTCGCCCACCGCGACTTATCGGTTGTCCTTGTCTGACATTTTTTGTTTCATTCTGTTTGTTTACAAAATAGACGGACATTTGCATTTGTGGAGTGGTGGTGAGTGGTATTGAGTTTATTGTAAGTATTTTCGTATTTATTTTTCATGGATGCTGATGATTTGTGTAGATTTTTTTTAATAAGATATTTTTTGTGTTTTTCAGCTTTACAAAAATGGCAGAAGACTCTGTAGCAGGAAGTTCTAGTGGGCAAACTGGCCTTGAATTTATAAATGATGGAAAATGTATTATTAGAGCTGGGCATCAATACTATTTCAAAAGAAAGTACAAAAATGCATCTGAAATTTGGGAATGCAAAAACAGAAGGAGACAAAAGTGCAATGGGTCGATTGTAGTGAAAGTAAGTCCCTACTTATTAGTAATTCTTTTTACTGACTCACTTTTAGTAATACGGGTCTAATACAATTTAAAATAATAATAATACATATACATATAATATTACTTGAAGTTGTGCTATGTTATAAATATTTTCTAATACCTACATTTTTTTGTTTTCAGGGAAATATACTTTTAAACGAAAAACCTCACCAATGTCAACCTGATTTTGACCGAAACAAAGTGACAAAATTAATGCAGAAAATAAAGAGAGAAATCACTTCAGCAGACGTACCAAGCATTCCAGCAACATACGACAAAAATGTAGCTTCCTTATATTTAGAAAGTAGCAACAGCAATATTGTGAGTAAAATTCCTCCATTTTGTAAAGTAAAGTCTGCATTGTATAAATACAGAAACAAAAATGCTAATGTAAAAAAAATATATGACAATACATTATCAGAAATAGAAGTTCCTGAAAAATTTCATTCTTTTTTACTTGCCAAGTATATTGACGAAGATATTTCTATTTTAATATTTTGTTCAGAGCATGCTAAGAATTTGATGAAAACCTGCAAACATTTTTTTGGCGATGGCACTTTTAAAAGTTGCCCACAACCGTTCATACAATTGTATTCGTTGCATGCTGATTTGGGTAGCTCCCAACAAACAACAAATATTGTGCCATTAGTATATGCTCTTATGAGTACTAAATCAACCAAAGCTTACACCGCTCTCTTTTCTGTAATAAAATCACAGATTCCGGATTGGCAACCACATAGTTTTCAGTCGGATTTTGAGGCAGCGGCTATGACTGGTTTTAAAAATGTCTTTAAATCAGCATCAATCAAAGGGTGCTTTTTTCATTTTTGTAAAGCAATTTGGAAAAAGGGGAAAGGGTTAGGGTTGACAAAATCTAAATATTTGCGAAAACAAGTAGCGCTTAGCGCAGTCTTACCCTTATTACCAGAAGAAAAGATTTTTGAAGGTTGGTTTTACATAGCCGCACAAAGCCCAGATGACGAAATAAGTAAAGAATTTAGAAAATATATGCTGCGCAATTGGCTGAAAGATAACTTTTTAAAAGTGTGGTGCGTATTTGGGGCAAAACACCGCACAACTAATGCCCTCGAAAGTTGGCATAATAAACTTAACAAAAAAATTCTTAAAAAAAGCCCCAGTTTATTAAGACTTCTTAATGTCTTATACGAAGACATAACGCTTTCAATAGTTAAATCTATGCAGAACCAACCTTCCAAGCTACGCCTTGATAAATATATACAAAACGATCAGAATATACAAGAGGCCCAAATGGAGCTCGTAAACGGCGACATTACGGTTGGACATTTTTTGGAAAAACTAAGATAGTTTTTCCAAGAAATCTATTTTAGTTTTTCCAAAAAATGTGAACTAAACAAATACAAAATCTATGATTTTAGATGATTTTAATTCTTATAAATAGTCAGTACTCAAACTAATATAGTGGCTGTTTGTTATGATAATTATTTTGTCAACAGTCAGTATTTACCTACTTTCGTTAGGATGTGTCTTATTTGTATTAATAAGACTTTTTGCTATGTAAAATTTTATCATTCTATAATTTTAGTTTTTGTTTTTTAGCCGGAAGTAATTTCGTGGCTGTTTTTTTTGCATATAAATTGTTTTTATTCATAAGGTAATACATAAGACTGTTTTATACCATGTCGATCAATGTGTGATTCTATAATCTGTGACTCTATAATCTGTGATTCTATTTTTTGTAACAAGTAATTTAGTGGCTGTTTGTATGTATATAGTTTAAATTTATTTTTTTTATTTATAACGTAATCAGTAAGAAAATACCTATATCTACACAAACCATACAAAATGATGACGAATCTGTGATTTTGAATAGTTATGTAGTAAATATGTTTCGTTTTAAGAACATATATCATAAGAACAAATCATTGTTTAATTTGTGATTATCAAGATTTATCTTAGTTAGTAAAATTTTATTTGTAAAAGGTAATTAATCTGTGATTTATAAACCGAGTCCTTCCAGAAATAAATAGTACATTAAAATTATTTATTTATTTTTTACTTTTATTTAAACCACTTCGCTACGTATTAAATCTAAGCTTCCAGCACTAATAACGTTTTACTTACAGATATAGGTATACATTTATTTTTTTTACAAACAAATGTAAAAATACATGTTAACCTTCATACACAAATCCTGAGGTGCCAACCCTAGTGGGGCAGAATCCACAAAGTGTTTATGCTAGTGTTATCCGCCCCATCAAATCAGAATAGTGGGGCATATTCCACTGCAAAATTTTAGGCAGTCCACTTTGCCACACCAGGGTGGCGGGCTTGGTGGGGCAAAGTGGAATTACTCGATAATTTTACTTGTTTTGGTTTAGTTTTTTTTATATAAATGTTAGTTGCTAAACATTCTATGGAATTCACTTAATTTTGGGGAGAAATACAAAATAATTAAGGAATTATACCGTCGTAAATTATTTAAACCTATAAATAGTCCCTTCGGTCGGACTTCATGGTTTAGGTATATGGAATTGATCGTATTTATAGTACTTTCGGCGTTAATACTAATAGTAGGTATTTATTATTTTCAGCGCTACAAGTCACCGATATCACGGAAATTTTAAATAACTCCGAGTTTGAAGACTCGGGTGACGATGAAGATTTCGTTGGATGTTTAGTAACTACCGATGATAGGAGTGATGCAGCTCAATCATCGGAAGATGAAGACTCGAGCGACAGCGATGATGATAGCAACTTGGCAGAGGGACGAGCTGGTTCTAGTGGCGTCGGCAGGACTACAGCTGGTCGTCGAGGTCGGGGCAGACGCCGTGCTAGTGCTCGAGTTCGTACGCGTGGTGGCACTCGCAGTCTTGGTCCAAGTCGCCCACGAGATGTTGCTCCTTGGAAACGAAGCAAATTTGAAGTTACTTTGCCAGGTTTGTCCTCTCCGTCTTACTTACCGTCTATGACAGATCCCTCAATTATAAACGCTTATGTGGAGGAATACTTAGATGAGGAGCTTTACCGAGTTATAGTGGAAAAGTCTAACCAGACAGCTGTCGAAAAATCTTGTAGGCCTCTCAGGTTATCTATTGAGGAGTGCAAAACTTATGTGGGTATAACTTTGCTTATGTCATGCATCAATTACCCGTATTTAAGGATGTACTGGAATCGCAAATACGCTATTCCCCTTATAACTGAGGCCATGTCTCGTGACAGATACATTCAGCTGCGGAACTCATTGAAGCTCGTATATGATCTTGATGTCACCGCTGAAGAAAGACAGAAGGATAAACTTTGGAAAGTTCGGTATATTTATTTATTTATTTATTCATTTGGGAGAACAAACTGGTAACGGTATATTTTAGATCGAATAATAAAAGGCTGTCGCGCGCAAGAACGATATCAAAAGATATCGATCGATGAAATGATTATTCCTTTTACCGGTGCTTGTCCAATTAGACAATATTGTCCGGGAAAACCACATCCAACTGGTTTAAAAGCTTTTGTTCTTGCCAACCCCAATGGGTTGGTATGTGATATGTTGGTTTACCAAGGGAGTACGACATTTGAAGAGTCTGAAGCTAGACATTCTTTGTGTGAGAATGTTGTTTTAAAATTAACTGAAACCTTGGTGCCTGGTCATGTCATCTATTGTGACCGATACTTCACAACTTTTAAACTCATCGAGGAACTCAATTCACGGGGATTTAAGTGTGCAGGAACGATCATGAAAAATAGAATTCCAGGATACCTGAGAAATGATCTCGAAAGAGATAAATGTCTTTCTCGCAGAGGTCGAGGCAGTTATGATGTCCTAGTGCGAGAGGATAAAGCCATTGCTGTAACAAAATGGTTCGATAATAAGCCCATTTTGTTTGCTTCGAGTATCCACGCCGCGGATACCACTGATACAGTTCAAATGTATGATAAAAGACTGAAACAGTACATTCCTGTTGAACGGCCAGAAATCGTCAGTCATTATAACACTAACATGGGAGGAGTGGACCTTGCAGACAGGTTGTTGGCTGTGTGTCCATCACGATTTCGTACCAAGAAATGGACGGTGAGGTTCATTTCCCACATTTTAGATCTCGCAATTGTCAACTCTTGGATAAAATACAAAAAGGATCATAGAGAATTGGGAAAACCTGTCCATAAAATATTGAAGTTACGAGAGTTTAAAATGGAGTTTTCCGAGTTCTTGATTCTTAAAAACATGTATAGAAGTTTGAGACCTGATTCTGATGCTGAAGAAGAAGAGGAGCAGTATCGAAAACGTGGCAGAAAATTTGCACAACCTTTACCTCCCATGGCTAAACGCGTTCATGCAGCTAATCATTTGCCTGATATGCAACGAAAACAACAACGCTGCCGAAATCCTACGTGCGCCAAAAAAACAATGGTAGTTTGCATCAATTGTAACCTGCATTTATGTTTGACACAAGACCGCAATTGTTTTGTAGACTTTCACAGTTCTTAAAGTTATACTTAAAGTTACAATGAGATTGTGATTACCTACTTACTATTATTTTATTATATACATATATTTGTTATTGATTTATGATATTTTTTAGAAACCGAGAAGGTTCCCAGAATATTGAATGAGACATTCAATTTTCATGTGAGTTTATCATTTTTTTGATAGAAGCTGATTGCAATATTTTTGTTTTTGTTTAGGTACAACGATTGATCTCAATTTGACCAACGTAGATTTAAGTTGTTTTGATAATAAGTGTTATTGAAGACATTGCTAATGATAAATATGTTGTTTGGTTATTAGAATTATTGGAAAGTCATATGAACCAACATAAAAAAATGATAGTTGATTAGGTTTATAAATATGTTTTTTGTTTCTTAATTTGTGTCATTTAAATAAAATTATGTGAACAAATTAAACTATTTGTTTAATTTATACAACTAACCTACTTATGCCATAACGACCGGAAGTCCTATTTATAGAACCAAAGATACCTAAACACAAATATGCTCAATATCTTTGTTGAAAAATACTAAAAAACATTTGTTTTAGTGAAAACCCTGGAAACCCTTAGTTTATGTATTATTTAACTTGAAAGGTCTCGGCCTTTGCAGCAATAATAATTTGATGCTTTATTTAGTACATTCGGCCGTAGTCGCAAGTGATTTTAAAAGAGGCTTCGGTGTCTAGAGGTTAAAGAGATTTTTAATTGTTTTCTAAAGATATTTTTTTTAGTTTTCTAAAGTTATTTTTAATATAATGCTGTGATAATGATGGCAATAAGTGTGATCTTAAAATAATAACTAAAAGTTAAGTAGGTATAACACTGATCTCATAATATATTGAATACAATAATTGTGAATTATTCTATATAAATAAACTAAATGTAAGTTTCCAATAGTTCCTACTCATCTCATTGTATTTTTTTACTTATGATAACGTAAAGATCACATAATGTTAACCTAAAAATTGTCATAAGTGTCACATTGCCAAAGCTTTTATGTGTAATAATGCACATCCATCATTATTTTATACGATTGCAAACCAGTTATGTGCACTTTTTTGCTAAAAAAAATTCTAGCCCCTTAAATGACTGATTGTTTTGGCAACTTTTGTATTTTTATGATATACTAGCTGCCCCGGCAAACTTCGTTGCGCCTTAGAGTCAATTTATTACTCTTATCATTTTTTTTGTATTAGATATACATACGTTGAATAAGACGACAACAAATAAATCCAAACCAATAATAACTACTACTACTTTTAAATTACAACATGTATATATACCCTAACCTCACTGACCATACCTATCCTATAGCTAACCCAACTATCTAACCTAACTACCTTACTAAAAAATACTAAATTCATAATTTTAATCTGAACTATTGCCTCTATGTTACATACAATAATTTATGCCTATAGTTTTCCCGGTCTACTTTAATTAAAGTCCTAACAGTAAAATAAGTTCTATTTGCAAAGAATTTAAAGTTCGTCTCTGTCATCATTGCTAGTTACGTAAATTGATTTCTGAAATATAAGACTTTTTTATGCTACATAAAACCTCTAAGTTTAGTAACAAAATAAATTTCAGAACGTAGGTGCGTATTATAAATTGACAACCTTACCTTCTTGGGTTTAGCTTAAGACTTGTCAATTTCAAATTGTCACCTGATAATGAACTGGGAAGTTTGACTCCTGTCATGTCATCCAAGATGGCGCTGCGTTTGAAAAATGTTTGAGACAACCGATATTCTTGATATTTATTTTTATGATGTCGAACGGGATAAAAAGTATCCTATGTCCTTCTCCTGGCTCTAAACTACCTCCCTGCCAATTTTCAGCTAAATCGGTTCAGCCGTTCTTGAGTTATAAGCGAAGTAACTAACACGACTTTCTTTTATATATATAGATTAAATAAACGTCCATGTTGTGGTATCAATAATTTTGCCGAGTTTTTCATTTACAATTCAATAACGTGTTTTTTATTGTTTCCCAAAACCTTACAATAATCACTTATGGAACGTGGCAGGCGCAACGACGATCTATGGTTTTGCAACAAGCATTACTTATTCTTAACATTAAGGTGAGGTTCTATCAATAATCTATGGATACTTCACCTGAAGTCGCCGCCCAAGCTGTGGCACTTATTCAGTCCGGACACAGCCAACAAAAACGTGAGTGCTCAACTTAATTTAATTCGATCTGCGGTCCGAAATGTTTATCGGAGGAACGTAGAGACTGGTGGCTTTGTAATAAGAAAAAAAAAAGCATAATAAGAATACAACGGATAAGAAACGAAATAAGACTGAAAATGCATTAAAACAGGAGACTGAAGTAGAGTTAGCCAAAACTATATTGAACATAATAAAGAAAAAGACTTACACACCAAAGAAAACTGTAAAAATTAGAAAAAAACCAAAACCAAGTGAGATTGACGCCATGAAAGGTGATGATGATGGCTACTTTGGTATGACAGATCATGATGAGAATAAAAGTGAAAAGAATTACAAAGGGAAAGATTTTGACAGTATTGGTTCGGTATTTCCTTAAAAAAACTTGGAAGAATTTCGTTAGAGTAGTAGAGAATATTAATATTGAGTCAAAAATGTACTCCATAATTTTTTACAGAACTGATTAGGTACTCAGGCAAAACTCCATTTACTGTACCAAAGCGCCAAGACAACGACGTAGTGCCTAATCTTACATTAGTTAAAGTTACTGAATTGCTTCAAATTCGTGACAATCCTAAAGTTAGGTTTTGATGAATGATGACCATCTGGTGTATTTTTAAGGATTAACCTTTATTTCATTATCTTTATTTAATTTTTACCTTTTTTATAAGCTACAACCTAACTTTGTCTGCAACCAACCAAAGAAAACCCAATTTTGTTACTAATTATTCTAATAAAACATTTATAATATTTCGTTTTCTTTTTATTGTTAAAGTAATTTGAATTGATTAAGCAATTCACTTCTGCACACATCACATCCTGTGCACATTGTAATACTAATACATAAATAAATAAGAAGAAACAAAAATATTGAACACTGTGTGTATAAAGCTAATTAGGTACTTATAACATTTTCGTTACATACAAAAAAATTAAAAGTACCTACTCAATTTCTTATTTTGAAGAACTTGAAGGTTTACAATAACCTGCTCAGCAAAAATAACACGCGACATTGATCAACTACCTACTAAACTCGAGTAAAATCTACATTCTACTTACTGAGCAAACACTTAGAGAGGGCAAACTCGCTATGTTCAGCGATTATAATCATTTACTGTGACTCGAAATCACAAATGATAATCTTGAACCATCAATGTTAAATCAACTCCTTTTTTGGAACCTCAGAATGTCTAACGTTTACTCGCAAACTAGTCTTCAAGTTCTAATTTTTTAAATCGAGAACTATAAACCCGATCCTGTATAACAATTCACAATTTCATCTGATTTCGAAAAGAATCAAAACAAGGACAAAGGCGACCCACTGTTTTTTTTTTTTTTTTAATTGCCCAGTGGGCAGGCTAAAGTCTTTCGACCATACCGCCTAGTCTTCCGTATGTTTTTTCCTGTCGTGTTAAGTTTTTATATAATGTCTTTCGTAATTTCCCTTGTAATTATAATGTTTTATTTTAAGTCTTTCGTATGTAGTCATAATTCGATATTTTTAATAGTCAATTTTTCGTTTTTTAGTCAAATCCAAGTTTGTACGAAGTACAGTCAAATCCTGGGTAATGTCATGTCAAAAAAATTTTTTTTTTTAGCTATCTCTGCATGTTTATGTTTAGATAGGCACATAACCTACAAGCTATTTCTAACCATCTTAAATCTATTTAAAAATAACGAAGATAAAAGTACTTAGGTAATAATTATTTTGATATGTACATACATATAGCAACACAAACGATTATATATCATTTACAGTATGAATTTGTACAAATATATAAAAGTGGTAGCATTCACAAGTAACTCCTGTATGGACGACGGGACCTTATCAGGCGTTTTATAAATTTTTAGAAGCTCATCCGACAACACAAGGCGCTGAATGTTGAAAGACGAACACTCGAAGAAGATATGATACAGTGACTGAACTTTTTGAGATTGACAATAATCACAGTGCGGCGAGCTGACCATTTTAAGACGATGAAGATGATAATTTAAACGACAATGACCAAAGCGCATACGACAGATAATCGAATAAAATTTTCTATTCATGTATGTAGTACTACTTTTACAAAACCAAGGTACAGAGTTAATTTGAACATCAAGACTATTAAACCAAGACCCCGTGTTTTCAACATGTGTACAATGGTATGAATGTCTCCCCCATGCCTCACACATGCGGCGCCGTAGAAGGCTAATTACGTCTGTATATGGCAGGAAAACACTCACATCAGTGTCACTGATTAATTCTTCAAATTCAACGATTTTTTTAGCAAGATAATCTGTTTTTTCATTCCCCGCAACACCAATATGTGATGGTACCCAAACAAAACGAACAACAATATCCAACTGTGACAATTCAAACCACAGTTGCTTTATCAGAAAAAATTATGTAGTTGGTGTTAGCAAGTAATTTATTATTATCCAGATTTTTCAGAACACTCATACTATCACTAACTATAAGCCATTTACTATTTTCTAAATTTCATTTTTTAATATGTTTCATAGCGTTCAAAATAGCAACTGCTTCAGCTGTAAAAATACTAGCGTTTATACCAATTCTCCGTCCAATAGCAATATTTGAAGAGGGGTCATAAATAGCAAAAGACACTGCTCTATCACTCTTGGAACCATCAGTATACACCAATTTATGATCAGACCACTGTGACAGCATAGCATAAGCTTCTTCTTTTGAAGGCAAATTTTTCCTATCTATATATATAAAAGAAAGTCGTGTTAGTTACTTCACTTATAACTCAAGAACGGCTGAACCGATTTAGCTGAAAATTGGCAGGGAGGTAGTTTAGAGCCAGGAGAAGGACATATGATACTTTTTATCCCGTTCGACATCATTCCCCTGTGACTTGACATTTAACGTCAGTCACTATAAAACGTGGTATAACAAAAAAGAATCAGACTTGGTATAACAAAATTGACGTATAATGACAGCTATGTAATGACGTATGGATGACAATTTGATATTTGTAAGAAATCAATAATAAAACTATTTCTATTAAATAAATAATTCAAATTATTGCCCAATTGCCCATTCGTATAAACAGTGAAGTGAACTATAAAACTCGGTATGGTTGAAAATTTAAGTTTTTAGGTGAAGTGAAGTTTAATTAATAATGCCGCGACCAAGACGATCGAATCTTTCCCGACAAAGCCGTGATGCAAGAAGAATAAGAAATAATGGAAATGAAAGGACTGAAGAAGAACAAGAAATTGCACGTGAACAGCGCCGCGATAGTATGGCTCGACTTCGTGCTTCTCAATCACGAGAGCAAAGTGAAGCAGCCCGTGAAACAGTTTGGTTGGCAGTGCAGAATCGTCGAGCGAAAAACAGAGGTCAACAAATAGATAATTTGCGACGCAGAACAAGATATTTATCAAGTGCTGATTTGAATCGAGCAGCGTTTCAATACGATTGCAGCAATGATTACAGCTTGCATCCTAGCGTTTGCATTGGGCAAATGGACGTAGTTTGCGAGTATTGTGGTGCATTAAAGTTTTCCGGAGAAACGCCTGGATTATTCATGTTTGTAAGCAAATGTTTATGAAAACTTTGTGCATTGGTCAAAGACAACTGAGAGATTGGGTTGTTCCTAATAAAGATACTACAGAAGGTTCTATTATCTCTCAAAATGATAATGAGTGTAAGGCAAGGACTCAAAATAATGCATCCGATTCAATTCGAGAATTTTTCGACAGCCTGCCGAAAGTGGAGTCCCATTATTGCAGATCGTCTTCCTCAAAATTATATTTAGAACCAATCTGGAATAGTGTTCATGGTGATCTGTATGCTGAATATAAAAAGTTTTGTTCCAATAACAATAAGAGACTATATTGTGTTGCGACGTTTGAGAATAAGTACCGCGAGCTTAATTTGTCAATTTTTAAACCCAGAAAAGACCAGTGCAACAAGTGCTTAGCCTACAAGAATGGTAATGTTAATGAAGATGAGTACAGAAGACACTTGAAGAAAAAGGAAACAGCAAGACAAAGTAAGGATAATGACAAAAATAATACTGAAGATGATGTATTAGTTTACACTATGGATGTCCAAGCGGTACTTCTATGCCCAAGAATCCAGGCATCAGCTGTTTACTATAAAACAAAACTTAAAGTTCACAATTACACACACTACAATTTAAAAACGAAAGAAGTGATTTGCTATCTATGGCACGAAGGAAGCGGTGGTTTAGACAGTGATGTATTTACGTCTATTATGATGAAACACCTAAAGGCAGAACTAGAAAAGGCACCAAATACCAAAAGAATTATTCTGTGGAGTGACGGGTGTGGTTACCAAAACCGATCCTTGAATTTGTCTAATGCTCTAATTGAATTATCAGTCGAAAAGAACATAATCATAGAACAAAAATACCTCGAAGTTGGGCACACCCAGATGGAGGTCGACTCGATACATAGCAGCATCGAAAGAAAGTTGCCACCTCATCGAGATATTTTCATACCTGGAGACTACATCAATATAATAAAGAGCGCAAGAACCAAGCCCGAACCGTATAAAGTAGTTTGTCTAAGCTTCAGTGATTTCAGCAAATGTGAAGGTGGTAGATATTCTAGCATTCGACCAGGAAACAAAAAGGGCGATCCACTTGTAGTAGACATTGTAAGCCTGCAGTATAATCCAGATGGGATCATACGGTATAAGTTGGACTTTAATGACGACTTTAAAGAATTACCGCGACGCTCAAACAAAAACTACACTCGAACTGACAATACTGCCCTTTATCAATCATTTCTCCCAATAGACACCACAAAATTTATACATTTACAAGAATCAAAACCACTGATTCCTACAGATTATCACCCTTTTTATGACTCCTTGGAACATAATTGTTCAAATCCTGATGACTGTCCTCATAAACGAAACAATTAGTATGCACTGGTCCCATTGCATACTTGTTATCAATGAACACATTTTTGTTACATCACTTACTTTATTTTACCCTGCCATTTAATTATAATTCGTGAATTTTAAAATAACTTCTATTTAATTTTGTTATACATTTAAGTTTGTCAAGAAAACGTCAATTTTGTTTATTTTTCTTAATATATTTTGTTGATTGTTCCTACCTTAATTATAAATAATTTGATTAAATAGTACCTATACCTGTTATTTGAAATTAACTATGTATTATTTCATACAAATAAACTATTAATATGTCATATGTCACAAATTTTAGGTCAATTGTAGTAACAATAGGTTCTATGTCAAATTTCTGACAAAATATGATAATTTATCAAAAAAATAAAATGCACATTTAATAGAACACAATAGTCAGGATACATAAGTTAAAAAACATGTTGGTGTCCTATAAGATTTTTTTCGAGGTCGTTGTTTTTTTACTCTCCTGTAAACTTGACATTTTTGATATAGAACTAATTGCAATATGAACGACGATATGAATATTAAAGGCGATAATATACCACCTTGACAAACTCTTTTTGAAGATAGTCTAGGTCCATAGAGGTGTCTGTTAAATTTTACAAAAACTTGCCTATTAAGAAGAAAATTTTTAACCCAATTTATAATTTTCACAGGTATCCCAATCTGTGATAACTCATTACATAAGATATCTATATTTACACTGTTAAAAGCACCTGCAACATCGAAGAAAACTCCAACCAAATTGTGGTTTGAGGATAAAGAATTGCATATATCAAGCTGTAATTGACAAACACTTTCCCTAGCAGAATGATTCCTACGAAAACCAAATTGATTTGATGGTAAGATTGAATTTTTCTCAATATAGAACTCTAAGCGTTGTTTTAATAATTGTTCAAATAACTTGCCAACACAAGAAGTCAGAGCTATAGGACGATACAAATCAGGACACATTTTTGGCTTATCAGGTTTTAAAACAGGTACAAGACAATCCACCTTCCAACTATCAGGTATAATATCATTTTCCCATAATAAATTCAAAAGTTTTAAAAGAATATTCAAACTAGTAAGGTTAAGTTTTTTGAACAGTATATAAGGTATTCCATCAAGACCATGGGTAGTATCTCTTCTGGACGATATGGCCGATATTAATTCTTGTATGAAAAAAGGATTAAGTAGAAAACTATTGCTGGAATTAATGCTAGCATTGGAAGAAGACTTTAAGTCATTTGATACATTGTCTGGTATTTTTTAAGAAAATCCAAAACCCAAGTATCATCCACCTGAGTATTTAAATTATATGTTTTATTATACTTGCGCATGAATTTCCATATAACAGACAATGGAGTGCACCTGTTAAATGTTTCACAAAGAGAAACCCAACTTTTTTGCCTTTCTGTTTTTAATGTTAGTTTTTTAACTGCGCGAAGCCTTTTAAATTCTATATAATTTTCTTCAGATGAATTATCCTTAAACAGTAAATAGGATGCAGTTTTAAAATGCTTCTGTGCATTTTTGATTCCACCAAGGAAGTGAAGGCCCTTTAGGATTATTTCTATGACATGAGGGGATGACAAAATGACTGGTATTAGAATGTTTCAAGTTTGGCATAGAATTCGCAGCGGCTGTGCGCAAAATGGTACAAAATTTGGAATATGAATCAGGAAGACTTGTGTCATCAACTTTAAAATCAAGTAACAATTCATCAACACAATTACTGTACTTTTCCCAATTTGCCAATTTGTAATTAGGGTACCTAAATAGGCAAATGTTCAGCATTAGTACAATTGCTAACAATATTATTGCTTTTGCTAATAAATAATTTTATCCTTACAGGAATGTGATAACTACTACCAAGAGGACAATCATGTACATTCCATTCGCAATTAATTGCTAAAGACGAAGAAACTAACGTCAAATCCAACGCATTAGGACGCCAAGTTAAAGAACCAATTGTTGTTGCCTGACCATTATTGAGCAGAACTAAATTATTATTATCAATTACATCTAAAACTTTTCGTCCACGTACAGAGTCAGAGTTACAGCCCCAAGAAGTATGATGAACATTAAAGTCACCAGCAATTATAAAAGGTTCAGGAATAGACTTCACTAATAAGTCAAAATTTTCTTTTTTGAATACTGGACTACAATTCAAAGGACTATAAATACTTACTATACTTAACTCTTTGTTGTTAACTTTAATTTTTACACAGATATTTTGTAATGAGTTATCAAAAAAGGTATTAATTTTAGTGTATGAAATACTTTTGTGAATAATTATTGCTACTCCATTATGTTTGTTACCAGTGTCATTTCTTTCAATATTATAATGATTGATTTTAAAATTTTGTTGAGGTTTAAGCCATGTTTCACTTATAATTGCTATGTGTATTTTGTAATTGTATAAAAAATCGATAAAGATATGTTTATTACTGTTTAAACTTTGAGCATTCCATTGCACTATATTTAAATCAGAAAGATCCATTAAGAGGTTGAAGGAAATTTATTACTTAGAGTAGTTTTTAATGCTACTTTAATCGACGATGAATTGATAGGAGTATCCTTATTGCTAACTATTCTAGTAATTGTTTCAACTAAACTATTCAAAAATTTGTCTGATTTCATAAGATTACTTACTTGTGTATCTAAATTACGCGCAGATAGCGCTGGAAATGCGTTAGCGTTGAAGAGATCAGAGTATGTTGCATTTCTACTTTTTATTTTATTTTCTTCAACTTTTTGTTTTTTTATATTACATAATGCAGAGATAGCTAAATGGTTACCACTGCAGTTTATACATTTGGCGTTCTTTGGATTAACCTGACACACTTTATAGCTGTGATTTTCAGTGCAAATAGAACATACTTCGGAATTTCTACAAAATTTTGCAATATGCCCATACTGCATTCACTTAAGGCACTGCTTAACTGGTGGGATATACCTTTTGACCTCATGGCGCCAAGAGTCCAAGTAGACATAGTCGGGTAAGATGGTCGAAGCAAAGGTCACAGCAACAGCCTGTGTGGGGACAAAGGACAAGCCTTCATCACTCCTGACCCTGTGCATGAAACGCCTAACTTGAACAACATTTTTGGAACTTCCTATCAACGAAAATATTTCTTTATTAGACATATCGCACCTTTGGTAGAACAAGGGCATAATTGTCATAAATTGCCAAAATGACTTAAATATGCAGAAATGCTTTAAAAAGGCCCTTTGAACTGGAGGGACAAAGACATTCGTTTAATTCCTTCAAAAACCGCCAGATGGAAATAGTGGCGTTGTCTTTTTGGCGCCATTTTGTTACTCTCTTGGCGCGACAAAGTCTCATTGGTCAGTTGTGCCATCGGCGGGGACCGAGGTAGCCGTCACTTGGAGCGCTAACGCCGTATAGGTAAATATGCCCTTTAATGTTTTTGATTACTGGAACGACAAGGCCATATTCGTCACACTTATGCCTAGTTTATGATTTTAAAATTGGGAGGACAAAGTCGTTCAGACAATTGTGCCCTTGTCTGTCCAAGATTTGTTTTACTCCATGGTCTTAAAAGTAAATGTGTTTTTGTTATTCCAATTGCAATAAAATCTGGATGGACTTAATAACAATTACTTCTTTGTCATTCCAAAGTGTAGTCTTATTAGTGTGGATTAGACTATGATTTAATGTTTGATAATACAAATAACTGAAATATTATCATTATGGTAAATTCAATTATGTAGGTACCTTTTCAATTTTTTATTCGCACGTTTACAACTATAGTGACCTAATACAAAAAAAATGGGATTTGAGTTTGAGCCCGCTTCCAATTAATAATTTCTTTACTTTAAGAGTGACGTAAATTGATTTATAAAATGTTTTTGAATATCTTTTAATTTTCAGAAAATAAAGATAGAATCGCGTAGTAAAAAAATTTTAATGATGCTTAATGCTAAAAGTAATTATCAGACTAAAGAAACTGATGCCAAGTCTGATAGTACTTTTTGTGAAGGAGATGAGTGCCATAAGACTGTGACAATTTCAAACGAAAATTCGTCAACGGGTAAGGATCTCATAGACTTATTATATTAGTTAATTACCTATATTTTTATATACTAAAATTAATTTATTTTAAGATTTTACAGCTAAAAAAATGGTTGAGACATGGATTGATAAAAATATCCAAAGTCAGAATCCCATTAAGGAAAGCAACATTTTAGACAATGACATAATGGATACACCTATAACAAATGCTGATTTAGGTAAAAATATTATTTTAGTTTTAAAATCAAATGTCTAACCTGTTATTTTTGCTAAGTTAATTAATCTATAACTAAAATTCATTTAGATGTGGAGAATCAGGATCCAAAATTGTTTCAATACGAAATATTGGAACCAGTGAATAGACCAACGCTTGTCACCATGGGTAAATATATCAAATTTTAGATCATTCTTTCTTTTACTTATTGATTACTTGAATTATATTATGCTTAAAACTATTTTAGATTTAGAGAAGAAGAATGAAATTGTAATAATAGAAAATAACAATTTGGAAATGGAATATACTCCAATGGTTAATACAACAGGTAAGATATTAAAATTGCTGTACAAATATATCAATTATTTTATGTTTAAGTGAGATATTATTATTGTTTCGTCATCTTTTTAGGTGTTGCAAGTGAGCTTGATTCTTCAAATAATGGTGATTTTTCACCATCTGATGGGTCTGATTATAAACCGTCAGAAACTTACAAACATAAGCGTTTATTTAAAACAAGATCTTCCAAACGTAGCAGTTCGTCAAACTCTTCTAATTCCAGCAGTAGCTCGTCTAGCTCCAGCAGTAGCTCGTCTAGCTCCAACAGCAACTCATCTAGTTCATCTGTTAAGGATAACATTGATGTGGCTAACAACGAACCAGGACCTTCTTTGGATACGAGTGAAAATACTACTGAACAAGTAATTAATAAAAAGCAGACTAGAAAGCGACAAAAAAATCCACAGCAATGGAAACAAGTTGTTTCTAAACGTTTAAAAAATAGTGGCCAAGAATACACAACAAAAAGAGGAAAGATCGCACCAGCAAAATCTGTACGTCCTCCATGCAAAAGCTCGTGCCGACTATCGTGTTCTACGCAAGTTTCTTTTGAAACGAGAAGTGTTATTTTTAAAACCTACTGGGAATTAGGATCAAACCAAAGACAGAAAGACTTTCTTGCGTCATGTATTAAAATACAAAATCCTACAACCCGAAGAATTAAGATCGCAGCAAATAGCACCACATTTAAATCACCTAGAAAACCTAACTCGACCTACCATTTTATAATAAATGGTAAAGAAATCAGAGTTTGTAAGATTTTTTTGTTGAACACTTTGTGTATCGGTGAAAAAACATTGCGGCTTGTAATCGATAAATTATCCGATCAAACATTGAATATAATGGGTCCTGTCGATAATCGTGGGAAACATAATAATCATAGTAAATTAAGTGATGAAGTCTTAGAATCTGTCCGAGATCATATAAATTCCATTCCTAGAACAGAGAGCCACTACTTACGGGCAAACACAACAAGAGAATTTATAGATGGAAGTTTAACCATAGCGGAGCTTCATCGTGACTACAAACTAATTCAAGAAGCCGCTGGAAAAGAATTCGCAAACTATGATGCCTACTATCGAATTTTCAATAATGATTTCAATCTTGGTTTGTTTAATCCCCGCAAAGATCAGTGCGATGAATGCGAGGGGTACAAAAACTCTACAGATAAAGGACCACTAAAAGACAAATACAATAAACACCTAGAAGAGAAGAGTTTAAGTAGATTAGAATTGAAACACGACATAGAACAATGTAAAAGTAATGGTTCTAATAATATAGTTGCCATTTTCGATCTCCAAGCAGTTTTACCTTGTCCAATTGGCCAATCGTCAGCTTTCTTTTATAAATCAAAGTTGAATTGTTACAATTTCACTGTGAGAACTTATTTTCTTTTTGTTAATGATATAAATAAAATTAATCAGTTTATGTGCTTATAAAATTAATATTTTTCTTTAGGTATCCAATATAAATGATGATACCACAGTTTGCTTCTTCTGGCACGAGGGTCTTGGGAAACGCGGCGCCAATGAAATTGGAACATGCGTTTACAAGTTTTTGGAGGAACTGTCTAGTAAACAGCCAAATAAGGACATAATATTTTATTCCGATAATTGCTGTGGACAGCAAAAAAACAAGTTAGTTGTTTAGAAATTTAAACAATAGGACTGCCATTTAAAATACACAAACATACTACACACATACCCTCACACATCCATCCTCAAAAACTTTCGCGTTTACATAATAATATTAGTAAGATATTTATTCGTCAATAATTATTTTTCTTGTTTCAGATTCGTTTTCGGAATGTATTATTTTGCTGTGAACACATTGCCTATAAAGTCGATCACACATAAATTTCTTATTAGGGGACATACCCAGAATAAAGCCGATGCTGTCCATTCTGTAATAGAAAAGAATGTTAAACGTGCAAAAAAAGCTGGACCAATATACACTCCGGCAGAATACATAAGCCTTATAAAAAATGCCAAGAAAAAGGGGGAATCATTTACTGTCAAAGAAATGAATTTCGATTCTTTCTTTGATATGAAGATGTTATCTGATGATGTTAATTTGAACGTAACCAAGGATGTTGATAGAAATTCGATTAAGATTTTGGAAATCAAAGCGATTGAATTTACTAAAGGTTCAGAGACATACCAATACAGGGACAGCTACAAGTCAGACAAGTGGACAGTAGCAAACATTCGAGTAGGCCGTATTGGTAATAGAAATATAAGAGTGAAAGATATCATATTAAAACAGCTATACAACGAAAAGTTACCAATCCCTAACCGAAAGAAAGAAGACATTCTTCAATTGATATCCTCAAATATAGTTCCTAAGTTTTACGAACAATATTATAACAACCTCTTTTAAAAAATAAGAGAGAGTATGTTGACTGATTTAGAAGTGTTAATTTATTTTTCTAAAAAATATTTTATTTTCATTTATATTTTTTAAGTGTGTTTCTAATAGTCCTAATAGTCGTTTAACAAAACAGAAACTGGTAAATTATAAGAGATTTTTTTTTATGTTTATGTTACTTTAAGTTTTAGACTGATATCTTATTTCAGCCTATTTTTAAGTGTGATTCCAAAGAGTTTTAATAAGAAATAATGCCAATTTAAGTAAAACCTCTGTTACTAAAAGATTGATTGAAATTTTATTACAAAATAGTTGCCTATTGTTACTAAAAAAAGGTAAGAGATTATTTTGTTACGTTTACATTACTTTTATTTTGATACTGTTATCTTATAATAATAATTATTACAATTTTTAAAGCGATTCCAAAGATTTTTGCTAGGAAAAAAGTGAGTTTTGATCTCTATTTTTGTGATAAAGTACTGCGGATTTCGAAATGTTTAAGAAAATAAAACATTTATACAAAAAACACGTTATTTTCATTCCAAAATTATCCAAACTTAAAGCTTAAGATATGGTCATATTTACTAATTAATTTTCTTGTTGGTGGAACAAGGGCACAAATATACACCTACTTTCGAAAAATAATTATAAAAAAAAAACTAGCAGTTTTTAATATTTGTAAACGATACACCTAAAAGAATATAGTATATAGTTTATGTCATACAAAGCAGAACAACCTTAGAACATTATTAACATAGCTAGACCAAATTAAGTACAAAAAATATCTTAAAATGACTCTCCTGTAAAATTGCAAAAACTGCAATTGAGGAGCGTCTGTTCAAAAGGTCGTATTTCACTTTTAAACTTTTATTTTTTTAATATTTTTTTTGAACTCATAGCAGAAAACTCCATCGAATGAGCGTAAAAACTTGTTCAAAAGGAGCGTATTTCCCATATAATAAAATCCAAAAAACTTGGATTCCAATCAAAACGGATGTATTTCTGCATTAAAATGTTCCCTTGGATTGTTTTAAACAAAACAGGCATATTTCTTCTACAAATAGCATCTTTTATTTATTTTTCTGTTCAAAAGGTCATATTTTTTTCCATACATAACAACTTTAATAAAAATCGTTTCGTTCGAGTAAATAACGGTATCGAGTCAAAAGATGACGGCTGTACGTTGAATATCATTATCAATACCAACCCTATAAAAAAAAAATAAAAAAAAAATATGACTGCATATCTCTCTAACGACGTCGACAGATGACACTGACAGATGTTATTCTTGACGTTCTGTCTTTCGATGCGAGTAGATGAAAAGATAATGAGCAGAAGTGGTCCAAATTTCCACCACTATTGGGGGCTATGTAAGCTTAAAGTCGACTAAATACCATACAATTTTGACTACTAGGCGAAAAAAATATATTCACTCAGAAAAAAGTTATGACTGTTTTAAAAATACGTGTTTTTAATTATTTAACCGTTTATTTTTTTCGCACATATCCACATTTCAAGCAGTAAAAACATGGTAGCAATGATGACGCATTCCCCCTGTTCTGTAATGAGCTCAAATCGTCTGCAAAGTATACAAAGATAACGTTAGCGCACCTACCCATATAAAAATGTAATACGGAACGGTTCGCAATCGTGCTAAAAGCTAAAAGTATTTTTTAATATTTTTGCATTTCGGAACCCGGGGATTGCTAGCGTCGACTCGTAGATGGAGATAGCATTAGTTTTGTCCCTTTCGCACTTAGGAAGCAATACGGTATACGCTGCGCCGACGACGTTGAAAGAAAACTGGTTTTGACCTAACTACCTGACCCAATCGACACATGTGTCCCACGCAGTCGTTCGTTTGCTTGCTTTCGGTGCGTACTGTGCATTTTCTGGTCATATTTTCCCTGCGACTTTTGTGTACTTGATTTCTTCTGATTCTCTTCTTTCGACCACGGTTATATCTCATCGGACTTTTTGTTATTACTTTGTGTGTCTGTGACAATGGAAGCGGAAAGAAGAAACTGCATATGTTGCAATTATTCATTGTTTCAAAGAAGAAACTATCAGTTGCTTCAACCGTTTCTGGATAATCACCCAGGAACTGCAGAGCATATTCAAGGACTTTTGGCACCTCGACAGGTTAGTACATGCATATGTGTATTTTATTTCAAATGCCGTGCCCCGACTCCATTTGAGATTGTCGGAAGGCGTGAACAATAAGATTACTTGTAACGAAAGATCCCTAGAAAAACCTTTTTGAAGCGAAATATTTTGGACGTTTTCAGTCTTGATCCATTTTTGTTACTATTGTTTGTCAATTAATCAATATTTTAGTATCGGTAGTAACGTCATGTTTTAATCATCATTACCGTTTTTTGTTTTGAATACATAAGTACATAACATAGATAATATATCCAGACGTGGGATGGCGTGAACAAAAAGATTACTTGTAACACTTTTGTTAAGTTAGTTAATCAATATTTTACTATCGGTAGTTACGTCGTGTTTTAATCATTCTTACCGTTTCTTGTTTTGTTTTGAATACATACTTATATAGATAATATACCCAGACGCACAGAATCAACACTAGCTTATTGCCGGAGAGCCTGTATGCGGAAGGAATCGAACCTAGGAGCTCTCTTAGCGAGTAGACATGTTAGCTAACACACGCAGTTAGACAGAACGTCATGAATAAAGGTGTTGTATTTGTTGCAGTTAATACTGGATGGCGAGCAATATATCTGCCGCAATTGTTGGTTGCGGGTAAGGTATGCAGTTGACTGCAGTCAAAACCAAGCTGACCAGCCGCCTCCTCGTGTCGGAAGACCATCTGGAGGAATCTTCGAAACCAATGAATTCAAAAGAGCACCAAATACATCTAACACATGCATTTATCATGAATGTGGCAATGCAAGTAGATGCCGTATTCCGGCGTCTATCAAACTAGAACTGTTGGTACACTCGAATTTATACATACCTCCAAACGCAAGAGTATGTCAACAACATTTGGATGAAAATCAATGGGGTCACTTAATTGATGCTCCAAACTTATCCCACGATTTTACCGGAGAAATGTTCGTAGACATTACGAAAATCTTACAAACAGCCGTTCTTAATAGTTCCAACACAATGGACTTTGAAAATATACAAACTATGGATCCAAAAATATTGCATCATCGTGTAGGCATCACTCATAACGCATTTGAGCAAGTGATACGAGAAACCCCTTCATTGCAGCAAGAAGTAACCGACCCCAATACTGCAATTGCTATTTTTTTAATGAAGCTTCGGACGGGTGAGTCGAACGAAAGACTCAGCGTACTTTTCAAAATGAGTCGCCGTACGCTCGAAAGGAAAATGAATACTGTGCGCAAATGTTTGGTACAAGATTTCGTACCAAGGCACCTGGGCCTGGATCATATTTCAAGAAATGAAGTAGTTGCGAAAAATCTGACTGTGCCAAATGGTCTTTTTGGAAACCCAGATGCACCCTTACAAGAAAGGAAAGCTATTCTGGTGATAGATGGAACCTACGTCTATACTCAGAAGTCTTCCAACTTCCTTTTCCAACGGAAAACATACAGTTTGCACAAATACACGAACCTGTTAAAACCATTTCTCATTGTATGTTGTGATGGCTACATATTAGATGTTACTGGGCCTCACGCAGCAACAACATCGGATGCCGTTATAATGAAAGGTCTTATTAACGAAAGAGATGACAATCCATTCCATTACTTTTTTGAAGCAAACGATGTTTTTATCTGCGACCGCGGCTTTAGAGACGTTATTGGTGACATGGAATCGTGTGGTTATGTGGCACGTATGCCAATTAGCAAACGGCGAAGACCAGTTAACCACGTTAGAAGCCAATAAAAATAGGGAAGTGACGATATGCCGCTGGGTCGTCGAGGTCGTAAACGGACGTTTTAAGCGCGATTTTCGCCTATTCAGGCAAGAATTTTTTAATCGTGCTATGAGCCACATGATGGATGATTTCCGGGTGGCTGCTGCGCTTATTAACGCTTTTCATCTTTTAATCGAAGATAACGCGCATGCGGAAGAATATTTAAGAATCATTAGAGAGATTGCATGTACCAAATCAATTGGGAGCATATGTTACAAATAGAAATATAAATAGAAGGCGGGCAAGTTTTCGAAATATTGAAGCCGACGCCATAGGAGCAGATGAATTTCCTGTTCTGACTCAAGAAGACTTGACATTGTTTGCACTTGGTTCATATCACATAAGACTTGCGCGTAGCTACTATAGCGAACACGTACGCAATGGCGTGTATCAGATTGAAGTAGCAAGAGATGGAGCATTTAGTGAAATAGTTGATTTTGGCATTGAACCTGAAAACGCTATGTTGCTACGCGCAAGAATACAATCCCGACACGCACGTGCAAGACAATACTACACGTATGTAATGATCCATAATCGAGAAACCATTTCGAACTACTACTGTTCTTGTCTTTCTGGAATGCGAACTGTGGGTTGCTGTGCCCACGTCATGGTAATTATTTGGTATTTTGGATGGGCGAGACACCAACCCACAATTCTACTTCCAGCTGCGAATCTGGACAATGTTATTGTGGATGAAGACATATGAGATGTATTCTTTTAAGGACAGACTCCACACTGTGAGACAGGAATAAATAAAACTTGTGTGAAATATTTTTGTGTTTACATTCTTCCCAGTATTACAAGTATTTTAAAATAAATATAAGCATTGTAAAGATAGCTATAAGTCCTTTCATTTGATTTGATACCCCACATGATAGGGTTTAATTTTTTTGACGTAGCGAGGTACCTACCGCGACCGCCATATTGTTTATATTTTGGCTCATATAGCTTATATCAACCAGAATAACGTATGAATTACAACGAAATGTCATACACCTAAATCAATCGAGTAGTTTAAAAGATATAGTGAAATAATGAAGCGTAAAAAGGTTTTTAAATTGCAAGTTTTCATGGGGTCATAACTTTTTACTGAGTAAATATTTTTGGTTGCGGTCTTCTTATAATGATTCAGAACGCAGTGTTCCATCATATGTCATAGTTCTTATTGATGGTGGAAATTTGGACCAAGCTCCATATATTTTTGCCCATTCTTCTTTATGTTTTTTTTTAACTCTGACCCATATTTAACATGCTACTAAATAAACAAGGTAATTCTACCGTATTTCAAATATACAAGGTGTTGATTTGCATCCTCGTCAAATTCAAGGACGTAATTATGCTAATGATTCTCGACCCAAATCAACAATAAAATGAGTAGGTATTTTTTTTATTTTTTTTGCTTAACAACGAAAAACCGCAAGTGTGAACCAGCCGTATTTAAAAGCGGCCCGTCTGTTACTAGCCCTATCACCGCGCTTTCGCACACAAACAAACGCAAACAATACATACACAACACATACGCAACGATCAATTCGTAGGCAATCAATACCGCCCCAATCACGGTGCAGGAACTCTCCCGCGCAAGCCCCTAGCCACGCCCCCGCGACCCTGCGACCCCAGTAGGCAGTATGAATGTATGATTGATGTCGCCGACGCGTGTGGGTGCTTTGCTAATTCGGGAATGCCGCTTCTCGGTACATTGGTGACCACTGGATAGGTCGCGGAGGACCTGTGGCCTGGCCTCCGCGTTCTCCTGACCTGACGCCTCTAGACTTATTTGTGGAGAGACGTTAAAAGTTAGTTTACACGGAGGATGTGACAAGTGTAACAGAATTACGTGCAAGGATCATTAGTGCTTTCGACACTTGAAAAACGAATGTGTTAGTGTTACGTAAGCTGAAGAAAAACCAGCTACGTTGTGCTCGTTTGTGCAAAGAGTGTGATGGTGGCCACTTTGAACAATATCCCCGGGTAACCTAAGTAGGTAATTAATTTATTTGTACATTTTGTAAATACGTTGTTAGCTTAATCAATTTTATTAGTGTAAATAAGTTGATTTCAAATTTTTAACTACGCCAACAATACTTAAGAGTCGAAAGTATCACCACGTAGGTAGTTAGGTACTTACACTTAACTAGCACGTCTTTCCATTTCCATCAAACGTAGAAAACATTTTTAGATTTAGTAGATCGGTACACCAACTAAGGTAGGTATTATTGCCGGTCCTAAGCCAGAAAGGAAATTTACAAATCCACCAATTTAATCCACAAGTAAAACAAAATCACTACGAAAACTTTAGGTTGAAGGTTAGAGCAAAACTAACATTTTAATAATCATCTGAGAACAGGTCAGTGAACTTTTCTTTGGCGCACTAGTATTAAACTGTCATTAGTAACATTTCCGTATTCCAATAATGCTCAAAAATGAGTTAATTATCAAGCAAAATTTATGACAATAATGTAGGTGATTTTGGAAATAATATTAGGTTAAATTATTGCTACCGGTCATGGGGGTCATTGCTTCCTAGCGTTCGCGCGTACCATTTCGTAGGTAAGACGTCGACACTCACGCACACAGCTGCATTGTCGCTGTGTGCGAAGTCGGGTTATTCTGTTTTATTTGTATTGAATTAAGAGTTTAATTCTGAAACACTGTTAAATTTCAACATCAAAAAAATGCAGCGCTTGTTAGTTATTACCCGCTAACGTACTTTCAATTGATTATTTATGTATTTTATGACACCCTCCTGAAATTTGACGAGGATGCAAAACAACACCTTGTATATTACAACGTAATTGTAGGAAATCTACCGTATTTTTAGAAGAATTCTACCATCCGCTTTACCAAGTATAATAATTCACAGCCATCCCAAGATTTCCAAATAAAAATCCACAGCTGTCCCAACCCCCCAGCGTCCGACTGCTCATGCTTAAATATTGACAGGCTAGAATATACTAAATATCTAGGTGTTATGATAGACCAGCGCCTGTCATGGCACATGCACACCGAACTTATTATGAAAAGAGTTAGAAAGCTGATATGGACCTTCAAAACATTGCGACATGTGGCTTCAAAACAACTTCTGAAGCAAGTGTACATATCACTGGCCCAATCAATCTTAACGTACTGTCTGTCGTGCTGGGGAGGGACAACAAAAACAAAATTTCTGGAGCTTGAGAGAGCGCAGAGAACTTTACTTAAGGTCATGTTCTTTAAACCCTATAGATATCCCACCCACACCCTCTACCTATCATCAGATCTCTTGACTGTAAGAAAGCTTTATTTACTTCAACTTACTCTAAAAAAACATACATCCCTCCCGTACAATCCCTCTAAACCTAAAGGCAGAAGGACCTACTTAGTCGCTAAAACTGTCAGGGTAAGATCTGATTTCGCTAAAAGGCAATACCCCAGACAATCTTCTTACCTTTACAACTTACTGAATAAGGAATTACAATGAAGTTCCGGGACTGTAAAAAAGTTGTAACTGAATGGCTTAAAACTAAATCCTACGATGAAATAGAGTCTTTTGTATCCATTTTTCAATAACCTAAGTAGTTGTTTTTGGGTTGTTTTTGCGCATGGTTAGTGAAAAAAAACTTATTTCGCTTCTTTCGATCCCAAGACATTGTCGTAGGGCTAGCCGCAAACCGCAAATCTTAAAATAATCCTAGACCTATACCTTACTAGTAACGCCGATCGGAAGTATTTTGTGCCCTAACTGTAACATGAATTGTAAAAAAAAAAAAAAAAAAGCAATTTTGACTTATTTCAACACACACACCACACTACCTCACTACTTACACCCACACCACACTACCTTACTACTTACACTCACACTCATACTTACTCACACCTCACTCACACACTCACTCGTGACCTTAGATAATATACCTCTAGATCGAGCTACCGCGTGGCCGCACATGCGACAGAAATATAAAAGTTCAGTGTTGCTATTCCCTAAAAAAGTCCCAAAATACGACGTATTCAACGTGGTAATAAGAGTGTAGAAGTATCCATGTGTGACAAAATATAATTTCACGTAAAATACCTACTTTCAATCTTACCTTGATTCTCACAAATAAAATACACTACTACCAGGTGAAGCTTGTTTTGATTTTTTCGCGTGTTATTTATCAAATATATTGAGGTATGGCTGACATCCAGTGTGACATTGACATTGCTGTATAATAACTATTGTCCTTTAGACAAAACCAACTTATTTTGAAAATATCTAATTTTTTGTTTATACTTAACATTTATTTATAAAATGAATTCTTACTTCCAAATATCTTTAAGTACCTACGCGATTGCCTTCAAGAGTAAAACTTAATTATTGTCGAAAGGGCTCTGTTCGTTCGTACACATGTTCACTTAAACTTAAAAATAAGGGTTCGCCCACAAATTTGTGTGTTTAGCCACCATAGATTTATTTGATTATTATGCCTACCTTTTGAACATTAGGCCTGACAGTTAAGGGAAAAGATTTGAAACGTGTAGCAACACTGTAAGTAAGTATTACTAGGTTATGTGATATAAGAAATCAAGTTTATTTTAAGAAATCTTCCATATTTTGGTCTGAAAGCTATGACAATAAAAGCGCACAAATGTATAAATTCAATAATCATACAATAACACAAACAGTATTGAATACTTACGAATGAAAAGAGATTTTGTTATTGGCCTTTTCTGAGCGGCTTTTACAGCCTATTATACTGAATCCTCCCATCGTAGCGCATTCACCATACACTAAACACTTATCTAATGGAGTCTATTTCTCATTAAATGACTTAAACTATTACAAAAATTGCAAAAACCATCCGAAAACTTAAATTAAATCGAGCATAATAATATACGTGACAGTGACAGCTCTTTGTTTGGCTAACTTTCAAAAGTTAGCCATGCAAAAATCCGGCACGCCGTAAGGGACAGAAGATACGATGCTTTGTCTCAATTTTCCTACGAACTTTGTATTATTGCGTCTCACTTCCACACTTGACACTGTAAATTGGGCTACGTCTAGAGGTATATAGTCTAAGCTCGTGACACACACATCACACATATACGCGCGATCTGGCTTTTTCTAAATGTAGCTTTTTTTAATCAATAACTTTATTTTTAGTTTTGCATGTTTACATTTCTACATATCGATTGCAATATAAATGATAAGTGGAAGAGCGGAGACTCCTAAGACAAGCAATCCCTTGCTTAAAAGGTGATCTCCAATTATTTGTATCTCTAAGCCCATTGTAATCGAAATAAACATTTTTTTTTTTTTTTTTTTTATTATCCGCTAGATTTCAAACTTGGCAACACTGAAAGGCATATAACTTCACATGCTAAACATTTAACAACAATTCGTTACGGAATATTTCACTCAATATAGTCTGTGACGACGCGTTTATTTCTTTTTGCAAGCGAAGTGTGAAGAGGTGCAGTGCGTTATTTTATAGAAAAAATCTTTTAAACAACAGTTTCAAACATGGACGGGTAAATAATAAACAGTTTTCAATAGCTGCATTGTGTATTGGATAAAGATTTCGGACAGAATTTGTTTTTTCATCAACCATAGTTCGGAAGGTTTCGCGCCATGCCGGTACAATTCCTCTTGTTGTGAGTACAAAATACACTAGGGGCGGCTTTAAGTCGCTAGAAACATGATTAAGATACGTTACTACTTAAGTATTAGGCATTTTATTAGTAAAAATCGATAAAATTTTGCGTAAATATTGAAATGTAAACATGTAACCTAAAATTGAACTCCTGGAGTTCGCGGTACAGGTAGACATTTGACATTTATCGGACGTTTATGACAACCAAGCCGCCATGTTTTTCTGTGTCCCGACCACAGTATGAGCAATTGCCAGTAAGTTTACACCGACGTAGAAAAAAAGTGACGTTTAATTATTTATTATTAAAAATATTTAGTTTTTTTTTTTTTTTGTTTCTTGGTTGGTTTTGCATTTTATTGTTACTATTAAACTGCTTTGCTATAGTTCTGCATGTGTTATGTTTTTGCTTTTTTTTATTAAGTTCACTACGTGGTCAGGCGCGGGTGCGAGGTGGCTCAACGGGAGCACCACCTGGAGAGGCCCGCGATGCGGAAGTTCTGCGAGGCGGCGCCAGCGCTCGACGCGGTAGAGTGCGTGTGCGGGGCGGATCGCAGAGGGGCGGCACGGGACAAGGTCGAGGACGCGGCACAGCCTCTGATAGGCCTGGCCTTTACACTATCCAAGAGTAAGAGCTTTTTTCACGCTTTTTTAAAAATAAATAACATGAATTATCATTTTTGAGTATTATAATGGAATTTTGCATTTCAGATTATCAATTGTTGAGATAGAGGACCTGCCGGCGGACATGGGGCTGGAGACCCCCCTACACCCATTCCGAAAGCGCCGGTGGGAACCGTAAGTAGTTCTACATTGTATCTTGTAATACACTAGTGACAATAATTTTTAATATAAAATGATTTTTTGTCAGATCTTCTGCACCTCGACCAACACCACCACCGGAAGGCGTCCATGGACCCAGCCGCCCCCCAACACCACCGGAAGGCGTCCATGGACCCAGCGGCCCACCACTACCACCACAACCTGTGCCCACGCCGGAGTTGTATGTATCTTACAGACTTTACTATTTATGTTTTGTTCTGTTTTTTAAACTGGCAATTTATGGAGTACATTGCCTCGGAGACGAATAGATACGCTCAGCAGGTGGCAGCCAGTATGTTCCAGACTAACAACCTCCATCCCAATAGCCGCATCACCAAGAGGGATACCAACGCCGATGAGATGTACATTTATTTCGCGTTGGTTATTGCGATGGGGGTTGTGCTTAAGTCACGCATCGAGGAGTACTGGACTGCCACCCCTGACGTATTCTATACTCCCGGCTTTAGCGCACATATGTCAGGCCACCGGTTCATGATGCTGAGCCGGTGCCTGCATTTCGTGAACAACGAAACCATGTGTGCGCTACAGCTGGATGCCTCCGAGGCAAAACTTTTTAAAGGTACAGCCATTGTTGTCACATCTGAACAACAAATTCCAGTCCTTGTATCGTCTGGGGCAAAATATTGCCTTGGACGAAAGTCTTCTGCAGTGGAAAGGTTGGTTGGACATCAGCCAATTGATTCCCAATAAAGCTGCTACGATGGGGATCAAGACCTACGAGATTTGTGAATCTCAAACCGGCTACGACTTATGGCGGTTTGAGGTTCACGCTATCGGAAAGTCGCAAAGATCTCCACCGCAGCAGTTGGAAGACCCCATGAAAGCATCCACGCCGGCAATTGTCCTAAGGCTTACACGTGGTCTTGAGGGCAAGGGTCACACGTTGTGGATGGATAACTTCTACAATTCGCCATGTCTCGCTCGACGCCTCAAGGTGTTGGGCTTTGACTGTGTAGGGACCCTGCGGACCAATCGTAAGTTAGTTCCGCAGGCCCTCCACAGTCTGACCAAGGGAAACATGACCAAGGGTCAGATCACTGGTCTGACATCGGGAGACGTCGATGTATGGAGGGACAACAATAGGGTCGCTATGATCTCGACATACCATGGCAACGGCGTCTGCCAAATCCATGAGTCCACCAAACCCATCTTGATTCATGACTACAATATCATGATGGGTGGGGTGGACAAAAAAACCAGATGCTGGCCATGTTCCCCATCGAGCGGAAACGAACAAAGGTCTGGTACAAAAAACTATTCAGGCGTCTCTTAAACGTCTCCATCCTTAATTCTTACATCATCCATCGCTCATCATTTTCTTCTTCTTCTTCTTCACTTTTAAGTCATCGCAACTTTCGTATTTCTCTTATTAAATCTCTTCTTTCCAATCATTCCTCTCCTGCCACTGCCCAGCCTGCAACCACACAGATTTTGCACGAGAATACTCGTTATGACCTGCGCTTCCACCACTTGCGGGAATATCCATTTGCTGGATCCACCCAGCACCAACGCCGGCGGCGGAAGTGCGCTAACGGGTCATGCGGTAAGCTCGTGCAAACATTCTGTGTTGGTTGCAACAAAACCATGTGCCTTGATCCCTGTTTCCTTGTTCTTCATCGATAATTTTATCTATGTATTTATATATTTATAAATATTTATTTCTTTGTATGTATCTATATATTTTATATATATTTTTTGGACCGCACCTTTGTTCGTTTCATTGGCGAATTGTGGAATATTCATTTAAAGAATCAAAAATTCGTTCTAAAGTTATCTGTAAATTGTTTTCGGAACTAATCATTTTAAGGTAGTTGCGTAATCTTAGTGAAGTAGTGCACTGCACCAAACGTCATTTTGAGGTTGACAGGCACGTCAAATAACTCTTTCTTTGAGGCGCCTCGAGGGAGATGGCTCGTCGCTCAGATGCACGCGGTAAGTTATCCGAAAATTATTATTGAATTACTTGAAATTTTTGAATTACTGTTTGTTTTGTACCAATAAAATTTCTACGTACCTAATAAACAGATTATTTCTCCAAATGGCCAATTATTCTGGGCATAGAGATCAGATTTTTTTTAATGTCATTCTGGTATTACAGTGGTTCTCAGTAATAAAACCGACTTACTCTTTTTGTCATACATCATATATTACATTGGTTCTCAAAGAGTTCTTTGTTACAGCATTGCGCGATGACGAACTTTTATTACGACTCGAAGAATCAGACATAGATCATCTGATGCTGATAAAAATGATGGATACCGCTTTTACACCGATACCTGAAGAAGCCGAAGAATCCAGAACTTCATCTTCCAGCTCTTCAGATGAGGAAATAACTCCACAATCAGACGTATGTCTACAACGGCGTTTTGTACTAAATGCAATATATTTTTATGTAGCACACCAAAAAGAAATGTTCATCCTAGATTTCATAAAAAATAAATAAGTATTGTTTTGGTTCGTTAGGAGTTAATTATGTTTTATGATAATTATGTGTTTTATAAGAAGTTAATTATTTTTTAAAGTTATTATTTCTGGTGAGGATGGATAGATAGCATTTCACTTACTTTTTATTTACGTTTTGTTACGTTGATCGCACCTTTGGTAGAACAAGGGCATAATTGTCATAAATTGCCAAAATGACTTAAATATGCAGAAATGCTTTAAAAAGGCCCTTTGAACTGGAGGGACAAAGACATTCGTTTAATTCCTTCAAAAACCGCCAGATGGAAATAGTGGCGTTGTCTTTTTGGCGCCATTTTGTTACTCTCGACAAAGTCTCATTGGTCAGTTGTGCCATCGGCGGGGACCGAGGTAGCCGTCACTTGGAGCGCTAACGCCGTATAGGTAAATATGCCCTTTAATGTTTTTGATTTCTGGAACGACAAGGCCATATTCGTCACACTTATGCCTAGTTTATGATTTTAAAATTGGGAGGACAAAGTCGTTCAGACAATTGTGCCCTTGTCTGTCCAAGATTTGTTTTACTCCATGGTCTTAAAAGTAAATGTGTTTTTGTTATTCCAATAGCAATAAAATCTGGATGGACTTAATAACAATTACTTCTTTGTCATTCCAAAGTGTAGTCTTATTAGTGTGGATTAGACTATGATTTAATGTTTGATAATACAAATAACTGAAATATTATCATTATGGTAAATTCAATTATGTAGGTACCTTTTCAATTTTTTATTCGCACGTTTACAACTATAGTGACCTAATACAAAAAAAATGGGATTTGAGTTTGAGCCCGCTTCCAATTAATAATTTCTTTACTTTAAGAGTGACGTAAATTGATTTATAAAATGTTTTTGAATATCTTTTAATTTTCAGAAAATAAAGATGGAATCGCGTAGTAAAAAAAATTTAATGATGCTTAATGCTAAAAGTAATTATCAGACTAAAGAAACTGATGCCAAGTCTGATAGTACTTTTTGTGAAGGAGATGAGTGCCATAAGACTGTGACAATTTCAAACGAAAATTCGTCAACGGGTAAGGATCTCATAGACTTATTATATTAGTTAATTACCTATATTTTTATATACTAAAATTAATTTATTTTAAGATTTTACAGCTAAAAAAATGGTTGAGACATGGATTGATAAAAATATCCAAAGTCAGAATCCCATTAAGGAAAGCAACATTTTAGACAATGACATAATGGATACACCTATAACAAATGCTGATTTAGGTAAAAATATTATTTTAGTTTTAAAATCAAATGTCTAACCTGTTATTTTTGCTAAGTTAATTAATCTATAACTAAAATTCATTTAGATGTGGAGAATCAGGATCCAAAATTGTTTCAATACGAAATATTGGAACCAGTGAATAGACCAACGCTTGTCACCATGGGTAAATATATCAAATTTTAGATCATTCTTTCTTTTACTTATTGATTACTTGAATTATATTATGCTTAAAACTATTTTAGATTTAGAGAAGAAGAATGAAATTGTAATAATAGAAAATAACAATTTGGAAATGGAAAATACTCCAATGGTTAATACAACAGGTAAGATATTAAAATTGCTGTACAAATATATCAATTATTTTATGTTTAAGTGAGATATTATTATTGTTTCGTCATCTTTTTAGGTGTTGCAAGTGAGCTTGATTCTTCAAATAATGGTGATTTTTCACCATCTGATGGGTCTGATTATAAACCGTCAGAAACTTACAAACATAAGCGTTTATTTAAAACAAGATCTTCCAAACGTAGCAGTTCGTCAAACTCTTCTAATTCCAGCAGTAGCTCGTCTAGCTCCAGCAGTAGCTCGTCTAGCTCCAACAGCAACTCATCTAGTTCATCTGTTAAGGATAACATTGATGTGGCTAACAACGAACCAGGACCTTCTTTGGATACGAGTGAAAATACTACTGAACAAGTAATTAATAAAAAGCAGACTAGAAAGCGACAAAAAACTCCACAGCAATGGAAACAAGTTGTTTCTAAACGTTTAAAAAATAGTGGCCAAGAATACACAACAAAAAGAGGAAAGATCGCACCAGCAAAATCTGTACGTCCTCCATGCAAAAGCTCGTGCCGACTATCGTGTTCTACGCAAGTTTCTTTTGAAACGAGAAGTGTTATTTTTAAACCTACTGGGAATTAGGATCAAACCAAAGACAGAAAGACTTTCTTGCGTCATGTATTAAAATACAAAATCCTACAACCCGAAGAATTAAGATCGCAGCAAATAGCACCACATTTAAATCACCTAGAAAACCTAACTCGACCTACCATTTTATAATAAATGGTAAAGAAATCAGGGTTTGTAAGATTTTTTTGTTGAACACTTTGTGTATCGGTGAAAAAACATTGCGGCTTGTAATCGATAAATTATCCGATCAAACATTGAATATAATGGGTCCTGTCGATAATCGTGGGAAACATAATAATCATAGTAAATTAAGTGATGAAGTCTTAGAATCTGTCCGAGATCATATAAATTCCATTCCTAGAACAGAGAGCCACTACTTACGGGCAAACACAACAAGAGAATTTATAGATGGAAGTTTAACCATAGCGGAGCTTCATCGTGACTACAAACTAATTCAAGAAGCCGCTGGAAAAGAATTCGCAAACTATGATGCCTACTATCGAATTTTCAATAATGATTTCAATCTTGGTTTGTTTAATCCCCGCAAAGATCAGTGCGATGAATGCGAGGGGTACAAAAACTCTACAGATAAAGGACCACTAAAAGACAAATACAATAAACACCTAGAAGAGAAGAGTTTAAGTAGATTAGAATTGAAACACGACATAGAACAATGTAAAAGTAATGGTTCTAATAATATAGTTGCCATTTTCGATCTCCAAGCAGTTTTACCTTGTCCAATTGGCCAATCGTCAGCTTTCTTTTATAAATCAAAGTTGAATTGTTACAATTTCACTGTGAGAACTTATTTTCTTTTTGTTAATGATATAAATAAAATTAATCAGTTTATGTGCTTATAAAATTAATATTTTGCTTTAGGTATCCAATATAAATGATGATACCACAGTTTGCTTCTTCTGGCACGAGGGTCTTGGGAAACGCGGCGCCAATGAAATTGGAACATGCGTTTACAAGTTTTTGGAGGAACTGTCTAGTAAACAGCCAAATAAGGACATAATATTTTATTCCGATAATTGCTGTGGACAGCAAAAAAACAAGTTAGTTGTTTAGAAATTTAAACAATAGGACTGCCATTTAAAATACACAAACATACTACACACATACCCTCACACATCCATCCTCAAAAACTTTCGCGTTTACATAATAATATTAGTAAGATATTTATTCGTCAATAATTATTTTTCTTGTTTCAGATTCGTTTTCGGAATGTATTATTTTGCTGTGAACACATTGCCTATAAAGTCGATCACACATAAATTTCTTATTAGGGGACATACCCAGAATAAAGCCGATGCTGTCCATTCTGTAATAGAAAAGAATGTTAAACGTGCAAAAAAAGCTGGACCAATATACACTCCGGCAGAATACATAAGCCTTATAAAAAATGCCAAGAAAAAGGGGGAATCATTTACTGTCAAAGAAATGAATTTCGATTCTTTCTTTGATATGAAGATGTTATCTGATGATGTTAATTTGAACGTAACCAAGGATGTTGATAGAAATTCGATTAAGATTTTGGAAATCAAAGCGATCGAATTTACTAAAGGTTCAGAGACATACCAATACAGGGACAGCTACAAGTCAGACAAGTGGACAGTAGCAAACATTCGAGTAGGCCGTATTGGTAATAGAAATATAAGAGTGAAAGATATCATATTAAAACAGCTATACAACGAAAAGTTACCAATCCCTAACCGAAAGAAAGAAGACATTCTTCAATTGATATCCTCAAATATAGTTCCTAAGTTTTACGAACAATATTATAACAACCTCTTTTAAAAAATAAGAGAGAGTGTTGACTGATTTAGAAGTGTTAATTTATTTTTCTAAAAAATATTTTATTTTCATTTATATTTTTTAAGTGTGTTTCTAATAGTCCTAATAGTCGTTTAACAAAACAGAAACTGGTAAATTATAAGAGATTTTTTTTTATGTTTATGTTACTTTAAGTTTTAGACTGATATCTTATTTCAGCCTATTTTTAAGTGTGATTCCAAAGAGTTTTAATAAGAAATAATGCCAATTTAAGTAAAACCTCTGTTACTAAAAGATTGATTGAAATTTTATTACAAAATAGTTGCCTATTGTTACTAAAAAAAGGTAAGAGATTATTTTGTTACGTTTACATTACTTTTATTTTGATACTGTTATCTTATAATAATAATTATTACAATTTTTAAAGCGATTCCAAAGATTTTTGCTAGGAAAAAAGTGAGTTTTGATCTCTATTTTTGTGATAAAGTACTGCGGATTTCGAAATGTTTAAGAAAATAAAACATTTATACAAAAAACACGTTATTTTCATTCCAACATTATCCAAACTTAAAGCTTAAGATATGGTCATATTTACTAATTAATTTTCTTGTTGGTGGAACAAGGGCACAAATATACACCTACTTTCGAAAAATAATTATAAAAAAAAAACTAGCAGTTTTTAATATTTGTAAACGATACACCTAAAAGAATATAGTATATAGTTTATGTCATACAAAGCAGAACAACCTTAGAACATTATTAACATAGCTAGACCAAATTAAGTACAAAAAATATCTTAAAATGACTCTCCTGTAAAATTGCAAAAACTGCAATTGTGCCCTTGTTCTACCAAAGGTGCGTGATGAAAAGTTTTATGTCAAAAAAATATTTTGCATGCCAAAGTTATAATATTATGTTAGTTAAAAATGATAATAAAGACTGACCAGAGGTGATAATAATTAATAAATGAATATTGTAGATCAATATTCATTTATTAATTATTATCATAAAATACTTAAATTTTTATTTGAAGTCGAATTCCTGTGTCTTATACATATGACGTTAGAATAAGAACCAGTGTCATATACAGAACTATTGTCATATACATTGTCACAACTATTGTCGTATATATGACATAAATAAAATTTACATGTAAAAATTAATATTTTTTTTGCATTTTGTTTGTCATATGCAGACCCCTAATATACCATAAAACATAAGTTATAAATACTGGCGAGATTTTTTTTTCCGGAATCCAGGAGGTTAAATAAGAGTCACATTTTTTCTAGATATACATTTTTTTTTTTTTACCACGACGGTGGCAAACAAGCTTACGGCCCGCCTGATGGTAAGCGGTTACCGTAGCCTATGGACACTTGCAACACCAGAGGCGCCACACGCGCGTTGCCGACCCTTTAAAAACCTATTTAGTCCCCTTTTGAAGAACTCCATACTGTAGCCCTCTGAGAAAAGTTCGGCAGGGAGCTCATTCCACAATCCAAGTGTACGCGGGAGGAAATTCCTCTGAAACCGCACTGTACGGGACCATTTCGGCTCCAGTGTGTGAGCATGAACTCCCTGTCGACGGCGAACGGTGCGATGATAGAAAGTGGCCGTGGTCATCATATCACACAATTCCTCGGAGCACAACCCATTATACAACCGGTAGAACACACATAGGCAGGCAAAGTCTCTCCTAAGACTTAGGGGCTCAATACCGCTTGTGAGTACAGTCGAGTTCATTAATATATTGGCCCTTTCAGGCTTCAAAAATATATGACCGTCAAAAAAAAACATAATTTTGTGACAACTAAAGCATCATTAAATTGTGGTCAAGATTTAGATTCATTAATATGTGACTGGTTTTTCTCAGTAACATGTATACAGCCAAAAGCACATTATTATATGAACAACATTAAGATCATATTATCTGAACATTGTAGGATTCACAATTATGTATGCACACATCAAAGACATTCAATAAACTATAAATCTCTTTGGCACACATAAATACAATAATATCTAAACAAGTAAATGTAATTCAAATTCAACCTTATTACTTACGTAATAAAGATAATTTTACTCTGAATGATGAATCTTAAAATTGCATGGTCAAGGAGTTTGCTACATCATTTATCACTGGCTAGATTAACTTCAAATGATGTTAAATGTTTTTCTAATAAAATTATAACTGACGCACATGTCATTCAACGATTGAAAGACACTCATTTAAAAAACAAACGCAAACGCGCTTAAAACAATGGAAACTACTGTCATTTCTGTAACAATGTAAACTAGATCTTATTTGTTCGAGCAAATAATTGACTTTCCCATGCATGTAGAGATAATTAAGAAGCTTTTCCTGCTCAGATATTATAAAAGCCAATACTATATTTTTGAAAAGGGTGATCACATATTTTTGCCTAATGTACAGCATATATTATTGAACCGTTCATGATCACATATTATTGAACTGTTCATGATCACATATTATTGCACAATGCACAGCATATATTATTGAACGGTTCACATGAGGACATATTTTTGATCTATAGGTTCTATAGAATTTATTGAGCTTTCCAACGCTCACAATATTTTGAATCCTTGACAGTGCCAATATATTAATGAACTCGACTGTACAATCAAGAACGGAACAAAAGTTTTACGTTTTGTTTTCCACACGGGGTAAAATGTGGTAAATTTAACTCATAATGAGTATATTTTTACCTTCTTGGGTAAGCAGGGAAAGACTTTCGTATGGTATTGCAAACTAAATTGTGCATCCCTCGTTTAATGATAGTGGTTTGATATGGGTATTATTTATTCGCCAATTGCCTGATTTATTTAATTTGCTAATTTCATCGCCCTGCAGAGCAAGTACCTATAAAGTGTTATATTGTTTGTGTGTTTGTGGGTTGCTGCTTACTACGAATGCAAGGAGTGATGGTGTGTTGCTTACTACGAATGCACCGAGTGAATATGTTTTTTTAGATTTTTAACACGTTTGACGAAATTCAGAGTGCTTTGACCTGTACCGCACATTTCAACACTTCAATCACCATCCATTCAATGATATCTTGCTTGGCTAACATTGTTACTTACTCATTTTTCAGCACTAACTTCTCACCTGTTTTAAGTGCTTATTGGTTATGCAGGGTGAATATCGGTATAAAAACTTATTTTACTTCTTTTTTTGTATTGTTACACCATACCTTTGCAGATGGGGCTGTAACAACCGAAAATGTGGTAGGAGAAGAAACTTTAGACTCAAATCTACTGCATTCCCTGCCAAGTGAACGTTGTTTTTCAAATATTGATAATGTTTCGTCGTTTAATTTAGATGAAATCGAGCAAGAACATTTTGATATTCCTGATTTTTCTTCAGTCAGTGACGAGGTTTATATCCCTGAGAGTTTCTCGCCCGATACAGATTTCAGTGTTGCTGACAATTTTGTAGCTGATGCAAGTGACTCACAATCAAGTATAAGATAAACGCAGCAAGATACAGAAAGAAACGATACAGAAGAGGTCCCAGTCACATGACACATCATGTAAACGCAAACAGTTCACTCCTAAAGAAAACATATCAAAGAAGCGTCCAAGAAATGAAAACCAATGGAAAAAGAAAAAATCAGCTATAGCTCGACAAAGAGGGGATGAATACATGTCCTATAAAAATATAGTTATGCCACGCAAAACAATAAAAGAAGGGATACTGTGCCATGAAAAGTGCAGAATGAACTGCTCTAGCAAGTTTAATATAGAAGAAATACAGACTATTCTACAAGATTTTTATAAATTAGACGTTAATAGTAAAAACGCTTTGCTATTTAGTTCTATAGTAAGCAAACCTGTCATGCGTCGTCGTACTAATGCCAAAAAAAATAAGTCTGCAACCTACAAATATTTTATTAAACACAAAGGCATATTAACAGAGATTTGCAAAGGAGTATGCCCAATTTTCTACTGAGAGCCGTTCCGCATCAAAACATTGTGTATGATGGCATAAATAAGATATAAAAGAGGGGAGATATCGTACTTTCAAAGGAAATAAAAATCATCCATTTATTTTGAGGGGTTTTTGTTGTTTTTTTATTTTTTGTTCGGGTTTGAGGTTAGTTCCAAAAAGGAATTCTCCACTAAAAGCAGCAGCTTTTTGCTGCAATATGATTTGAATTCACGAAAGACAACAAAGAATAGTACCTACCAACAAATCAATAAATGATCCCAAACAAATATTATTACATAGGTTAGTCAAGCTAACTGTGGTTTTATAGGTACTTTTGCAGACTCGACTTGACACGAACAGAACGCAATGATAAGTTATATAAAGCACAACAAACTCAACAACTATCAATGCACAATGTTTTGTATTTGAAAAATTGACAATAACACCTTTGACAGCTCACCTTTCACGTAGTGTTACCAACAGTTTAAAATCATTTTGACCGTAGCTGATTCATTAAAGAAAGATTTTTTTAAGTATTAGTAAAGTAATTTTACTTTAAAGATGTGAATTCAGTTAAAATATTATTTTCACATAAGAATTGTGATAATTAAAAACATTGATACGAGGATAAAGTCAGAGTTGAATTTATTTTTGAAACTCCGTGACGTTTTTAATTTGGCAACACTACTATCACCGCAATACGCCATTTAAATTATGCACTAAAATGCATTAACTACTAATTAAATACAAAATAGTAACTCCACATACGATTTTGTCCGAGTGAACTATGAGAAGTTAAAAAAATATTTTATAATTAATGAGTATAGTTTTAGGGCCATACACTTTACTATAAAGCGCCTTTTTTGCTGTCAATCTCCTTAGGATTGTGTGGTTTATACCAAATATCGCGGAAGAAGGTGGATATGATAATCCACAAAATCAATAACGGTGTTATGTTCCACTTCCAGATAGAAGAGGCAGACACAATAATCGTCCGCATAAAATGTCACTAAAATGCACGAACTTTATTTAACGATGTGTGAGGAGCTGAATGTACTAGAAACGTATAAAATTAAGAAAAGTACATATAACACAGTTTTCGTTACTGAATTTAATCTTTCATTTGGATACCCAAAGAGCGACACATGTGCAACTTGTGATGCTGGAAATTCCAATGAAGAGCATGTATCAAATTACCACGCCGCGATTGAAGCCATGGCAACTGATAGAAGCAAACCTAAAGAAGATAATGGAATATTATACCTCACAGTAGACTTACAACAGACCATGCCACTTCCTAAAATACCGACTTCTAAGGCATTCTATTTACGCCAGATTTGTTTTATAATCTGGGCATCCATGTTGTTGACCAGACCAAGCAAAAAGCTATCTACTGCACGTTGACAGAAGACGTAGCCGACAGAGGTAGCGTTGAAGTTGCTAGCTCCCTACTAAGATTTGTTTAAGTAGATCAATCTTGTCGCAATATTTACTTATTTGGTCGGACTCCTGCGCTGGACAAAATATTTTTTTAACATTATAGTACTCTACCAATACATGATTATGAAGGGTTATTTTAAAATAATTGACCACAAATTTCCGGAAGTCGGTCATTCCTATTTGTACTCTGATAGAGATTTTGGCCGTATCGAAAAAATCATGCGCAAGCATGAGGCAATATATGCGCCTGAGCAATATCGAGAGTTTATATGCAAAGCATCTCGAAATAATGTTGTTATCGACATGACGGATCATTTTCGTAAAATTGACGACTTGCAAAAGCAACTCAATTTTATAAACAGAAAAAAAGACGAAAACAAGCAAAAGGTTAACTTCAGGGACGGTATTAAATGGATAAGGGTTGAAGAATTCGGAGCCTACTTATACAAAGAAAGTTATGATGAAATGATGCCATTTAGAAACGTAGACATATTAAAAAAAGAGGTCAAGCAGAAAATTTTGAAGTTGAACGGGGGTTCAAAGAAAATATGGTACAAGAAAAAAAAGCTAATATTAAAGAACCAATAAAATTTGTAAAACCGGAATATCGTTACTATTATGAAAATATTGTCGGTCAAGATTGACTCGACAAAACTGTCATTTTATATTGTTTTATTACATAAGTTATGTAGTTGACTCATTTATCTTTAATTTAAGTGTGCAACTTCTATACAATTAAGCGCCGAATGAAGGAGTTATGTTCGTTTTTTTTTTTAAATAAATAAATAAAAATATTCTTACACTTTTGTCTTATTTTTCCACTCCATATTAGTAGATTCATATAATTCCTATAATTTGATATCAATAGTTGGTAAATAAATAAAAAGAAAAACGATTTATCTCAAAAACAAGCAACAAAACTTTGATGCCTATTTTCTCAAGATTTACAAATCGTATTATATCCCCTTCATCCTCTCATGTCTTCAATTGTTCCCAGAAACTCCCCACAGTTTCTACACGAAATTTCAAAATTTCGTCAGTCGTTCTCAATCATGTAACGGAGTGAGCACGCGTTCCGCGATTTCTTATTTTTTAGGTTAAGGACGCCGAAATTTGAAGGTGAGTTTTGAATCGATATTTATTTTAAAAATACTTTTTACTCATTTGTCAACGTATCAATGATAAGTTGGGATAGTGTTAAACGTGTTTTTCTTGTGTTTGCTAATATTTTTCCGACAAATTATGATATGTCTACTACACTTCTGGACACATCTATTGGCCCACCTTGTATTTTCAGTTTCGTTTAAAAGTTATTAGTTGTAGTTGTTAGTAGTTAGTTTATTAGTTGTAAAAATAATGAATATCTAATAGATGACCGGCGTGTCATCCATTGGTGTTTCAAGATATTAAACTCTTATGTTAGGTTCGGTACGATTTTGAACTCTATTCTCAATGAAAAGATTACTGTAGAGATATCAACAATTTTGGATCACTTTAACTAAAGGTAGACATGGTGTCTATCATTGGGGTATATGTCAATTATTGGTTTTATTGTTCCAGACTGATAATTATGCCGCCAATAAAAGGACAGATGTTTCGATACTCTGAGGCTGATATGGAAACCGCTATTCAGGAATGCAGACGAGGAGTTCCGACGTCAACTGCGGCCAAAAAATTTGGGGTACCTAGGGTAACTCTGCTAAATAAAGTGAAGGGTAAGACACCAATGAAAAGAAAAATGGGAAGAACTTGCTATATCTCATATGATACTGAAGCTTTGCTTGTAAAGTGCCCGGCTAAAGCAATGGTGAAACAAGGATTCCCAATAGGCAAAGAGAATTTACAAGATAGTGTGAAAAAAATTGTTGATAAAAGGCCCGGTAAAAGACGGTATAGCAGTTTTTTAAAACGGCACCCAGAGCTTATCCCTAGACAGCCTCAAAATTTAACTTCATCCAGAGCTTCAGACACAAGGTCACAGTTAAAGAATTGGTTTAATGAAGTCAGCACTTATCTTGAAGAAAACAATTACACAAACATTTTGGTTGAACCTCATCGAATTTTCAATATGGATGAGCCTCCATTTTTTTTTAATCCGAAAGGGAACAAGGGACTAGCAGCTAAAGGCGAAAAATTGGTGTACCTGCAAGTTAACTCGGACGAAAAAGAATGTTTCACAGTTCTTTTAGGTGGTAATGCTGCTGGTCAAGTTCTACCGCCCATGGTTATTTTTAAGTATTTTAGAATACCAAGAGACTTAAGCTTTTCTGTTCCTGTAACTTGGGGTATTGGACGATCCGACAGTGGTTGAATATATCTGCAATATATTTGATAAATGGTTGAATGACAATGGTATTTAAAAACCAGTCATACTTTTTATGGATGGGAACACATCACACATGTCATTCCACGTGAGCAAGTTTTGTTCGGAAAATGGGATAATCCTAATTGCTCTCTTTCCTAATGCCACTTATCTCTTACAGGCGCTACAATACCAGAGCTATGCAAAGAATGTACAGGATTTACTGTAGATAGCAAAAAAGATGATATTTGTTTGCAAAAAAGCTTATTTACAAATATTACACATCAAAAAAGTAAGTAAGTACTACTGAGAAAGTAAGTACTACCATAAATGAAACGATGGAAATCCGTCAAAATGAAAAAAAAAAGCGAGATAAATACGTGAAAGGGACAATTCCGTACTTTTTTAACAAATTCAATCGCTTCATCCCATTGCTAAAAAAGGAACGATCCCGTTTTACTTTAAATTTACTACAAAACCGACAGCAAAAGGGCTCAACACTGAACAAAATGATAAGTGTCCGTTTCGTAAATGATAAACCTTTACAATTCAGAATCCTGCACCAAAATATTGCTAGTGTATTACCAAAAAAAGAATTTTTAGAAATAGCTTTATTAGATTTATGTAATAAACAAAATGACCCCGATGTTATATGTCTTGCGGAAACATTTATAAAATCTGGAAATGAATGCAACATCAAAATTTGCGGTTACGAATTAGCGGCGCACTTCTCTAGACAACAAAAACGAGGCGGAGTATGCATTCTCGTTCAGAGGAATGTTATATACAATGAATTAAATTGGTTAGCGCAGTATGCTACAGTAAAATCATTTGAATGCTGCGGCATCGAAATACCTGATGAACGTCTCTCGATAATATGTATTTATCGTACACCAGATTCTGATGTATCACAATTCTTAAAAAAGTTAGATCTACTTATATTTGAATTAAATAAGAAAACAAAGTACCGACTAGTTGTTGCAGGGGATATAAATATAAACACATTACAGCAAAATAATGTTACGCGTGATTTAAAGGACTTAACTGAAACATATAACCTTACGATGCATGTTTCGGAGCCAACACGCCAAACAAAATGTATAGATCAAATATTCAGCAACATAATTTCTGCTAGTGCAATTGTCCTTCGGCTTGGTCTTTCAGATCATGAAACCGGTCAAATGTTAAGTTTCCCTGTCAAACTAAAAAATAATACTCCCAAAACCTTTTTTATCTACAAAAGGGTCTATAGTAAAGATAACATATCGAGATTTAATGAGAGTATTAAAAATCTTTCTTACTCAGAGGTATACTCGGTAAGTGATCCAAGCGAAGCCTTTACAAGATTTCATGAATTATTTACACTATTCTATGCTCTTCATTTTCCTAAAACATTAATGAAAATAAACAGTAAAAGCAAAAAACAAGACTGGATCTCTAAAGGAATCAGGGTAAGCTGCTCAAAAAAAAGGTATTTAAGATTTAAATATTACAAAGACAAATCAAGTGATAGTAAACATAGATATAATAAATACTCGAAGATGTTAAAAAAGTGTTTGATAACGTCCCAAAAACTAGTTAACGAAAAATTCGTTTTAAATAGTGGTAATAAATGTGCAAAGCTTCATGGCAGGTTATTAATACTGCCGTCCACTAACTAAAAGGCCGTTAAGCCACAATTGGTCGTTTTTCACTTTTTAATGTAGGCTTATACAACTTTCGATGCTCTATCTTTTGGTCTAAGTGTCATTTTTCTATGATTCATAATTTTAGAGATACAGAACATTGCTGAGCAGTTAAACCACATAAATTTCGTTACTTCCTTAGCTAAAAAGTGGCTAAGTCACAATACTTCTCTAGAAAGACGTTAACATACTTTAACGGCAAATTAATGTATAATTTTTTCTAATTTTTTTTAACTAAAAGTACGTCATATAGTCATTCTGGACTAAAAAGCAGCTAAGCGTCTTTAACTACCTTCATGTATTGTGTCATACAAATAACCACTTGACCATCATGCCTTAACTATAGAGCAGTTATAAAGAAAAACTACACTAGAAAGCAGTTATACGCCAATAGCGGCTTTTAAGTTATGTATTGAAATTAGTATGAGCTAAATATCAATCGCTAGAGAGCAGCTAAACGACAATACTAAACTAAATAGCAGTTAACCGCTTGTGATTTGTCTTTGCGTTTGACCAGCTCAGGCTATAATTCCATCCTTTTCACTTCGGGCGCTCGTGCTTCGTGGCGCGTCTCTTGCTTTTTGACGCCACAATTACGAGAATGGCGCAAAATAGGCAAACTAGGTAGGATAACATTATTATTTAATTTATCGTAATAAATAGTTATTTGTTATATTATTATAAATGCGAAAGAATGTTTGGATTTAATAAAATTAGCCATTTAAGTACCTAATTAAATGGTTTATTTTATAAAATTATACTTTAGGCTGGAGCTTTACAAATAGCTTATTATTAACTAAACAAAGGACAAATTGTATTACACTTAAGAAATAAACATATCACAATCAGAGATCAATAATTTCAAAGTTGAAATAATATAATTGTGCGTAACACATAACGTCGTAATCAATTAAATATTAGACTTTACATTATAAAAATATATATTTGGCCATTTTTAATGCTTAAATACTAATTTAAAACTTTAACAAAATGAGTAAATCAGATTAGGTAAATAAGCAATTATACCTAGTAACACTCGTGTGGAGTGATGGAGGTATAATGAAGGTATGCAAAGTATTTTTCTTAACTAGGTACTTTAGGTTACTGCAAAAAAAAAAGATTAAAATATTGCTTAATTCTCTTAATCCTGACAAAAATACTGATAAACGGGCAGGCACGTAAAGAATTCCAGCTTTTAATAGAGATATTATTACGGAACATATTGAATCTTTCAATCCAGCTGCACCGCACTATCGTCGTATACCTAGACCTACACGCTCCTCATCGTCGTTATTTGCCCAGTGAAATCAATATTACGTTTATGTATTCTGACTTTTGTTCAAAATATCCAGAATACAAAGTGGGCTATGAGTTATACCGATCACATCTAAAGAGTCTAAACATATCGTTCGCTCGACTAGGAAATGAGGAATGCAAAATATGCGAATCTTACAGATTGATACAAACCATAATGTTCGCACGCAAAGCTATACCTGATTGTAATGCATGTTTGACATGGGCAAAACACCATAACAAGTATAAAAAGGCAAGAGAATTATATGATTTACACAAAACTTTGGAACAGAATACTCAACAGATATATTTTAGTAGCGACTTAGAAAAAGTAATTAAGTTACTACGACTAGATACGCTTAAATCTGTAATTTTTTGTCCTAGACTTACAGTATACTATAACCAGACATTCGCACCAGTAGGAAAATCACAAGGGATGTGAAACCCTTAGCCGCCATATGGCATGATGGTATAGCAGGCCGTAAACAGGATGATATCATGAGTGCTTATTACAGCTTTTTACTTAAGTTTCGAGAGATCCAATCAATCCATTTGTGGCTTGATAATTGTACATCTCAAAATAAAAACTGGTTATTGTTTTCTATGCTAATCGACCTCATCAATAGTGATAAAGTGAATCAATAGCCACAAAAACTATCACTCTATTTTATTTCGGACCGGGTCACACATTTATGAGCTGTGATCAATTTCACCATCAAGTCGAATTATCGATGAAGCGGAAAAATACCATATATGATTTTACAGACTTTGAAAATGCAGTGGCCTCAGCAAATAATGGTGAGCAATAATAAAAAATGGCCAAATGTATATTTTTATAATGTAAAGTCTAATATTTAATTGATTACGACGTTATGTGTTACGCACAATTATATTATTTCAACTTTACAATTATAGATCTCTGATTGTGATATGTTTATTTCATAAGTGTAATACAATTTGTCCTTTGTTTAATTAATAATAAGCTATTTGTAAAGTTCTAGCCTAAAGTAGGTATAATTTAATAAAATAAACCATTTAATTAGGTACTTAAATGGCTTATTTTATAAAATGACCAACTCAATTAATTAATCGTGCTGTTTGTCTATTCTTTTTTAATAAATAAAGTTCTGATTTTCATAAAAAAGTTTATAACTTCTCATCTTTTTACCCGCAAGTGCTGACTTAAAAGGCAGTTAATTGCGAGCGAGATGTCTTTAACTGCCTTCTAGTTAAGCAATAGGAGAACCAGTGTAAAAATATGTTTTGCAATACCGAGCTATAAAGCGTTTAAAATCCCATAACTGCTTTCTAAGTAAGCAAAGTTAGTCTTTCATGTAGTACGTTACTAGGCTATAAGTCTGTTAAAATCCTTTAACAAGTTCGCTGCCACCCCCGCACCGGTGCGGGGAGGGGTGTCCATGCGAGAGGCCGACCACGCACCGGTGCGGTCTCGCGCCTTAGTAGATTCATACACTCAGTTTGGCGCCGGCACTGGGCCAAGAACGTTGTGTTTGAAGCGGCACTGCGCTTGAAATTTTAAATTTTCGTAACGTGTTTTTGGTTTTTTCGTATGTTTGACGGTTGAGTGTTTATGCAGAAATAAATATCAAGTAAAATGGATTGCGAAGAAGGCCCTTCTAGGCCTAAAAGGCAGCGAAAACAATTGTTTTCTATTATGCACGACAGTGATATAGAAGAGGTATTGTTTTCTGATAATTCTGAAGACGATTATCAGCCTGGTGACGAGGAGTCAGCATCAGAGAGTGAAGGTGAGGAGCACCCCTTAGATATCGAATTACGCTCTCCAGCACGTCAATTAGTGTCACCTACAGCTCAGGATCAAGACCTGCAGCCAAACTCACCATCTGTATCAGACACTCAAGGTCAAGCCCAGCTGAACCAACCCTCTGCAGTAGGCTCAACCGCTGAATGGACTACAACTGGCGAGATGAGAGAAATTTATTTTACAAAATCAAACGAATTTTATGGTGAAATTGCAGGAGCAAATCCTATTGATTATTTTAATTTTTTTTTTACTGAAGATTTTTTGACGATGATTTGTACTGAGACAAATGCACAGGCACAGAGGTTGATAAGTAGACATAATCAGGAAGTTTCAAGCAGACGAAGTAGAGATTTTGCCAGGATTTCTGGATGGAAACAGGTCACTGTCTGCGAGCTGAAAATTTTCCTTGGTTTGCTGTTCCACATGGGAACTATCCCTCTCAGTCGTTTACAGGATTACTGGAAAAAAGATAGGCTGTTTTCAATTCCAATTTTTGGGAAACAAATGAGCAGAAACAGATTTCTCCTCATACTGAGATGTTTGCATTTTACCTCAGAGGAAGAAAGTGAGGATCCAATGTTCAAGGTTAGAAGTGTCATTGATTACTTCAACAACAAAATGACTGAATGTTATTATCCTGCAGCACAATTATCTCTGGATGAAAGTATGGTGCTATGGAGAGGGCGACTGAGTTTTCGGCAGTTCATCAAAAATAAACGCCACAAATACGGCATAAAGTTATACATGCTAACTGAACCAGATGGATTGGTATTGAAGTTCCGTGTTTATGAATAGAATAGAATAGAATAGAATAGGATTTATTTGCATAAAATGTAGGTTACATAGTGATGGACAGTAGAAATTAACAGTACCGGATACATTTTGCCGGTATGCGACATGCAAATATTTTAGTAGGTACATACTAAATCTTAATATTTAATAGAATTATCTGTTTACAACTCAAAATACACTCAATTCAGTAACAGTTCAGATACAGAATAAAAACATTTGTCTATCAGCCATATTTTTAGTTTTGTTTTAAATCGTTTTGTAGGCAGTTCTCTAACAATATTTGGAATTGCATTATATATACGTCCACACATAACATAGGAGTTTTTTGCATACATTGCCGACCTAGGTACACTTCTGTTGACAATTCTGGTTGGATTCCTGGTATTCCTGGGAAAACGGTCTCTAGCTGTTTGAAATAGTTTTGGATTTAATTTAACAAACATTGCTGCTTCCAGGATGTATAAGCAAGGTAATGTAAGTATTTTATATTTTTTTAAAAGTGGTTTGCAAGATTCCCAAGGTGGAATTCCCTCAATAGCCCTGACACATTTTTTTTGTGCAAGAAACGCCTTTTGGACTTCGGTCGAGTTACCCCACAATATGACACCATAGCTTAAAATAGAGGAAACATATCCATGGTACGCTGCTAGTAAGGTATTGACCGTTGAAGTTTTACGAAGTTTGTGGAGTACATCCACATATCTATTGATTTTGTTGCACACTTTGGTAATATGTGATTTCCAATTGAAGTGTTTATCAAGCGTTATACCCAAAAAGGTCGTTTCATTTACTTCCAATAGCTGTTGATCTCTATATTTAATTTTAATTTCTTTACGAGGACCTCCATATGTACTAAATTGAATGAAATTTGTTTAAGATAAGTTAACCTGTAAATTATTATTATAAAGCCATTTGATAATCAATTCTATACAGTTATTAATGTCAGTTATATAATTATTGATATCAGAATATTTATCACATGTCACAATTAGAGATATATCGTCAGCAAACAAGATACAAGAGTTAGTAGTTATATCGGGGAGGTCATTAATATACAATAAGAATAATAAAGGCCCTAGGACACTGCCTTGTGGTACACCATGTTTATTCTTCATAGATGTAGATGTGTAGGTTTGAAGTTCTCTACATTCATCAATATTTATAATTTCAACAATTTGTCGTCTATTTGTAAGGTAAGTCGTTAGCCAATCTAGTGCTGGTCCCCGTATTCCATATTTATCAAGTTTATCAATTAGTAATTTGTGAGACACAAAATCAAAGGCCTTGGTCATGTCGAAAAATATAACTGTAACTATTTTGCCCGAATTCAAGTTTTCTAACACTTTACTCACAAGATCAAAACACGCTAAAGTCGTTGATTTACCCTTTTGAAACCCGTATTGAGTGGGACATAAGATATTATGTTTAAGAATGAAACTCGTTAGCCGTCTATGCATGGCTGTCTCAAATACTTTTGAAAGTATGGGTACCAGGGCTATAGGTCTATAATTGTCTAGGTTCGTCTTGTCCCCCTTTTTATGTATCGGTTTTACACAGGTTAATTTTAGTGAGCAGTAGCGTATGCAGGTGGAAAAGATACAGACGTATCTGGGAAGGGTCACGCTGAGAAAGTTGTCATGGAGCTGCTTCAGGGAAAACTAAATAATGGCCACGAATTGTACATGGACAACTTTTATAATAGTTTTGGTTTGGCGAAGAAGCTGCTTGATCACAACACCTATTGTACGGGCACTCTACGTAAAGACTTGAAAGAAAATCCTCAGGAAATCAGGAAAAAAAATATTAAGAAAGGAGAAAATATCTCAATGTTTCGTGAAGGAGTGCATGTTGGCGTGTGGAAAGATAAACGCGTTGTGACGTATATTACTACCCAGTATAAAGACAGAATGGTTCCAGTCCAAAATAAACGTGGCCAAGTTACTCAAAAGCCAGAAGCTATCTCGAAATATAACGATTACATGTCAGGAGTAGACATGCAAGATCAGCTTCTAGCGTACTATCCTTGCGAAAGAAAAACTTTACGCTGGTATCTGAAATTAGCCATCCACACATTCCAATTACTTTTCTTGAATTCAATGAAGATGTACAATAAATATTCAGGGCAACGTAAAATGTCTCTCTATGATTATCGCATGAATGTCATAAATGCTCTGCTGCCCGAAAATGTACCAGGAAATAGACCTTCAAATACCCAAACTCATAAAATAAAGAAAGCCACTGAAACTACTTCAAATGGGCGTCTCAAACGAAAGACATGCCGTCAGTGCACCAAGAATAAAAAGCGTACTGACTCTCCTTGGTATTGTGACACCTGTCCTGACAAACCTGGACTTTGTGTGGAATGTTTTGAAAATTACCACTCAGAACTTCCTCTGTAAATGTTATAATTCATGGTTTTATAACTTTTTTAAATATGACATTGTTGATTGATAATTTCTGCGTTTTTCTCTGATTGTTTTTGTTTTATAAGATATTTTATTCACATTGATGCCAAAGTGTAATGCCATTTCTAAGTAAAGTTCAATTAGAAAATATTTATTTGTTTTACTTTTCTCTAAATTAATGTTGATTTTGCAGTTTATTTCATTACAAAAATGCAAGAAGTATCTAATATAAACCACATTTAAATAAATAAAAGCGTATTATTCCTAATTAACCATAAAAACGTAATAAATTCATAACCCGCACCCGTGCGTTCTTTGGCACTGAGAATGAAAATTTCATTCCCAGTGCCTAGCACGCACCGGTGCGGTGTAGTTGCCCTCCTCATTTAAAATACTGTAAAATATCATATAGATAATTAAGTATAATTACAATCTTATACAAGGTGTTGATTTGCATCCTCGTCAAATTCAAGGACGTAATTATGCTAATGATTCTCGACCCAAATCAACAATAAAATGAGTAGGTATTTTTTTTATTTTTTTTGCTTAACAACGAAAAACCGCAAGTGTGAACCAGCCGTATTTAAAAGCGGCCCGTCTGTTACTAGCCCTATCACCGCGCTTTCGCACACAAACAAACGCAAACAATACATACACAACACATACGCAACGATCAATTCGTAGGCAATCAATACCGCCCCAATCACGGTGCAGGAACTCTCCCGCGCAAGCTCCTAGCCACGCCCCCGCGACCCTGCGACCCCAGTATGATTGATGTCGCCGACGCGTGTGGGTGCTTTGCTAATTCGGGAATGCCGCTTCTCGGTACATTGGTGACCACTGGATAGGTCGCGGAGGACCTGTGGCCTGGCCTCCGCGTTCTCCTGACCTGACTTATTTGTGGGGAGACGTTAAAAGTTAGTTTACACGGAGGATGTGACAAGTGTAACAGAATTACGTGCAAGGATCATTAGTGCTTTCGACACTTAAAAAACGAATGTGTTAGTGTTACGTAAGCTGAAGGAAAACCAGCTACGTTGTGCTCGTTTGTGCAAAGAGTGTGATGGTGGCCACTTTGAACAATATCCCCGGGTAACCTAAGTAGGTAATTAATTTATTTGTACATTTTGTAAATACGTTGTTAGCTTAATCAATTTTATTAGTGTAAATAAGTTGATTTCAAATTTTTAACTACGCCAACAATACTTAAGAATCGAAAGTATCACCACGTAGGTAGTTAGGTACTTACACTTAACTAGCACGTCTTTCCATTTCCATCAAACGTAGAAAACATTTTTACATTTAGTAGATCGGTACACCAACTAAGGTAGGTATTATTGCCGGTCCTAAGCCAGAAAGGTAATTTACAAATCCACCAATTTAATCCACAAGTAAAACAAAATCACTACGAAAACTTTAGGTTGAAGGTTAGAGCAAAACTAACATTTTTATTAATCATCTGAGAACAGGTCAGTGAACTTTTCTTTGGCGCACTAGTATTAAACTGTCATTAGTAAGATTTCCGTATTCCAATAATGCTCAAAAATGAGTTAATTATCAAGCAAAATTTATGACAATAATGTAGGTGATTTTGGAAATAATATTAGGTTAAATTATTGCTACCGGTCATGGCGGTCATTGCTTCCTAGCGTTCATTGCATTTCGTAGGTAAGACGTCGACACTCACGCACACAGCTGCATTGTCGCTGTGTGCGAAGTCGGGTTATTCTGTTTTATTTGTATTGAATTAAGAGTTTAATTCTGAAACACTGTTAAATTTCAACATCAAAAAAATGCAGCGCTTGTTAGTTATTACCCGCTAACGTACTTTCAATTGATTCTTTATGTATTTTATGACACCCTCCTGAAATTTGACGAGGATGCAAAACAACACCTTGTATAATCACTTTTAAAGTCGATCAAACAAAAAAAAATATTTGGCCTCCCGGTGACCTTCAATTTTTGCAAGTGGCAGTCAACCTGTTAACTGCTTTATAACTAAGTATATTTGGATAACTTTACTATAAGTACAAGACGTGGCGGCTACAAGAAATTGCTTTGCTATAACGCAGTTAAGGTATGGTTAGCGGCCTTATAGAGCAGTATATTATGTAATAATGAAAAAAAATGCTTAGCTAAAAGTTAGAAAATGAATTTAAATAAAATGTAATAAATATAAATTAATGAAATATATCACATATTGTGCACAAAGACTATGCCTACATATATAACTTACAACCTTGTTCCTAAGCAGCATAGTTTTCGAGAGACATCAATTCCCACTTATTTTTTTGTTTTCTCGAAAACTACTTTTTGCACTTAGCTGCCTTTTAGTTGGTGGACGGCAGAATAAAGAACTTGACAAGAAAAATAATATAAAACCTATTGACCAAATTCTGACTACTGACAATGAGTTATTGACAAATCCTTTAGAAATAGCATCGACTTTCAATATTTTTTTTATTAATATGACAAATAATAACCCTGATAATGAATTTGACATGAATTATAATACAAATATAAATAATCTGGGGCAATCAATATTTTTAAAACCGACTTCTAAAGAAGAAGTGAGTAAAATTATCCACAGTCTAAAAGACACAAATGCTGAAGGATATGACGAAGTATCAACCAGAGTACTTAAAGCATGTGCAAATGATTTATCGAGAATTTTGTCCTACCTAGTAAATTTATCTTTTGAAAAGGGGGTATTTCCAGATGTGCTTAAGAAATCTATCATCAAGCCATTGTTTAAAAAAGGAGATAAGAAGGAAATGGGAAACTATCGTCCGGTGACCCTCGTTCCAATATTCTCAAAAAATTTTGAAAAATGTATGCATTATAGGCTTATTCATTATAGTGAGAAATTCAAAATAATTACTGATGAACAAAATGGTTTCCAGAAAAATAGATCCACAACCTTAGCTATGTTTAAACTTGTGAGTAGCATAATTTCTAATATAGATATTAACAATCAGACTAGTTTACTACTTTTTGACATGACTAAAGCTTTTGATTTCGTTGCACATCCATTGCTACTAAAAAAAATAGAATTAATGGGGGTAAGAGGTCCGGCACTAGAATGGATTAAATCTTATCTTTACCATAGAATGCAATGTGTTCAAATATCTAGTATTGACGAAAAAAATATTCTGTCAACTTATGAATCCAGTTATGTACTAAACAGCTATGGCGTTCCTCAGGGAAGCGTCCTTGGCCCATTACTTTTCTTGTTTTACATAAACGACATACCACAAATAACACCCTATAAATCAGTACTATTTGCTGATGATATATCGGTCGTTGTCACGGTAGCAAAAAAGGATAGTAGTAAAAACATTGAAAATGAAATGAATGGAACAGTAAATAACATAGCAAAGTGGCTCAAACTTAATAATTTAAAGATAAATGCAAAAAAAAAACAAAATACTTACTTTTTAAGAACAATTATAGATCCATTAATAATATTCAATTAAATGTTACACATGGAGACACAACTATAACAGAAACAAATGATGCACCTTTCCTAGGAATAATTATTGACCAACATCTAAATTGGAAAGAGCAAATTGGAAAAGTCTGCAAAAAAAATTAATAGTTTTGCTTATGTTCTTGGGAGGCTGAGGCGCGTAGGTTCTGAGAAAACTGCATTAAGAGCCTACCATGCCTATGTGGCATCTGTTTTGAGATATGGACTGCCCATATGGGGCAACTCTACAAATATTAACAGGGCTTTTGTTGCGCAAAAAAGGTGTATAAGAGCTATAGTAGGAATTCGTCCGTATGTATCATGTAAACCAATTTTCCATAAACTAAAGATACTACCACTTCCATGTTTATATGTATACACCAACTGATTATACATATTAGTTGCATGAGGGAAGCACGACCTAAGCAACCGTACCACGTTCATCATGTTGATTATACTTTTTTTTTAAGAATTATGAGGATGACATTTGCGTTGATTCCATTCGTCCAGGTAAAAAAGCTGGAGACCCGACCGTAATAAATGACATACGAGCTCTTTTATATAAAGATGGCAGTATCTTTTACAAGTTACGTCTTGGGCGATGTGGTCGCTAAGCGACAAAGCCCTTTAATCAAATAAAAATTTCAGTAACCTCCATACTCTGCAAGATTATGGAGCGTGTATTGAACTCGCGCCTCATGGCATACCTAGAAGGTAACGATCTCCTCAGTGACCGACAGTACGGATTTCGCCGCAATCGGTCTACTGGGGACCTACTAGTGTATGCCACCCACTTGTGGGGCGAGGCCCTCGAGAAGAATGGGGAAGCGATTGCTGTTTCCTTAGACGTCTCGAAGGCCTTCGACAGGGTATGGCACGCTAGCCTTTTGAGTAAGCTTCCAGCGTACGGCATTTCCCCTGGTCTGATTAACTGGGTAAAAGACTTCCTGAGTGAACGGTCTCTCCGAGTAGTTGTCGACGGGTGCTCATCTGAGCCCATGACGACTAATGCCGGAGTTCCTCAGGGGTCTGTTCTCTCTGCAACCCTATTCCTACTGCATATCAACGATCTGCTGGTGCCCGGTATCTATGGGTATGCAGATGATAGCACAGTTGTAGAGAGATACCTGCCCGGTGCTCGGGCTAGTAAGGAGCTAATCCGGTCCGAAAGAGAGGCTATGGTGGAGCGTACGAATAGCTCACTGCAGGCAGTCTCCAAGTGGGGTGAAGCCAATCTGGTGGGATTCAACGCCGCCAAAACACAAGCGTGTCTGTTCACCGCCAAAAGGAGCCCGTTTACCTTAGCTCCTGCTTTTCGTGATGTCTCCCTGGAATGCACCGATCGTCTTCAGCTTTTAGGAGTCGAAATCTCCTCAGACCTGAATTTTGGGCGGTTCATTGAGTCCAAAGCCAAGGTAGCAGCTAGAAAACTTGGCGTTCTTGCAAAGGTCCGGCGGTACTTCACACCGGGACAGCTTTTAATGCTATACAAAGCACAGGTCCGTTCGTGTGTGGAGTACTGCAGCCACATATGGGCCGGTGCTGCAAAATGCCACCTGGCAGCTTTGGACTCGGTGGAAAGGCGTGCGAAGAGACTAATTGGTGATCCAGATCTGGTTGAGTCCAATCTACAGAGTCTTGAGCACAGGCGAAGGATAGCCAGCCTTTCGGTGTTTTACAGGATGCATTTTGGAGAGTGTGCGCAGGAATTACATGATTCGATTCCACCATCTCACTTCTACCATCGGACAAGCCGACGTACGGCGAGTATCCACCCTTATGTTGTTGAAACCTCTACGACCCGGACCAAGCGGTTCGCCTCGTCGTTTATACCACGTACATCAAGGGACTGGAACAATTTGCCTGCTGCGGTCTTCCCGTCCGATTATAATTTGGGTGTCTTCAAGGCAAGAGTGAATAGGCTCCTAATAAACTAGTGCGCCTCACCATCAACGATTGCATCACTGCTTACCATCAGGTGGGATTGCAGTCAAGTACTAGTTTATAATATTTAAAAAAAAAAAAAAAAAAAATAAAAAAAAAAAAAAAAAAAAAACAAGTTACGTCATCCTGATGAATGGAAAATCCTACCTCAGCGACTTCGTGCCAACAACCCATCATCTGTTGTTAGTCGACTTTACAACGAGCCCCGAAAAATTGATAAAACCAAATATGATAGTCTCCAAATATGTGTATGACAACATGTATGAATGTAAACGAAGCAAAAGAAGTATGTAAGAATCGTAGCATATGGCGCTCTGTAGTTTCTGCCTACCCCCATGGGAAAAAGGCGTGAGTTTATGTATGTATGTATGTATGATAGTCTCCAGTCTTTAAAACCTTTTATGCATCGCGACTACCATGCATTCTATGACAACCTTCATTACAAGGAGTAAGTAACTGTGTATCTCAATTACCCAATTTAGGAATTAAGTTTATTTTGTTTAACAATTTTCATAGAAGTATTTGATTTGTTTTTTGTTAAAGAGATTTTTAATGACGGGCCTGTTGGTCTAGTAGTTAGTGACCCTGACTGCTATGCCGCAGGTCGTGGGTTCGATTCCCACTCAGGACAAATGTTTGTGTGATGAGCACGATCATTTGTTCTGTGTCTGGGTGTAATTTATCTATAATATGTATGTATTTAGAAATATATAAGTATGTTTATCAGCTGTTTAGTACCCATAACACAAGCTCTCAAGCTTAGCTTGGAACTAAATGGCGTTGTGTGAAAATGTTGTGGAATATTTATTTATTTATATTTATTTATTTAATTGTTTTCTAAAGATATTTTTTTTAGTTTTCTAAAGTTATTTTTAATATAATGCTGTGATAATGATGGCAATAAGTGTGATCTTAAAATAATAACTAAAAGTTAAGTAGGTATAACACTGATCTCATAATATATTGAATACAATAATTGTGAATTATTCTATATAAATAAACTAAATGTAAGTTTCCAATAGTTCCTACTCATCTCATTGTATTTTTTTACTTATGATAACGTAAAGATCACATAATGTTAACCTAAAAATTGTCATAAGTGTCACATTGCCAAAGCTTTTATGTGTAATAATGCACATCCATCATTATTTTATACGATTGCAAACCAGTTATGTGCACTTTTTTGCTAAAAAAAAATTCTAGCCCCTTAAATGACTAATTGTTTTGGCAACTTTTGTATTTTTATGATATATTAAATAAACATCCATGTTGTGGTATCAATAATTTTGCCGAGTTTTTCATTTTCAATTCAATAACGTGTTTTTTATTGTTTCCCAAAACCTTACAATAATCACTTATGGAACTTGGCAGGCGCAACAACGATCTATGGTTTTGCAACAAGCATTACTTATTCTTACCATTAAGGTGAGGTTCTATCAATAATCTATGGATACTTCACCTGAAGTCGCCGCCCAAGCTGTGGCACTTATTCAGTCCGGACACAGCCAAAGAAACGTGAGTGCTCAACTTAATTTAATTCGATCTGCGGTCCGAAATGTTTATCGGAGGAACGTAGAGACTGGTGGCTTTGTAATAAGAAAAAAAAAGCATAATAAGAATACAACGGATAAGAAACGAAATAAGACTGAAAATGCATTAAAACAGGAGACTGAAGTAGAGTTAGCCAAAACTATATTGAACATAATAAAGAAAAAGACTTACACACCAAAGAAAACTGTACAAATTAGAAAAAACCAAAACCAAGTGAGATTGACGCCATGAAAGGAGATGATGATGGCTACTTTGGTATGACAGATCATGATGAGAATAAAAGTGAAAAGAATTACAAAGAGAAAGATTTTGACAGTCTTGGTTCGGTATTTCCTTAAAAAAACTTGGAAGAATTTCGTTAGAGTAGTAGAGAATATTAATATTGAGTCAAAAATGTACTCCATAATTTTTTACAGAACTAATTAGGTACTCAGGCAAAACTCCATTTACTGTACCAAAGCGCCAAGACAACGACGTAGTGCCTAATCTTACATTAGTTAAAGTTACTGAATTGCTTCAAATTCGTGACAATCCTAAAGTTATGTTTTGATGAATGATGATGATCTGGTGTATTTTTAAGGATTAACCTTTATTTCATTATCTTTATTTAATTTTTAACTTTTTTATAAGCTACAACCTAACTTCGTCTGCAACCAACCAAAGAAAACCCAATTTTGTTACTAATTATTCTAATAAAACATTTATAATATTTCGTTTTCTTTTTATTGTTAAAGTAATTTGAATTGATTAAGCAATTCACTTCTGCACACATCACATCCTGTGCACATTGTAATACTAATACATAAATAAATAAGAAGAAACAAAAATATTGAACACTGTGTGTATAAAGCTAATTACTTATAACATTTTCGTTACATACAAAAAAATTAAAAGTACCTACTCAATTTCTTATTTTGAAGAACTTGAAGGTTTACAATAACCTGCACAGCAAAAATAACACGCGACATTGATCAACTACCTACTAAACTCGAGTAAAATCTACATTCTACTTACTGAGCAAACACTTAGAGAGGGCAAACTCGCTATGTTCTGCGATTATAATCATTTACTGTGACTCGAAATCACAAATGATAATCTTGAACCATCAATGTTAAATCAACTCCTTTTTTGGAACCTCAGAATGTCTAACGTTTACTCGCAAACTAGTCTTCAAGTTCTAATTTTTTAAATCGAGAACTATAAACCCGATCCTGTATAACAATTCACAATTTCATCTGATTTCGAAAAGAATCAAAACAAGGACAAAGGCGACCCACTGATTTTTTTTTTTTTTAATTGCCCAGTGGGCAGGCTAAAGTCTTTCGACCATACCGCCTAGTCTTCCGTATGTTTTTTCCTGTCGTGTTAAGTTTTTATATAATGTCTTTCGTAATTTCCCTTGAATGTTTTATTTTAAGTCTTTCGTATGTAGTCATAATTCGATATTTTTAATAGTCAATTTTTCGTTTTTTAGTCAAATCCAAGTTTGTACGAAGTACAGTCAAATCCTGGGTAATGTCATGTCAAAAACATTTATTTTTTTTAGCTATCTCTGCATGTTTATGTTTAGATAGGCACATAACCTACAAGCTATTTCTAACCATCTTAAATCTATTTAAAAATAACGAAGATAAAAGTACTTAGGTAATAATTATTTTGATATGTACATACATATAGCTAACACAAACGATTATATATCATTTACAGTCTCCAGTATGAATTTGTACAAATATATAAAAGTGGTAGCATTCACAAGTAACTCCTGTATGGACGACGGGACCTTATCAGGCGTTTTATAAATTTTTAGAAGCTCATCCGACATCACAAGGCGCTGAATGTTGAAAGACGAACACTCGAAGAAGATATGATACAGTGACTGAACTTTTTGAGATTGACAATAATCACAGTGCGGCGAGCTGACCATTTTAAGACGATGAAGATGATAATTTAAACGACAATGACCAAAGCGCATACGACAGATAATCGAATAAAATTTTCTATTCATGTATGTACTACTACTTTTACAAAACCAAGGTACAGAGTTAATTTGAACATCAAGACTATTAAACCAAGACCCCGTGTTTTCAACATGTGTACAATGGTATGAATGTCTCCCCCATGCCTCACACATGCGGCGCCGTAGAAGGCTAATTACGTCTGTATATGGCAGGAAAACACTCACATCAGTATCACTGATTAATTCTTCAAATTCAACGATTTTTTTAGCAAGATAATCTGTTTTTTCATTCCCCGCAACACCAATATGTGATGGTACCCAAACAAAACGAACAACAATATCCAACTGTGACAATTCAAACCACAGTTGCTTTATCAGAAAAAATTATGTAGTTGGTGTTAGCAAATAATTTATTATTATCCAGATTTTTCAGAACACTCATGCTATCACTAACTATAAGCCATTTACTATTTTCTAAATTTCATTTTTTAATATGTTTCATAGCGCTCAAAATAGCAACTGCTTCAGCTGTAAAAATACTAGCGTTTATACCAATTCTCCGTCCAATAGCAATATTTGAAGAGGGGTCATAAATAGCAAAAGACACTGCTCTATCACTCTTGGAACCATCAGTATACACCAATTTATGATCAGACCACTGTGACAGCATAGCATAAGCTTCTTCTTTTGAAGGCAAATTTTTCCTATCTATATACAAGGTGTTGTTTTGCATCCTCGTCAAATTTCAGGAGGGTGTCATAAAATACATAAAGAATCAATTGAAAGTACGTTAGCGGGTAATAACTAACAAGCGCTGCATTTTTTTGATGTTGAAATTTAACAGTGTTTCAGAATTAAACTCTTAATTCAATACAAATAAAACAGAATAACCCGACTTCGCACACAGCGACAATGCAGCTGTGTGCGTGAGTGTCGACGTCTTACCTACGAAACGCGCGAACGCTAGGAAGCAATGACCGCCATGACCGGTAGCAATAATTTAACCTAATATTATTTCCAAAATCACCTACATTATTGTCATAAATTTTGCTTGATAATTAACTCATTTTTGAGCATTATTGGAATACGGAAATGTTACTAATGACAGTTTAATACTAGTGCGCCAAAGAAAAGTTCACTGACCTGTTCTCAGATGATTATTAAAATGTTAGTTTTGCTCTAACCTTCAACCTAAAGTTTTCGTAGTGATTTTGTTTTACTTGTGGATTAAATTGGTGGATTTGTAAAGGGAATCGCTCAGTTTGTTAGGGCCATTTGGCTTAAGGTGAACATTTAATATAATATTTAATGACTGTGGTTTTTAATAGTTAATACCTCAAAGAAATTAATTATAGTAATAAAGTTGCAGGAGAGTGTAAAAATAGTTTATATTTAGCATATCTACTAATGTTAGAAAACAACCAAAATAAATCATAATTATACCTATTAAACTGATATTCTCTAACTTTTAATGCAGTAGTAACATATCCTGAGGTCATCTAAGTAAATGAAAAAATAAAACTCATCAAACGAATCATAAAATAATAAAATGTTTTCTAAAAACTGGGCAGGCGGCATAATATTACTTTCGTGCCTTGCCCAGCTTACTATATTATGGTTATAACGTGAGCACAGAAACTCACTGTCCTTCGCCCTACAAGGCAATTGCAACAATATTGAGTAATTGCTTAAGTTGACATGCCAGTTCAACATTTAATTTAACAAAATAGCACCAGGATCATTGTCATGAGTAGATTCGGTGTCCATGGGTAAAGCCGGGTCTTCAATTAAAGCGGTATTGGAGTTCATCATAAAAAAAACAAAAAACTTCGCGAAAGTAATCGAAACAACATTCACAATACACAGAGGCAAAACATTAGTTTCTTAACATATTTTCATTATTAAACTCTTTGATTTCATAGTATGCATTTGTCATTATTGACAGCTGGTGTTGTCAGAAAATTAAAAAAATCGATTTAAAAATCGATTCGACAACAAACGAATCAATATTAAAATCGGATATAAAAATGATTTGAAGGCCAAAAACGATGAGTGTTTTGTTTGTTGTCAATATGATTATACGAAAATAAATAAATCACCGTTTGAAAATCACTTGATTACTGATTTTCAAGAAAATGTAGTCATATTATTACTTATGTTTTAGAAATCGATTAATATCTTTACCGTAAGAATAATCACAACTGTTATTAATGTGGCAACACAGAATCAGTTTCCAACTATAAAATGGCGACGATTTTGAAGTCAATCAGCTTCAATACTTATTAAACGAGATATTTTTACATTTACTTTCCGGCGACGACAACTAAAAAAATATTAATTTTAGATTTAATTATATTTTCTCATAAGAATACTTTTTACAGATCAGCTTGTCCACGTTTCAGCCAAGAATGAGCAATTCCCTTTCCTTTCTGGCTTAGGACCGGCAATAATACCTACCTTAGTTGGTGTACCGATCTACTAAATCTAAAAATGTTTTCTACGTTTGATGGAAATGGAAAGACGTGCTAGTTAAGTGTAAGTACCTAACTACCTACGTGGTGATACTTTCGACTCTTAAGTATTGTTGGCGTAGTTAAAAATTTGAAATCAACTTATTTACACTAATAAAATTGATTAAGCTAACAACGTATTTACAAAATGTACAAATAAATTAATTACCTACTTAGGTTACCCGGGGATATTGTTCAAGTGGCCACTATCACACTCTTTGCACAAACGAGCACAACGTAGCTGGTTTTCCTTCAGCTTACGTAACACTAACACATTCGTTTTTAAAGTGTCGAAAGCACTAATGATCCTTGCACGTAATTCTGTTACACTTGTCACATCCTCCGTGTAAACTAACTTTTAACGTCTCCCCACAAATAAGTCTAGAGGCGTCAGGTCAGGAGAACGCGGAGGCCAGGCCACAGGTCCTCCGCGACCTATCCAGTGGTCACCAATGTACCGAGAAGCGGCATTGCCGAATTAGCAAAGCACCCACACGCGTCGGCGACATCAATCATACTGGGGTCGCAGGGTCGCGGGGGCGTGGCTAGGAGCTTGCGCGGGAGAGTTCCTGCACCGTGATTGGGGCGGTATTGATTGCCTACGAATTGATCGTTGCGTATGTGTTGTGTATAGTATTGTTTGCGTTTGTTTGTGTGCGAAAGCGCGGTGATAGGGCTAGTAACAGACGGGCCGCTTTTAAATACGGCTGGTTCACACTTGCGGTTTTTCGTTGTTAAGCAAAAAAAATAAAAAAAATACCTACTCATTTTATTGTTGATTTGGGTCGAGAATCATTAGCATAATTACGTCCTTGAATTTGACGAGAATGCAAATCAACACCTTGTATACAGGGTGACTTGTAATTAGAGCACAACCTTGTAAGGGGATATAGTACAGGTCATTTGCAACAACTTTTGTAGGAACACTCATATGCAAAAGTGCACCAACATTGAGTTATAATTTTTTTCGTGTTATTTTGAAAAACTCTTATGGGGTAACCTTAAGAAATTAATAAATAAAAAACTTGACATAATTTTGTTAATTTTCTTTTTATTATTTAGTCTATAACGTTCCAGTTACATGTCAGCATCATCAAATGTACATTATTGACATTAATCTAGACACAGTGCTACGAAATCCAAAAAACTTAAACAAATTTTACTGGCATTATTACACAAAACAGCCAATTAAAAAAAAAAATCACTATGACACTTACTCTGCGTATTATTAAAAAAACATCTACATTTCATAAGCTTTCAAATGAGGTGTAAAAGTCTGACATAGCTAGTTTAACATTAAAGATATTAGCCAAAGAATAGAACAGGCTGGAATATCGAAAGTTTCGCAAATTAATGGCCATAATGTTTAAAACACAATAAATACAAATTTAAGTAGAATGTGATCCACGCACTTAGTGGTGACAATTTTACAACACATTTTAACTTGATTTTAATTTTAAAATTTTTAGGGTAGCTGGTCCTTACTTCAAACTTCTCTTATTAAAAGAGACAAAAAGATCTAAAATTAGGAAATTTTAAAAGTGTGTTGTAGAATTGACGTTCTCTAGTCATCCTCAGTCATTCACTTAAATCTCATTTTCGAAATGACTCCCACCATGAGATTTGCTCGAATTTGGTCAGGTCAGCTGGACCTGACCAAATTCGGGCAAATCTCAGCACTGCGGTGGTGAAAAGCGAATTGATGAAAAGGATGCGAATTTGCGTGCGTAATGGTGGGATTTTAAAATTAAAATCAAGTTAAAATGTGTTGTAAAATTGTCACCACTAAGTGCGTGGATCACATTCTACTTAAATTTGTATTTATTGTGTTTTAAACATTATGGCCATTAATTTGCGAAACTTTCGATATTCCAGCCTGTTCTATTCTTTGGCTAATATCTTTAATGTTAAACTAGCTATGTCAGACTTTTACACCTCATTTGAAAGCTTATGAAATGTAGATGTTTTTTTAATAATACGCAGAGTAAGTGTCATAGTGTTTTTTTTTTTAAATAGGCTGTTTTGTGTAATAATGCCAGTAAAATTTGTTTAAGTTTTTTGGATTTCGTAGCACTGTGTCTAGATTAATGTCAATAATGTACATTTGATGATGCTGACATGTAACTGGAACGTTATAGACTAAATAATAAAAAGAAAATTAACAAAATTATGTCAAGTTTTTTATTTATTAATTTTTTAAGGTTACCCCATAAGAGTTTTTCAAAATAACACGAAAAAAATTATAACTCAATGTTGGTGCACTTTTGCATATGAGTGTTCCTACAAAAGTTGTTGCAAATGACCTGTACTATATCCCCTTACAAGGTTGTGCTCTAATTACAAGTCACCCTGTATAAAAGAAAGTCGTGTTAGTTACTTCACTTATAACTCAAGAACGGCTGAACCGATTTAGCTGAAAATTGGCAGGGAGGTAGTTTAGAGCCAGGAGAAGGACATAGGATACTTTTTATCCCGTTCGACATCATTCCCCTGTGACTTGACATTTAACGTCAGTCACTATAAAACGTGGTATAACAAAAAAGAATCAGACTTGGAATAACAAAATTGACGTATAATGACAGCTATGTAATGACGTATGGATGACAATTTGATATTTGTAAGAAATCAATAATAAAACTATTTCTATTAAATAAATAATTCAAATTATTGCCCAATTGCCCATTCGTATAAACAGTGAAGTGAACTATAAAACTCGGTATGGTTGAAAATTTAAGTTTTTAGGTGAAGTGAAGTTTAATTAATAATGCCGCGACCAAGACGATCGAATCTTTCCCGACAAAGCCGTGATGCAAGAAGAATAAGAAATAATGGAAATGAAAGGACTGAAGAAGAACAAGAAATTGCACGTGAACAGCGCCGCGATAGTATGGCTCGACTTCGTGCTTCTCAATCACGAGAGCAAAGTGAAGCAGCCCGTGAAACAGTTTGGTTGGCAATGCAGAATCGTCGAGCGAAAAACAGAGGTCAACAAATAGATAATTTGCGACGCAGAACAAGATATTTATCAAGTGCTGATTTGAATCGAGCAGCGTTTCAATACGATTGCAGCAATGATTGCAGCTTGCATCCTAGCGTTTGCATTGGGCAAATGGACGTAGTTTGCGAGTATTGTGGTGCATTAAAGTTTTCCGGAGAAACGCCTGGATTATTCATGTTTGTAAGCAAATGTTTATGAAAACTTTGTGCATTGGTCAAAGACAACTGAGAGATTGGGTTGTTCCTAATAAAGATACTACAGAAGGTTCTATTATCTCTCAAAATGATAATGAGTGTAAGGCAAGGACTCAAATAATGCATCCGATTCAATTCGAGAATTTTTCGACAGCCTGCCGAAAGTGGAGTCCCATTATTGCAGATCGTCTTCCTCAAAATTATATTTAGAACCAATCTGGAATAGTGTTCATGGTGATCTGTATGCTGAATATAAAAAGTTTTGTTCCAATAACAATAACAGACTATATTGTGTTGCGACGTTTGAGAATAAGTACCGCGAGCTTAATTTGTCAATTTTTAAACCCAGAAAAGACCAGTGCAACAAGTGCTTAGCCTACAAGAATGGTAATGTTAATGAAGATGAGTACAGAAGACACTTGAAGAAAAAGGAAACAGCAAGACAAAGTAAGGATAATGACAAAAATAATACTGAAGATGATGTATTAGTTTACACTATGGATGTCCAAGCGGTACTTCTATGCCCAAGAATCCAGGCATCAGCTGTTTACTATAAAAAAAAACTTAAAGTTCACAATTACACACACTACAATTTAAAAACGAAAGAAGTGATTTGCTATCTATGGCACGAAGGAAGCGGTGGTTTAGACAGTGATGTATTTACGTCTATTATGATGAAACACCTAAAGGCAGAACTAGAAAAGGCACCAAATACCAAAAGAATTATTCTGTGGAGTGACGGGTGTGGTTACCAAAACCGATCCTTGAATTTGTCTAATGCTCTAATTGAATTATCAGTCGAAAAGAACATAATCATAGAACAAAAATACCTCGAAGTTGGGCACACCCAGATGGAGGTCGACTCGATACATAGCAGCATCGAAAGAAAGTTGCCACCTCATCGAGATATTTTCATACCTGGAGACTACATCAATATAATAAAGAGCGCAAGAACCAAGCCCGAACCGTATAAAATAGTTTGTCTAAGCTTCAGTGATTTCAGCAAATGTGAAGGTGGTAGATATTCTAGCATTCGACCAGGAAACAAAAAGGGCGATCCACTTGTAGTAGACATTGTAAGCCTGCAGTATAATCCAGATGGGATCATACGGTATAAGTTGGACTTTAATGACGACTTTAAAGAATTACCGCGACGCTCAAACAAAAACTACACTCGAACTGACAATACTGCCCTTTATCAATCATTTCTCCCAATAGACACCACAAAATTTATACATTTACAAGAATCAAAACCACTGATTCCTACAGATTATCACCCTTTTTATGACTCCTTGGAACATAATTGTTCAAATCCTGATGACTGTCCTCATAAACGAAACAATTAGTATGCACTGGTCCCATTGCATACTTGTTATCAATGAACACATTTTTGTTACATCACTTACTTTATTTTACCCTGCCATTTAATTATAATTCGTGAATTTTAAAATAACTTCTATTTAATTTTGTTATACATTCAAGTTTGTCAAGAAAACGTCAATTTTGTTTATTTTTCTTAATATATTTTGTTGATTGTTCCTACCTTAATTATAAATAATTTGATTAAATAGTACCTATACCTGTTATTTGAAATTAACTATGTATTATTTCATACAAATAAACTATTAATATGTCATATGTCACAAATTTTAGGTCAATTGTAGTAACAATAGGTTCTATGTCAAATTTCTGACAAAATATGATAATTTATCAAAAAAATAAAATGCACATTTAATAGAACACAATAGTCAGGATACATAAGTTAAAAAACATGTTGGTGTCCTATAAGATTTTTTTCGAGGTCGTTGTTTTTTTACTCTCCTGTAATTTACTCTCCTGTAAACTTGACATTTTTGATATAGAACTAATTGCAATATGAACGACGATATGAATATTAAAGGCGATAATATACCACCTTGACAAACTCCTTTTGAAGATAGTCTAGGTCCATAGAGGTGTCTGTTAAATTTTACAAAAACTTGCCTATTAAGAAGAAAATTTTTAACCCAATTTATAATTTTCACAGGTATCCCAATCTGTGATAACTCATTACATAAGATATCTATATTTACACTGTTAAAAGCACCTGCAACATCGAAGAAAACTCCAACCAAATTGTGGTTTGAGGATAAAGAATTGCATATATCAAGCTGTAATTGACAAACACTTTCCCTAGCAGAATGATTCCTACGAAAACCAAATTGATTTGATGGTAAGATTGAATTTTTCTCAATATAGAACTCTAAGCGTTGTTTTAATAATTGTTCAAATAACTTGCCAACACAAGAAGTCAGAGCTATAGGACGATACAAATCAGGACACATTTTTGGCTTATCAGGTTTTAAAACAGGTACAAGACAATCCACCTTCCAACTATCAGGTAAAATATCATTTTCCCATAATAAATTCAAAAGTTTTAAAAGAATATTCAAACTAGTAAGGTTAAGTTTTTTGAACAGTATTTAAGGTATTCCATCAAGACCATGGGTAGTATCTCTTCTGGACGATATGGCCGATATTAATTCTTGTATGGAAAAAGGATTAAGTAGAAAACTATTGCTGGAATTAATGCTAGCATTGGAAGAAGACTTTAAGTCATTTGATACATTGTCTGGTATTTTTTAAGAAAATCCAAAACCCAAGTATCATCCACCTGAGTACTTAAATTATAATAATATGTTTTATTATACTTGCGCATGAATTTCCATATAACAGACAATGGAGTGCACCTGTTAAATGTTTCACAAAGAGAAACCAACTTTTTTGCCTTTCTGTTTTTAATGTTAGTTTTTTAACTGCGCGAAGCCTTTTAAATTCTATATAATTTTCTTCAGATGAATTATCCTTAAACAGTAAATATGCAGTTTTAAAATTCAATACAGCTTCTGTGCATTTTTGATTCCACCAAGGAAGTGAAGGCCCTTTAGGATTATTTCTATGACATGAAGGGTTGACAAAATGACTGGTATTAGAATGTTTCAAGTTTGGCATAGAATTCGCAGCGGCTGTGCGCAAAATGGTACAAAATTTGGAATATGAATCAGGAAGACTTGTGTCATCAACTTTAAAATCAAGTAACAATTCATCAACACAATTACTGTACTTTTCCCAATTTACCAATTTGTAATTAGGGTACCTACCTAAATAGGCAAATGTTCAGCATTAGTACAATTGCTAACAATATTATTGCTTTTGCTAATAAATAATTTTATCCTTACAGGAATGTGATAACTACTACCAAGATGACAATCATGTACATTCCATTCGCAATTAATTGCTAAAGACGAAGAAACTAACGTCAAATCCAACGCATTAGGACGCCAAGTTAAAGAACCAATTGTTGTTGCCTGACCATTATTGAGCAGAACTAAATTATTATTATCAATTACATCTAAAACTTTTCGTCCACGTACAGAGTCAGAGTTACAGCCCCAAGAAGTATGATGAGCATTAAAGTCACCAGCAATTATAAAAGGTTCAGGAATAGACTTCACTAATAAGTCAAAATTTTCTTTTTTGAATACTGGACTACAATTCAAAGGACTATAAATACTTACTATACTTAACTCTTTGTTGTTAACTTTAATTTTTACACAGATATTTTGTAATGAGTTATCAAAAAAGGTATTAATTTTAGTGTATGAAATACTTTTGTGAATAATTATTGCTACTCCATTATGTTTGTTACCAGTGTCATTTCTTTCAATATTATAATGATTGATTTTAAAATTTTGTTGAGGTTTAAGCCATGTTTCACTTATAATTGCTATGTGTATTTTGTAATTGTATAAAAAATCGATAAAGATATGTTTATTACTGTTTAAACTTTGAGCATTCCATTGCACTATATTTAAATCAGAAAGATCCATTAAGAGGTTGAAGGAAATTTATTACTTAGAGTAGTTTTTAATGCTACTTTAATCGACGATGAATTGATAGGAGTATCCTTATTGCTAACTATTCTAGTAATTGTTTCAACTAAACTATTCAAAAATTTGTCTGATTTCATAAGATTACTTACTTGTGTATCTAAATTACGCACAGATAGCGCTGGAAATGCGTTAGCGTTGAAGAGATCAGAGTATGTTGCATTTCTACTTTTTATTTTATTTTCTTCAACTTTTTGTTTTTTTTATATTACATAATGCAGAGATAGCTAAATGGTTACCACTGCAGTTTATACATTTGGCGTTCTTTGGATTAACCTGACACACTTTATAGCTGTGATTTTCAGTGCAAATAGAACATACTTCGGAATTTCTACAAAATATTGCAATATGCCCATACTGCATACACTTAAGGCACTGCTTAACTGGTGGGATATACCTTTTGACCTCATGGCGCCAAGAGTCCAAGTAGACATAGTCGGGTAAGATGGTCGAAGCAAAGGTCACAGCAACAGCCTGTGTGAGGACAAAGGACAAGCCTTCATCACTCCTGACCCTGTGCATGAAACGCCTAACTTGAACAACATTTTTGGAACTTCCTATCAACGAAAATATTTCTTTATTAGACATATCAATAGGGACCGAGGTAAGAACCCCAGTGACCTCTGTGTCTGCAGCAGGGATGGATGCCTTCAGTGTTAATTGATCCAATATTTTTTTATTTTTAATAAACATATTTGCGTTGTTCGGCAAATCAAACGTAATGCCGACCTTGTATTTATTTATAGAATGCAAATGCATGACTCCCGATACTCCATGCTCACGTACTCCTTTAGATAGAGCCATACGGTCCCTATCACTAAAAGGTTTATTTTCTTCAGTGTGGTTTAAGAATACAACCAACTCTTTTTGTTTGGTATCTTCAGGGTAGCTGCGAGTGTACCCCTTCACTTTAAAAGTTTTGTACTTTTCCTTCGGGTCCCTGTCTGCAATAGTCTCCCTAAAAGAAAAGCAAGTGTCCGCCGATTCCGCTGAGTCAGAATCGGTGGATAATACCTGCTGGGGATTCGGAGGCGGATCCCCCTCCTTCCTTTTCCTCTTCTTAGCCATTTTTACATTAACTAACACTTTACACTAACTATCAATAAATATTTACAGAGATATTATGAAAAAAGCCAAATAAAAAATTTAAAATCAAAAAAGCGCGCCTTCACTCTATTACGTTTTTCCCGCCTTTTTTTTTCTAGTCGCACGTAACTCGTAGTCCAGTCTCGCGACCCACTGACCAAAACCTACACAGACAAGATATACAAGTCGAACTTGCTTGGTTGTTAGACGATGCTACCTATTTTACTGTGTTATTATTTCATGATGAATTCCAGTATGTTATGCTGTTACCGTTCCGCTGCATAGTGCACTGTTAAACTTTTTGGAGCACTGGGTGCAGGCCGGCCGAATGCCTCTTCTCATAAAACCACTGACAATAAATTATCACCACGCACGCTCAAGGCGGTTTGACATTTGGCAATGTCGGACTCACATTTCACACAATTCACACTACTATTACTAATGATTTCCTGTACGTATTCCAAACGAATTGCTTTTTTTAAAACTATTACAAATTTTGCAACAACCAAAATAATGAACCGTGATTTGTGTTGTAGCCAAAGAGATTTAAAATACTAGGTATATTTAGAATGTATTGAATGTCTTTGGTTGTAGCACATTCTAAAAATATTCTGAAATTTGAAAATGCTTTGTGAAAATGTCAATAATCAACCATTGACCACAATCAACACAATTCACTGTCACATTAATTTGTCCCTAAATAATACACCTAAATAATAAACCTCTCTTATTTGTCACTAGCTAGCTACCGAGTACCGTTAGTACTTATCCTTATCTATGGTCACAATTATTAAAGAACTTGGTTCAACTCAACTCTCAAACAGTGTTGCCAACTCTAGTTTACAAGTTGGAGCTAAAACTCATCTCAAAAAGTGCTGGATTGCTACGATTTTGCAAAAATAGTGCTAAATAGATTAAAATAAAAAAATCGCATAATTTAAAATGCAAAAAAAGGAATAGTGTACTCTTAACTTATCTAATTTTCATGCTTTTGTTTAGAATAGTTACAGGAGATCCTCCTACCACAGACCAGCAAACGAGTAAATTGGACTACTAATGTGTTTAGTTACTGCCCACGCCTGGTTTTATTCTGTGGTTACCAGAAAATTTATCTGGACAATGGACTTCAAAATAGTGCTAGGTGCTGTATGTTAGATTTCAGTGCTGGCCTTGTAGAAATAGTGCCAAATCTAGCACTGAAAGTCGGTGTAAGTACATTATACTTTTTTTTTTCTTTTTTTCCTCTTTTGCAACTAAGCCGATGTCGACTATTCTGCCAGCGTCACGTATTGACGGCAGATTATTGTATTGAGCCGTCGAACTTTGCACTTTGTGGTAAGTGTTACTCGCTGGATAGACGAGACAATTATTTAGGTTAGTTAACATTTTTTTGTTCTTTTTTTGAAATATACATATGAATAGTATTACATGATATACACACATCAAAAGTGTCTAGGGATCAAGCATTTTTATGCGGATTTCTTGAGATTGAGATGACCAAATACCCGCCCATACCATGGCGGAAGAACTGAGTTGATTTGGATCAGAGGCAACCTCAACGCTCAAATTTATGCTGAGACGATTGTATCAGACGTCATCGTTCCTCTACAAGTGCAAATCGGTCCCTTATTTCAGTTAATGCATGATAATGCACGACCGCACACCGCAAGAGTTGTAAGACAGACTCTCGCCGCAGCTAACATCAATGTCCTGCCCTGGCCTGCTCAGTCGCCAGACTTGAACCCGATTGAGCATGCATGGGATATGCTACAGAGAAGAGCTCTGCCGAATATGGAGGGTATCCAGTCGCAAGAAGACCTTTTTTTGTTGTTGCAACGAACATGGGCGGCCATTCCACAGCGTGATTTGGATGAACTCATTTTGAGTATGCCAAACCGATGTTCTTGTGTTGTTAGTGTTCGCGGTAGAAACACGGATTATTAATTGTTTAAGTTACCCAATAAAATTTTAAAGAAAACTGTTATTTCAGTCTTTTTTTCGAACTTTAATGTTAGTGGTTCAAATGTCAAAAATCCCTTTATTAGGAAAATGGCAAATTTCTTTATTAATGCAAAGGTGACTTGGTTTATCGTTACTGTGACAAACGAAAACACTTTATTTGATGAATCCTTAAAGAAAATTTTAATTAATATCAATCAGGAGAAAAGTTATTGCAAAAATATATGTTGATCCCTAGACACTTTTGATGTGTGTATTTACAAAATTACATTATACTATTATTATTATTAGGAATGAAACATGTCTCTCTCTACTAGTGTTGCCAACAAAAAAAAAAACTGTTAGTGTTAAAATTCTTCTTACAAGTAAACAGTGAACTTTTGCAATAATCTCACACTTGCAGTACTTACAGGAGGCATAATATTCGTCTTATCATTTCCGACATATAACAATCCTTGAAATTCGATAGGTATTTTTAGTAGGTAGGTACTTTAGATGTCGTATAGGCCGAAGCAGTGGCGGACGGTTTGGAAGTAATAACAATTTTCAGACGTGCTTCACATGCTCTGCGAGTTTATGTGAGATGTATTATCGGAGTCATTAGTGTGAAGATTCACACTAAGACGCAGTCGCGTTGACGGCTAACTTCGTGCGCTTTCGACCTATACAAGGTGTTTTTTTTCATATCCCATAGCTCTAGGGTTCTATTCTGTAGGTAAAAATAATACTAAAACTTCTAGAATAGGTGGTCCACAAATGCATAGTTTCGGAGATATCATCAATCATTATTAAATATTATCAGTTGTTTAGTATCCATAACACAAGCTCTGCTTAGTTCGGGACTGGATGGAGTTGTGTAAATAGTCAGAATGTTATTATTGTTAATATTATTTTTATTAATTAGTTCAAAAATTGTCACCCGTACGACGAATCTTCTTTTTAACGTCACTTTTCTTTCACGTAAGAGTGTTTTTTACATTAATAATCATGACTTTGTCGAATTATTTAGTATGACCAACTAAAAAAAAAAATGGGGTGATTTGATTTGATTTGAATTCATATACCACTTGATTCTTTGATATGGTCTCAATCATACCCTAGAGTTATGGGATATCAAAAAAAACAAGTTGTATATTATAATTTTTATTTTGTAACATCCGATCGATAATAAATAATACAAGATACTGTCATCTCGTATATTGAATGTTTTTTTTTATGCTAGAGCGTGGCGGGACCGTACACTTTGACTATATAAATCACTTTAGGCCTCTGAACACATTCGAGTAATTAGGTAATCTGTCCATTTCACATAACTATTTCTGTTTTCGATTAAGGTCAGTTAAAATAATAAAACGATCAGACCTGGTTGTAAAACAATTGCTTTCTTTATTCAGCAAAATATTTCTAAAGAATAATATGTAAAACTAAATATCAGATCATTAACATAATGGGATATTTTGGACGGAATTGTATAATACCGCGTAATTAAAAATAAAGCATAAATCTGTTCTGTGTAAAAAAAAACATACATATATTTAAGTATATAATTAAGTTTTGAAGTGCTAATATTAATTTAAGAAAATTACAGCAATTAAATAACTATATAGTTTAACGACTGCCCTACGCGTGCAGAATACAGATAAAATATAAGATTTACCTCAACAATACAAAAGTAACAATAATAAAGTTGATTTTATCCTCTTTGCATCTACTTGAAGTCACTAAATCATTTAAGTAGTTACGTCGAAACTTAAGTTAAGACCAGAATTTGGACGGACAGAGTAAAAAATAATACTCTATGCTAACTTTATTATTAAACTAAGAAATTACTCTAAGTGGCTGAAATCAATATAGTTGATGAGAATAAAGGTGGGCCGTAGGTTTGAGCTGGCCGTAGCGCATTGCATAAATCCTCCTGTATCACTACTCACATCGCACATAACAAGATTCTCTATATTAAAATCCGGACTGAAGCGGCTGTAATTTCAGATCGTGCGCAAAACATAAATTTTGACTTCTATGAAGAAACTTCCAAAATTAAAATTGTCGTTTGGATGGTGTAACTAATTTTAGGATCACACGTTAATACATCGTTTTCTACAAGGTAAATGGCTTTTAGGACATAAGGCACAAATTTGGATTGTAAAGGTAAGGCACGATTCTCACGATCGATTTAATACAAAGCAGCTTTATAAAAGACAAATCAATAGGTTGCTAATAATGTGATGATCCGCAAAAAGGATGGTGGGTTTTTATGTATATTTACACTTACACATATATAACTTAAAAATCTTACAAATTAATCGGAATTTAATTCTAAAATAAATGTAAATATTATATGTTAAAATTGCATGTCAATATACAATAAAGCTGTATAATGTAACAAGATCAGAAAGTTTCTTAATTTACAACACTTTGTGCTGATTTATGTACAAATATGCACTTTATACACAATAAAATATTCAATTAAGAACTTTGTTCAAACAAAATATACAGATGATTGCAATGTCTTATAAATTGTTAATAATAAAAATATACTTATAATGTAAAACAAAATACGTAGGTATAATATCAGCTTGTGATATGTGGATTCAAATTGCGACAGTGCTTCGAATTCTATTCTATGCTTTAATTCAGTATCTTAGATAGTTTATAGATTGCCGCTTACTGAATTTTCAACTTTAATTAATATTATGTTGTCTAAGTTGATTTAAGACTGACCATTTCTAATATTATAAAACTTTTAAATTCTTAATTGCCTTAGAATTCGAATTATGTCATGTACGACATTGTTCTAAAACTTGATATCTAAGATTCTGAATTAAAGTTTAACTTAGTAAACTATTTTTGTATGCACTCACGTGGAAATGTTTATGCTATTATAAAACAGTAAAAAGGTACCTAAAGTTTTGACATACATATATTATATAAAAGTCCTACTTATGTTAACACTATAGTGTTAAAATCTATCAGTGTCTTGTATCATTAAAAATTCAATCTACAACTAACTAAACCCATAAATTAATTCAGTTTAAATAAATAAACTTCTTGCAGCTTCGGTCAAAATTGTTGGTTGGGTCTTTATACCAAAACCACCCTACTATTTAGGATATAACGACTTGGTTAAACTGTTAGGCACAATTCACAAGCGTACCCACACGTTACATTATTAAGACAATATATTTGAATTCCTTGACAGAGGTAAAATTTTGTTCTTGGTTAACAATTAAAAAGGTAAGGGCATTTTTGTCTTTTTCAACCATCAACTTTTTAAAGTAAAGACGTCGTTATTTTAAAGAATATCGAATATTATTATTTATACTAAGAAGTAGTAATGCTCGAACCTTCTCTGTATGAGAAGAGGCCTTTGCCTTGTTATGGGACGGTAACAGGCTGGTATTATTTATTTATTAAATAGTTTTTCGTTCGATATGTTACTACAGAGGTTACAATTTTGACTGAAGAACCAAGTTTTGCACACTGAAAATAGGGAATATGCATGTAATTTAAATATGGCTCGAATATTTTTTTTCCGAATCTTTAATGGCAGAAAATATGAACTAAATCATTATTTTAGTTTTTAATAGCGTCATATTTATTTAAAATTAAAAATAAAAGTGCGAATTAAGCGCGGTAAATTCAAATTTGTGAAACGCGTCACCATTGGTTATACGAAACTTGACGTCAAATACTACGACAACAACTCAACGCCTACAAAACATACAATGTGTAAGTATGCCATTAAGTATTGGAATGGACTTTTATTGGAAAACATAATTAATGCCGTGTGTGTTGTGAACTAATTTAATGTTCAAGTCTAATTTTAGCTTCATAGTGAGGTTATAAAAAAAAAATAAGAAAAGTTACTGAAAGTGGTTTTGTAAAAGCACAATCTGATAATGTTTATTGCATTCGGGTACAAGCAATACCGGTAATCTGCTTTTTGAGCTTTTTTCATGGTGAAATGGTTAAAAGAACGTAAACACCCATAGTAATAGTAATAGGATCATAGCAAATGACGTAATCGAAATGGCGCGCGAAAATGGCAGCGTTTAAACAGCTCAAATTTATCCTGTATTTTAAATATTTTTTTAAGCTTCATTACAGCAATTTTTAAATATGTTTATATTTTTTACTATGTTAAAACGTTGTTAACAGTGAATTAAAAATATAAAAAAATTACATGCATATACCCTATTGGTGTCAACCATTTTGATTAGGTATGCAAGTTGTACTCACGGGTGTGTTTACACCCGTGAGTAGGCCGTGATTTGTGGAATAAACTTGCATGCAAGATACCCCTTTAATCAAGTTCAGACAAGGGCATAAATATGTACTCACTAATAAAAAAATAACACGTCTCTCCCATATCTGTAGTGAAATCAAATAAAGGTTGGTAACAATTGAAAAAGTAATTGTGTCTTCAACTAGTAGGAGGTGAATATAATTATCAACTTTGCACACATCTTTCTGCCTATGTTTGTAACAATTCAACCAATACTTTGCTAGTATATTTTGAAGTACATACATATTTTTCAAAATGAATGTATAGGGTTACAAAAGTGGGAAAGGACAAAAGAAACAATGTATGGATTTTGTATTAGTTGGTATAGCTGGGTATGCGGTTACTATTGGGATGAAGGCAAAATGAAATGTATGGAAGAAGACATGCTTCGCTGACTCTAAATAAATTGGAATGATAAAGGTACATACGCCAGCACATCAACCTACCCCAATGTGTCAAATTTCTTTGACAGGTTTTCAACTTAATTCTAGACACAATAAGGTTCCTGTTCAATTGGGAAAATTTGACAGTATGGGGTAGGTTAATGTGCTGGCGTCTGTAGATACATATTTTTCACTTTGACTGAACATGCAACTTCCACCTTACTTGCATACCAAGACATGGCATAATAATCGTGTGTATATGCATTTTAGTATAACTAGAGCATAACTAACATAAGGACACATTCACACTTCAGTACTGTGTGTTTGGATGCGCACTTTTTTCTGGCTTCCATTCCGGTTTAGTGGGGGCGAATGGCCTGAATACCCCGGGTTCTGTATGCCTAAGCCACCGGGTTCACCTTCCCTGGGCCGTGGCTTCTTAAGTGAAGACCTGAGGGGCGATCGAGTGATGGTACTGGCATCTGATAAGCCAGTGAGTGTGGTTGCCGTCGTGTTCATTGAGGCAACGCTTCCATGACCGTTTGTGCTGTACGGCTTTCCTGACGCGTCGGTCATCGAAATCCCTGAAACGTATAGTTTATATTTTAATTGTAATTAGGGGGGTTTTATGTGGAGCAGGAGGTCGAGCTCACTGAAGCTCATGAGAGGCGAGAAAACTGGGTTAAGAGAAGTAAATAATGTTTCTACACTAAAGTGTGGCTAAATCCCATTCAATATTTATCGCGTTATGCGAACGCCGCAAAGTAGCACAAAATTTCTTCGGTGGATATATAGGGTGACTGGTAATTAGTGACCGATACTTAAATACGTGATTGTATTTATGATTTCAATAAACTTTCCCAAAGAAATTTTTTTTTTATGCACAATAACTTATAACACAAAAGATAACAAAAACGCTGAAAATTCCCGCGCGCGCGCCGATGATCGATCAGCTGATCGTTTGCACCTCGGGAAGTGCAAAATCTACTAGTAGTAGCGTCACAAGCTCCTCCGCCACCCCCACCGATCCCGTTGTGCAGTACCTACTGACGTTATTGAATTAATTGAAAGTTAGTGAGTATAAAAAAAAGTTTCTCTGGGAAAGTTATTCGTACTCATGAGTACAATCACGTGTTTAAGTATCGGTCACTAATTACCAGTCATCCTATATAACACTAAGCGAATTATGATTTTCGAAAAAACTAAATGAGCATTTTGAAAAGTCTCACGTCAGAATAGGCAAGGCAGGTTTGAGCAAATTTCACCTATTATCCATTGAGGGATGGAGTCTGGAAAAATCATCAAAATGACCTTGCATAATTAATGGATGCACTCTAATTTATAGCAAATTTTTTGATGGTCATAACATAATATCACGTCGTTAATCCCCGAGGCCTTAACCAGATTGTGTATCAGTAGGAAACCTGCACTTCACCTGTTAGGTTTAAGTTTTATGTAATAGGTGGCGAGCGATATTGCCATCAATCAGGCTCCGAACTGAACTCCTCATGGTCAGCAGTAGCGCTTGCGGTCACTAAACCAACGACGTGTTGGTGATAGTGATAAACTGGCTCAACGATTACTATTGTAATAAATAAGACCACTTAGTATGTGACATTAATAATTTGAGAATAGGTTATTCACTCTTACACCGTCGGTATAGATGCCAAACCAAAATATGCCCAGTGCGCCATCGCCACGCATTACGACTGCATGACAATTTTAAAGGATAAAGGACATATTCCTAGATTAACGGTGTTCCAACGGTTTGTCCATTCGAAAAGAGAGCAAAATATGGAACGACGTGCGCATCTTTATGCATCGACGCGGCGATCGTGCTCCGACGGGAGACTCACACAAAAATCGAAGCTGTGAGCGGTGGATCGGCATAATGCGTACAATTGTACTTCCTTTTCAATTAGCAAAATGCAAAAGGCCGTCGATCTATGTGTCTTGCTTGAGCCTAATTCCTGGTTCATCATCTGCCTAGCCTTTTCCCAACTATGTTGGGGTCGGCTTCCAGTTTCACCGGAAGCAGCTGAATACCAGTGTTTTACATGGAGCGACTGCCTATCAGACCTGCACGACCCAGGAACTGGGTAACATGGTACCGCTTGGTTAAACTGGTTGTCAGACTTTCGAGCTTCTGACTACAAGTAACGACTGTCAAAGATCTACAAATGACAGCCGGGAGCAACGGCTTAACGTAATTTAATTTAAATATGGTTCGAATATTTTTTTTCCGAATCTTTAATAGCAGAAAATATGAACTAAATCATTGTTTTACTTTTTAATAGCGTCATTATTATTTAAAATTAAAAATAAAAGTGCGAATTAAGCGCGGGAAATTCAAATTTGTGAAACGCATCACCAGTGGTTATAACGAAAATTGACGTCAAATACTACGACAACAACTCAACGTCTACAAAACATCAATGTCTAAGTACGACATTAATATTGGAATGGACTTTTTATTGGAAAACATAATTATTGCCGTGTGTGTTGTGAACTAATTTAATGTTCAAGTGTAGTTTTAGCTTCATAGTGAGGTTATTTAAAATGACTGAAAGTGGTTTTGTAAAACCACAATCTGACAATGTTTATTGCATTCGGGTACAAGCAATACCGGTAAACTGGTTTTTGAGCTTTTTTCATGGTGAAATGGTTAGAAGAACGAAAACACCCTAAGTAATAGTATCATAGTAAATGACGTAATCGAAATGGCGCGCGAAAATGGCGGCGTTTACACAGCTCAAATTTATTCTGTATTTTAAATATTTTTTTAAGCTTCATTACTGCATTTTTAAATATGTTTATATTTTTTACTATGTTAAAACGTTGTAAACAGTGAATTAAAATTATAAAAAAAATACATGCTCTTAAGGACCCTATTCGTGGTTAATATTTACCTCTTCCTTCTTTGAAGCCAGGGTTGTTGATGGTGGTACCGTCAGGTTCCCCCAGCGGGTTGGTGGGATCGCCGCCCTCGCGACGTGCGAACAGCGCGTCGTACAGTGACATTATAAACAGGATCGAGTTTATTACTATACTCACTATCTGTAAACGTTAAGTATTATGTTAGTAACACAAAACAGTGGTATGGAGTGGCGAAGTGTCCTTACAACTCAATTCCTATAGCCTTTCCTTTGGAAGTTCGGGAGACCAACTCTACCGCTATTGAATAATGACACCCAGACTCTTGTATTGCCAAATATATTATAGGTTATTATACCAAAGGAATGCAGTTTGATAGGTAGATCGATGACTTTAAGGGAAGGTTCATATCTGACGGAACTTGCGCCGAGCGTTTGCGACAATGTACCTCGACGCACTAACGTATCATCGGTTGAGTGTGAACGGTCAAGTGTTTTTCTATACATTTGTCTGTTCTGGCGTTACGCGACCGATAATACGCGACGCGTGTTCCGTCAGATATGAACCTTCCTTAAGGGAGACAGCAAATAGTGATACAAATTTATTAAGTTTATTGTTGGATTCCCCGTAAAGAAAATTAACCCCTCGCCATTAGTACTCACAGCTACATTCAAAGCTATACACTTCCAGTTTATGCCGATCGATCTCGCATTGTATAAGATTTCCATAGAATTCGAGGTCAGCGTAAACTGGAAATGAAAAATGAGCTAAAGATATTCTTGATATTCTGTAGATTTTTTTCTTTAATTACCTGAACATAGAATGCGTCTCCCCTCGTCACAAAGAAACCCCTGTCATCGCCTTGCACGGCGAATAAACTTGCTGCTACAATGGACAGCAACGCTGGAAACAATACATTATTGTATGTTTTAATAAAAAAATAAAATTAAAATAAAATAATTCCAAAACTTTTCAACAACGCGATCTAGTGCCAAAGTAACCAGAGCTTGTGTTATGGGTACTAAATAACTGAGAAACATATTTATGTATTTCTAAATTCATTACATATTATAGATAAATCGTGCTCATCACACAAACATTTTTTCTGGGTGGGAGTCGAACCCAGGACCTCTGGCATAGCAGTCAGGGCCACTAACTACTACACCAGCAGGCCAGTCAAAAAGTTGTCAATGGCGGATAAGTAAAACCGTGAAATAACTTATTGTTTTTACAGACATGAAAATTATACGTATGATGAAAAAATCGCAAATATTGCAGCGTTTTTTATTCTATTTTAGCGCCTGACTTTTAGGTTTTAGCTAGTTGACCCGACAGTTGAGCATTGGCCTTTAATTCGATTGCAGCGCCACCTATCGGCTATCTTTTCATTGTCAGTGATAACATAAATGAGATTTAAGTTTTAACATAAATAATCGTGAAACCATGTAGACTTAATATTAGTAAACTTAGATGAGAATGCACACAAAGCTAGAGATAATAAGAAATAAAATTCAACAACTTTCACACACCACCTTCTTGTACCAAACTAAGCAGAGCTTGTGTTATGAGTACAAGATAATGTTAGGGTTGTCAGAACTACTAGCCACTAAAACAACTTACAGGCCAGTCAACAAAAAAAAAATAACATAAAACTCCTTACTGGCTAAAAGCGCTAGCGCCAACTTCATCATGACGAGGTGTGTATACTTGAAGGCGACGCGCTCCTTGGACGATATCATGGCGAGTTGCAGTACAGACAGCACGCAGAACACGCCCAGGACGGAGACTCCGACGGACGCAACCACGCCTGCGATGTACACCGCCGCTGGAATAATGATAAACGTACATTAACGAACAGGGTTGAAAGAATTCTGTTTTCTGCTAAGGGTCTGTGCACCTTTTAACCTACAGAGCTAGAGCAAAAGTCTACAGGCTGCCTCCGACTCGCGTCTGTATCACTACAAATAAACGCGCGTTAACGGCGTGTTTAAAAAACGTGGTGAGAACAGGGTCTAACACGGTTGCAACCACGCCTGCGATGTACACCACCGCTGGAATAATGATAAACGTAAATTAGTGTACAGGGTTGAAAGAATTCTGTTTTCTGCTAAGGGTCTGTGCACCTTTTAACCTACAGAGCTAGAGCAAAAGTCTACAGGCTGCCTCCGACTCGCGTCTGTATCACTACAAACAAACGCGCGTTAACGGCTTGTTTAAAAAACGTGGTGTGAACAGGGTCTAACACGGTTGCAACCACGCCTGCGATGTACACCACCGCTGGAATAATGATAAACGTAAATTAGTGTACAGGGTTGAAAGAATTCTGTTTTCTGCTAAGGGTCTGTGCACCTTTTAACCTACAGAGCTAGAGCAAAAGTCTACAGGCTGCCTCCGACTCGCGTCTGTATCACTACAAACAAACGCGCGTTAACGGCTTGTTTAAAAAACGTGGTGTGAACAGGGTCTAACACGGTTGCAACCACGCCTGCGATGTACACCGCCGCTGGAATAATGATAAACGTAAATTAGTGTACTGGGTTGAAAGAATTCTGTTTTCTGCTAAGGGTCTGTGCACCTTTTAACCTACAGAGCTAGAGCAAAAGTCTACAGGCTGCCTCCGACTCGCGTCTGTATCACTACAAACAAACGCGCGTTAACGGCTTGTTTAAAAAACGTGGTGTGAACAGGGTCTAACACGGTTGCAACCACGCCTGCGATGTACACCGCCGCTGGAATAATGATAAACGTAAATTAGTGTACTGGGTTGAAAGAATTCTGTTTTCTGCTAAGGGTCTGTGCACCTTTTCACCTACAGAGCTAGAACAAAAGTCTACAAGCTGCGTCCGACTCGCGTCTGTATCACTACAAACGCGCGTCAACGGCGTATTTAAAAAACGTGGTGTGAATAGGCTTCTACACATTTTCGAAAAGATGCATGCATAGATGGTTTGGTCACGTTAAAAGATCATTTATTCTTTCAACGTGACCAAAGAAACGCGACTAACGAAAGGTAAAACAGATATTCCTAAGTGGAAACGCCGCGAAGGCCGGGAGGGGACGCCCTCGAAGGACATACTCTATAGATCTTATTGGTGAGGTTCTTTAGAAAGGTCAGGTGCGTAGTATTCGCAGCCGGCGTGTGTGTAAGACAACATGAATGAATGTAAACAAAGCAAAATAAGTATGTAAGAATCGTAGCATATGGCGCTCTGTAGTGTAGTTTCTGCCTACCCCCATGGGTAAAAGGCGCGAGTTTATGTATGTACAGACGCCAGCACATCAAGTTACCCCAATGTGTCAAATGTTCCCAATAGGGTATATGCATGTAATTTTTTTTATAATTTTAATTCAATGTTTACAACGTTTTAACATAGAAAAAAAATATAAACATATTTTAAAATGCAGTAATGAAGCTTAAAAAAATATTTAAAATACAGAATAAATTTGAGCGGTTTAAACGCATTTACTATGATTCTATTACTATTACTTAGGGTGTTTTCGTTCTTCTAACCATTTCACCATGAAAAAAGCTCAAAAACCAGTTTACCGGTATTGCTTGTACCCGAATGCAATAAACATTGTCAGATTGTGCTTTTACAAAACCACTTTCAGTCATTTTTCTTAAATGTTAAATAACCTCACTATGAAGCTAAAATTACACTTGAACATTAAATTAGTACACAACACACACGGAAATAATTATGTTTTCCAATAAAATGTCCATTCCAATACTTTATGTCATACTTTACACATTGATTTTTTGTAGACGTTGAGTTGTTGTCGTAGTATTTGACGTCAATTTTCGTTATAACCAATGGTGATGCGTTTCACAAATTTGAATTTCCCGCGCTTAATTCGCACTTTTATTTTTAATTTTAAATAAATATGACGCTATTAAAAAGTAAAACAATGATTTAGTTCATATTTTCTGCTATTAAAGATTCGGAAAAAAAATATTCGAACCATATTTAAATTACATGCATATTCCCTATTGGATATGAACCTTATTCTGTTTTCCATAAAGTTGAAAAACTATCAAAGATATTTAATAATAATAATAATAATAAATTTTATTGCAGGCAACACAGGCCCAGAGATAAATACCTTAACCTAAAATACATATATTAATACATTATTACTTAAAAAGTAACACTTCACTGTCATATTTGACACATTGGGGTAACTTGACGTGCTGGCGTACATTTCCTTAAAGGCGGTCCCATTTAAATTAGAATGAAATAAAATAAAATTCACCCTTTTGGGTAGGAAATGTAGGTACCTAATTGATGTGCATTTGGGCTTAAGAAAAAAGTAAAAAGTTGGTTGTTATTTGCATAAAAAGTTTTTGAATGGGTTAGAAACCTCATCCTAGTATAGCCTATCGTTTTACCAGCTCCCTAGTGTGATGAACGAGTAGCCTATAACCTTCTTCAAACATTGGGCAAACATAGGTATGAAAAAATATTTCCAATCAGCATAACTATTCCCGAGATTTGCGCGATCAAACAAACATACCCTAGTTTTATATATAACGAGTATAGTACCTACCTATTATCCGAAATCTTATTATCTTACTAATATTATAAACGTGAAAGTTAAACAAACTTTGGATGGATGGATGTTTATTACTCTTTCACGCAAAAACTACTGAACTGATTCGGATAAAATTTAGCACACAGATAGTTTATAACCTGGACAATACAAAGGATAGTTTTTATCCCAATTACATCTTCCCGTGGGATATTTATCGAGTTGTAGGGCATGAAGCCGCTGGCAACAGCTAGTATGATAATATATGTATATCATACTAATGTTAAGACATTAATAACCAAGTATATGTGATCGATTTTCATATAGTGTTTGCTTACTACTAAAAAACATTCCACAATTTGTACATAACGTCATCTAGTCCCTAACAAAGCAGAGCTTTTCTTATGACAGCTGAAAAAAACTTCATTTTAAAACTAAACTATAGATAAGTAACACCCAGACACAGAACAAATGAAATACATTAACCTACTATTTGTTAGTTATTGCCTATCACAAAATTTAGAACTGCTACTAGGAAAACCGCACGTGTATTATTATTACCTTAACTTGGCTGAATATCTCAAGTCAAACATACCATTTGCAGCCTATTTCCTTTGGGTGTGTTACGATTGACATAATAACAAAATATCTAACGTTTACTTGACATAATTTCAGTTAACATAATTTTGTTTAACATAACGATCAGTTGACATAATGAATTGTTGATATAATTTCATTTTACCTAATTTCATATGACATATGAACATTTCCTATAATGCACATTTCACATAATATTCATTTAGCATATTATTCATTTGTTTTGTTTTTGATTTGATGAATCATTTAGGTTAGATGAGGTTATTACAGTATGATGTTTTCTGATATTTACTTATTCACTACAGAATTTGGGCAAAAAATGAGTAAATATGAAAATTAGATCAACTGAACGTTATATGAAAAGAGCATTATACATATTGAAAATTATATAAAATGAATGTTATACTAAATGTTATTATGTTTAATGAATATTATATGATATGAAACATTAGGTCATATGAATTTATGTCATTTGATATTATGTCATATGAAAATTATGTCATATGAATGTTAGTTCAAGTGAAATTAGAGCATTTGTTATTATGCCAAACATTACACACCCATTTCCTTTACACAGTGTCAATCAGAATCAGAACTTTATTTGCTATGAATGTAAGTACAGGTACATGTTTGTTGATATCAACAATCAGTATCATTTTATCGGCTATTTTTGTTTATAACTTAAACTGTTTTTATTAAAAACAACAATTATACATTAGAAAAAAAAATACTTAAAACATGGCGTCAAAAAACTCATCCGCATCTCTTTCCACTGGTGTAACCAAAAACTGGCAGGTATCTTTGACAAAAGTACTCTGCATTAGGTTATACTAGAAGCCGACCCTGACGTAGTTGTGAAAAGGCTAGGCAGATAATACGAATCACGAATCTCTTAATTTGACCTGCACCGCACCTGAATTTATTTTAAAGTTTTCTTAATCAAAATCAAAAGTCATTTATTCAAATTAGGCTGAGGATCAGCACTTTTTGAACCTCAAAAATTACATAAGACAGTCCCCCAAAACGCCCGCCCTTCAACACTTCCAAGTGTTTTTGCTAGGAAGAAGAAGTGGCGGAACAAACTCCCCAGCAACTCGTCTGTCTGATATGTTAGAAGAACAGTTTAAACAGCATTGGTAACTAATTAATAAGCATACTCATTTAAATTAAATAATTTGCTACATTATAGCTAGCACACACCAATATAATGTTAGAATTAGATTCGACGAGCACTTTAAATACCTTCAAACACAAACTTCGGATTGATACGAGGGAACATCAATTCCGCTGCACACAAACTAATTAAACCAAATATTGTCACATTGAAAAAAAAAGTTTTCACACACGTTAGCACTAAGGGCCGGGTCTAAACTAGACAAGTGACTGACATAAAGGCCAGACCTGACTCACGCAACCACTACTTTCCTCTTACTCATTATATTTCACAAAACTGCCGACTTCTTAAACTTTGGACGTCGTCGGGTATAGATTTCTGCTTAATTTCAGCATATTTATGGTGCACTGTGGATAAAGAGGTCATATAAGTTTGCCGTTCTAAAAAAGTCTACAAACTGACTACTATAAGAAAAATCTCAGTATTTCATCATGCTCATTTTTATTAATATCTTTTGGATAGGGCTAAGAGATTTAAAATACTATAGAGCGGGCATGTCAAGGAAATGTCATAGAAAAACTTTGATCCCATGTCTCAGTAACGCCATCTAGAATAATATATGAATATTGGAGCGGCAGCGGAGCGTACTAAAAAAAACTCATAGACTTGTATCCACTAGGACACAAGTTTTGAATGAAAATTTTCTTTGTGATTTTCCGTCAATTAGTAAGTATTGAACGTCTTTGGGATAGGGCAACTAGAATAATTTTATATGTAAGATATTTAATTTAACTTGAGATTGGCTCTCAAAAGTGCCTCATTTATTATGGTCTTACGCAAATAAATGATTAATAGAAAAATTACAGTTGAAATTACCTTCAAGCACTTAAAATTTCCTCTAAGTTAAGGGTCTGTTTGTGGATGTGAGTTTAAATGTTTATAAAAGCACCCAGAATACTACCCAAGGCACGCACCTCTGACTTTTCGGATGCATGTGCGGATTGTATAATTATCACTTGCTTCAAAAACGGTGAAGGAAAACATCGTGAGGAAACCGGCATGCCTGAGAGATTTCTCGAGGACATGTGATGCCAAGTCAGAGGCCCATGGGCGGCATTAAAACTCTGACACCAGGTTGGTCACTGACCACACAATAAAATAATGTAATGTATTATTAATGCACTAGCAGACGTCACGCGGTTCACTCGTGTAGTTCCCGTTCCCGTGGGAATACAGGGATAAAAAGTAGCCTATGTCACTCGGGGATAGTGTAGCTTGCCAACGTTGAAAGAATTTTTCAAATCGGTCCAGTAGTTATGGAGCCTATTCAATGCAAACAAAGAAACAATCAAACCTTTCCTCTTTATAATATTGGTATAGAAGAATAGATAATGTATTTTTTTTTAATAATTGTTTAATCTGTATATGACTTGTTTGAATCCCTTATCAATAAAATACTATGACTAAGATGAAGATGTGGGTGTGAGTATCTGATGTTTTCAGCATCACACGCAAATAAGCACTTCTTTCCCGAGAGAAGCCCGCGTCCCAGCAGTGGGAACATTAAATACACAAATAATAAATATTCCACAACTTTTCACACAACACCATTTCGTCCCAAGTTAAGCTTGACAGCTTGTGTTTTGGGTACTAAACAGCTGATAAACATACTTATATATTTCTAAATACATACATATTATACATAAATTACACCCAGACACAGAACAAATGATCGTACTCATCACACAAACATTTTTCCTGGGTGGGAATCGAACCCACGACGGCCACGACCTCCGGCATAGCAGTCAAGATCACTAACTACGAGACCAATAGGCCAGTCGACATTATGGGTTGATTATTTGTTTTGTTTTTTTTTTATTAAGTAAAACTGGTCTACATGAGATGTGAAAAATTGACCAGAGTCCACAGTTTAGGCTTTCGTGTAATTAGTACGATAATGTGTTGCCTATGTGTTGTGCATATTTGGGTCGAGCTTCAAGGCTGACCATAGTGACATGTTTCAGGTCAGTTTTAAAAGCTAATGGGTTCCTCTTTAAGCATGTTTTGTAATTCTCAGATTAGCATGTTCGAGTATATTATGTAACACATTGTTGGTTTCATGTCGTGTATGGGACGTGTTTCAAGGAGTGTCCTAATTAATTGTGCTCAAGCTTTTTTATTTTGAAACAAAACCTAACTAAAGTGGATAGGGCCGTATGTGTTTGTTTTATAATCTGTACAAATCAATAAATTCTAGTACCTAAATGTTTGTAGTGTGTCTAAATTAAATCTTTTTTACTAAATATGTATGTAGTACTGACTGCCTCGTTGGTCTAGTGGTCGCAAGCGCTACTGCTGAACATGAGGTCCCGGGTTCGATCCCCGGGTCGGGCAAAGTGTTATTGAGTTTTTCAATCTGGGATTTCTCAGTAGCAGCCTGGAGTCTGGTTTTGTGCCCGATTGATGGCAATAGGCTCGCCCCCTATTACATAATATGGGACTTAAACATAATGGCGAAATGTGGGTGTACTACCAGGTACACCTCTGCCTAGCCCTTCGGGGATTACAGGCGTGACGATATGTATGTATGTATGTAGTAAAGCCAAAAATTGTTTTTTTTGTCTATTTGTTTGTTACGCAAATCTCCAAAACGGTTGCACGAATCATGACGGGACTTTCACTGTCAGATTGCTGATGATTTAAGTAGTAGCTAAGGCTACTTTTTTTTAAATCGCCAATTACTGAATTCCAGACACAATTAAATTACCTATTGTTCGCGGAAACCGGCTCCCGCTCGGGGCCTAATAAATTAATAGAAAAATAGTGGTTCCACGCTCAAGAAGTCGCAGGCACAGCTGGTAAATATATGATGAACATGTCTTGCAAAACAGATATTTACGAGACTAGTCAGTGGTCATCAATAATGCAGTCTAAGCCATTTTCCGGTTGTAATACGAATTAAACACAGGACTACGTCAAAGGAAACAACTTCATGAATTCCAAACAACGGGTGACAGTTGGATGCCCATATAAATAAAAACAATGGATATACGCAGTGTTTCCAAAACAATTCGAAGCACACACATCAGGTGGTTGAGTTTTCAAATATGGAGATATAGATAAGATTAATTAATAACTTTTCCGCAGCTTCGATCCCGTGGCATAATCACGCCTTTCTCTCAGGGGTAGGCAGCAACTACAGAGCGCCATCTGCTACTATTCTTACATACTTCATTTGCTTCGTTGCCGTATACGCACAATGGTTGTGCAACTGACCTTTCTGCAAAACCTTACGAATAAGGTCTGTATGTCCTTCTAGGGCGTCCCCTCCCGGGTGTCATCTGCTTTGTAAACCTTTCGGTCCGGTACTCTTTTTTTCCTTTTCTTAAGGTCATGTCACTACTTAACTAGAATTTTGCTCGCGACTTCGTCAGCGTGAATGTAATGCTTTTAAATTTCCTTTAAACTATAATCCTCCCCCCCCGTAGTTTTAAAACTAAAATATAGCGTATGGCGAAACAAAAAATAAATCGGTTCAGTAATTTTGGCCTTTTATTAAATCGCTACAAATATACAAAAATCTAATCTTTCTCATGCAGCTTCTACAATATTAACAGCCGGGAAGCGAGAACGATGCTTACTAGTAGGTAGGTATAGGTACCGACTCTTAATATTTTATCAAATATATAAAGAATCTTTGGATTGCCACAGAGCTTCGATGAAGAAATAAATTGCATTACTGATTTACTGGAGTCCAATAAAAACGATTCATGTTTCATAAAGAAAATGCCAATGTACAGTAGGTAATGGCGAGTAATTCGAGGATGGTATTTTATATGAACAGCAACGTAAGATGAGCCCATATGATGGGCGCCAGCTATTTCGATTCTCGATAGGTACCTACGCAGCGGTCTATTGATGATGACGTAATGTTATGAATGTACATAAAGACATATTGCAGGCAACATACTCGCTTGTGAAATATACAGAAGCTTTGCTAGTAGCTAGAAGATTTACGTTAGCCTTGCATTTTTAGAGTTTCGGTGGAATGAGGAACAGAGTGTAAATTTCCTCATCCACCATAGAAAAGGAAGGATCGTTCGACCATATTGGCTTGTAATTGGCTTTCTGGTGACTGTGGTTTCTTTTTTTTGTTTGGTTTTTTTTATTAGCTGTAAGTCCTCAATGTACAGACGCCAGCACATCAAGTTACCCCAATGTGTCAAATTTCTTAGATCGTTTTTCAACTTTATGTCAACAAAATAGGGTTCATATTCAATTGGGAAAATTTGACACATTGGGGTAACTTGATGTGCTGGCGTCTCGTACTAAATAAATATTGGTGTTGTGTCTGGTGGGCTACTACCTACTACGGTTCGACTTGTTGTCGGGCAACTTGTATGTTTTCAATCGCGCAGATAACTTTAACATCGCGATTTACGATATCAGTTTATAGTCCATATGTGGCGAGATAGATGTCGCTACGGAGTCATCAGAAGAAACGTAAACTAATATAGATAATGGTTTGAGTCCAGTATTAGTAAACAACATACAAGTCATTTTTGTCATGGCTAGTACTTAATACTATGTTACATAACTATGGTTACATAAAAAGCAGTTATCATCCACGAGACAATGGCGTGACATTGAAAATGCAACCGCTCGTGAATGATTGTCTTCTAGAAACAGCAAGATGCAATGGCGGAAAATTATGTCAACAATGACATTGAGGACATCGCTGTACTGTTATTAGTAGATAAGCATCTATATAAAATTCTCATGATGCAATGAGATGAGAACGAAGCTAGGGATATTGGTTAGACTTAGGGTAGGTACCTACCTAAGCCCGAAATATAATACCTACAAGTTACCTACTTGGTTGTATTAAACTTTGATCTTTCCACAATCTATTCTAAGTATATTACCTATATGGTGCAGTATCATCAAGACATGCATGAGGAGAAACGTGATAACTAACCTATACTGAGTTGTAAGGTTCAGCGAGCAATAGTTTCCCAAGAACTTCCCGGGACATTTAAATGAAAACCATTTTCAAAGTAAAAAGAATCATAAAAAAAAATAAGATAACAGGTGTGGCAATAAGCGCATTCCTGTTCATATGTTGCTTTTAGCGATGACGTCATACGCTTGTTTTTGGAGAGCGTTGGTGCCAGGACCGGTTGTATCAACTTGACGTTAAACTCCAGCTCAGCCTTTGGGGTCGCAAGACAAGAATGGCGTCATTATAATGATTCCTCGTATCACATAGAGGTAATCGAATGCTATCATGTCTTTCGAGTAATTTAAGAACAACTTAGGCGAAGACTGTTTAAAGATTACTGAATATCTACTTACGGGACCAGGATTATTTTTTTTAAAAGCGTACTTCACCTTAATTCGTCAAAAAAAATGCTATTACCAAAGACATTCAATAATTACTTAGGTACTGTAGACGGGACATCACGAACAAAATATTTATCGGATACTTGTGTCCTACTGGACACAAGTCAAGTTTGGTACGCTCCGCTGCCGTTCTAATATTCTTAATTATGCGAGATGACGTAACTGAGACATGGGATCACAGTTTTTCTATGACATTTCTTCGCATATAGACTCTACTATATACTTAAATCTCTGGCTATTACAAAAAGAAATCACAATATTATATGGCCATTGAAAACCGAAATTATATTTTTATTCTAGCCCTCACAGCACAGTTATAAGTTTATAACAGTTCACATCTATTGTCAAATTTCGAAAGTGAAATTCTTCAAACGAATTCAGGCTTTGAGAGCGAATGTTTATTTTCACCAACCTAAGAGCGGATTAGGTGCGGCGAACATGCGGAACATTGTCTGAAAAATCATTCATGCTTATTGGTTTCATTCAGACATTTTGTAAAAGTGCACGCGTCTGATTGAGAATTTCTCGTTTTGAAGTCTGCCTGTCAATGCAATGTCTCGCTGTGGAGACAGGCGACATTTTTGCACGTTTGACAAAGTTGTGAGTCACGCCCGTGCAAACACGAATCGAAAAATATGTCGTCGTCTCGTCGGCGAGTGATGCAAGTAATTGTCTTTACTTTACAGTATGAGAGGAAATTTATTCAGATCCATGATTTAACATAAACGTTAGGTACGTTTATGTTAATGTTTAATTTGAGCTGGATGACGTCTTCATGGAATTAGAGTTTAACTACCAGGGGTCAAAGATAATTGATTTAATTTGAAAAACGACGTCAAAATTCCTGCCATTCAGGTTTTACTGATCCAAAAAATATGTTTTGTATATTTTTTGGATCAGTAAAACCTGAATAATATGAGAAATAAGGGCCGGAAACGGTTATTTTCCGGTGGCTGATAGAAAAATAAAACCAGTAATAGAATAAATTGCAATAATTTAGTACTTAGGTAGGTACCTATTTAAGTAATACTTTCACAATCATAGTAATGACAAACCTCACGACACTGCAAGGTTGTCTACGGTAGGCACCTATTATATCGACGCTGTAAAACGATTCCGTCGTAGGTATGTAAACAAAAGTATCGGATAGGTTCCTTCTTCAGACCAATGAGGTTCCTTCTTTCCGAATTTTTAAAAAATCTGCATCGGAAGGTCCTCGTTTTCCTACGTCATTTTGTTTCATAAATTCTATTTCTTATTCTTGGAAAGAGATTAAGTGTTTTAAAACGTCGTAAGTCCCCAATAGTTTTAATTTTGCATACTTTATGCAACAACCAAGATACATAAATACGGCTACCTACTCAAAATTAAGAAAAAAAACAATTGCGTCAGATGGGTTCCATAAAACTCGAGTACTCTACTCCTGCTCGATCACAAATTAATACTTAATTGTTTTAATAAGTGTGTGGGCTCTGTTAAGAGCTGAACATTACATTTTTGAGATACGACTAGATCGTTTTCCGGCGTCCATTTGTAGTCTATGGGTTACACGAGATGCAATCGTTGCATGCAATGCCTTTACCTACAGAGATAAATAACTAAGCATAAACATTATGTCCTACGAACCAAGTTGTAACTAACATTCGTGCAGTCAAAATTTTCATGTAAGGCGGAAGTCTAAATTTAAGTAGGTATCAAAGAGTCTCTTAAGATAAAAATATCTCTTTATCATCATTATCCTACATGACTTCTGCATGCGTAGCATGAACACATTGAACACCGAAGAAACGGCCTTTGTCTACAGACGAATCGGCAAAGTAACAGATTATATAGACAGGAACCTCAATCTGTCAAATTTCTTTCAATACACCGCCTGCGTAGCATGAACACTTCATTTCTTTTCTTCCGAGACACGACAAAGACCGTTTCTTCGGTGATCATGCTACGCGTGCTGCAGCGGGATTGAAAAATGATTGAAATTTTGCACGTACTAGCTGCCGGAATCACCTTTACTTAAAGGAATTAACGTTCATAATTGCGTAAACAATGAATCTTCGTTGTTTACACGAATATATACCTTGATTCGTCTTTGTTAAGGATGATTATATGACGTATTTACCTCTAAAGGTTAATTAGCAGCGTAGGTGATTATGCCACTCGTAAAGGTCTTTATTCACCAGTAAGAATGATAATTTAATCTTTTGATTTTCCTGTTAACAGTACCTTGTTATTTTATAATGCATTAAGGATCGTAGGTGGCGTTCTGTATTATCTGCCTACTCCCATGGGCAAAAGGCGTAAGTTTATGTAAGTATGTTTGGATTATGCGCCACGCTCTTAGGAGATTCTACATAGGTAATACATATAGGTACCTATGGGAACATGTACAGATTTAGCGTCCAAAAACAGGACATCCTAGAAATATCTAATTGAGCTAATCCGAATAAACTGCGCATTCTTCGAATCGAACAACAGACATATGTATACATAGATCCCAAAGATTATAATCAAAAACTTAAAAGTCTAGGGTAGACTATAAACTTCAGTTCAATTTACCGCAGCGGCACGTAGTAATAGGAATTCCCTAGCTAATGATGATAATGGGTAATGCCCTAGCTTGTGATCTTGAAACTGTTGTAGGGTGATTGCTTTACAGAAGCCGCTACCTAGATAGAAAGACAGAGAAAGAAAGAAATAACGAAAAAAACAGTAAAAAAGAAATGGCATGTCTCACGGATGTGCCAAAAGGCTCAATTTAGCGGTAATGCCAGACAGATGCTGTCTGACGCTGGTTTTCAAATGCATCAAAGACATTCAATACCTATAGACCGGACATCACGAACAAAATTTTCGTCCGAAAAAGTGTGTCCTGCTGGATCCAAGTCTATGAGTTTTTTGTAGTACGCTCCGCTGCCGCTCCAATATTCATATATTATTCTAGATGGCGTTTCTGAGACATGGGATCAAAGTTTTTCTATGACATTTCCTTGACATGCCCGCTCTATAGTATTTTAAATCTCTTTGAAATGCATCTTTTGGGTGATAGTATGGGCTATTTGATACCATTTTAGTTATTAGTCCCTCATCTAGATAACAAGAGAACATTCGACACATATTTTTTCTTTTCAAATTGATGGAAAACTGCATAGATTAAGTTGCGCATTAATCACGCGCATGCGTGCTAGTTCCAACAGCATCTTGAACGTATAACGCCTAACGGACCGGTGGGACTCTCCGATGCTTGAACGCTGGATACGACAGCATGCAGTAAAGTCGCAGATATATTTTCTGGTGTCGGAGTGTCCCAAAATGTAATTTAGTTCCCTCCGGCCGTTTTCACAACTGTGATTCGTAACCAGTTGCGAATTAAGAACTTTTATTCTTTGTCCGCAACCAGTTTCGAATCAAGAAAACTTTTTCCTTAACCACAACTAGGCATCCTGATGATTACGTTTCGTAACCAGTTGCAAATCAAGAAAACTTTTTCCTTATTCGCAACCTTCGTTGTCTGTTTGTTGACACTGTATTTTATTGATTTGCATACAACTTAATGAAGACAATCCTGGCCACTACATAGACAATTACTAATTAGGTATATAACTTGACAATTCACTCATCGTGACGTGCTCACGTCGTCGCGCGTCGTAAATAATTTCACAACAATCTCTCAATCTAAAGTATTTTTCAATCTATTTTAATAAAAAAATTGTATGTACATAACTATGTCTTCTTCCAACGTGTTTCCCACAACATCCTGCATGGAATTTATATCAACTAAGCGAGGAGGCTCGAAAATGCTGTATGAGGGCCACCAGTACCATCGTAAAAAAATATACACGAATGGTAATTCATTTTGGAAATGCTGCAATGAGAAAGTGTGTAAAGGAAATGTAACGCTAAATAGGCGAAATGAAGCATTAAAATTTAAGGCACACGACACGAACTGTAAAGCTAACACCGCTAAAAACATGGTACTAAAAGAATTTGATAATCTCAAACGGACAAGTAGCTGCAATTTTATCTCAATACAACAACAATATGATAAAACAGTAAATCTATTAAATGACTTCGGTCTCAAACATGTGCAAGAGCCCATTCCAAAATTTCAAAGCGTTAAAACGGGACTATACAATGAAAGAAACAAAATTTTAGGTGCCACCAAGGTACGTTTTGAAAATCCTGGCGACGTAGTTATCCCTACAAAGTATCTAAACTTTTTACTAGCTGACTATGTGGATGATAATGGGAGATTGGGAGGATTTTCGTATTTTGCTCCACTGAAAACAGAGAAAAAATAAATGAGTACCATCACTTTTTTGCTGATGGCACTTTTAAGAGCTGTCCAAGGGGTTTCCAAAAACTCTACACAATACACGCATTTGATGAAAAAAGTCAGTATATAAAACCATTAATATTTTGTCTGCTGTGTAGTAAGAAAATGCGGAGCTACAAAATATTGTTCAATTTGATTAAGACCACGCTACCTTCGTGGTCGCCAGAAAAAATAACTATGGATTTCGAATTAGCTGCAATTCAAGCAATCCAGAAAGTTTTTCCAGAAATTCTATTTCGAGGGTGTTATTACCATTTTAACAAAAGCCTCTGGAGAAAAGCTAAGGCTCTGCAAATAAAAACAAGGCCAAAGAAAAGACACGTTGCAAGGTGTGTTGGACTTGCTCGGTTACCAAAAAAATATATTAATGCTGGATACCAATACGTGATGGCCAAATGTCCAGTTGGTGAAGAACTAAGAAAATTTAACAGATATTTTAATAAGCAATGGGTTAAAAAGGACGAAATACGGAATTATTGTTGCTGTGAAAATGAAAAAATAAAAACAAACAATCATATAGAAGGATGGCATACAAAAATAAACAAATACATTGGTTGCATAAAACCAAATCTAGCTCATTTACTAGATGTTTTAAGCACAGAGTCTACGAGCTTTGATTTAAGAAAAGTCAGCAACAAAAAGAAAAAAGAATATGATGAAATAGATGTGGAAATCGATTCGGCAATAAACGACCTGAAATCCGGAATAATTAGCGTGGGGCACTGCATAGAAATTATTTGCCCATATGCGATCTGAATGAGGTGAGGGCAAAGAAGGGTGGAAAAGACCCTTTCAAAAAATACAATATAAATATATCTATTTCATAAATTCGTAGGTAAGAAAGAAGAGTTTCATTTTGTTAAGTTTTTATGTTTTTGTTAAGTGAAATATATATACTGATATCTATTTACGTGATATACCTACTTGACTGAAATATATTTTTGCATTTTTTTCAATCCATTAACTTAACTACTGGCTGCGAACTAAGAAATACTTTTCTCCCATCGCAACTATGTAAGTTTTCGTAGTTTTTATTCTTTGTTCGCAACCAAGTTGCGATTAAGGAAAAAGTATTCTTGATTGGCAACTGGTTGCGGACAAAGAATAAAAGTTCTTAATTCGCAACTGGTTACGAATCACAGTTGTGAAAACGGCCGGAGGGATTTAGTTTTATTTTTGTTTTATATTTTGTGTGTTTTGTTGACTAACATTAGCTCGTAAGTATTTTTGTGTTACTAACAAAATTATGGATTTGAAATCTGAATTAAATTATTATTATTATTATTAAAGTTGAGGAGTGGGGGCTCGAAACGTCATTAGCTAGCATAAACTGTACTGGCTAGTGACGTTATGTGACATTTTAACTCGATGTATCGCCGTTATTTTTTTATTAGGTACAGACGCCAGCACGTCAAGTTACCCCAATGTGTCAAATTTCTTTGATCGTTTTTCAACTTTATGTCAAACAGCATAAGGTTCATATTACATTGGGGTAACTTGATGTGCTGGCGTCTGTACGTGAAAAAAGAAAAAATACCTGTCTGTTATTGTCTTGTAATCTAGATGAGGGACTAAAAACTAAAATTTTGTCAAATGGCCCATTACCTATAGTTTGACGTATTAAAACTATCTGCATAATACCTGTAGGAAAAAAGTAATTTATTTTGGCAATGTTATCATTCCAATGTTATTATTCCGATAAGTGTGTGTTGCAGTTTACAGTAGGAAGTTACATACAATACAAACAATACTGAATAGCTTGAGTTGATACGGTGACGATCCCAATCCGAGTTGATATGTATGCTATTTCCTTTATATGAAACCCCATACAATACGGCTTTAGGATTCAATGATATTATGACAAATTGATCAAAGATGTGGCTGGCCTATTTTTACACCCGATGCAATAGATTAGCTGCGTAACGAAATAAAAGCAATGACTGCACAATGACGTTACAGTGGAAGGTCACTGATCAAAGCAACTGTCAAAATTTTCGCAGATTACCGCATACGTCAGTCATTCATTTGTCATTATGTACGAGATTACCATTCTATGCCATTTCTTTCAATGGAGTGTCAGTGGTCGATCATTGGAAAGTCATAATGACGCCATTATATGTCAGTTAGTAGATTACCAAACATGTCAAAATCAACAATTATGAAATCAATGATAGACCATGCTGACACTATTGTTATAGTAGACTTGAGGCCCAGAACGATTTGGCCCACCAAGACCTCGACCAGGATGGTGACTAAACACTAACAAATAAAAATATCGTTATTGTTTTCTAGATTATTGTACGATAAAAGACTCTGTTGAATACAGATTGAGTAGGTACACACGCAATCGTGAACTGCATCCGATTACAGTGACTCACTGTAGGTTGTATACTGCATTTAACTGTGAACGCGACTTCATCATTAGTTTTATCAATGTTGCACGGATCCCTAATTCTGTTTCAAAAATTAAGGTAACCTAAGTTATTTCTAGTAAAACCAGCTATCTGTCTGTGGAGTCCTGTGAAAATCGGTTCAGCCGTTTTGGAGATTAGCCCAAACAAACATACGGACAAAAAATGGAAATAAAATTGTTTTTTTGGGTTCGCGTTACTTGCATATGCATTTAGCAAAGAGCTGTTATTTTTAACCCCCGAAGCAAAAAGAGGGGTGTTATAAGTTTGACCGCAATGTGTACCTACCTATGTCTGTCTGTGGCACCGTAGCGCTCAAACGGGTGAACCGTTTTAGATGCGGTTTCTTTTATAACACAACAAATAGACACTTAATTTTTTTTTAATAAAAATAAGTAAAGTATACCTATTTCTATATATTTTGTAATGTGTATGTACACCATGTACAGTCAGTGAGCTGCGTTACCTGATCCATATTAGAGAAAAATATAAGGGGAAGATGGGTCAGGCTCACTGACTGTACGTAGTATTCAAATATTATTATTATGATCAGCTTCTATCTATGACTCAGTGAGTCCTTGTCTCACTTGTCGGTAAGGAAAACCTACCGTGGAGGTCGGATTTCCCGAATTTAACTACGAGTATATCAACCACAAACAATACATATAGTCATTAATATTAATGAATAATTATGTCACCGCTATGTGGGGATTTTATTCGCAGTCAATGATCCTTTATTGGTACATTACCTTGTTGAAAGATGCATGGGTAAAATAATTTTAAACTATAACCATATTAAGCTGAATTAGGGAATTCGTCACCATCAGTTCTCTACATCATTCTGGACCCCCCAGCTTTGCTGTTTTACTAAGTACCGGGTAAAACAATAATTTCAAACCAAAACCATATTAAGCTCAATAAGGGAATTCGTCACCATCAGTTCTCTACATCATTCTGGACCATCAGCTTTGCTGTTTTACTAAGTACCGGGTAAAACAATAATTTCAAACCAAAACCATATTAAGCTGAATAAGAGAATTCGTCACCATCAGTTCTCTACATCATTCTGGACCATCAGCTTTGCTGTTTTACTAAGTACCGGGTAAAACAATAATTTCAAACCAAAACCATATTAAGCTCAATAAGGGAATTCGTCATCATCAGTTCTCTACATCGTTCTGGACTCCCCAGCTTTGCTGTTTTACTAAGTACCGGGTAAAACAATAATTTCAAACCAAAACCATATTAAGCTCAATAAGGGAATTCGTTACCATCAGTTCTCTACATCATTCTGGACCATCAGCTTTGCTGTTTTACTAAGTACCGGGTAAAACAGGGTAGATAGAAACTCAAGGGTGAATAGAAACAAAACTTTGAGTTTGATATTCACGTTAGTTAAAAGTTGTGGGTGTGGTGACATACGCTGCCGTGCTAAACGCAAAAGCGGTATCTCAAGGAAAGTTAGTTTCGAGAAAATTATAGTTTTATAAATATAGTTTTCTTTTTACTTTATAGATTGGAGAAACTTTGGTAAGGCATGCGTCTTTCTTTAAGCCTTTTGATACCATACATCAATTACGTATACGATTTTTTTTTGAGATACCGCTTTTGCGCTTAGCACGATAGTACGAGGACTGTAATGCTTTTAAATAATTGAGATAAACAGTTTTGACACCTTGTTAGTATCAAACAATATTAAATTAGTGTAAAAATGCTCCTCAAAGTTTTGTTTCTATTCACCCTAGAGTTTCTATCCACCCCGTTTTACAGTAATGCTCGTTTTACTGATTCTGTTTAAACTAATAAGATTTTTAATGAAAGAAATAAGTTTATTTACTTTTTTTATTTAACAATCTTGAGTTAGATATTACATTTTTAAGTAGAAATAACATCAGAAAAAGACGTAAAAATTTGGAAAGTTTATCAGTATAAACCAGAATTCTTGGTACTTAATGTATTGCACACATGTCATAGTCGTGACTGTGGTACTAGTCCAAGTTTATGAAAACGTGTCGAGCAGTTTTTGCAGTTGATCGCACTGATAAACATAATTCCTGTTTTTCTAAATTATTAGGAAGTCAGTGATAAAGATCTTTAAACACCAAGGATGATACTAACATACATATTTTATTCGGTGCTAAGAACTTAAAACAAGTTACATTTACATACAGCCTGGGTGTCTTGTCGGCATGCAAAGCTGTTTCGTTCAACGTTTTCCCTTTACTTTCATTCTAGATTTTTGGTATTTCCTAAACAAATATATTCTAAGTTAAGACGATTATGCAAGTACCGTAGTTTTGCGTAACAAGTAGGTGTCTATCTACCTTAGTAATACAGTTATTGTTCAATGTTCAGTACGTCCACGACCAAGATCTCGATTCACGAATATGGTATACGGCCCGTAGTGATTCCTAAAGCGATGCATTGAACACCTGTGTAAACTGTCCTTACAATAGAATCGGTATTCACTAGACGTTCATTCAGTCCCCTATTTGTGTCAGGCGGCACTTGAATCACTACTCGTGAAATTAATACGAAACAGGTTGTGAAAAATGCTAAACAAAAATGGTTATATTTGAAAAGGAGGTCGGATCTGTCTGTATAACATTCCATTGGTTCCATTTTTAGATTATTTGAGGATCTTGTAGACCAGGAAATTGCTAAAGTAGATTTTGACCAATGAAACTAAACGCAAGCGGTGAAAAGATGTTATCATTTCAGGAATCCACAGTCAGGATGATAATGTCAGCTCTTAGTAAAATTCGTGTTCTTCACAACATTGCTCAATACTTTGTAGTCGAACGTATAAACATCTAGGCAATTTAAAACTAATCGAATTCGACACATTCATTTGTTTTCTGTTCTGTTTCGTCATCATTTTTGAGGTCAGCTTCCAATATTAGCAGAAACAACTGAACATCTATATTTCGATACAATGTGTTCAAGCTTTTATTTTTATCTTTCTAACGTCGACACCTGAGTCAAGGTAAAAACTGCATTGATAGTCATGCTACTAATTTTCCGCAGCATTTGCCTCGAACATTAAACGAAGGATGCTTTGAAACAATGAATGTATTACACAAGCAATTGTCGTAAACTGCACAATGACATTGTTTTAGCATTGCGTGGAGTCGGGAGTAAACTAAACAGTGACCAAACTGTAGTGGAATACATTATAGGCATATATTTAGGCATTGCCATCTTCTTTATGCTTAGAACGACTATTCTGTGTGTGATACTTGATGAGCTCGCTCGACTAGTCAGTCGAGCGAGCTCATCAAGAATAAGCCACTTTTTATTATGGTGTAGTCACACCATAATAAAAAGTGGCTTATTCTTTTATCTATACTAATCTTCTTCTTCCCTAATAATCTTCTACACTAATAAAGAGGATAAATTTGTATTTGTGTGTGTATGTTTGTAATGAATGAACTCAAAAACTAATGTGCCGATTACAAAAAAATCTATCATCATTGGAAAGCTACATTCACCCTGCGTAAAAATATCTGTAATTATTATGTATCTATACAAAAACCTGCATACATAGAGTGACACTTTGAGCTGGTCCAGCGAAGTATGGAGGTCTAATAATGAATGGACAGCCCGCTTAACTGGTTGTGTTACCACTGACGTGCGTCCTAAAGTACGAGTGACAGAAACGTGAGTGTGAAGTTCATAAATAAGCGTAACTGCAGCGTTTGCAATTCCCAAGGGTCCAATCCCAGAGGTTTATTTATACCATAGTATATTCACAGTTAGGCGATTACGGTATTCTCACTAGATCCAATAGCAATTTATCAGCAACAATTCTAACCCTGCAACTGCTTAGAATACCAAAGATAAATCCGTAGGTGATTTTTGTACGAGCTGCGAATTTAATAAAGTACCTTGTCAACTAGATTGCCCCATTGGTTGAAAGCTAACTTAAATATTTAATCTATTGAAATCAGCAAAAGACGTTATTTACCTAGGTGTTATTAGAGTACATAGTCAAAAAGGGTCGATACTGTTTCATGAACACACAGTCGTAATAAATACAATGACAAATGTTTTGCAAGACCTAAAGGCTCTTTAAATTTGTTTTCACATGAGAAAGATGGACCATTATTTTGCAATTTGCAATTTAGTTTGTTATTAAAAAAGTTATTTGCGACCGTAACAAATATCTCTGCAACGCTCCAGGTTCTTAAATAATTTACAAGATTGAATGTCTAGTTTGCCATGACATTAAACGAGCCAATTTTAACTTTGAAAGTTATACCGATGATTTAAATATTATTAGAGGTAGCTGTAAACTGTCTAGTAGACACAGACCTTTGGAAAATTATTTATTTATTTATTTATATATACTTTATTGTACACCACAAAAATACATAACAAAAGAAGACATATACACTACAAAACATACAATGGGCGGCCTTATCGCTTTCCGCGATCTCTTCCAGGCAACCTTAGGATGGACAGTGATTTATAACGATATAAAATGGGGCTGTTGTTGGTGCAAATAATAAATACCAACTTATACAATATTAAACTAAAATACATACATACATATCCTAAATAATAGATACATAAATACATACATACTAAATATTTAAGCAACGAAAATTAATGAAGACTAAAGATGATTAATTTAACAGTTATGAGAACAAGATCACAACGACAAGTAATGTTCCTTTACGAGCCTTTTAAACGCAGGTAACGATTGCGCGCGTTTAATTTGAACGGGCAATGCATTCCACAAACGAGCGGCCTGGACAGTAAAGGATTTGTCGAGGAAAGTTGTGGAATGCATAGGCATTTTGAGCTTCAAGTTATCTGATGACCTTAAAAATTTCGCGTGGGAGTCGCAAAGAAACTGGAAACGTTTCTTGAGATAGAGAGGGGTGGAAGGAGAAAAGAGCACATTAAACAAAAGGGAAAGAATATGAGCATTCCGGCGAAGGCGAATTGGTAACCACTTGAGCTTGACACGATATTCAGAAACATGGTCATATTTGCGCAAACCGAATATGAACCTTATACACACATTTTGAAGCCGCTCAAGTTTATCGAGTTGGTCTTGCGTAAGGTCAAGATAGCTGGCGTCAGCATAGTCAAGGATGGGAAGAAGAAGCGATTGTGCAAGCGCAATCTTGGTGGCAGTCGGTAGAAAATTACGCAATCTCTTCAAAGATGCAGCAGATGCAAATAGCCTGCGGCTAACTTCCTGTAGCTGGGCAGTCCAAGAGAAGTTCTTATCTATGAATATCCCCAAGTTTTTAACTTTCTCACTGAAAGGAACAACTGAGTTGTCAAAGGAAACTTGGGGGAGAGTCGTCCAGTCGATCCTTGAGACCGTCCTAGAACTGCCTACCACCACAACCTGCGTCTTTATGGGGTTGACCACAAGTCCATACCTCTTGCTCCACTCGCATATACGGGCCAGATCACTATTAACCGTTACGATAGCCTCAGACAGATTTCCAAGAGGAGCTCGCGAGTAAATTTGTAAATCATCTGCATAAAGATGGTAGGAAGAAATTAGTTCGTTGGAGATTGAGTTAATAAAAACTGCGAAAAGTAAAGGGGATAGAACGCCACCCTGAGGCACACCGGCAGAAGTATTACTCCAGGAAGACAAGATTTCTCCAATGCAAATACGTTGCCGGCGGCCAAACAGATAAGTACGAAACCAGTCAATTACCGATGGAGATATGTTAAGAGAGCGTAGAATGCCAAGCAAAACATCAAAATCAACAGTATTAAAGGCATTACTGAAATCTAGCAAAGCTAGAACCGTTAGATTACCTTTTTCCATAGCTGACCTTATATCATCCGTAATGTTCAGAAGCGCTGTGGTAGTGCTATGACCAGGACGGAAGCCAGACTGGAAGGGGTTGAGGAGATTATTTTTAGAGAGGAAAGTACTTATTTGATTGTGAATTAACCGTTCAAGGACTTTGGATAGGAATGGCAAGACGGATATTGGACGGTATTCAGAAAAGGATGTGGGATTTGACTTTTTAGGTAAAGGAATTATTTGAGCATCTTTCCATGAGCATGGAAAGACACCACTAGATGCAGAGAAATTGAGGATGTGACAAATGACGGGAAGGATAACATCCAGCACAGGGACTAACATATTACGGCTGATACAGTCACTTCCAACTGCATTGGAGGTAATCGATAGTATGCTTTTCTTAACATCACATGCGGAGAACTGATCAAGAACAAATGGAGAATAACTAGGAGTCGGAATTGAAGAGAGATAATTCAGTGTATTCAATTTTATTGTCCTATCATAATTGGACGAAGAAGTAAAGTGATTATTCATTGCATCAATGTCTATGTCTTTTGGGATTGTCTCTTGACGGGTTTTACCGACCCCCAATGATCTAAGAAATTTCCAAACTTTGGAAGGGTCCCCATTTTGGACCGAAGAATGAATGTGGTGGCGATTAGCATTCCTACACACCTTATTGCAGCGATTACGGATTGAGAGGTATCTTTCCCTGTTAGCGTCATTAGCCCTACGCTTGAACTTAGACTTTGCAGTAACTTTTTTGTGCATTAGCGTTTTGATCTCATTTGTGAGCCACGGCGCCGGCAAATGCCTAACCTTAACTGCTCGAACAGGTGCGTGAAGATCGTATAGCTCGATAAGTTTAGCCGTAAAAATATTCACTTTCTCATCGACTGATGCAGAGGCAAACAGATCAGACCAATCTATATTGTTGGCATCCTTGCAAAGATTGTCAAGGTTCATTCCACCAAAATTGCGTTGCATGAGAATCTTAGCCTTGGCCTTAGGTGGCCGAATTTTGTAAAAATGTGCTTCTGTTTGACAGCAAACCATTTTTGTTTAATCTGATGGTTTATTAATTTTAATTTTACAGTAGCTTACGAACTTATATGTACTTATTTTAAATAATTGCTCTACATATAGCTAGTAATAGTAATAAAACCAATTTAATATCTTCCTGGATATACAAGGTGATTTTTTTTGATATCCCATAACTCTAGGGTTATATTCTGTAGGTAAAAATAATACTAAAACTCCTAGAATAGATGGTCCAAAAATGCGTAGTTTCGGAGATATCATCAATCATAATTAAATTATCAGTTGTTTTGTACCCGTAACACAAGCTCTGCTTAGCTTGGGACTAGATGGCGTTGTGTGAATAGTCGTGGAATATTATTATTAAGTATTATTAATATTATTTTTATTACCTAATTAGTTCAAAAATTGTCACCATTACGACGAATCTTCTTTGTAACGTCACTTTTCTTTCACGTAAGGTTGTTTTACATTAATCATCGTGACTTTGTCGAATTATTTTGTATGTTACTATAAAAAAAAAAGGATGATTGAAACATAATTCATATGCCAGTTGATTCTTTGATATGGTCTCAATCATACCCTAGAGTTATGGGGTATAAAAAAAAACACGTTGTATAAGAAAACCACTTCGAGAAAACTAAGCTGGCTTATCACAACTTGTTGTAACTAGGCAAATAGGTTGCTAGAAATGCGATAACTTCGCCAATTGTAATTACTTTCTGTACTAGGTTATATACAAGTGTAAGGGGCCAATTTCCTTAATAAAAAACTTGTTTTATCTAGTCGCAATATAATTTTCCCATAACACCACCAGCTACGATTCTTTCATTCTCCATTTGCTTCATTTACGTATAATGCAGAAGGCCATTTTTTAATTTTTTATGCAATTTAATTTCAATAACATATCCAAAATGTAGGTAAATTAGGCTTATTTTGTCACAGTTTATTTTTTTTTCATGACAAAAAGGTTAAACTGATTATTGGAACACTAGATCCCAAGGTAGGATACCTTTTGTTGTGGGATCCAGTTGTACAAGAAATGCAAACGGTAAAACATGTAGAAATAGAATACTTCATAGACATTACTTTTTTTGATCGACTTAGATAGAGTGGGTAATAGAGTTGTGTGTGTGTCTGCTTGAGTAAGTAGCGCATTAGAATGAAAATGTTGTTAAAAATACAGGAATAGTCTTCAGAGCTCATTATCAATGATCAACTTATTCCATTATATCATTACACTGATCAAAGCTCTTTCCATTCTAACATTTAAACAAACCTTTAAACAAAAGGGTCGGTCGATTTGAAAATCGTGAGTGAAAGTGAAAGGATGAAAATAGAGCACATTTTCTCTCTACTATTCACAGCTAAGACATACATAGGTACATAAAGGAATAGTTTCAATTATTATGATAGTTAAAGTGGCGCGTGTGATATACACAGAACTTGATAGCCTCGCAGTCACACACATTGTGCTTATGTTAACTACTTTCGTGTCCCACGTGGAACAATACTTCATAAATCAATTCACGAGCGCGTTATTAAGGTGACAGTCTCTTTGTAGGTCCGGTAATGAATAGACCTTTTTTGTACTCAATGCCGTGGAGGGCGACCCTGTGATAACGTATTTAAATAGTAGCCCGAGTCCTCTTGTCAAGTAATAACAACTGCAGAGGCTTCAAAATATGTTTGTTTTGTTTGTTTTTGCGTAGTTAGTAGGTACTTGCGATCGGCGTACGTGTACGACCAATAGGGGTATCTTTTCTTTGTCAGTGACTAAGTGGAGTCCAGGGGCTCGAGTCTGCTATTGCAATCGTGTCTCAATGACCGGTCATTGATCAAATATTTGACAACTTTGACAGTTTTTGTATTGGAAAAGTGTCATAAGTTTGACGTTATACGTCAAAAATCGATCATTGACCGGTCATTAAGACACGATTGCAATATTAGACTCGACCCCCAGTTGCACACCGATATTTGATGACAACTTACTGAGAATTTATAATAAAAATGGTATTGCACTTTAAGGGGACTTCAAGTTAGGGTGACTATCAGACGGGGAACGGTGCGCTTCGTCACATCTGTGCGAGTGTGCATTACGCTATCCTAGTAGATACACACTGATGATAGCCAATACGAAACTAGCTGTTTGACATTTAATCGTTGAACACTTATCCCAGTAATCATCACTATGAACTTTCAACGAAGTTACGCAATAGCCAGGCTGAGATAAAAAACTTTTTTACAAAAAAATACACCCAGCTGCATAAAAAAATAACACTAACAAGTGTAAAATAACTCTGGTTTCCGAAGTTTGTGGATTTGTTGGTTTTGCTTCATTCAATTTTGGCCACTGACTTCCGATAGTAGAGTTGAGTATTTTACACCTGGGGCTCGAGTCTGCTATTGCAATCGTGTCTCAATGACCGGTCATTGATCGAATATTTGACAACTTCGACAGTTTTTGTATGGGAAATGTGTCATAAGTTTGACGTTATACGTCAAAAATCGATCATTGACCGGTCATTGAGACGCGATTGCAATAGCAGACTCGACCCCCTGTTAAATAGGACCACAAGGAAAGTAAGTACCTATACAATCTCAAACAAAAAAAATCCACATCGTCACATAGAAAAAAAATACAGCCTAATTAAGAACCTCCAACTTTTTTGTGTCGGTTAAAACTATAAGTGAGAATTGACATCACCTTCATCACCAGTAATATTCCACAGTTAATGACTAAAACGATTGCATACCGGCGCGACGTAACAGATATAGTTAAGTAGGAGTTAATTACTTAACACGTTAAGTTCAACCATCGTTCGTGTTCGTTGAACTGCGAGAACTGACGGATGGTTCTATCGAACGAACTGACCTGTTACTCAAGGGGATGAATAAAATTCATTTAAAGGACGGTATGCGACATTCGTGACGAAAGAAAAAAGTCGGATTTATATCTTTATCAGTCTACGGTCGTCGACTAAAACCAGTTCGAGCTTAGTGTTACACTTTAGCTTATTCTTTACTAGTGGACGTCACGCGGTTTCACCCGCATAGTTCCCGTGGGAATATAGGGATAAAAAGTATCCTAGGTGACCGGGGAATAGTGTAGTAGCTTCCCAACGGTGAAATAATTTTTCCAATCGGTTCAGTAATTTGTTTATTCGTTACAGTCATATAAAATACAAATCTTTCCTTTTTATAACAATAATATTATTATTATAATAGAGTTTAGATTTAACCACATAATCATTATAATAACTGGAATATTGATTTAAAAACTCTGCCATTTACTAATATCTACATCTAAACAAGAACAAACTGTAGTTATCCCAGAAAAAAATATATTTGTTTATCTGTTGTTTGGATTAATCTCCAAAACGGATGGACCGATTTTAACAGGAAGTTCAGTCAGATAGCTGATGTTATTAGGAGTAACTTATGCTAATTTTATTTAAAATTATTAGGGATCTGTACTAAAATCCACGCGTAAGTAGATAGGTAAGTACTGACATGATAAAGTTGAAGAGATTGCCCGATTTTTTGTTGCATTTGGTAGCCTAATTCCCGAGAGAGATTTATTTACTTTATTGGTTACGCCTTTTGCAAGCGGGCGAAAATAATAGCTAGAGGTTAATAAATTCTACCAGTCGCAACATTTAACTTTCTGCCATTTCTGTGATATTACCAAATTCTCACGTCTATTTCCACATTGCTATCGCTTGTTAGTTTAGGACAGTGATATTTGTTCAAACGGTAGGTGCTAATAGAGCTTTCCCTTTACGAGAAATGTTTCATTATTTTGTGACACGCGAATATCACCCCTCGTTAACTTTTAGTGGTAATAAAAATATAGGTCACCTTACCGACTTATAATACATAGACATACTCTGATGTTTATTGTGAGCAAATGTAATTATTCAATTAGTATAGTCACGCAAAAATGGCGATTTCTAATTAAACACAGATTAACATTAGCATACGAAATATTCCGAGTATGTGAAACTGTTAAGGTGATTGAATTAAAGGAACGTTATTTATGCATAACATCACGCCTGGTTTAAGGAAAGGGTTAATCAGATGTGTACATGACCGCACACCTACGTTTTTTTTAATTAAAGCCATCAGTCGAGCACATATCTGTACTTCTACAGCTAAATTCCAGATGAAAAAACCCAATATCTTATGCCCGACCCGGGGAATCGAGCCCAGAACCTCATGCTCAGCAGTAGCACATGCGATCACTAGACCAACGAGGCAGTAATTGGAGCATGTTTAATAGAAATAACGTGTAATAGAAGACCGTTTATAAGGAAAGAAGCATTTAGACGAAAATGAATTGAGTGGAAACACGAGAATTGGTACAATCGACTACACATTAAGCTATACATTTCCATTCCAGTATAAGCTGATCTCGCATGGTATATGATTTCCGTACAATGCAAGGTCAGCGTAAACTGGAACTGTATAGCTTGATGTGTACCTAAATGATGGTAAATTGTTGTAGTCAATTGCCAAATAATCTATTTCCTTGACAAGCTACCTCAATCTATAAAATTTCTTGAGTTTTTCAAATATATTACTAAAGAATAAAGTCGGTGTACAGTTGGGCATATTTGCCATTTTGGATCAGCTTGATGTGCTCGCGTCTATCTGTACATTGCAATCTGCAAAACTGACAGGTTAGTCGATAATCGAATTCAAATATACTATGCACGTATCAGAAATCATTTTACGTACTATGTAACGGTATCATGTTATTCTATTGTATTGTATCTCACAAACTTACGAAGTCACAAGTCATCAAACGTGACGAGCTCTTAGTATCCTAGTATCTAATCAATAAAAACCGACTAAGTGCGAGTCGCCTTTGCACACGAACAGTTCCGTACAATGTAGAAAAAAACTCTCGTTTCATACAGGATGGAGGTATCGGACACCATGAGGTCTGTATAGGTACCCATGCATGTATGCACTTATGTATGACTGACCGGTCAGTGACTATCCACTATTCACTATCCAGTGAGTCTTTTCCTTATGTTTAGGTTTTTATTTCTAACTTCATTATTGTTTTCAATTTTAAAGAAACCGTGCTAATCACCAGTATTTTTCTTGTTGTTTTTAACCTCGACACAAAAAGAGGAATGTTACATTGTTATTTAAAATCGGGTTGGACTGGATAAAAACCTAGAAATCATTTTACGCAGTTTAAAGTAAAGAGAATATCAGAAAAAACCTTGGATAATTTCCAAGGTTTTTTTCTAAAGTAAAAGCCGAAAATAGTATTGTATCCAGCAGTGCTATGCCGTAAAAATCACCCCGTGAAAAGGAAAACGTAGGCGAAGTGAAGGCAAATTGCGCTGTCAAACAACTTTTTCACGCAGGTGATTTTTACGAGTCGCCCGGCTAACCTCGCGATGGGCGTCGGTGTCCACTCTGGATAACTTCTCTCTATTATCACAGAATAAATATTAATACAGTAGGGCGACGCCTTTGGAAAAATGCCGACAACGTCTACACGCGTTAGCCCTGAATATACCTACCTCCCGAACTACAAACATCGTCTTGTTCGCAGTGCGGGAGCGGCTTTTCCGCGTCTCGCCCCTCACACCTCGCACGATTGCCCTGTCTAGACGGCCTCGTCGGACGACTGTATGTTTTTAGACTGGTCTATTATATTGTATCTGTTGTAATAGTGGCAATAGAAATTCACACTTAGTGAAAATTTCGACTGTCTACCTATTTCATGAGATACAGCCCGCTGTCAGATGACGAACGTATAGCAGAGTCTTAGTAATAGGATTTCGTTGCCAACCTTTGAGTACGGAACTCTAAAAATGTTAGCAAAACAAACAGAGGAGCGGTTTAGTCACAAAGATCAATTCAATTAGAGAACTAACCAATTCCCTAAGTGGTCTGAAAGACTGAAAACATAAAGAAAACGATACTCGGTATCTATTTTCGATCCTACCTCGCGGACTGTCTCTTGTGAAGTAATTGTCGTTGGAACCATTTTATCGAGACTTTCACGTAATCTACGTCTAATCTATGGCTAATGTCAACCTCCATAATTGTACCTAGTTATGTTCCCAGCTTTACATTAAACCTCTTTTTCAAGTTTTCTTTTTTATCACCTCGCTCTATGTCTGTTAGTACCTGAGTATGTGTTTTAAAATACTTTTTTTTTTATAAATAAATGAAGCCCGGACCACAGGAATAACGTTATTTTCGAGTCACGGAAGGGTCTTAAAAGAACCTGAAATTTGATTATGTACTACGTAGAATCGTTGCTTCGTTGCCACTAGTACCATCAACAGTTCCATGATGGAACTACTGATGTTTTTTGTAATCACTAGTTCCATTTTTAGAAAATTTGAAAATAATGGAACTACTGGTGACCGCTTTGTTGCCACTAGTACCATTAACAGTTCCATGGTGGAACTATTGATGTTTTTTTAAATCACTTGTTCTATTTTAAAAGAATCTGAAAATAATGGAACTAATGGTGATTTTTTTATCACTAGTTCCACGTTATTATTTCAGGCATTATTTCACAGAAACACAGTCTCGTATTCGAAAAAATGCTAATTTACCCAAACTTAGAAAATCTTCACTGATCCTGCGTAAAATTCACGTTTACAAATTCAAAATAAGTAGGTAACCTAAATACATAAAAAAAAACTATGGAACAAAGCCATCAAAGCGTGTCCTGTTTTCGAAAATAATCAATAAAGGCAAAGGCATTATGACAAGGCAGTCGTTTCCCTGAGTTTCCGTTCGAACGACCCCAACGCCCGTTTCCTTTATAACATTCCCCCTTTAAGCAAAATATTATGTTACCATTTACTTAGTTTAGAAGTTCTTGCGTTACAAAATTTAGTTTTCTATACCACTTTCAATATTTACTGCGGCAAAACGTTTCACTCTACAGAGCCAAGCAGTGAGTGAAATAAAAAAAATAAGGTGTTTTTAATTACTAAATGCATCCGGACTTTTTTAACTAAGTAGATATAAATCATTACATCAAGCCTCCAATCCCCCTCCGTTAAAGACAAGGGTTTATGTAAAGATAACGAACATTTCGTTATATAATAGGAGACGAGCCTAATATATTGCCACAAATACCGAGTCTGAGCTGCTACTAAAAACTTAAGATGAAAAAAAAAACAATTTTTAATATAAGTGGGCCCAGGACCTCACGCTCAGTAGTAGAGCTCGCAGCTACTAAACCAATGAGGCAGTCAGGAGTAAAAAGAAACAAAACGACCACAAAGAAAACTAAGGGCGTTGCCTACAAAATGAGGTCAATCTATTTCGTGCATTAACGGCACAGCTGAAAACAAATGTCCCTGGAACATGACATGAGACACAAGACAGCGAAAATTAAAAGCTGTCTTCCAATTTTGGGGGTGAAAGTACCTACACCTATTTTTGTCGTGTAATAGTGAATAACGTAGTGTGGATGTTTTTATGCCGCCTATTGATCTCTGACATGGCTTTAATAATCATATAATCTTATTTCAAGCACAAGACTTATATTAGTTAGTACATTTAATAACTTCATTGTCACTATTTTACATTAATCGTGTAAACAAGAGCTAGCAAGCTTCTGCCAAAGCCAAACAATCCTCATTGAACTGCCTTTCTCTCCAATTCGTGAACCGTCTGAACGTGATTCCAGACGGCCATAAATTAATATTCAGGAATAGTTCCAATTTGCTTCTGGCAACAAGGAATTTATATGCTTTACATGCCGTCGCGAGGATAAAAAGTGTGTATAAAAAATTGGATACCAACTTTGAATTAGCATAACAAAAACATTTCTTTAATTTGTCCTAGTACCTATTATTAATACTAGTTCATCAAGTGTCTTAACATCCGGAAAAGCATACTATGTTTTTGTGATGTGTACTTGCATAATTTTTGTTTATTAATCTGCATCCAATAAATTATTAATAAAAACAACAGACCATTCATCTTCCCATGATAAAATCACATGTTCAGTACGAGTTCTTTCATAACTGTAATACGCCAATAAATTCTAAATCAACCTGAATACTTGATTATCCGTTCATATTCATAACGCAATCGCATCTATAAACGTAATATTGGATAAGAAACAGAAGTCTAATGCACAGCTCAAGAATGAGCTAAATAATCCCACTTATGTCGTAAATGCAAAAGTTTGGAGGAATGTTTGTTGCTCAATCACGACGCCATAAACAATTTCAGTGGTTTCGTTCAGTAAAAACACTAGGAAGCTGTCCGTGTTTGCGGTCTGTCGTATTAACTATTTGATCCAGTGCCATCTGTGATGCCCAGGGCCAGTTTGATAGAGAATAAAATACACATCCCTAGGAAAAGCTTGAATGAATCTAATAATAGAGAATAGGTACTTAATTAATGATCTTGCTATCTTCGGCTTTCAAACCACATAGTGCGAATCTGCCCTTAAAATTATGTAAATAAGTAACTTACTCGACGGATGAAACTTGGAAACGTCCGTGCCGCATTTCTCCCTGTTGTAAAGCAGTTTCTTGCAGACCCGCCATGGTCCAAAATAGCCTTGATCGTAGTTCGGATTGTCAGCTGTAATCAAAAGGAAAATTAAGGTTAGCGATACTGACAATATGATAAATGTTGGATTTATTCTTATTTCTACCGTGCATGTCGTTTAATAAGCATTCACAATCTACATCACTTTTGAACCATCAGTACCTACGCCTGTGTTTCCTAAGTCTGGCTTTGATATAGGTACCTTAGGGGTTCATTCATGACCTGGGTTCCGTGGAACAGTCAACAGGATTAAGCAAAACTATTAATTTATTTTTGGCGGTTTGTGTGCAAATGTTATTTAAAATAGTGCAAAATGTGCTGAGAGAATCCCATTAGTGTCATGTCGCAAACTTTATTAAGCTTGCATTTGTTAGTTTGTCCATTTTTGAATGACTATTTGATTTGCAATCACTTGATGAGGGGGAGGAGGGTAATAATGTAAAATATTTTATTTGGTGAGTGTTTGACAAATTCCAGTTGTCAAAAACTAACTACAAGGCCTAATCCGAGAATCTAACCTCAAGCTCAGACTAGACCAACGAGGCGCTTTTGCATCCAGACTCAATTATTGATAACGAGAAGTTTTTAGCTGACGAAACAGAAATGGGTTCCATAGAGAATTCTATAGCATTGCTGATCTATAATAGATGGATCATGTTGGTTACATAAAGCATTATCAGATAGGTTCTACAGACCGCTACCGTGCATTGTTAATTGACATGCTCCACAATCCATTAAGGATGGTAAGTATTAAAATAAATTACAAATTGTCACCCAAGGCTATTCAATTACGTCAGAGAGAGCAAAATAATGTAGATTTCGCATAGATTTAATCACACGTTTAACTAAAAGTAGCAGAACTTGATAAATATAGGAAAGTAGCCACCGGCACTCGGGCAACATTGCAGGAAAGCCGCAAATTACGCTGATAAACCACATTTTGTTATCATTCACGAGCTTTTCCAATTTCCCTTCAAAATAAATCTTAATCACCGCTATAACTATTAGTAAGAGAATATTGAATGGGACTATGCACCTACCTATTGCTAATGAGAAAAGACTCCAACGTATACATACTTGGCTTGGCGCCTTACAATGACTGAAAACTGTTTCCCAGAGAACATAACAACTCACTTACTCAGAACTAAGTAATTGACTACTCATGAAGGAGGTCAAGGGAATTTAAAAAAATATATCTTGTAGACACGTGTGTGACGTAACATAAACATATTGACTTGGCATCCAAACGCAAATCATCGACGACCTCAAAACCACCTACACGTATACCGTTCATAACTTAAATATATTTTTACGTAACAATACTATAATAAAGCAAACAAACATGTTTGCTACGAGTCCTCAAGACCTCAATTTAGGCAACGAGCTACTGACAAGTTATGTCTATTAAAATCTCTTTACATACCTTATTGGTAAATTTACTAAATGTGGGACTCAAATGTATGAAAGAAATAAGTGGAACTAATGCAAAGAGACCTTGTAAAGTTACATGGTTTTTCAAAATGAATAGAGATAATACAATTAGTGAACGCATCAAAGAGCTTGAAACAAGGTCGTGTTTCGCGGAGGGAAATATCCATGTTTAGGAGTAGTTTGACAATTAGCCATTAGTTGAGCAGAACCCACTGAAGGCCTGCAAATCTGAAGGTCGGCGACACGCTAAGAGAAGTACAGAGGGCCTCGTCACGATTTCCTGGCTGCATACTAATTTAATTCATGGTGTGTTGCGACTTGCGAATGAGACCTTGCTAATTATCTAACTCGACTTGGCTGGCTCTCCTCATTCGTTCATCCTCCGTCAAACAGGAAAAACTGAGTCGCCATTAGTCTTCAATAAGTCGTGGAAAAGGTTTTATCGATTTCACTATTACGTCTTTGAATTTTTTATACGATCGGTGGTTTCACAATAGACGAACAGTTTAACGAGTGACACATTAAAATGTAATTAATTGTTGAGTTTCTAATAGCAGCTGGCGGTGCTGCATGAAGATCATTAAGTACTTAATAGTTTGTAGAGAACTTTATTATTATAACGAATCGTTAATCAATATTCTAATTATTCACAATTAAACCGGTTGTACAAGCCATTTAGAAGTAACGAACTTACTTCAGAAATAATAGTCAATTTAGTTGTTGACTAAACTAAATACCTTGATAAGGCAAACATTTTTTTAAACACTTTTAAGCATTTCACCGTTTTCTTCTGAGGACCTAAAACCAGTTAGGTCATTATTAAAAACGTTGTATAAAATATGAAGGGTTATGATGAACACAGCACATTAGGGAGACCATATGCACTTCATTAATGATCCCATGAGTCACAAGCAGCATGTCAATTGATTACGCGATGACCGACACACCTAGTGTTCGGGTCAACAATGCACATGACTGTCCATTGTGTATAGAAACCTTACGTAACAAGAGAAGATTTAAAGAAAGAAACTAAAAGATGCATACAATGCCTCAAAATAGCAACAAGAAATATTTCGCAAAAATCCTATTGCCAATATTTGCCATATCAAAAATAGAGGCATACGCAACAAGATTTCTGTCGTTTCAGATTCGTCACGGATCGTTTACGAGGGTCGAAGAAATTTAAACTGCGTATCGAAATCTATGATACTCTATGGAAGCGTCAATTTAATATTCATACACTGTAGAAGCCAATCGATAAAGAACGGTTCTTAGTATAAAACCTATGGAATGAAACGAATAGCAATAAAAAAACATTGAAGTTTTACTCAAAATTGTGAAAGGTTGAATCGAGTAAAATGAAGACGTAGGTACTACCTAACACACATGGACACAGGTACTAGAGATATTTAGTTTACCTACTGGTATAAAAATATTTCTATAATTGTATGTAATTATCTGTCTGTTAGCCTGTCCATTCAAAGACATGGATCAACATAGTAGTGTTTAAAGGTATTCGTGACTGCGATTATAATTTACAGCGGCGAGGCAGAATATAACTGTAAACGCTAAAGAACTCTGCGGAACAATAAGTCATAAAGTGCAACGATAAATTTTACGATACAGGCCAGTCCCGGTAAACCGATAGCCTAGATTAAGGAGCAATAGCGTGTTTCTATGCACCTAGAAACATTACCAAAAAGACCAATGAAATCAAAAGTAATAATAGCTATAACGTAAAATCGTTAAAAGATAATGTTCCATTCGATATTACTCAGCTGAAGCGCGAAAAGAGGAACAAAATATCAATTTCTTGAGCATCACGAATTCACGACGGCGCGGCGAGCGCACGGCGACGATTCAAAATGGCTCTTTTGCATGTAGGTACCAGTTGAAAAGACTGCACATTTTGACTGCGAAAGATTTCATTTTAATAAAGCTATCTTCATGTGGTGTCAACATCATTATTAATCAACAAACAAAGGTTGTAAAAAGAAATGCATTAGAGTCTGTTACAGAATTAACTGTTATAAATACCAGACTTGACACTTCATTTAGCATCAATGTCATGGACAATGAAAACTATGAAGAGTAATCGTTAAACAAAAACATTTGGAAGAAAAAATATTCTTTCTTAGGACCTTCGTATCATGCTGGCGTTTAAAGCGAGGTCGTTGCCTGACAGTTAGTAAAAAAAATGGCGCTGTCATGCTAGCCATTGATGGGTCGGTACTTGCTGAACTACAACAGTTACTTACACTATTGTAACTTACACTACATAGCATCAATCTTAAGACAAATTTTAGAGGGCTTGGAGTTGAAAAGCTGTAAGTACTCCCATTTATTTTAAGTTGGTCACCTGGTTTTTGAGATCTTAGCCACGCAATGGCTATAGATGATCAAACTCATTTCAAGTGCTTTAATTTGCTGTTGGTATTTCTTCATTTTCCTTCCCCTGCTACACGTGGGCCTCTACAAAAGATTACCGCAAGGATCGACCCTCGATGCCCTCATTCATTCGTTCCCAGCGATCTCAAGGACATGATGGATGAGGGCGTCAGGGCGTCAGAGCGTCAGTCCACCTTGTTGGCTTACCAAAGCTGCGCCAGATAGATTGCTGTGTTGACAAGTTGCTCAGAAACAGAGCTTCATAGAAATTCGCGTTGAATACGAAGTAACAATTTCGTCGGGCAAATTATTTATTACAATGTGTGGGAAATCTAACACACGTTGACACACGATCCAGCGATTACCAATTATAATTTAGACCTTGAAGTGTAGTTTAAGTGTAATTGCCATTCTGCATTTTATTTTTTCTTGTTTATTAAATCTACAACTTTATTCTAGAACTACTGGTTTAGTATCAAATGCAACGGTATTGTACACTGTTCTTGTTAGACATGCATTGATTTTAAATTAATAAGCTACCATTTTTATATTTTAGACGATACCGTTATTACAGTGGGCGTGAATTATAGCCTGCCGTCTGGGAAGCAATGTAATGGCGCTATGAAGAAGGCTGTTGTTAATTTTACGCTAATATTAGAACTGAAAGTTAAATTGTGTTCATTTATTTGTTCTTTTTTTCATTATATTCGCAGTAAATTATTTCAAAATTTTGTAGTCAATATCCGTAGTGATGTGGAGTCTAAACTTATTTGACCGTGAAAGGTCGAATTTCTCAGGGATGGGACCGTGAGACCTGTTTTGTTTGAAGAACTCTAAGAGGTTGCGGCACTTAATAGATTGAAAGTGGGACATCAACTTACTTTTATTTTGCATTTACGTAACAAAAGCATAAATACTAACTAATAGGTTTAGTTAGTATTTATGCTTTCTTTAATCGATGAAAAACTAACTTTTTTTTTAAGTTATGTGATATGAATATTGATGGAATTAAAAATCAAATCCGCCTTAAAACGTACGTGACGAATACAAAGTGATTTAGCATTGAGAATTCACGTTAAACTTATAGTATTCTAGAAAAAGGTTGAATGCACGATGGCTGCATAAAAAAAAAGAATAAGCTCCATAACAGCGACCGCTGGCACATCTCCCACAAGTTTTGTCACAAAGGTCTCGGGGGTCAATAACCCGTTTGGCGGGCGTGCCACATTTTTTAATGCACTGAATATACCGGCTCAGGTAAACATTCGAGCACAGACTACGAGTTAATTACAATTATAATAGTGCTGTTTACTGAGAATCTTAAGATTACTTATTTATCTTATCTTGATACAGTTGGACTTGCAAAGATTTAACGAAACTGACGAAAAATTGCCCCTTACAGCTACGAACACCTTCCTAATTTCTGTATGCTAGGAAGTAAAACTGAAAAGTAATTTTGACGATATTTAATTATTTTTCAACGTGAAATTAAATAATGACAGACAACAGAACTTCGAGATGGTTTTATAAATGCCTGACGATCACAAATCTAGGACAGTAGTAAACGTTTAAACAATAATTTTCCCGCGAGATTTAGGTAGGTAGGTAGAGTTTTGGTTTGACGAGTAATCATTGATGTTATCTTATAAATAACTGAGGTAGGTACCTACTTACGTTAGAAAGGCAAAGGTATCAAAGGTAACAGTAGACGAAGGTAGGAGCGTGGTTTGGCCCACTTTTGTGCGCTTGAGCATGGGCCTGCGACTTCCGTTGTGTGCCCCAAGATAAAAGACACACAAACACACACCCATATAACGCACACTTAGTTTTGTTGTTTACATAGTAATGCATGAAGGTTGTTTAAACATAAAAAAGTGAAGACAAGATTTGGTATTTTAGGTTTTGTGGAGCAAGAAGGTGAACCGTGAACTCAAAACCTTTTTAGCGGAATGATTTCAACGTTACAGATTTAAATTTATGATCTCTTGTGACCTGTTTGAGATTCAACAATCGTCTAGCAAGCTATAATACCTACCTACCTATATCATGAACCACATGGGGCCGTGGGCTGTTTCAAATACCTAGGTACTTTAAGATTCTAAAGAATATATATCTTGGCAGTTCTTGTATCAAGACTTGAGTAGTCGTGGGGTTGGCGTTCTGATAAAAAATGATGTCTGTGAGTGACGTCGTGAGTGCCGAATCATGCAGTTAATTTGGCGTTACACCCAACCTCGGGTCCATCATTCCATAATGTGTGCGTAGTGACTATGCTATCTACTGTTTGTTTAACAATCGTCACTCAGGTCTATATTCGTGAATCTTTCTCAACCAAAAAATGTTTATTATTCGACTAAAATACTAGTATTATGTAAGTAGGTAGGTAAGTATATTAGAGACTGAGTGGGCTAGCTAACATAAATCAACAAATTGAATGATTTATAAAGTTGACTAATAAATTATATAATACTAGCAGACGTCCCGCGGTTTCACCCGCGTAGGTCCCGTTCACGTGGGAATACAGGGATAAAAAGATACCCTATATGTTAATCCAGGGTGTCAGCTAACTCCATACCAATTTTTTTTAAAATCCATTCAGTAGTTTTTACGTGAAAGAGTAACAAACATCTCCACAAACTTACGCGTTTATAACATTAGTAGGATACAGTATAAATTCAAGTTCTTCTAATAGAACTTATCAGCCAGACCTGTTACTGTGAAAATTGTTTTGCGACTTCTTCTTCCAAGCAAAAACACTATAAAGTGGCGAAGGGTGGGCATTTTAGGTGACTGTCTTATGTAATGTTTCCGTACAAAAAGTACTTATCCTCAGCCTAATTCGAATACTTTTCATTTTTTTTTACTAACACCGCATTTCTTGTTACCCTCTTGACCTATGGGATATGATATAAGCTAAATTATTGTGGTGTCTCTTCCACGAATGCCAATAATGAACAGTTTTTGGAGGTATGAGGAACAGGATTTAAAGCTCCTCATCCACCATTGAAAAGGGAGGATACTCCGACCAGACGGGTGTTGTGTCTGGTGGGCTAACTACTGCCCGACGGTTGTAGTCGGGAACTTGTATACGTTCAAATTGCGCAGATAACTCTGATACCGCGATGTAGGATATCGGTCATTACTTCGTATCGAAATAGACGTCGCTACAGTTTGAAGTTGTTGGCCATTTTTATCAGTATCAGCAGGTAAATCATGATTTACCATAGATACATGTATGATATTTTAGATACATGTATCTCGTACTGAAATACCTACGTTTCTGAGGAAAGCAACAAAAGTTTTTAGAGTTACATGTTTGTGTGACATAATTAACTCAATACTCAATACTCAATATATTTATTCCATTCCACAATGTGAACTTAGGTGGTAGGTACATAAGGATATAATAATAATATGCATCATTGTGGGCCCTGTCGGGCATAACAATATAAAAATTAGGAGAATTACGAGGAGGGCTATTATAAATATTTCAAATTTTTATATTAATCTCTACTACTCTTTTGTTTAGTGTAGGTAGGCTGAGGTAGGCTTATAAATACTTGTTTACATATAATTTTTACTACTCATGTGTTGAACTTATACATTGATATTTGTTTAAATTATTATATTATTATTATTGGTAAGTATTATACAATATTTTTGCTTTTCTTTTTGGTATTATTGTTTATTTATTAAATTTATCGTTTAAATATTCGTTTATATTATAATAACATTTACGGATTAGAAATTGTTTTAATTTATTTATAAATATATTATATTTTTGAACATTTTTAATTTCGTCTGGTAATTTATTATATATATTTTAATTGACATTACTAAAGTGCTTGTGGAGTGTATTTTCAGCTTAGATCCTGGTATGTTTAGTCTATTTTTGTGTCGTAGTGTGTAGTGAGTCTGTATGTGTTCGCGTGTAGTAAATAGTTTTTGATTGTTTCTGACAAATTTGCACAATTCCAATATATAATATACAAGGAAGTGTTAAAATTTTACATAACATACATTTAACATTGAAATGAAGCGATTTCGGAATGGCTTCTAGCCTAAAAAGAGATCATTCTTCCTAATGATCGGGAATATTTTATGGCCACAAACCGCGCAAAAGCAACTTGCGGAAAACCGACACGGTTGGAGCAGTGGCTGAGCTATGGCTGCGTTTAGCGGGTTTCCATTTCCGCAGGGAACAAATATTTATATGCCTTACTAGAACTTGTTCCAGGTCTGGCTGTTTGTATACATATGTGAGTTCAAATGTTTGCCTGCACCAGAAAGAGATGTATGATATTATAGAGGACATGCCAAGAAATGTCATAGAAAAACTTTGATCCCATGTCTCAGTAACGTCATGCAGCAGATTATAACAATATTGGAGCCGCAGCGGAGCGTACTAAACTAGACTCATCTATTTGTATCCATTAGGACACAAGTATCGGATAAAAATTTGATTCGTGATGTCAATAGTTAGTATTGAATGTCTTTGCCTGCACCAATGAAATAAGTTCCTGGTGTGGGATAACGCAAATGATAAATTTCTATGCATTTATCATTTTAGTAGGAATTTCTTTGTGAATGTCGTAATCTGCATCTAACACGGAAGAGTAACACCTTTTAATATCTTTCAATCCGGTATTAAACATGCACAGTTATTTAGTTGCTGATGAAACTATTACTAGAAAAGACACGTTTCTGATTATTGCTTTCTTTCAACTTGTGATTTTAACATAAATAGTACCTAGCTTATCTAACTACAATTTCAATAAGTATGTAAATCCCCACTTTATGCCTTAACCTGACATGCAAGAGGTAGGTAGGTAATTTTTTCCAATTCAACTTGAACCTTATTATGTTCGTTATAAGGTTGCCAAACAGTAGGTTTGCTGCATGCATGTACCATGCTCATTTGGTTTGGTATGAAGCTACCAGATTTGGATAAAACTTATGTTATTGAAATCTGTAGGCTCTGTAGCTTATACCTATTCATTGTTATTTGCCGATTTTACAGATTTCAGTAGCCACTGGTTTTTGAAAGCTTTGAATGTAATCTGTAGTCAAACATCATGTCAAGGGATTTGATTAACTGTTTCGCTATTCTGGTCAAATACTTGCACATGAGATTTGACTACAGATTAGGGTGTTGGTAAATGTTTGAGGAAATCAGTCTTCCTGAACCTAGCTATTCTGTAAAATATCTCATCAAATAGCTGGCTTTTCGATGTTCGTGGGGTTAGCGACTGACCTGGAGCCACGATGTTTTCCTTCACCGTTTTTGAAGCAAGTGATAATTACACAATATGCAAATGAATCCGAAAGTCAGAGGCGGTTTCCACCGGTCACACCGCTAGTCCACCACTGATTAATAGCTTAGTAAAGTGAACTGTCAATCCCTAGCATTAGTAGATACCAAAGACATTGAATAATTAGTTTAGGTACAATAGACTGGACTTCACGAACAAAATTTTCGTCTATGAGTTCTTTTTAGTATGCTTCGCTGCCGCTCCAATAATGATATATTATTCTAGATGGCGTTACTAAGATATAGGATAAAAGTTTTTCTATGACTTTACCTCACATGTCCGCTCTATAGTATTTTAAATCTCTTTGGTGGATACAGAATGGGATGACAGCTCTCACGATCATCTCCCTATGTGTAATTTCATGGGGAGAGTTTTACAGAATAGCAGTACCAACAGGTACTAGGTATTTACAGTGTACATGTTTATGTATTTATACCCATAATATGTATTAGCATTCTTTGATTCCTTTTATTTTCATTTTTAATTGCACCTAACACTGTTTTTCTCTGCATCACCTAAAGGTTGACTGGTAGAAAATGCAGGCATTAAGTCCGCCTCTGTATATTAGTGTGCTTGAAGTATTAAATAAATAAATAAATAACAGGTGTAAGACTATAAATGACCAACCCATCACCTAGAAAATGTTTGTATACTTACAATAGTACCCAGGGACTGAGAGTTGAAAGTCTGAGTCATCTGAAAGAATTAGTTTATTTATACAAATCTAGGTGCAAAGCAATTACCTAAAGTGACATTAATTGAAGTGCAATGAGCCGACCGAAAAAGCGAGTGACTAAGTGGGAATTCTTTGCCAGCAATATGTTTTCGCTTGTTCGGTTTGCCCGTAAATTATAAGTTATGATACTATCTACTTTTTACAGAACAATATTGTGCTTTTTATACTTCATAGACTTTAAATTGTTGTATTACCTAAGCAGATGATTGTGATAGAAGAGAATAAATATGTTGGTTGTCATTTTATTGAATTAAATACCCTTAAAAAAGAATTGTGTAATTTATTAAAAATAAATATTCTGATGAGTCATGAATAAATTAGTTATCATTTCAATGCCAATGTTTGTTACTTCTTCTCTTTTAAATAAGGAAACTAAAGAAAATAATTCCAACAAAATATAATCTTTTTCCCTATACTAATATAACAGGAAAATATCTAAAGTTATTGTGAATACCTGATTATAGTGTAGGAAAACAAATGCATCATATTTGTATAATAACCAGCAGGTTAATCCAATAATCTTCTAATGTTAGATGTTTGGTGTCCCGTACCCATATCAAACAATTGCACATGAAACCGCAGAAATAGAATAGATTATATTTAGATTTATTATTGACCAATTTACTTATTTATTTCCTCATGACTGTACCCTGATAACATGGTACTTACAACTTACAAATTTATTAAATAGGTAATTATGGTTTATTAAACAATATTATTAGACATTGCAGTAAGTTCTTTTAATACTTACTTTATTTGAAAGTGAAAATTATTTTTTTATTTATTATTATTGTCAAAAAGACAGTAAGTGTTACATCCTTATGTAAAAAAATGTGCTACCAACTAAACTTACTACCAACATTTAACCCTGAGAGTGATACATTAGCCTACATTAAAACAAAGCTTGCCTGATTCATTTCATTCTATTGTTTTTCTGTTAATGCAAGTAACATTATACGCCAGACAGGTTGGTTTTTTCTTATATTGTTTTAACTGAATGCAAGCATATGATATTTAATTAGTTTGTGAAATGATCAGTATTAAATGGGCAATTAGCTTAATACCAGAACTGTATTATTAAATCAGTTGCAATTTAGTTAATGTTCTATATTTTACTAGGTTCTAGTTTTCTAATGATATTTCACTAATTTACTAAGAAGTGGGTGATTATTATTATGGCACAAAATACTAATCTTATTACTAATGTATGGTACTCTAATATTTAGCCCATTGCAAATGATGGAAAGTTCTTGCGTAAGTACTGTGAAGTTAACACATCACAAATACACATTAATTCCATGTATTCAACTACCTTCTGTTAATTAGTAGGATATTTCAAATAACTAAGGTACTTGCACAAGCTACTGGCATCATTTTTTTGGCTTAACATAAACTCTACAAGTAAATTATACTTACAGCTAGTAAACTTTCCCCAAGTAGGAAGGCCCACTGCAATGGCTCCAATTACGAAGCAAATGAAGCCCAATGCGACCACCGCTATTGAATACAGAGCCTTGCCACTGGCCATGGCTGCATGTCAGCCAACTTCATGGAATGTTCCGGACAACATCAGGGCTGATGAGCGCTTGTTCGGTGGGAGTGGAGTCTTGACCCGCACATCTGTTGGATGATAATAAAACTATCAAAACAAATATTTTGAACTGCTGTGTAAGATTATTTCAAGCCAAAATCGACCTTGTGTTTACCGACAATGCACAATGAAGAGTTACTCTGTTGGGATGGAAATTTCTACATAATAATATGATGTTGTGTTAATTTAAGCAAACACAAAATTCTGCTAATATTTCATGGAAATTCTCTGAAAAAACTCAAAAAACAACTGCAACAATTTTGTCTTATTGGATTGTCAATGAAACCCTTAATAATTCTTTTACACCTTAGAGACAGACAAATATTGGACACATGAATACCTAGTTATTGGGTTGTTTAGAGAAAAAAATATTTATTATCTTTACATAGAGACTAAAGACAATAATTATGAACACTCCTGTTTATCTTCCTAATATTTTAGACAGCTTTTTATCAGTAGGCTTCACTGTTTTTCTTTCAGCAATGCAAAAATTTAATACTCTTTGCAGCAATGCAAAACAAAAGAAGTTTGGTGCTTGAGATAATGATTTTTGAATATTACCTATTTACCTATTTCACAGAATGTTGATGCAGGTCAAATGTGGTCACTCTACAGGTTTTTTTTCAATAGCTATTAACTAAGTTTTACTCATTGGCTAATTCTGCATAGAAAATAGTAAAGTTAAAAAAGTATGCAATGTCCAGTCAATGTCGATTTAAAATTCAAATAGCAATTGCAAAATCTCGGATCTAGACGACATTTGACTGCATTCATAAACATTATTGTGTAAATAAAGTACACTAACCGGTCTTCGTTCGATAGTAACGTTACGGCACAAAGGAATGCAAAATCAAAACATTTCGGCCCACTGTATTTTATTAGTATTCCTATTAGAATTCTTAGCAATGATTTCCAATTAAAATCTCACTGGAATCACCCAGTGGGAACTTTTCATCGTGTTAATTGAACCATACAGTGAACAGCTAGTATCTAAGGCTAGGAACAGTTATTTTAGCGTAACTTTTACTCACGTTTACCTTGCGAACTCGTCTCGTTGAAGAAATCTCACGAAGATCACTCAACTATGCAACTGACAATCAATTTTTAATATGATTGAAAACCTTTTCCGTTATATCAACATCTCTTTTCCACACACAAACCCATCGAAACAAAACACCTGTATTTTTCACGTGAATGCACAAAAGTTTATTCACGATTCAAAATTCGAACCACGACACACCTTTTTAGCACTCTCAATGGGTACTTTTTTTAAACTTTCGAAAATCTTTTATACAGCCTATAATCCTGTTTTTATATCAAAATAACACACGAAAAATAATTGCACTTAACTGCACAAACAGATTTCGTAGTTTTAATCTCTGTGAGAAAACACGGACTATATTTTTAGGTACGAAACCTTTGACGCGCGCGTCGTGGAGGTGGTCGGTAAATAAACTGGTTTTTTGATTTCAATTTGTTGAGTTGAGTCTGTCCGTATCCAGTTGAGCGAGCAACATAACATTGCAAGCAAGCATCCACCGAACTTGAATAATATGCCAGGAATATTGCTACTTCGCTCTTACGCATAATAAAATACGTGATCATTTTATGGTAGACAGAGATCGCAATAATTTTAGTCTTCAAGTCGTTATCTGCATGCAACTTGCACCATTCTTTCCTTGTTTCTTGTTTCCCTACGCACTTCGATGCACTTTCTTGAAAAAGTGTAAAAACATAATGACTTTATAGACAACGCTATAGATATTTATTAATTCTTTTATTTAGTATTTCTGTAAATTTTATTTCATATTTAAAACTAAGTCTATTGATACATTTCTGAACGGATTCAGCGATTCTTTACTCGCAGTAATCTCTAGGTAAGCGGGAAATAAAGTGACAGAACTGATCCCGGGAAAATTTAAAATAATGCTACTTTTAATGAAAAATATAAAATTAGAACTAATTATTTTTATGACAGTTTACTTGATTAACAATATGACATTTAAGAAAATAGTTTTCATTTTAAAGATTGGCGTCGAAATTAGGTACCTACCGATTTCTGGTTATGACTACTATTTAACCCCGTCTTGTTAGAAGTTGGCGGTGTCAGGTGTGTCGTACCTATGTGTGTGTGGTGATACGATGATGTGTGTTTGCTGTGGCATCTTAGCTTCCAAACGAATGGACCGAATTGGATGCGATTTTTGTTTGAAAACTGATGCTCTAACAAATACACCGGATTTAATAATAATATTCTAAAATAGGTACTTTCTTGTCATTCTTTAGCTACCTACCTACTTGTACTCTTAGGGACTCCAGAGTCCAGAGTGATTTTGAGAAGAAGGAGCAGTTTCTTCTTCTTGAAGGCTGCTCTTTTTTCTGAGTTGAAGATAGTTGGAGATCTACCCATCCGATCCCATCCGAAAGTTCTTTAGTAGAATTTCAGCGACAGTCTTGAATTTTAAACTTACAACTAGCTGAAAATGAAAAAAGGAGATCTGCGATGAGATCAATTATTCGGAATAAAAAACAATGACAAAAGTGAGGCAACCTCACTTTCAATATTATTTTATACATTCATTCTTAGTGGAGATTGATTAAGTAACTCCGTTAACCGAATGGCTGCGAGGTCATGCATCTATTTCGGTCCCCACGCTGCTAAGACGAATATTGGTCGACTGAAAGGTGCATGCAGTCTGAAGCAGTTCGTGTTTTCGCTATTTGTGATATTTAGTCTAGTAATATTTCTAACAATACCTCTATAGTTTTACTCAGTGTTACTGCGTGTGATCTAATAATAGTAATTGCTCGTAAATCTCCGTGCCAGTGGATCTATAGTGTGTGCCTTAAATAATTGAGCAGCATAAAATACTTTGTTGAAAGTGTTAAAAATGATAGAAGTACAGACAAATTTCACGAAGAACATGTTTAATATGAAGCTGCTATTTGTGCTTCTTATTTTGAGCCCAATTACCTGTAAGTTAGGTTTCTTATTACAATTATTTAATTGATTAAAAATTATGTTTATATTTAACCGCATTGATATGACCATTAACTTTCGCAATACATTGCTCAAATTAATGGTCATATTTACGTACACTTTATTGTACTAGAACAATAAAAAAAAGTTTGTTTATATGACGAACTAATAAAAAACTATCTTTTCTGATTTAACAGTTGCGGAAGAGGTCGTTGAAGCTTCCGCAGAAGACGCAGTAAGTAAATTGTGAATTCTTCTTCCGTATATTTTTATTTTAAATAATCGAGTCCCGGGTCTAGTTGCATTTTTTTTAATCCTCATCTTAGGAACGATGAGGATTAAAAAATACAGAAATTAATTTTATTCTGACAAAAGCGAGCTCGTACTTCTCCTTTTATACTAGGTAGGTATTCTTTTTTCAGTATGGTGTAGTAAGTAATCAAGTACCTACTTAGGATAGACAGTCGCTTTATGTAAAATACAGATAAACCTACAGCTCCATCAACGAATTCGCCTTATATAGGCAGATTAAAATTTATGTTCTTATTTTCCTACAGGCTCTGCATCCCTGTGAAACGAAATGCGGATGTGAAGAGTAAGTATTCGTTTAACGCAAATACATTAAATAGTTACTTACTTTATAAGTCTCTTTGGTAGGTACTTATAAAGATTTCAGAAGAAATGTTTTTTTTTCAGAATATATATCTACGACGCAGTTAACGATAGGTGTCTTATAAATTTCAAGAAAGTAATGAAGAGGGTCATTATTATTTACGAAAAGAACAGTAAGTACCTACTTATTTATAATAACAATATAACTAGATCTAGAGTCTCTGTAGTCAAGAACTCCGTTAAGGTGGTTCTACCTCTACTGCTCGTGAAATTTCACAACTTTGAGGATTTTTGGAAAGTTCGACTGCAAGCCCCCTGAAAGGTTAGCTAGATTTTCTGAATGGCTACCTGTCGAAAACGGAAAATTTAGGATAGGATAGGTAGGTGACCCGTATAAGGCACCTATAATACTAATGAAGGGTGAAGAGATATTACCAACAAAACTCTGGGGGGTCCAAATCAACAAATTATCTATATTTAAACAGTAAATAAATTTTACAGATGTTGATGTTTTAGCTGAAGACGGAATGGCAAGTAAGTTAGACTGAACACGAAGATACAACTTGTCTTGTTGGACACTGCTTATTAACCCTCCACTTTGCAGTATTGCATAGGGTACATGGCATGCAGAACGTTTTCTGCGCTATAAAGTTAGGCGAAATTAATGCAAAATGCATGGCGTTTGTTTTGTTTTTATTTTTAAAACTGTGCCGTTGTTTTGTGCTGTTTTTGCAACCTGTATTAACACACGCTGTTGTGAATTAGCTTAGTTATGCAGGTAAGTAGATGTAGAAATTGTTTAACCTATTTATTTTTTACGAGACTTTATGAACACGTTGGTACTACAAACGTTTCTTTGTTTTCAGAATCAATTTACATTGAAGGTGAAAAATTGTTTAAAGGGATCATGATCTCAGTTATCCTCTTCATGACATGCGCAAGTGTTTGCGTGATATCGGCGTGCATATACTGTTGCCGTATTAATTACACGTAAGTGCCATTGATTAAGTAATTAGGTAGGTACTTATGATAACATCTGTCATTGAAACTAGAACACGCTAGCTATGCAGTGTAGGCGGGTTGTAGAACTCCTTGTATGGCCCCAGTACTTATCTGGCAAGCAGCATAGCTGATGTTTCCGGTTTATATATACCAATAACACTAGCGTGGGTTTGCGTATCAGATTAGGTACCTACTTTATGTCCATCAGTGGCGGATCCAGAATTATCGTTTGAGAGGGGCTTAACCCGCTGAGGGTTGGTACCTACTAAACTACCTGAACAATAAATAAGTTAACAACATTTTATTTTGCTTAAATATAGCTACAAGCCTGCTAACATGTAAAACAGTTTCGTTACAATAATATATAACTTTGTTTCAAGCCAATGACTCATATTAATAAGTTAGTACGCGTATTATTTAATTCACTGTCACTACTTTCTATTATGGTTATTAAGAAAGTATTCTGCCAAAGCTATGCTATCCTCATGAACCGTTTGAATGTGATTACAAATTTAATGGCCACAACTTATTATCCAGGAATAAGTCCATCTTGGATTTGACATCAACGACTTATAATACCATTAAAGTTCTCTTTGAAAGTTAAGGAAGAACAGAGATACTTTTGGGGATCTAGATCAGCTGGATCCTTACTGATGTGAATGTCCATGCACTTCCTTAACGGTTCTATACTTTAGGTAGCAAAAACAAAGTCAGGTTTTGGCAGTACTTTAAACAAATAGGTCACTTAAGTAGACATACATATTTAGAAGATGAGTAGGTATCCCATGTAATGTAGGTACGCAACCTTTTTTCCTCCTTCGTGAAGTTTTTCCTCCAAGCCGTTCGTTTGATAAATCGTTTATCTATACTTTTAGTAGGACGTGCTCGAACAATAATACTTAGGTACAAAGACATTATTCACTTAATTTTGTATGATTGTCGTACAATGTAGGATTTTATTAGTAAGTATGTTTTTATGTATAACCTACCTTTTATTGGCCTAAGAGAGCAGAATTCATTAGCTTTATTTGGGTTCCAGAGACCGGACATTGAAAAGTAATGTAAAGGCTTTGGCAAAGAAACTAAAAAGAGACTACAATTCGAAGAAAATGGCTCCAAAGCGCCCACCATTGCCGGCGATGTCAGAAAGTTGTAGTGTCGTTGTGGAACCAGCAGGCGTTATGGTGGCTTAGATAATTTAGTGTTATTTCTATTAAATTTTGACAGAATAAATGACAATGAATAAATGGGTACCTTTATTTCCTACGTGAAGGCGTTGGACCTTCAAAACCAAGAACCAGATAATTTGTTTTGATCATGTATAATCAAATCCGTGAGTCTCTATTACAAAACAAAGGACAGGTGTTGAGGCAGGTACTTAATTTTATATACTGTATTATTGTATGACATTGAAATTCCCGCTATTACAGCTTAAGGTTCTGAACGAAACAAAAGAAAAAAAAGTATCGGACAGGTGCCATTCTATTGGTCAATCAGTTTTCTCTTCTTAGCCACTGGTGGAATTCTGATTGGTCCACATTTTTTGACATTTCAATTTGACATTGACGTGCCACTGACAGCAGACGCTTGTTATTCTATTCGTTTTCCTGTGAAATTAGGTCAAAGCCCAGTTTTTTAGTGAATTGTTGTTGTGTTGACTGTAACATAAATAAATATGTACATTAAATAATCAATTATGAACTAGAGATCTGCACATTGTAAGTACTACAAGCGTTTTATACTCAGTAGTTTTTCAAACTTGCGTTCTAATCGGTTCGTTTGCGTTTGTTTTTATTGATTTTAGGTATTTAATAACAAGTAGTATTTATGCAAAACCTAAAACCCTTCTTTGTATAGACTGGTTTGGTTTTAGTAATGGTGTTAATCTTTTTCTAGACCGGAATAAGAACCATTTGGTAAACATGCTTGATGGCAGCTTGATGGATATGGTGATAACAACATTGGGCGTACTATTAACCATGGCAATGCTGAGCTGTATATGTTGCATATGTATGAAATGCAGGTTGGTACAGTTTCCTAATCTATATTAAGTACTTACAGTGTAAATACATTGGTATACATAGCTACTCATAATCATAATAAAATTTTGCTTGATCCCCTCAATTGACAACATCCTTGAGCCAATCATTTGAAAGACTTGTCAAGGATATTGTCCTGTGATGGATTATTATTGTGTTTCATATTCAATGGGACTTCTGATGACACAAACTCCTTGCTGTAGCTACAAAATCAACCAATTAAATATTTTTGAAACTAAAAATGACGCATCATAATGTTTGTCAGAAAGAAACTTTGGAACTGCTTAAACAATTTTTATGAAACTCTGCTTGCTGTGTGTAATTTAGAACTTGTAAGGCTAGGACAGTAGCTATCTGGTTAAATTGATGTTAATATTTTTTTATGGCAAGTAAATGTTTTTCTTTAAAAAGTTCCACAAGTTTACAGTTTTTAAAGTTAAATATTATGTAATAAGTATACAATATATTAGCCTACAGCAAAACAAGGCGGGGTCAACTAGTAGGTATATTGCCAAATCTATATTTAAAATATAAAATATTTGCTAAGCATTGGTAAGCACATCACTTTTAAATGTCTAGACTAATTTAGCAAGTTAAGTTAAAAATTGTAAAACAACTTAAACTTCATTTATGAATGACATTCTTGTATGAATCTGAATTAATCCGTTGAAATCAACTAGTATTATTTTGAATACTCTCTTGGACGGAACAAACTTTATGCCACCTAAACAAATTCAACTAGTAAACCTTCTGGTGATGTAAAGGCAAACAGTGGTAGGTGCAATTCAATTGAAAAAGGAAAAGATAAAAACTATACATTTAAATAAAATGAACAATAAAGTTAGTGTGCAGTGCATTAGGATTTTGTCACCCAGATATAAATGTTTTTATTTTTAACTAGCTGTTGCCAGCAGCTTCGCCCGCTACAACTCGAAAAATATCCCATGGGAAGATATAATTGGTACAAAAACTATCCCATGTGTTAATCTAGGTTATAAACTATCTGTGTACTAAATTTTATACAAATCTGTTCAGAATTTTATGCGTGAAATGGTAATAAACAAACTTACATGTTTGAAATATTAGTAAGATTAATTAATTTATTTTGATCTCCCCAATTCCTCTTACCAATCTATCCTAACTTATTATAAATAACTATAATCACAAATTAATGTTTCTACCTTTTTATTGGCAAATACTTCATAATATATTTATCGTTAATCATTTAACTTTATCAATTTCAGTGATCTGAAGATGAAAAGCTACGTAGTTGAAATGGCTAAAAAGAAAGGCATGAAAGTGGATCTAGAAAAAGTTGAGCCGAAATACAAGCAGTGCCAGTCACCACAATTGAATGAAAACTGTACAATTATGATTCCAGATGTAGCCATTGTTCTTTAGTTTGGTACCCACTTTCCTTGGGATTTTATAAGAACATCTGGAATTCTAAAAACAATGCAGCTAACAGCACTGATATTAGTGCAGTCAAACAAACAGTAATTTTGGCATAACTTGTATGTTTTCATGGAAAAAGATCTAGACGGCAAATAAGTTTGATTAATTGCTATTAACTTTTAAAATCGCACAAAAATAAGAGATAGTTATTATCATAATCATAGCAAAATATTACATTTCCACAATTTTCAGTAATAAACTGAAAAGGTGTTAGGTTTCTTACTACAACATTAATATTATTATTTTATCTAAAAGTTTCTTTGTATCTTTCAAATAAATTTACAGTCACAGCTAAAGTGAGAGTTAGCCATAAGTGTATTGTAGTTATCTTCTGATAAATTACTTTGTGTCTAGTCATACTATTTGAAATGATATTTATTTAAATATTTTTTAAACTAAATGTCGCCAACTTTTCCAAAATAACTGATCCCAAAGAAGGAATGCCAAAAGAAACTCACGGGTCATGATCTCTTTTAAAGTCCAGACATAAGATTGTATTTATATATTATGTGAGTCTAATGATGCAGGGAAAAGTCAGGAAAAGCATTTTGAAGAAAGAACCATTCCAACCAATTCTGTTTTCTTGACAGACGGCATGCATGCTTTAGTCATTGTGTAGCTCAAACCTACTTTAGGGAGCTCAAGGACCCGTCACACGACGCTCTCAGCCGGTCATTTGTGTAAGCCTCAAAAAAGTATTTACCCAACTGCCCCTTAACTACTGTTATTTTTTAATGTATGTCTATTTCGTTGGCACATCTTTTAGTCTAAAAGGCAAGGTATGTCAATATAGTATGGTGGAAATGTAGGGCAATATTATAAAAGTAATTATCTCCAATGATCTTTAGCATTATTTTTAGAGTCTAGAAACAAATTGACTCCTTGAAAAGTTGAGTTTTATAATGCTTAAAATTTTGTAAGAAGGAAGAAAGATTTCTTGTTGAATGTGGTACAGAAAAGATAGAATGATCGCCAACCTTAGAATTAAATTAGCAGGCATTAGGCTGAAAATGCTGTAATGGGGAATGATTAGGGCATAAAACAGTTAAACATGAAAAAGTATAAGCTCAAATAATTTTTGCTCTTTTTGGTTAGGGCCTTAGTAATTGAGAACATAATATAACTTCTTAATAATGGGTCACTGCAAAGCCAGGAATTGCCAAATACTCTTCTCATAAAAAATAAGTATTTCTACACTGTTTGGACACTGAGGCGAAAATATTTTATTCTAATCGCCAATTTTACTAAATTTATGGTGTCCTAAAATGTAATTATTATATTAACATTCCTTTACGGGGTGTTTAGGACATTGCGCAACTGCAGCTGTTAACTTGTGCCAATAGTATTGACTAGGTCTATTATCCACTAGAACGTCCGACCTAAATACCTAAAAAGACCTAGAACGTCGGCGCCCGCGATAGGTCTTGCCCCCCGTCGGGCCCCCCCTGCCATTAATGATTAAAAATGTATTTTCTAGCAAAATATTGCAGCTACAGTAAAGAAAAAAATACCAGTATAAAGCTGAATTATTAAGGAATTTAAATATGAAATAATAAAAGTACGACACTTAATTAGAAGTTCATAAAAAAAAAATATGAACTTAAAAAAACGAATTAAATTTAAGTAAAATATTTTTTTTGACGAGTTCAAACGAAACTTTTTTTTTTACTTTTCTCAATGTTTTTACTAATTATTAATCTAGATTAAATAAGCTTTTTTATGACACCAACATATCATTACTTACAATAAACAGTGTAGCACATTAAACCAAAACAAACAACACGGCATCAAATTACCGGCGGCCGTGTCACCCGCCCGTAACAATGTAAATGTGTTGTTCTAGCACACTGTTGCAGCTATAGCAAAGTAAAAAATACCAGCATAAAGCTGAATTATTAAGAAATTCAAATATGAAATAATTATAGTACAACAATCAATTAGAAGTTGATAAAAAAAAAAACATGAACTTAACAAAATGGGTTAAATTTAAGTAAAATATTTCTTTCGACAAGTTTTAACGAAACTTTTTTGTTTACCTTTCTCAATGTTTTTACTAATTATTAAACTAGATTAAATAAGCTTTTTTTTGACACCAACACATATCATTACTTAAAATAAACAGTGTATCACATTAAACCAAAACAAACAACGCGGTATCAAATTACAGGCGGCCATGTCACCCGCCCGTAAACAATAGAAATGAGTCATCGTAATAATTTTCGTCGTATTTGTTTCCCCTAAGTCTACTTAAATATGAATAATGACCTGTTTTTTGAATTATAGGAAGTATTTTGCTGAAATATGTATAATATCACAAAAAAACTTGACAAAAAACCGATTCTTATTGGAAAATTTTTGGCCGGTCGACTTTAACACGTGTTCGTACATCTTATTAGAATATGGATGCTTAAAATATATAGATAATCTGAAATAATAAACTTACAGCATTCTTTTAAATATGTAACACTTACACATTGGTTTAATAAATTAATAGTTAACTTTCACTAAAAAAGCGGATCTCACAAACACTTAAAACACTTGACACACCACTTGTAAACAATTTTTTGTTCAATACTTGCCGTCACTCGAAATGATGTTTTATACACCGTAGACGCGTTATTTAATATAGAGCCATCTAGTAGCAGGCCTGTGAAGCTCTTTGAAAAGTTTCATTGATGATTTCGCGTTTTTTTAGTACAAATCAGTTGGGCTGCCATAGTCGCCCTAACGTTCAACGGTAAAAAGTTTTAGGCTGCTCTAGTCGCCCGGACGTTTGAGTGGCGTTTTAGGTTTAAATTGTTTTTTTTTTATGAAAACTAATCTCGACTGTGATTGTATTATATTTATTGTATTCTTTTGTTTATTTTAAATTTTAGTTAGAATCAAATTTCTGTAGCTGCCGAAGTTCCTAACATAAGATTCTATTTAGCATAGCCAACTAGAATATTATTAGTCTGTTGTATACTAGCAAGTTTTTATACTATATCTTTTGTTACAGTTACATGTTTTACAGTGCTTAGATGTCAGTACCATTATTATATTTTTAATATATTATTATATAAACACACTCTTCAGTACTAATGTTAAATGAATACTTTACTAAATATTAGCTTTCAAGTGTTCAATTATAATTATAAATAAAAGAGAGATTTATGTATAAAAGCTTTAGTTTAATAAATCAATATTGTATTTATTAGTATAATAATTATAAGTATTATAAATAACTGTATACACGTAGTTCATTCAATTAATTATTATGAAGGATCATGTTTATTGTTATTCATATATTCACTCTATTTTGAAATTGCCACTTTCTTGTATTTTTTTCTTATATTGCTCAAATATTTATTGCACACCTCAAGTTATTTACTACTCACGATAGATATGATAGTGTTATATTGTTCGAGGACAGACGAGCATAGCAAAAACGCAGTAGGTTTGACGCAGCTCTTTTTTTTACGGATTCACAAGTTCACGCAAAAAGAGTTCGTAATATTTTATGAGAACTCATTTTTAGCGTCGCAATAGTTGACCGTAAAAAAAAGATATCCGCAACTCCACGTCAAAGCGCGCATTTTGTGTATGAATAGTTGACCGTAATAGAATAATATATATTGGTACTATAATCGCCGTCTGTTTAAATATATAAATTAACCTTACTGCCAAACATTACATACTGCATAGGTTAAGTATAGTTGTGCCTACTATTTATTAGTTAATAAAGTAGAATTATCAATGAAAAGGAGATAGTCGACTGTCTTTGATGCCTTCTCCAAAAATTAAAAGAATTGAAAGAGGTGGAGGAGGTTTTTACCTCGGTGAAGTACAGTAAGTACATTGGACAAAGAAAATCAATGTGGGAGCTATATACTCATTGCATTTATTAGAAACTTTGATTAGCCATAAAAATAAAATGTGGTGGAGAGACCTGAGTCTTTGGAAGTGCATTTTTCTCGTTGTTTGTTTTCAAACTATTTAATGTTATTTAGTTGTATTGTATTTAATATTTTTTTGTATTGTAAGTTTAACTGTCGATGATTATAACAAGTCCGTTACGCCAGTGCTGCCATCTATTGGTATTGCATGGTTGACTTAAATCTTCAAACAACGGATTTGCATGTGCGCTTTCTAATGACCGACAGTCAAATGTGTTATATATTCAAATCTTGTCCATTTTCCGTTAGGTATATATTTTATTCTATTTTACTGATCTCATAAAATTCCTCGTTAGGTAGGTATGTGCTATACAGTATTAAGCGTTCTCCTCTTATATTGCACATTTGCACATTTTATACAAACTTGGTGAGAGTATTATATTCAAGTCATGTATACAATAAGTTAATTATAAAAAATATATTATTATGTATAGATTAACTACCAAATATTGAACTGTAGCGCACAATGAGACTATGTTCTTGCATTATGCGTCGAGTAGTTTTAACACACAAACGAGGGATATATATTATTACCTAATAATTGACAGCAACTTTTTTCGTATAAACCGCCTTGAGTGGCAGGTCTTTTTCGATATCAAATGACGTTTCTCGAATAATCAATAATTAAATATCATATCAATAATCAGCAATGCTCCAGGTTAGTCACTTAGGTACCACATGAAAAGAACAAGAAAGGCTTATTTTTTTTAAATTTGATGTTTAAAAAAAAAACAATTGTTGTTGCTTTAACTTGTGTTTAAAATTATGTTTTATCCTAGCTGAACATGCTTGTGCCTCAATTTGTATTTAACACCCTTGTATACCATGTTTTACGAAAATAAATATTCTATTATATTCTATAGCAAAGTTAATGTGGTTGCGAGTAGGGAACCCGGTGCAATTGCTTTTTAGCTAGACTATCTTCTTAGCGTGTCGATGACAATTCAAATTGAGTCGGCCCAAAATTTGGCGACGAGTTCGGCACTTTCAGTAGCTTCCATCAGTTCCTGTGATGAGCAAGTAACAGGACAGGCTGGACACGATATCAAGTGCCCCATAGTTTGTGGGGCAAGACCACATTTACACTCCAGGGCAGAGTCATCTATGAATCTCCACCTGAACAGGTTTTCTTTGCTTCGGCCTACCTGTGTCCGGAGTCTGTTTAGAGACTTCCAGGTCAGCCATGGCAACTCGTGTCCAGGTGGAAGATTTTCGGCAAGTGGCACAAATGGGTTGGGTAAGGAAACGCTATCTTGCCACAACTTAAGTCTTTCCTTAGAGCGTTCACCAGTGAGCGGGGGTACACACTTTAAAAAGCTGTTGCGGCTTTTCAGCCTTTGCGGTACTATGATGTTATTGTGTAGAGGGTGTCTAGCGTCGGAGACCATTTTGGCTCTTTCACTAGAGCTCGCCACCGCTCTGCGAACTACTGGTGGCGCTATGCCTGCCAGTGGATACAGCATCTGTACCGGGGTCGGCTTGAGGCAGCCAGTGATTATCCGGCACGTTTCATTCAGTGCTGTATCCACTAACTTTGCATGGGCTGAACGACCCCACACGGGGCACGCGAATTCACCCGCAGAGAAAGATAGCGCCAACCCAGTAGTCCGCATGACGTCAGGTGAAGCACCCCACTTTGACGAGACTAGTCGCCGTAAAAGACTATTGCGAGAGTGTACCTTCTGCTTAATGTTATTGCAGTTCTTGCCGAATGTTAGAGACCTGTCTAGAGTAACACCCAGATATTTTGGAAAGTTGCTGTGCTCTATGGATACCCCACCCCAAACGATGTTTAGTTTGCGGCTCGCCTCTCTGTTGCGAAGGTAGAATATGCACGACTGCGTTTTGCTCGGATTGGGCTTGAGTGAGTTAGCGTGGTAGTAAGTGGCTAAGTCACCAAGAGCGTTTGACAAAGACACCTCAACCTCTTCAAAGGTGGTGGCTTGGGAGGTAAGGGCAAGGTCGTCTGCATAGAGGAAGCGGGAGGTATGCGGGCTGGATGGTTGGTCATTGGTATAGATGTTAAATAAAAGCGGTGCCAAGACACTACCTTGAGGTAGGCCGTTTTTCTGTGCTCTCCAACGACTTTTTTCCGTGAGAAGGTGGACTTGAAATCGGCGGTTGTGGAGAAGTTCTCGGAGTATGCGGATGAAATTTTGATCGTTGACCAAGGTTTCCACCTTCCACAACAGCCTCTTGAGGTTGACTGTATCGTAGGCAGCTGATAGGTCCACGAATACAGCACCAGTGACCATTCCTCTTCCTCTCTCGAAGCCATCTTCAATGTGTTGTACCACTTTAAGAGTCTGGTTACTGCAAGACTTCACGGGTCTGAAACCAGCTTGCTCGGGAATCAGTTTTGGATCAATGACGCCCGTAAGACGGTTCAGCAGCAGTCTCTCGAATAGTTTATATGTGTGACATAGTAGAGAGATAGGGCGAAAGTTTTTAGGATCGTCTGCTGCTTTACCTGGCTTAGGGATTGCAATGATCTTAGATTTTCTCCAGAGACGGGGTATTGAAGCTGATTTCAGGCAATTGTTGTAAAGTTGCAGCAACCACGACACAGCAACTGGGCCAAGCTGTTTTAATTGCTCGACTGAGATGTCGTCGACTCCAGAGGCTTTACCAGACTTAAGGCAACTTATCGCTGTAACGATATCAGTAACGTTGAATGATTTACTGATATCGTCACCAACGCCATCAGTTTTTTGTAATTTTGGGATCCTACTGGAACGGCGTGTTGGTCTGCCATTAACAAGTAGTTGATGTGCTATCTGGTTTGCGGTGACTTGGCATGGCGGTGCGGGTTGAGGGGACTCACCGGTCAGCTTTCGAATCGTACTCCAAGCCTTTTTACTGTTGTGAGTCATGTCGATGCTAGTAACAGTATTCGTCCACCTCTCTCGTCTGTTTTCGCCTAGTTTAGATAGCAACAATTCTCCAGCAAGTGTGGTTGCCTCAGAAAAAGGATCGGATCGGAACAGTGATTCGTATCGCGTCAGTAATTCACTGGAATCTGTTGACAGCCCCGGGATGTAGGAAGTCCTGCAGCCCCTTGGGATGTGTCTTCGGGAATAAGTTGACACAGTCTCAACAAACTGGTCGTAGTTTTGCGGGGTTGGTGGGACATTGAACAGGGCGTCATCGATCGACTGCGTAAACGACTCCCAATCAGCCTTGGCATAGTTGAATCGGCGCTTGAAGGGGACATTTATAGATCGGACCACGGATTCGATGCAGCACATAATTGGTCTATGTTGAGTGCGAGGAATAGGTGAACACACTCTTTTAGTGCATTGTGAGCTGATAGAAGAGCTAGCGAAGATTAAATCAGGATTGTACCCGCGTTTCCACCGACCACTGTTAAAAGAGGCCGGTTGTTTGGCGTCATGGATTAGTGCCAAATCATTCGACTCAGCCCATTCTTCGACTGCATCTCCATTCATATCCGTGTCGTTGTAACCCCAATTGGTGCTGCGGCTGTTAAAGTCACCGATTACAACTTTAATTGGCTGGCTACTAAAGTTCTCTGGCGGAGTGAAGTTAAATGTGGTGCCGGGTGGTTTATAAATGGAAGTGATGGAGCAATTTTCAACATCTACTGTGATAATTTCTATGCCGTTCTCGTTTGAGCATTTGGTGGAAAGTATGCTTACGCCGGGAGCAGCAAACACTGCGTTACCGTGCTTTGGGTGACAGATCTCGGCGATAAGCGTGAGTCCATCGATGTGTGGCCGGCTTTGGGTTTCATCTCGATGGGTCTCTTGAACGCAAAGAATGTCGCAGCCAGTTTTGCGGCATAAATTGGAAAGAATTTCCGATTTATCTTGAGAGAACCCTTCGATGTTAATCGAGACTACGCACAAAGCCGGTGTTATAGGAGGACTTGGAATTGTCATCGTGGTGAAAGGATTAGCCAGTCAGCGTGGGGATTCGCTGACTGCCCAGGGTGCACCGGACGTATAGTAGATCAGTGGATACGTCACTCGGGGAGGCTCCTAGAAGAAGCTAGACTATGACTAGTCATGTCCAAATCGTTTAAGCCTCGTGACACCTAATCGTAAATTAGCTTTATATCTGTCGTTTGTGTGTTAAAATATTGTCATACTGCCATAGGCTACGCGTGACTGAGGGGAAAAACCATTTATATGTAGAAAATATTTACTATAGCGAACTTGTAATTTAGTCAAATAAAAGTCATTTTAGAACCTCAAGCTTTTGCATTTCATTTAAGTCCTGTATAGTGTCCATTCTTCATCTGGAATGTTTTCACATAGCTCTTTTACCTACTTAAGGTTTGCCTTTTACCTATTGGTTGCAGTCATTTTTTAACCGACTTCAGGAGGAGGTTCTCAATTCGATCGGTATTTTTTTTTTTTTTATGAATGTACACCGATTATTGACAGTCTGTTTTGTGTTTGGTTTTCTGGGATTAACGGGAAAGAAAGGACGAGGGATTCGTGAAGTTTGAAACATAATGTACGAAATTTTGTGTCCTAGGAAAAAAAAATACACTAAGTCGACAGTAAGCGAGTTCGACAATTAGGTAGGTACCTACACTTCTCCGAGATGCCGTCATTAAACCACGTAAAAATAATAGAAAAAAATAAGACGTAGGTACTTACCACACACATCAAAAGTGTCTAGGGATCAACATATATTTTTGCAATAACTTTTCTCCTGATTGATATTAATTAAAATTTTCTTTAAGGATTCATCAAATAAAGTGTTTTCGTTTGTCACAGTAACGATAAACCAAGTCACCTTTGCATTAATAAAGAAATTTGCCATTTTCCTAATAAAGGGATTTTTGACATTTGAACCACTAACATTAAAGTTCAAAAAAAAGACTGAAATAACAGTTTTCTTTAAAATTTTATTGGGTAACTTAAACAATTAATAATCCGTGTTTCTACCGCGAACACTAACAACACAAAAACATCGGTTTGGCATACTCAAAATGAGTTCATCCAAATCACGCTGTGGAATGGCCGCCCATGTTCGTTGCAACAACAAAAAAAGGTCTTCTTGCGACTGGATACCCTCCATATTCGGCAGAGCTCTTCTCTGTAGCATATCCCATGCATGCTCAATCGGGTTCAAGTCTGGCGACTGAGCAGGCCAGGGCAGGACATTGATGTTAGCTGCGGCGAGAGTCTGTCTTACAACTCTTGCGGTGTGCGGTCGTGCATTATCATGCATTAACTAAAATAAGGGACCGATTTGCACTTGTAGAGGAACGATGACGTCTGATACAATCGTCTCAGCATAAATTTGAGCGTTGAGGTTGCCTCTGATCCAAATCAACTCAGTTCTTCCGCCGATCCAAATACCCGCCCATACCATGATGGTTCCACCACTATAAGGATGGACTTCCTGGCAGGATTTTAATCGCTGTTGGCGTCCAGGGGTTCTCCAGTGTCGTATACGTCTTGTATCCGGTCTCATACCAAAACGAGACTCATCAGAAAAGCACACGAAACGCCATTGTTCTTCTGCCCAATTTCTGTGTTCAAGAGCCCATTGATATCGAATCGTACGATTGTGCATTGCTATAGGTGGTACCCGTAGCGGTCTTCGGGAATGAAGGTTCACTTCATGCAAGCGGTTTCTGACTGTTTGGTCGCTAATTAAGTTCCCTGAAGAGTGATGAAGCCTCACGGCTAACATCATGGCGGTTATTGTTGGAGCTCTTCGAGTTAAGATTTGAATGTATCGGTCTTGTCTCCGTGTGGTGCAGCGATACCGTCCTCCATGGCGCTCAGCCACGGTACCAGTGCTTCGGTAACGTGTCCAAAGTCGACTGATAACACTCTGACTTGTATTCAGAGCTAAAGCCACAGTACGTTGCCGGGAACCAGCTTCTATCATTCCCACGGCTCTGAGCATTTCTTCCCTGCTTAAATGACGTCGCCGCTCCATAATAACGTTGGTTTTAATCAGTAGTAGGGAAACAGTAGCACTAATAATGTCTTCAATGCGTTTTATGTTTTTATAGGGAAAATATTGACAGCTGATTTTCATCTTTTACTCGAATTTGATTCACAGTTCCTGATTCAAATTATGAAATGCACCAAAAAGGATCCATATAAATTTATAAAATCATAAATTTATTACAAAGCCACATCTCAATCTCAAGAAATCCGCATAAAAATGCTTGATCCCTAGACACTTTTGATGTGTGTAGTTCACAGAGAGTTCGTAATTTCCTTCTTATTTTCCTCTATGATCAAAAATACACACCGGCCTTATACAAAATCTTGCGCCAATTTAGTATTTCTGCAGGTGACTTGAAAGTCGTGCATAAAAAACTTTTTTACAAAAAATACAAACGACTTCAAAAAACACTAACGGGTATAAAATAACTCTAAATTAGGAAGTCTGTGGCTTTGGTGGTTTTGTCTCATTCATGATTGGCCACCGACTTCCGAATTTAGAGTTATTTTATACCGGTTAGTGTTTTTTGAAGTCGGTTGTATTTTTCGTAAAAAAGTTTTTATTTAACAATTTTTAGTTTTTATTTTTATATACCTAGATGATAAATTATTATCCATTTCTACAACACATATTTACATATTACAATCAAACAAATAAACAACAACTGTTCGCGATGAAATCAAAAAATAAAATTCATGAACAAAAATTTTCATAAAATGAAAACTACCAGATTAAACTATGTATTTTTTAATGAGACCAAAAAGAAACTAGTCCGCATCAAACTAAAAAAGAATCACGTAAGTTGGTACATAAATCTCAGCGTAATCGGTGAACATACATACAAAAAAGTGTTCAAAAATAAATTAAATTTTCATAAAATTGTTCATAAAATGAAAACTACCGGGTCAAACTATGTTATATTTTTATGGGACCAAATGGCAGCTATTCCGCATCGAACTCAAAAAGAATCACGTAAATCGGATCATTAATCTCGGAGTAATCGGTGTACATACATAAAAAAAACCTCCTCCTGCATGCGTAGCATGAACACATTGAACACCGAAGAAACGGCCTTTGTCTACAGACGAATCGGCAAAGTGACAGATTATATAGACAGGAACCTCAATCTGTCAAATTTCTTTCAATACACCTGCCTGCGTAGCATGAACACTTAATTTCTTTTCTTCCGAGACACGACAAAGACCGTTTCTTCGGTAATCATGCTACGCGTGCTGAAGTCGGTTAAAAATGGTACCTATTCAACTGTGGGGTTAATTTCGCCTTTTGTGTCCTAGACAGGCACATAGGCAGAGGTCTTCTACTTAGAACAATAATTCATCAATCTATGTAGGTAAGTTACAAAAACACAAATTGTTTAATTCATGCCTAATCAAAACAATAACTTAGGTAATTAATTCTTAACACATAAGTAGGTATTGTAGAAATATAAGCGATTTTCAATTCAATTTAATTTCTTATGGAGTGCTTGGGACCACCAAATAATATAAGGGAAGGGAGGGAGGCTGCGTCAACATGATAACTGTGATAAAGCTATCCGAAAGCGTGATGCGAATAATCCTATGAGGTTTAAGGACGTGATACTAATAACAACTCGATGGATTCTATTTTGTGTGGAAATTGCGTAGGTACTGTAAACAACTACGGTTGCTCTAAAAATGTATTGACTGATTTTATCAAATGTTGGCGCGGGAAAAGGCGACTGACGTTTCATGACCTAAAATGGCGCTGCTATGTTCCAAATTTAAATTCAAACGAAAAGAAAAACGGATCCGAAAGTGGAAAAATATTAAAAAAAAAAAATATTTTGAACGGGTAGAGTAGGTAGTAGAGTGGCCGAAGTGGCCAGTCTCGTGTGTTTGAGTAGGTTTTCCATGGTGGGATTTGTTCATGAACCTACCTAAGTTTGATTCCTGGATGGTTCCCATGATTGAAACAAAACAAAGACATACCAACTCTTTATTTTTATTTTATGTATAGTAAGTCCCTACCCTTAAAAGTAAGTTCGGTCCACCCGTTTTGGGGATTAGCCCAAACAATCAGACATACAGAGATAAACCTATTCCACTTTATTTTTAACCCCGACCTAAAAAGAGATGTGGCTCAGGTTGGCTGGACAAATTTTCAAAATAGCTTAATTTGTGACGCTACTGAATCTTACGCTTCGCACGAATCTTAGCTTGAACTCAGGCTGGCTGGACACCATGTTTTTATTGATTTCTCGTAAACCCTTACATGTGACGCCATAAATCAAACGTTATTACTGTCACAAATTGCGTTACTAAATATTGGTAAAATAACCATATCCGAAAACGCTCCTGTTATTGAGATTCGGAGGTGCCAGCCAAAAGTTTTCTACGTAAATTCAAGATGGCTGGACACAGATTTTTGCATTTTTCTACTAAACCACAGTACGTATCACAAAACTTTTAGCTCGATGCCTGTCACAAATTTAGGTGACGCCCGTTGATATGCAAAAAGTAGTCAAAATCACTTCCGTTACCAAGATTGAGAGACCAGCAAAAAGTGAGTTTTCAAGATGGCTGGACACGTTTTCGATCGATTATCTAAGATTCAGTAGCGTCACAAATTCTGAAATAAGGGTGTTTAGCCGTCACATAAAGTTCCCTATTGACCTAGTTAAATGAGAGCTATTTTGAAAATTTGTCCAGCCAACCTGAGCCACATAAATAGAGGGGTTTTGTAAGTCTGACCGCTATGTCTGTCTGTCTGTGGCACCGTAGCGCAAATTTAAAAAACCCTCTACGCCAAAAAGTAATTTAAAGATCACATTAAAAAAAAGTAGCTTAAGTAAGAAACCTTTCTAGTACGTATGTACAGACGCCAGCCCATCAAGTTACCCCAAAGTGTCAAATTTTCTCAATTGACTATGAACTTTATTTGGTTTGACATAAAGTTGAAAAACGATCAAAGGAATTTGACACATTGGGGTAACTTGATGTGCTGGCGTCTTTACTTACATTATCGGTACCCCGACGTGACATAAAATTACATGGCTCAACGATAGGAAAGTTTTATTTTTGACATTTAAAATATGAGCTTTACTTTTGGGCGTTAGGGTTTTTTTTTTGTTATTAGCCAACCAACCCGATGTCGACTTCTTATTCTACAAATGTCTAAAGTAAATTGTGAGACAGACTGACCTACAATAACAATGTTATTATGGTATGATAGAGATCTTTAGGGATCTATAGGGGAGGCCTATGTCCAGCAGTGGACTTCCTATGGCTGAAATGATGATGATGATCTACTTTCATATTACTATGCATTTAGTACAAAAAACTGTTATGTTAACATAACAGCAGTAGCTTCAATTCAATTTAAGTACCTGCATTAGATTTATTTAGGTAAGCTTTGTTAGGTGTAAATCTAAATGTAGTAGAAACCTTAAAAAAACACGTCTTCCTTAATTGCTAGCTAATCCTATTCCCTCCGCTGTCGTCCGCGATTGTGAATCCAGTAAAGATAAATTCGGGCCTATTAAGAAAACAAACCGACTATCATCAGAGCTCCCTGAAGAGTACCTACCTACAATGTTTAGAGATAATATATTTGTTTAGCAAACAGAAAGTTAGATAGTTGTCATAAACATAACGAGTTTTCTTCCCAAGGGAGATTCACGAGGTTTCTTATTATAATGGCTTTGTATAGTGTCCGATTTAGTTATTGTAGATTGCTAGCTATATTTACCGAGGTTGGCCGTAGATGGACGCAAACCATACATGACATAAGTATAATATCTAGACCCCTCCGTGCCTTGGAAAGCATGTTTAGCAGTTGGTCCCGGCTATTATGTGTTTTATTGGCATTATGAGATTGTGTGTGTTCGCGCAGCGGAATGTTGTTGAATTTAAAGATTTTAATGATGCAGATATTTAGTGTATGGCGTCGTATAATTGTGTATGGTATAAAAAAAATTGTGCACGCAGCCATTGTGGAGAAATTCACCAAAAACTGATTCCGCTGGGCGAACGTTGTCCTGGCGGAACTTTTTTTTAATCCATAGACTTTAGAAGAAAAGAGATGTGTCCAAAAATTTGTGTGTATTTGTGTGTAATTGTGTATGTATGAATAAAATTAGTGCATGCATAAACTTCAGAGAAATTCAAGTTTCCGCTACGCGAACGTTTGGCCATTAGCTAGTTTTCATATAAAGCGCTTACATAGAGAGCTGTAGATTTTTACATACGTTGTTTTGAATTTGTTTATATTTGTTTAAAAAACAGATTTAGAAAAATCGTAGGGCTTAAAAGATAAAAATATAAACGTAAAATACGCTTATTAGGTCTTAGTTCTTAAAGTATGCACTTTGGGGTCTAGATTTTCACGTTTATACAAACCTTGTAAGTGTCTGCAACATGTTGCCAAGTATCAATGATGTTCCGTTAGTAATTTAAGAGTTATAGAACAATTTACCATGAATAGATCACTGTTTACAAAGCAGTCAAATATCACGACGTTCTAAAGGAATTGCATGGTAAAATGTATGCCAATAATCAGTTTATTCATTCAACTATTCACATGCAAAATTTCATGTCATTAAATTCAATAATTAAAGAAAAACAATTATAATACTGACGAAGCATCGAAAACCTACATAACCCGACCAAGTTTGGATAGCTACAAAAAAGCGGCCGTGCAATATATTTAGGTAACATCCCAAAATGTACAGTATAATACCGGTATTGAATTGGTATAGGTGATAACACAATTGTTGTTTCGATTTAATCTATAGGTCATTTATTTTTGTACACCTACTTTTTTAAATGTATTTGACTATGACAGAAAGTAGGTACTATTTACGTAGGTACTTTATTTAAGTATGCGCTTGAGACTTGAGATATAATCGAGATATACCTATTATTTAAGAGAAATAAAATTCATACAGCTAATTTCTATTGAAGATTTCACGGATCAGGATTCTAACTAAAGACCCCTTAGGGAAATTAAATAATTACCACATGTAAGTACTACTGTTTAGGTAAATATTTATCATATTGTAGCTTATTACACTATTTAACCAATGGACTAGGCATGCACGAGCGTTCCCATTTGCAACTTTAGTGGATCAAACAATCTAATAACTTAAAAAAAAACTACTCCTTGAATCGATTTTTTAATTGATGTTTATCGTTGTACTGGTAGTGACTTATGTATGTGAGCGTGTTCCTCCGCACCCCACCAAAATATGGAGTATTATTTTGTTCGAAGCGGTACGCTTAAGGCGAGTCCTTTGGTTAAATAGTCTAAATAGAGTAGTTATGAATTGGTCAAAAATATTCTAGTGTGAAAAATAGACAACGCGCTGCGCGCAACGAGCGATAGGCGGCTTCCCGCTTGAAACGGTACTTCCATCCTTGAAGAAAAGAGAGGGCAATATTATGTTTTCATTAGCCGCGGCCCGCGCGAATTCGTTTGCTGTTGAACTTGAACCTGATTTTGTTTTATCTCCAGTCACAAACAAATGTGCAGTCAAGGACAATGTGCGTATGCGCTGTTGTTTTGCTATGCATCGCCAATTCTCTGTAATAATAATATTGACAAATTGTTTTATTTTTTCCTAACGCTTGTGTACGCAACTGTACAATATTAATAAATACTATATTGCAAGGTTAAGAACGTTTCTTAGATATATGGCACGGCCGCTTTTTTGTAGCCAACCGAACTTGGTCGGGTTATATAGGTCTTCGATGCTTCGTCAGTATTATAATTGTTTTTCTTTAATTACTGAATTTAATGACATAAAATTTTGCATGTGAATAGTTGAATGAATAAACTAATTATTGGCATACATTTTACCATGCAATTCCTTTAGAACGTCGTGATATTTGACTGCTTTGTAAACAGTGATCTATTCATGGTAAATTGTCCTATAACTCTTTAATTACTAACGGAACATCATTGATACTTGGCAACATGTTGCAGACACTTACTAGGTTTGTATAAACGTGAAAATCTAGACCCCAAAGTGCATACTTTAAGAACTAAGACCTAATAAGCGTATTTTACGTTTATATTTTTATCTTTTAAGCCCTACCATTTTTGCTAAATCTGTTTTTTAAACAAATATAAACAAATTCAAAACAACGTATGTAAAAATCTACAGCTCTCTATGTAAGCGCTTTATATGAAAACTAGCTAATGGCCAAACGTTCGCGTAGCGGAAACTTGAATTTCTCCGAAGTTTATGCATGTACTAATTTTATTCATACATACACAATTACACACAAATACACACAAATTTTTGGACACATCTCTTTTCTTCTAAAGTCTATGGATTAAAAAAAGTTCCGCCAGGACAACGTTCGCCCAGCGGAATTAGTTTTTGGTGAATTTCTCCACAACGGCTGCGTGTACAATTTTTTTTATACCATACACAATTATACGACGCCATACACTAAATATCTGCATAATTAAAATCTTTAAATTCAACAACATTCCGCTGCGCGAACACACACTATGAGATTGCCCAGAGGAGAGGACGCAAGAGGCAGCTACGATGCTTCTAAGTGAGTTTCATTTCACCTAAATTGAATAGTTTTAGATATTTATGTGTAGGTAGATACTTAAATAAATATCCAATAACAACCACTACTTACTATTGTGTGAAAGATCTTCTATGTTACAATTACTTATTTATGCAGTCGGTAAAATTAATACGCGCCTAGGAACTCGGTCGTTCCTATGCTTAAATATTAATTCCGACTACGGAACTATTCACTGTTGATCACTCCACGCGATATTGGTGGGATTCTTTTACTTACGAGCAATGATATTTTAAGTAAAAAGGTGTAAATAGGATAGGTTACCTAAACACTCACGCACGCATCGCGTCGTTGACGGCGCGACACGACACTGAGGTCAAGTGTGGCTAGTTAGCCATATTTTAACGTGTGGCTTGCTGAGCGATTATAACCTATGCACACCTTTTTACTTATAATATCATAGAATAGGTATATGTGGTGGACGTCAATTTACCTATCTAGTGGACTATTCCTACTCTTTCTTACAGGGAAGACGCCTGTGTCTCAGCAGGACTTTATAGTCTGATTATGTATGTTATCTTATATCTATAGGTACTTAGTAATGTTTTAGGATGAATGATTTAATTATTAGTTCTTTTGTAGAGATTTTCTCAAAACTTTCACTAGGTACTAAAAAGCTTTGTCTTCATAGATTAATAGGTACCTATACCTATATAGGCTATATTTGAGGGGATGGTGTATTGTATTATATATGCCTAGATTGTTTCCTCAACTAACAACCTATACTTTACTAGCTAAACCTACTAAATTTCCCCAATTGCCCTGTTGACAGATGGGATCTTAGAATACACCTCGGCTCTCAGGACCAAGGTTGCGTAATCTCAGGTACAGTCAACTGCCCGCAAGATGTATGGAAGGACCCGTTTGTAAGCCCCTACACATTAATCTAGGGACAGACAGGATTGTGATGGAAATCTTGAAGGGGCCCCGGTGTAGATACTACCTACTAGTAAGGTAATATAACAATTTTATTGGGGTACATTGTAGGGGGTCGGTAGCGACCCAATTATGTCCGGTCTGTCATAAAAGACCGAATGTTTTTTTATGTATACCTAGGTACAGGAGATGCAAAAAGAGTAGCGAAACTACATATTTTAAAACGACCAGAATGACTACTTACATTTAAAAAAAGCGAAAACAACTTATAGCCGTGCAGCTTATTATTTTGATAGATAACGCAGTTTAGGACATTTCAGTGGGTTTTTTATATTGTATACTTACCAGTGTCCCGCTTCGGCATTATTTTATTGAGATTTTCATACAAAGCCCTTTCTATCGTCTTATTGCTTCCTTAACATACGAAATTTCCCTTTTGAGGCTTAGCAGTTTTGGCTGTACACTCTTAGTAAGTCCAGATATCAGGTACAAACGATGTTTTATAATTACTTACTTGAGCATGATTTAAAAAAGCTTTCTGCAGTTTTTAGTACACCCTCGTTTCGCTAGTTAAGTTTTAATACCCATGGGGGCGAGCTTTCGGCCATCAATCAGACCCAAAACAAGACTTCTGGCTGCAACTGAGAAATTCCAGATGGAAAAAACTCAATAACACTTTGGCTGACAAGAGGTTAAACCCAGGCCTCACGTTCAGCAGTAGCGTTTGACCAACCATTAGACCAACGAAGCAGCTCTGTCTAATCAATTACAAATTCTAGGTTGTCTGGCAAGCTGTCAAGTAGCTATCTAGTGCAGCAGTACCTACGGTTGAAAGTAGGAATGTAGTAATGGAGTTAGTTCCACCGGGCAGCGCAAGGGAGATGATAGACCTCCGATTCAAGAGTCAGTGTCGGCGGTCGTTTATCGAGTTTTGAAGTAAATGTGACAGATCTAGGCTGCAAGACCTGTGGTTGGTAGCCCTGACTGCTATGCTGGTGCTCGTGGGTTCGATTCCCACCCAAGACAAATGTTTGTGTGATGAGCACAATCATTTGTTCTGTGTCTGGGTGTAATTTATCTATAATTTATGTTGGTATGTATTTAGAAATATATAAGTATGTTTATCAGTTGTCTAGTATTCATAGCACAAGCTCTGCTTAGTTTAAGGCTAGATCGCGTTGTCTGTAAATTGGTGACGAGGCGGGACAGGCTTTCCCGCCCTGAAAGCCTGTCCCGCCATTCCGCCACCAGGACCTCGCGCAGCTGCGTCCGACGCAACTCGATGTGGCAGTAGGTACACACTTTTTTTTTTGCCTTTTCACACCTGCTCCGGGGGTCACGGGATTCGTCCGCGACCCCCGACTGGTGTCGGCCCCAATCCGAGGGCCTCGTCACGTCAGCGAGGGGAGTGAGGTGTTAGACTCCCCTCGCGACGTCTAAGGCTGCGTTTCCATTGAAGAGGAGTTAGGTGGAGCGGAGCGGAGACATGTCAAAATTGTCCTATCACAGGCGAGACGAGTGACGCTACGAGGAACTCAACCAGTGTGATTGGTCTATTTCTGCACGTCTCCGCTCCGCTCCACCCAATTCCGCTTCAATGGAAACACAGCCTTAGAGGGGCGCGCGTGAACACGACGCGCCGAGTAGGTACACCCTGGCCTACCCTTTGGAGATTACAGCCGCTAAGTTTCGTATGTTGTGTAGTAATTTTTTACAACAAAGATTTTACATGCTTGACGACTCTATTATTAATTATATTTCTGTTCATCATGAAATAAAATTACGAAAATTGTGTAAAAACTCAAGTTTTTTTAACACAAGACTTTTCATAAGCGCTCCGTATTTTACGGCGGATCCCTAAAAGTCTGTCGTTTGCGGTCTCCCTGAGTATACACTACAAATGTATTTCTCCTGAGTATTGCTTTGAAATCACTTCCAACCTTCACGTTTGTAAAGCCAGGTTCACTTTGTACGTTTTATTAACTTCGGTTGGAAGGGAAGCAGTGTAGCTATTGATTTGTATACTGAAATATAAAAGTATACAGTGAACACAAACAAACTCACAACTTTTTAATATGTATAAAGGATTTTTTTATAACATAACTAAAGAACGTACTTTAACCAATAAACGCAATTTTCTTTGTTTCTTTTTATTTATTTTTTTAGTTTCATTATTCTTTACTATTCTTCGTTTGCCCCTATGTGTTTTCGAACATAAACCGTTAGAAACCGCATTTGAAGTTCTGTTTGCAAATCAACTTCACAAAAATGTATGACTTTAATTATAACAGGCCTCTTATTTTGCTACTGCATGGCAGAGGCCTCTTCAAAGTCAAATCATTTATTTCAATTAGGCCATTTAAAAGGCACTTTTGAACGATAAACTTACAAGTTAAATAAAATTTAATGATTCTAGTTGCCCCTTCCAAAAGGTAGTTTTGTATGGAGAAGAATGGGCAAGAAACTCCATACATCTTCTCATACAGAGAAGGCACCACGCCACGCTTTCACCAATTTCAGACTTTTATTATCCACATTACGCTAGGTATGTTTTAAGTCCCACGGGGGCGAGCTTTTTGCCATCAAACAGGCACAAATCTAGACTCCGGGTTACTACTGAGAAATTCTGGATGGTAAACTCAATACCACAGCTTGACCCGGCTCAGTGAGGTCCCGGGTTCGATCCCCGGGGACCTCATGCTCAGCAGTAGCGCTTGCGACCTTTAGACCAACAGGCAGTATTAGCATATTATACAAAATCAATAAATAAATATGTCGTGTTAGTCTAAGATCCCGTTATGTTAAGTTAAGTTTTTTTTTTTAATTGTTTACTAATCATATTCTGGACTGTTTTTTTTTAGACAACCCATATATAATATATTTATTGATATATTAAATTACATATAAAATAGGTTTCATCCATTAACCAGCTCGGTGAAGGTCGTTCTTAACGGGATCCTATACTATGTCGTTCAGAAATAAGAAGTTGTGAAGTTGATTACTCTAGTACAGAGTCTATGGTAAACGCCCCGTGACGTTAGCTGTCATTTCAAATGGCGGTAACGATGTCACGTGGATGGAGTCGGATTGGCGAGTAGTAGCTAGTTGATAGAGCTGAGTTGTACTTGAGACACCAATGAAGACACTAGTCCAATACGAAACTGTCGGTTTACCTATTTGAGTTATGGTGTGAGATTACTATTATTAAAGTAAGGTTATTAACTGCAATGAAAGATTATTATTCTCCGTTATAAACCTGGTTACCTGGTACCACGAAACCCTTGATCTGTCGGCCCTACCGCTTAGCCATCGTTGACGCCGGCAAACATATACCTATATAAAACCTTATCATTTCATTTCACTATCAAACATTTTTGTTCGCAGTAACATTTCGTTTCTATACCAGTATTCCGGATGCGGTTCCCCGGTTCTAATCTCAAGGGATAAAGTATATTTGCGCTTAAGCCTGGATCCCGGCATCTAATCTACATTGAATTGTGACCGGAATTACTGTTGTCACAATTTGTTGGATATTAAATTATCAAGAAAGGTCAGTAGGTACCTATTATTTAGGTATATAATAAAAATAAACAAATTGTATTTTTGTTTTATTTTGTACGTATTTTATATAAGTATGTATTCAGGTAATGGTTACTTCCTTAATATGTATCGACGTACAATAGGTATACATACTTGCCTGCACACTTTTAATATGTAAGCGAGATATTAAAGTCTTCAAGAAAGCTCATCTTTCGTATTGTTTTTGTCACCAATAATTCTTGCTTCGTTCTTCAAAAAAAACGTTGCCCCGCACTAGAAATTTCTCTTCTACATTGTGGCCGTGGGTGCGTTAACAAACATTTAAACCCACACACAGGAACAGCCGGTCCCGGGACAACTAACTGTAGGCCTTACAAATATTCGTTTCGTGCGGGAATCGAATCTGCGTCATTAAGCGCAACACCTTGCCACTGCGCTATACGTATCGTAACAAATACCCAATGGGGTGGAAGTGCTCATGATAAAAACAAATCTTACTATGATGCCAAATTACTAACACGAGGATATCAAACAATAAAATGGCTGTTTCATACACTTGTATCGGGTAAACATTGCATTTTAAATAACACAACTGTATTTATTTTAAATCGCTAAGTTTTTTTATTTGAAAGCTGTTTTTAATATGCCTGTTCACATACATTATCTCGCGTCTTTTTTCGTGGGGTAGACAGGAATAATATACAAAGCCACTACTATTCTTTACTCTTTTAACTACGTCTATCACGATTAGTTAGTGCATTTGGAATGTACAGAGGCCAGCACATCAATTTACCCCAATGTGTCAAATTTCTTTGATAGTTTTTCAACTTTATTGCAAACAAAATAAGGTTCATGTTCAATTTGAAAAATTTGACAGTTAGGGGTAGCTTGATGTGCTGGCGTCTGTACCTATCGTAAGTATCTATTACTAGGTACTGGAGGTCAGACCATGTAGATAGTGCATTACATACAAACGCGTAGGTATTTTATACCCACATTCTACACCACACGACATGTTAAACCGACTAGAAAATATGACAGTTTCTAACATTTTATTTTTCCACAATTCGTTAGGAACTGCAAATTTCAGCGGATCCGAAGGTAGGATATATACACGACATTGTATAGATTCAAAAAGCTGCATACTGCAGGCACATACCGTCATGAGATTTCCAATTTCCGCGCGTCCATCCGTTTTCATTGGTCTTCCAATCAACCGTTGGTGTACACACCGAGGTACCTTCGAGTATCTAAAGCTCAGTAAAAATAAATTTTAAAACATGTCGCGGGGAATATTTTTTGTTCACATTGGTTTTAATACAGGGTGGATGGCACACCGTAGCAAATACAACAATACCGTGAGCTCTGCAGTGCTATTTTGTGCATTTCACGAGGTGGCAACATGACAAGATAATGTTAAAAAAAAATAACAGGCAATAGCAATAAGATTATGTTCCTCACACACCATTACGCATTAACAGATTTTCTGTTAATTTAAAAATCATCGCTTCGTAGTAAAGAATAAATAGCTGTTTATATGATATTCTTTTAAAACACAGATTGAAGCAATATCCGGAGATTAAAAGGACTTATTCAACCGTCCGTCCGGGTAAAAATTGGAGCCTATTTTAGAAAAAAACGTTTTTTTTCTTTGTTATCAATACTAAATTACTCCTCAGAGCCCTCAGGCATCGATATGATTGATTAGCTTAGAACCACAGATCTGTTATCATCTGTCTAGCCTTTTCCCAATTATGTTGGGGTCGGCGTCCAAACTTTCCGAATGCAGCTGAATACTAGTCTCAATCTCATGCATAACAGGCGTGGCTATAATCACTGGGTTTTTATGATATCAGTGAACGAAAACAACGTGACGAAACCTGCAGGTCTAGCCATATTACAAATTCTATTTCACTATCGTAATCGATAAGGCGACAATAGAAAGAAAATGGCGTACATGGAATCAGCTGTTTGTCAATTGTCAAGTGTTACCGAGTAGAATTTGTAATATGGCTGAAAATGAAATAAGTACACTTTCTTTCTATAATAGAAATAGAATAGAAATAGAATTTGTAATATGATTAGGCCTGCTGAACTTATAATTATTATTAGTGGTCGCAATTCGCAATTCGCCAGTTTAGCTATTAGGTACACTCATTCTCTCCTCTTATATATACCTAGAGCTAGTTTTTTTCCGGCTGAGGTAACAGATATCATCATCAGCAGTCACTTAGTGAAATACGATCGTTTTAGGTTTGTGCACTAGTTATCTCTACAATAAACTTTAACAACGCCAAATGTGACTTGCCTCCGCACGCACTTCAAGTTATCAATTAACTTATTACTAAAATATTTAGGGGCATGAGTATGAGGAACAGGGTGTTAAGTTCCTCATCTCTCATAAAAAGAAGGATCTTCAAACCAGACGGATGTTGTCTCTCGTGGGCTACTACTGCCCGACGGATGTTGTCCGGATCTTATATGTATACATTCAATCGCACGAATAACCATAACATCGCGCTGTTGGATGTCAGTCATTAGTTCGTATGTGGCGAGATAGATGGCGCTGCATACATAACTTATCACATTATTATCGCCAGTTATTTTTTATTTAGAGGGATTCAGAGCGCTTCCAATGTTTGTTTCTGAACAAAATAAATAATTTCCTTGTTTTCCTGTAAGCCTTGCAAGTGAAATCGAGGGCAGAAGCTATTATAAAGATAAGTCAGAAATACGCGTACCCGCCTACAAAGTCAAAGTAAAACCATTTATTTCAATTAGGCCCCTATAAGGCACTTTTGAACGCCGAACAAAAACTAACTTTAAAAATGATTCTAGTTGTCCCTTCCAAAAAGTAAATTTGTATGGAGAAGAATAGGCAAGAAACTCCATATTTCAGTTAGTGTGGTTATTAATGCTAGTATTATTTATTATTATTTTATGTAATAATAAAAAAAAAGAAGGCAAAGCCCTTTTCTCGAGAAAAGGCACGAGCACGGACCACCACGCTTGTTCGAGGCAGATTGGCGATTTCAAACTTATGTTGACTGTAAGTCCAGTTTTCCTCACGGTTTTAAACTTCTCCGATGTCAATGAAATATGATGAACGAATGAAATGTAAAATGATGAATGATTATGTACTTACTCGACATTGACAGAGTAATTTCCCAGTTCGCTAAAATGTAATGATGTAAAACCTCATACTTGACAAGACATTATTTAATCAAGAGACCGCTCTCTCCTACTCAGAAGTTGCTAAGAGTCCTTGTTGCCCGCGTTTGATTGACAAGATAACACAAAATAAAGAGCTATTCCTTCCGCAATGGCTCCATCAAATTGTCACTTCAGGTTAACATTGTGGATTTTATCAGATCCAAGTTCAAAATAAGAGATGTAAAGTATTATTGGGTTTTTCCATCTAGAATGTAACAAACTTCCGTTGATTGATCAATATTTTTTAATGGTTGATTTTTATTGTTAACTCCCGCTTGAAGATTAATTGTTCAGGTTCCTGCAGGTGAGTTTATCCTTGGCATTCTTTTGTGTGTGCTCCTGGCGCCCGAATTTTTACTATTTCTTATGGTTATTTAGAACACACCACACATTTTTCATATCGTACCCATAACGATTTTTTTTGCTTTCACCGCGATTGCAAATTTTAGCTCTATTTTCAACCGTATATAAAAAGGTCCCGAATATAAATAATCCTCAATTTGGCTGTCTTACCTCGTTGGTCTCTTCGAAGACCCGTGCGTTATTAACGCGAAGCGTGTCTCGACCACGCTCAAGGACATCCAGTTGGCGCGCAGGATTAGAGAAGCAAGCGCTGCTGCTGCACACGTCGACCACAATACAGACCGTTGTGTGTGTATTGTGTGTTCACAAAAAAGGCCCTTTTCAGAGCCACATATGCATCTGATTATGAAATGTTTCTTTAAATCAGACGTCATACAAAAGTTACCCTATCCCGCCCGCCAAACCGGCATCCCAACCCTCAGATTTAAGTTAATACAGTCGTCATGCCAGAGCTATAATAGAAAGCATCTCTTTATGTATGGATGATATACAATCGGTTTAAATTATAACCTCCTACTACTGCTATTTCAAATAGTACTACCTAATTTAGTATTGTAAACACCATTGAGACACACAGCACAGTAGTTCATTTTAAAATTATGAAATAAGTATCTTCCAAAATCAATACATTTCAGTAAGGTACTTAGGTTAGGTAGTTAGGTTCGCTATAGGATAGTTATGATAAGTTAGGTTAGGTTATACATATATATATCTCGTCATTTTAATTCTATCTAACACAAGAAGAGATAAAAGCACATAAGGGACTGGCCTAATATTCTCGATTTTTTAATAGAGAAGGGGATTAATGGATCTACACACTTTGACAGACTATCTCTAATGTTCTTGTGTTGTTTTATTTTAAGATCTTTTAAAAGCTTTTGTAACAGCCTGAAGGTTTTTATATTAAAATCGAAACTTCTATGGGCAATTGGGCATGCCATTACATAATTCTTAAGCCGAAAGTAAGCGCGTGTGATGAGCTTTAATACTGTTATTGGCATATTGACAAAAAGTTTTCGAATTCCTGAGCTACTTATTTTCTACATCTGAATATACTAGGCCACGTGTAGTCTCTAAATTAATTCAGTATTTCGTTGCTTCTTCCTACCTGTACTGTATCATTATTTATTATTTTCCAGCTAGTTTTAATTTTATCATCCGCTGATTTAATTCAATTGCTAATGTAACGAGATTTAGCAATCTTGCACACACTTTTAAAAGTTTTCGAATATTAAGCAACATGCTGATGAAAGTTTGTTTTTCAATGCAGCGGTGTTATTTTGTATAAATCATCCAGTAAAAATGTTGGTGAAGTGATGCGAGTTGAGTCATTCCATACTACTAATAGGCAGTTCACTTCACTTAATTTTTGACGGGGTGATTTTTACTGATTCGACAGACAGTTGTGTGACAAACATACAAACGAAGTAGCACCATAAGGGTTTCATATTTCATACATACCTACATACAAAAGCTCATGCCTTTTCCCCCATCGGGGTTGTTAGCAGTTAACCAACTGCTGCAACACACCTGCTGCAATTCTTGCTATACTTCTGTTGATGCGCGCAGACCGTTCGATATTACTACGCACCTAGACCTGTCTAAAGGATATCACCAATAAGATCCATCATTTTTTTATCGCGTCTTTCGTTTGACTGCGATCCTTAAGTAAGCAGTGATACAATAAGGGGTCTTTCTTACTTCATTTTAGACTAACATAGAAGCAAAAGTGTTCAGAAGCGAAAGTTTTTTTGCAGTTTTTTTGTAATACCACAAAGACATTCAACACTTACCGAATGTATAGGACTTCCTTCCTTCCTTCCTTTAGAAGTGACCACCGCCTTTTTCAATGCCGCCTCTGGACTATTTCTTGTGGGGTTACGTTAAGGATGAAGTGTAAAAACAAGCTATGACACCGTTGTAGACCTAAAAGTAGCCATAGAGACAATTTTAACGCAAATTCACCACATGAAGATACAAAATGCAATTGTAAGATCATTACCTAAACGTGTTGAATATTGTATTGAAAAAGGCGGTGGTCACTTCGAGTACCTACTAAAGTAAATTAAAGTATGTGGAAACAATGCATTTTATTCATTTAAGACATCATGTTTCATACAGACATTTACTGCTCAAGACCTACACAATCGATATCTAAATAGAAATAGTGTAGGTTTTTTTTTTCAAAATAACCGGGTTCGATTCCCGAACGGAGTACAGATGTTTTTTAAAATGTATGAATGCAGTTTCGCTTTTTATTAAATTCAATGACATGGTTCCTCAGAACAGATCTTCGAATGTCTTATAGTTTCAGACTATCCCATACTGACCCATTTGAATGAGACAACCAGTATATTAATCGTCATCTCTCGCTCACGTTCGCGTGATCTCGCTCAAGTATGCCCCGCCTCCAACAGCTGTTTTCGTTATTTAAGTTTAACTAAATAGTGGGATATTTAAAAGTTGATTTCGTTTTTTTTACTTTTGATTACGCAAATATGATCAGTAACAGGTACGGAAACAGCCCATTTTTGCTTGTACTAATTAAAAAATAGTGGTGTAAAGTACCTATATTAAATCTCTTTGCAATACAACGATGACATCGGCTTGTCTTTTGTGTGAAATACCACTCTTTACAGCTTCTGGAGTGTAAAAATAAAAACGCTTTCACTTTTAGTCCTCGATTTACCAGTTTTATTCAATTTATATTTGAGGCATCCCTTTATTTACGGTTGACAGACTCCGGAGTGGCGTTTACATAAATTGGCCATTAGCACGATGGATGTCCCACTTTATAAGTTTCCTGTTATGTTTACAAAGATATAAGAAAAATGTAAATGTCTCATTTTCATTATAATAATGCAAATGGTTTTCTATCTTCTTGGGAAATATTGTGGTGGGTGTCGACGTAAGCGAGCGAAAAGAATTGTAGTTCATTATTACCCGTGGTTGGAGAAGCAAAAAGGAGGGTTGTGATTTTTCTCATAAGAGTTTGGCGTTGGCCAGCGTCAAGGGGTATCTTTTTTTACCTAGTTACTGGAATGTGGAGGTAAGATAGGCAGTCACTTTATGTAAAACGCTGGTATTCAGTTGAATCCGATAAAACTAGAAGCAGACTTGAACATATTGGAGAAAAAGCTAGTCAAATGATGAGATATTAGCGTTGTAATCAGTTGTGGGAACCTTAAGCTATGTGTTGATTCAGGGCATGTAGTACTTTGACATGTTCATAAATATCGAAGTGAGTCGAAAAATAAAACGGACCTACAACGTTGTTTTAAATGTATAAAAACCTTCTTTGAAAAATAGCTAAAGCCGAAATCCTGTTTTCAAGTTCGAATAAAAAATAAAAGATCCCGTATAGTCGGGAACATTCCATTTACACAGTCAATAAACCGCAATCCATTTCGTTCTATCAACGGTTGAGTAAAAGCCGCGTGTCAATCCGATGGATTTGGGGTATTTTTTTAAATGTTCTGGCAATATCTATATTTTTGTCAGTTGATAGCTAGAAGGTAGTTGCTATGTTGCTATGATATGACTATCTATACTATATATATACTATAATAATAATAACATTATAAAGAGGTAAAATTTGTAAGTTTGTATGTTTGTAAGTTTGTATGTAGGGGGTAATCTTTGGAACTAATGATCCAATTTTAAAAATTATTGTACTGGTGAAAAGCTACACTATTCCCGGTGGACATAGGCTACTTTTTATCCCCGTATTCCCACGGGAACGGAAACTACGCGGGTGATACTGCGTGACGTCTGCTAGTGTTGAATATATTTATTGACATATTAAATTTAATATAAAATAGGTTCCAGCTCGGTGAAGGTCGTTCTTAACGGGATCTTAGACTAGTATTGTTTCGGTCTTGCGGCCAACTTCTTGCCAATTTTTCAAAATTGGTAAGGAGGTGGCCGCAAGGAGGATTTTAAAGCACAAGTAAAGGGAAAAAAACAGAAAATTGTTAAAAATAAATATCACACAAGATTTTTTAACATCACTTTTTCAACAACAGAGTGATAATTTGTTCTTAAATAATAATCTTGGGTCATTTGAATTAATTTATACTTGGTGTGGGTAAAACAATTATCGTATGGGAAAAGATCCTGCTCCTATTTCTTTTCACATTTGCAAAGATTCGCGTTCACCCATTTAGCCATCGTCATTTAAATTATAAATGACGATGGCTAAATGGGTAATATCTACGAATTACGTAGATATTGATAGCGATCAGACGTGTTAGCAATTTGATGCAAAACGTACCTAAACTTAGCCAGGGACATGGGTTTATCTCGATCAGGGATGGGTTCTAGCTTAACGACCGAGTACTAATACTAATTAAGAGCCTTGTTAATTAACGTTACAGGTATAACGTAATTTTGGTTTCTCCTTACACTGCTGTTGGTACAAATATAAGACTAGCAACAGACTTATAACACGCGATGCCACGCGACGTCAATATGGTGTTCTCATTGGTTTGGTTTGACCAATAAAACCGCGTGGGATGGCGTCGGGTGTTACAAATGTGCCTTTAGCCTAATGTATTTTGTTTTGCTATGACTTTTAACTGACATAATACTATTCTGACAGTCAGCAACACTGTTCTGTAAGAACCACCCTGTGAAAAATTAAGTGATTTGAAGGTGAATTAAGCTGTCATTCCATAGTAATGTTAGGTACCTATTGACAGTTCACTTCACTCAAGTTTTCACGCGGTGACTTTTAGTGAATCGACCGGCAGATCACTAAAAACAGTGTTGAAATGAATCCAATATTTTATTATAAAATTATTATTATTAATACTTATACTCAGCGGTGGCCAAGTGGTAGCTGCCCCAACTTACGAACAGTAAGTCGTGGGTTCGAACCCAGGCAGGCGCATTACTTTGTGTAATTTATTTCATCACCACTGCTCTCAAAAACGGTGAAGGAAAAGATCGTGAGGAAACCGGCATGTCCTAGAACCAAAAATCCGAAGTATGTGACATCTACCAATTCGCACTGGGCCCGCGTGTTAGATTATGGCCCATACGCAAAATACGCGCTTTGACGTGGAGTTGCGGATACCAGCCCGGCATTTTTTTTTTTACTAAATATGGTAAGTTGAAACAATTTTTATCAAAATTTGTTTATTTTAGAAGAATTAATGTGAAACGATAAACGTTCTATGATTACGTATAAATGTTCACCGCTGCTTCTTTTGGGTTTATATCATTGGCAATGTAATTTTCGACTAAAATGAAATAATAAAACTAAATGCATGTTGCATATAATAAATGTCTGCCTCCAGTTACACTGGAAGCTGACCCCAAAATAACATAGTTGGAGAAAGGCTAGGCAGATGGATTGATTGTATTATTTATTTATTAAAGAACTACTACATTGTGTGTGAATGATGATGCGGTATCGACTGACATGCTACCGACACATTGACATACAAAGACATTCAATACCTATAGACCGGACATCACGAACAAAATTTTCATCCGAAAAAGTGTGTCCTGCTGGATACAAGTCTTTTCGTAGTACGCTCCGCTAATCATCATCTGCCTAGCCTTTTCCCAACTATGTTGGGGTCGGCTTCCAGTTTAACCGAATGCAGCTGAATACCAGTGTTTTACATGGAGCGACTGCCTGTCTGACCTCCACAACCCAGTAACTGGGTAACATGATACCCCTTGGTTAAACTGGTTGTCAGACTTTCGGGCTTCTGACTTCAAGTAACGACTGTCAAAGATCTACAAATGACAGCCGGGACCAACGGCTTAACGTGCTTTCCGAGGCACGGAGGAGTCTTGGTATGTAATAAATGGTCACCCATCCACGGACCGACCTCGTCAAGCGTAGCTTAACCTTCGATCGACCCATGCGGCTGTTATAATTTAGCCACAAGCTCCTCCGTAGTACGCTCCGCTAATGATAAATGATAAATGATATTTATTTCTGTAAATAGGTTTTCACAAACACTTTTACACGTCTTTTTTTTTTAACTAGTAGATAAGATCGGTGTTTCACTACCTGACTACTGCCGCTGCCGCTGCCGCTCCAATATTCATATATTATTCTAGATGGCGTTACTGAGACATGGGATCAAAGTTTTTCTATGACATTTCCTTGACATGCCCTCTCTATAGTATTTTAAATCTCTTTGTTGACATATGACTTGAAATTTATCTTCTGAATCTAGACGCTCAAATTACACGTCCAAGCCTACACCATAACATCGTCATCTTGATGGATCTATTCGGTTGCAGTCTAGGGTTTGAGATGGTGTGATTAGTTTTCGTGATTAATAGCCTTATATCGAGGTCTTCGTGTGTCGATTTTAGGAGTTATTGCGACTGTCCCATGTCAAACGTTGGCGGTGATGTATGACTGAGTAGAACAGAACCTTTTAGCTTTGTATTTAGAATTTAAAATCGAGGAGTTACTAAATTTTGAAGACATCTAACATCTACATATACTATGGGTAAGTGTATTGATCAGAGTTCGTTTTTTCTATACGCGTGACATAGATTGATGACTGATAATAATAATAATAATAATAAACAGCAGTCATCGTGCCGATAGTCGTGACGGCCAATGGCATAATAGCCAAGAGCCTCGACCAACACCTTAAGAGGCTCTCGTTAGGCAGCTGGATCAAGGGCTTGATCCAGAAGGCAGTACTCCTGGACACGGCGCGCATTGTTAGGCGTTTCCACCGCTAGCTTGGACCCTGTTCCCGATACCGGTGGGCTATCGGGAACAGGGTTCAAGCTAGCGGTGGTCAGGGCTCCTGAGAGAGAAAACGCCTATTTTTACTATTTTTTATATTTTTAAATGTTTTTTATTTATTTTTGTATTTAAATATTTAAAAATATAGTAGATACGTATGTTAAGGAAAATAAAGGAAATAATAATAACTATTATTTTACTAGGTACAGTTGTTCAAGTAGTCGCAACTGCGACTGCTATAAATTGAGGTTCTGGGTTCGATTTCCGGGTCTTAACATAACTACAATTCATTGTGCGTACAGCTAGGGAGTGGAATTATCTGCCGGAGTCGGTGTTTCCTGATAGCTACAACCTACGGGTCTCTAAGTCAAGGGTGAATAGGTTACTTTTAGGCAAGCACATCATCGCTTACCATCAGGTGAGATAGTGATCAAACGCGAACCCATCAAGAATAAAAAAATAAGAAAAATACGGCTGATTGTACCTACACAAACCATTTTTATTTAAAATCAAAGCGAGTTTGTCGCCTCATCGTTCGACATGCTCACAGAACGGACATTCCCGTCTCACATCGACGGTAAAATTGAAAATATCGACCAAAGAGCTGGAAACATTGCAGGCATGTGACGTACGACTTGTGATACTGGCGTTTTGTTTTGCATTCATTTAATTCCTAAGTCCTTGTCCAGAAAGAACGAATTCGCTACGAATTGATACGCGATTTGAAGCTCAATGCTTTGAGTGTTGCATACATTATTTATAGAGCTTCTAGCTGAAGAGCAATGTATTACAAAACGCATCAAACTCACGCGTATATCTGGGTAAGGCCTAACCTTCCGCCATTCCTTTTTTCTAACCTAGTAGGTGCAGGCATCTAACATTCAAAATTCGAATCCCTTTGTAAATTTCAATAAGATTTTTGTATTTTTATGGTACCTATTTTAATTTTGAATAAATATATTACTATATTACTAATTCTGTTACTAATTCAATTATTTATTGCAGATCTGCGACAAAGAATGACTGTAAGTATAAGCCTGCATCATTCCACTGCTGGGCTAAGGCCTCTTCCCATGACTTCCAGCTATTTCGATCCGGGGCTAAAATGGACAACTGGTCGTTTGCTTAGTCCAGCTTATCTTATATGAGGTCTGTCGAGACGCCTTCTCGCTATGTCAGAGCGTGGTGGTTATTCTGACTCAGAGCTCATTGGACGTAGGGGCTTTTTGAGCAACAGCAGTGATCCCTGTTTTGAGTTTACCTAGGCATTATTGTGAACAATAAGTTTCACGTAGGTATAGGTTACCTATTTCCTCAAGTTTATCAGTTTTTCCTTTACAGTTGGAATCAATCTTTGTTATGAAATTGTTAAAAATACTAATTATGAAATCGTGTACTTTTGTACGCTTTCTGGATAAATATGGCTGTTGTTATTTTTTTTTGTTTTTATGTACTTACCTATGTCTTGTACCAATATTTGCAAAATATCATATCTTACTTATTTTCATTTAGACCACTGCGCACAATGAAGTCTAACAACAAGTACCCAAAGTAAAACAAATATTTAATTTAAAAAGGTTTAATAGTTTAAAATTTTCGGTAGTAAAAGTAAACTTAAAGAATTTTCCCTCTGTTCGAAATCACTAAACAAGATGTATTATGGCCTCAAAAACGTTAATTAGAGCATCTGTCAAGTATCTCAGTGTCGAAGGTCATTAATATAGATAGGAGGCTTACATATAAGCCTCCCACCCAGTTAAGATAAGACCTGATTGATGATGGCGACGATTATTTGATATTCTATTTGTTTTCTTTGAACTCTTAGGATGAAGTTCACCATTTTAATTGGACACGACCAGTAGTGTTATTCTATAAAGTGAAAGTATATTGCTGCTGGTGCTGCTGTCATATTTTTTGCACGTCTGTGCATGCTTATAATTGACAGTAGCTAACTTATCGCGGAAATATATTTATAGAGTAGACAGTAAGGAACATCCAAACCGCGTTTAGGCTTTTGCGAAATTGGTTCTTGTCTATGTTATGCAAATTTAGCTAGTTAAGTAAAAATTTTTCACAGTTTGGTATGGCGTAGCAGTCAGGCGGCGTAGCAGTTACTATACTACTACGCTTTCGTAGCGGATTGCTACTCCCTCCAAGTATTTTGCTACGCATAGCTACGTCATGTCCATCTTAGTTATTTTTTTTCTTCTGCGGCAACTAAGCTGATGTCGACTATTCTGCCAACGTCTGAAAAATAGTTACTGACACAGCAGCTATGATCAGTGAGCCAAACGCACGACCCAATGGTTTCCTTTACATGGCAGATGACAGATGAAGATGGCGGGAAGAGCTTCAAGGAGGACTTCTTCGATAAGGACTGATCCCGATTAGCGATTCGTTCCACCTGACAAGGTGTCAGACAGAGGTGGAACGAAAGTTGGGAGGCCTTTGCCCTGCAGTGGGACACTATAGGCTAGTAATAATAATAATGATAAATAATAATAGAACAGCAGCTGTGTTTCCCTAACAAATTCTTATCAACAACAATTCTTTGTCACCTGTCACCAAAGCCGACGTTTATCACAATGTCAGTTCAGGTGTATAATGGAAGCATCAAGTTGTCAGACGCCCTTCGTCACGCCAACGCTGAACTTCCATTTCGTAATGACGTCAGTCATGCGCCCCTTTTCACAGACTTTCAATTAGCCGGAGTGACAGGGTGAAGAGACAATCGCGCGATGTTTCGCACCATATCGCACGCCACGTGGGCAAAAGTTTCATATTAAGAAATGTGTTAGGTGTTCGTTATTTTCTTTTTTTTCTTCATAATTTTCTTTCTTTTTTTTCGTGGGGGTATGTGGTAACAAGACAGAAAAATATGCTACAATCGTATTGGATAAGCAAGTGATATTTTTTCACATTTGTAGATAAATAATTCAAAAAAGGTTGCCATTCCCTTTTTGTCAAACTAAATTTATTTAAGCTATTTTAATCTTTTTCTCTCTTGTACAATAAGAAAAGGACGGACATATGCAAGAGCTGTCAATTTAAGTCTGACTGGCCTGTTTGTCTAGTAGTTAGTGTCCCTGACTGCTATGTCGAAGGTCCTGGGTTCGATTCCCACTCAAGATAAATCCTTGTGTGTTTTGTCTTGTTTGTGTGTAATTTATCTATAATACGTAATTACGTAGTAGCTGTTTAGTACCCATGACACAAGCTCTGCTTAGCTTGGGACTAGATGGCGTTGAGTGAGACTTGTGGAACATTTTATTTTATTTATTTATTTAAGTTTATATTTACATATTTTTTTCAAACTGACTTTAGCTGGCATTTCAAACGCATCGACTAAAAACATGACGAAGTTTATTCGAAAACCTAATTTGACATCTACTTCTTATCCGTCTCCGTCTGTCTCTGTCCTTTCTGTAAAGCTTAAAGTTAGTAAGAGGTATTAATTCTTCAATTTTAGTTATAGATAGATTTATTTACTTGCATAGAATGTGGATAATTAGTAAAATTTGATGTAACAATAATTTTGGATTATACAATATGCCATTAGGCAAGCATTTATACAATATGCCATTAGGCATGCTAAATTTTATTTACTTAATACCGCCAAAAATTTTATTAAACATAACATGTTTAGTAAAATTGATTTTTTAATTGTAATTTTATTGAATGTTATCGTAATTTATTTTTGTGTTGTCTACATCTGTCGGATTGGAACGATTCTGTAAGGCTAGCTGTATGTATGTGTCTAATAAATAAATATTTTTATTATGTTTTAAAATATAGGAATCGGCACAATTATCAAGTGTAACTAAAGAAAGCACCGAGTAACTCCATTGAAATAGCGTCGACAATTTTAATTACTGTGCCCTACATGACGTGGGATGGTGATCAAACGCCGGCCGCGCCTTAATGAGTGTGGACCCTAACGTCAGAGGAAAAATTGTTTCATACATGTTGTTGTAGGTGCTTTAGCAGGCTGGAGCTTTTAAGGTAATATCTGATTTGGTCATTGTATTTTTTGGATTTTGACTTGAGCATCACTAAGGACAGTTAAAGCTTGCACTAGTACATCTGACTTTTCTGTAGAACCGCATCAATAAGGTTTATGTATGTCCTTCCAGGGCGTTCTTTACCGTTTCCACTTCAACTGTCTTATAAATAAATATCTTTCGTTAGTCTCGTTCAATTAATCCTTTCAACGTAACCAAACTATCTAAACATAATCTTTTAAATTTTTGTAACTACATCTTCTTTTAAACCATAACGTTGCTCTATTGCATCTTTCCTCAATATGTCATTCATTGTTACACCACACATATTTCGCAAGGAACGCATTTCCACAGCATTTATTCTGATTATACATATTGTCTGGACTAATTATATATAAATAAAATTTTAATAAAAATGTACAAGATTTTCTTCTGCAAATACATAATAAGTAATGATGAAACACATTATTCAGACCTGTAATATTTCTCTAAAATACACAATCATTACTTATAAATCCTCGTTTCTCATAAAGGAAACGGCACACTTCGCAAATGACAGATTATGATGTATGACTGCAACGCACCAATGCTCGCCTTTGACTGGCGGTGCGTTAAACTAATGAGTTAAAATGAACGAGCGATGGGCGAAACGTGTTAACGAGAGACCTATTATATTGTAATTCAAAATTGTTTTAAGTTTACATAGTTTTGAACAAAAGGTCTGTAACTTTTGGCTATTTATACCAGTTTAGTCACATTATGAAACCAACTCTGATATCGCAAACACTAGATTAGCTGTTCTATACATTATTCTTCGCATAGTAACTTGATATTGTTTTTTAAATTTATATCTATGAACGGCTGGCCCGATTTATCTGATTTTAGTTTTGAAATGTTTGTGGAAGTCCAGGGAAGGTTTAAACAGTGAGTTAATATGAAAATTGATTTCAATCTTATTTTGCATGCTGCTGTGTCAGCGAGACATGAAGAACTGTTTTAAACTTAATTTTACAATCTTGTACCGTGAATTACGTTAGCTGCTAGCGGAGGATTAAAAAAAAACCAAAAATGATTTTACTTAATTTATTTTAAAATAAAAGAATTACATTAATTATCTCTTAAATTAGCCTAGGTGCCTATTCGTAGTAAGAATATGGAATGGAATTTTACGGAATTTGGTAAATCTAGGTCCGTGCGTCACAAAGTGCTATCTCAGCTCGTCGTTTCCGTCGTTCGATTAATTGCAGCGTATGTTTCTATAATAAAAGTATTGGGTGCTGAATTGGCGATTTCCCTTATGCAGCTGCGTGTAACATCTCCACCCGCAGATCAGAAACTATTTTAGAACTTGGCAGGCTAGACGGTTTTTGTTAGGTACTATGGATAACTTATATAAATCATAAACAATTTTGGAAATTATGGGAAATCTGAAAGCTATAACTATCTGTTTTTCATTGAAATATGATCCAGGCCTGATAACGTCGTAGTATTCTCTGAGCTCTAGACTTAGTATCTCATCCTTACTGTATATTTTTCCTAACTTATTTATCATAGACCTAAGTGTTTCTACATCTATCATCGAATGAACAGTGCTTGAGGTGTGAATGAAAGCTAACATATTTTCTATTCTAACTAATTCTAATCTTAAGTCTTCTACATTTTCACTTATAATAGACATGAGTTGACCAAACTTTGCATAGGTTATTAAATTTCCTGTTGTATAAGTGCTATTTAACAGTAACTCTAAGGTGCTATTGATTTTACTTTGATTTTCGACTAACTGTAGTAGAACGTTATTGTGCTTAGACATCCATTCTTTGCTGAGACTGATGTGATCGTTAAATTCGTTGACTAACTTGTTGTTATTAATCTGTAGAATTTTGATAGCATTTTCGTATTTTAAGGCATCTGTGTAATCTAGATTTCCGGTTATGCTCTTAACTACCGATCCAAGGCTGTCCACTAGACCTCTTTTTACACGACCAGGCTCTAAAGATTTAAGCTGATTAGATACTTTGCCAATTTTGTTAGTAAGATAATTAATTTGGAATTCAAATAGAGCATAAGTGTCATTACTAAGCCGACTTTTGTATTCTGATATTTGATACTGTAGTGTTGTAATTTGATTTTCAATGTCCCTTAGGTTCACGTATTGAAGAAATGTATGATGATGAGTGGTCATTCTGGTAGATCCAAGTTTATACGGTAATAGGCCGGGTCCATCGGCCAAGCTTTCAAGTTTTATCTCCGATGACCGGGTCTCGCGAAGTACCAGCAACAGTAGTATCCTGCAACAAGTTAGGTTCCTTAGGGCCTCTTTTTAACCTATTTTTGGCTACAGGCCCACGTTTCTTGGACGTATAAACGTGTATGGGTAAATCGGCCAAAATGGTATCTTGTGTATATCGCGGTGCCGTTTTCTAGCGGCTTGCAGAAGGGTTCTTAATGAATACCTGTTGTTGGGGAACATATTCTATTCCGGGTTCACGGTTCTTATTTCTAGTTTCTATCAGCGCGGTACGATTTGATAGAGAAGTTTCGTTAATTATATCGTAGACTTGTTTCATTTGCGCCCTATGATTATGAACGTACTGTTGTAATGATTGTTGAGTGAAATCCATGTCTAGAATATCGCGCGGATCAAAGTGTCCAGTTAATAAATCGAATGGTCTGCATCTAGTGAAGCTATGTATTGAGGAATTATAACCGATTATAGCATAGGGCATAAGGTTTACGATGGGCTCCTCTTTGTGTTGCAACTTTAATATTCTTATGTGTTCAAGGAGAGTTGAATGGAAGCGTTCTATGTTACCGTTATCGTTAGGCGAATGCGGTAAAACTTTATGATGATTTATCTTGTGAAGGCGTGTGAATTCTAGGAACAGTTGATTAGTAAATTCAGTTCCGTTGTCAGTCACTAAAGTTAAGGGAACTCCATGGTGGGTGCAATATTGTAATAATGATTGAAGTATACTAATGCCCGTGCCATCTCGGAGATGGTACGCTTGTCCATATTTGGTAAAAACATCTATGAATGTAACATACTTTTCATTGTGAACGGTGAATAAATCCATATGAACTATTTCGAATGGTTTTGTTGCCGGGGGTACAATATTAAACTGTGGTTTAATAGGTCTCCGGTCATATTTAGCTTGCCCGCAAATAATGCATTCGTTAATGAATTTGGTTATTTGGTCTTTCATTTTGGGCCAGTAATACTTTGTTGAGAGGGCTAAATAACATTCGGTAATTCCCCGGTGATTAGTTTTGCCGTCGTGGTAGTGTTGAATTATCTCTTGCTGACGTAGATAATCTTTAACGTTTTCTAATTCTATCTTAGCTAGTACTAAGTTCATAGATGAGCTCCTAAACTTGTTTTGTATGACTGGTATGATGGAATACATGGCAAGGGGTGGATTTATTAGGATACCGGTTTTTACTTTTGGGTTAACGTACTCTTTGAGGGCATTGACTACATCTTGTTCTAATTTGGACGATGATATCTGAATTGCTATGCGCGTGTGGGTTTCGAATGGTTTAGTAACTACTGGTTTGCGTTTGACATTTTCCACTATCGTAAAGCATAGTTGTCTATGGAATCTGTTAAGGGGCTCGTCTGTAATTGGGACCTCTAACATAGGATGTTCGTGACTGGTGTGTACGGTTGCGGTGGATGAGTTCGCAGATGGCGGGTTTTCTGATGGGTTAGGAATCAAAGAACATAATTCGTCTATTAGAGTGCTAGTATCTTCATTATGGATCTCTACCCGGGATAAGGCATCGGCGTTTGTATTGGACTTGCCTTTCTTATAGATGACGGTGAAATCGTATTCGCTGTGTTTCAGCCTCCATCTAGTCAATCGCGAATTCGGTTCTTTAAGATTCATCATCCACTGTAAAGGTTTATGATCTGTCAGTACTCTAAATTTACGACCAAACAAGTACGGTCTAAAATACTTAGTGGCCCAAACTATGGCAAGAAGTTCCTTTTCTATGGTGCTATAGTTGAGCTCGCTTTCATTCAAGGTTCGGGATGCAAAACACACAGGTTTGTCGGAACCTACAGGTCCTTGATATAGAACAGCACCAATAGCTACGTTCGAAGCGTCTGTCGTCAGTAAGAATTCCTTATCAAAATCGGGATATTGCAATATGGGGTCATTCGTTAAGAGAGTCTTGCATTTTTCAAAACTGCTAATGTACTCGGAGTCTAATACAACTTTTCTACCCTTTTTTAAACACGCTGTGAGAGGTTTCGTAATTTTTGCGAAGTCCGGGATGAATTTACGATAATAACCTACAAGGCCTAAAAATTGCTTAATTTCTTTTGGAGTCCTTGGAATGGGGTATTTTTCTATTGCGTGAATTTTATCCGGGTTAGGTTTTATTCCTTCGCTACTTATTATGTGTCCGAGATAACTAGTTTCATGCTTTAAGAATTCGGACTTATCCATTTGGATCTTAAAGTTCGATTCGCGAAGCCTATTGAAGACTTTCTCGAGATTGGTCATGTGCTCTTGTAGTGACGTGGAAAAAACGATGATGTCATCCAGGTAGACAAGGCATATGTAATTCTGGAGACCTCTGAGGACATTGTCCATAACCCTTTGAAATGTGGAGGGTGAATTCTTAAGTCCCATGGGCATTCGAAGAAACTCGAAATGTCCATGTTCGACATTGAAGGCTGTTTTCTGTATGTCCTGAGGGTCCATCTCTACCTGGTAGAACCCGCTAGCCAGGTTTAGGGTGGTGAAGTACTGGCACCTGCCCAGCTTGTCAAGAACATCGCTAATGTTCGGGATGGGGTATTTGTCGTTGTAAGTTTTTTCATTGAGCTTCCTAAAGTCAACTACTAAACGCCATTTTTGCTTACCCGAGGCGTCCATTTTCTTGGGCACTACCCAAATGGGTGAGCTCCATGCTGAATCTGAAGGCTTTATTATTCCCTGATCTAACATTTTTGAAATCTGCTCCCTAACCTCCTGACGATGAATGAATGGGTATCTGTAACTTTTTGTGTAAACCGGGACCTCATCTGTAGTCTTAATACGGTGTTTTATTTGGTTGGTAAAGGTTAACGCTTCGCCTTCGATGTAAAACACGTCAGCATACTTTGAGCAAAGAGCTATAAGGTTGACTTTCTCCTCCTCGTTTAAATGATCTGTTCGTAATCGGGTTGTCACTTCTTGAACTCGCTTGGTACAATGTTCGGTACGCGTGCACTCAATATTAAATAAGCTTGCATGCACTGGTCGGTCAAGTGATATTATAATATCATTCGGGCTCGTATTTTCTATCTCTAAGTAGCCGCGATTACTGTCTACAATGGTAAGGCATTCGCGTACGGTACAATTGCATATAGTCTGTTCACTAACTAATGCTGCACCGTTTGGGGTGTCGATCGGTACTCTGACTAACTTCGTAGATTGAGCGGGTATTATGTCCTCATACAAGTTAACATTGCAGGAATTATACATACGGATTGGGTTTGATGATGTGCGTGTTATTAATCTCTGATCTTTTAAGTCTATCTTGGACTCCCATTTAGTTAGCAGATCTAAACCAATTAAACCATCGAAATATTCATGAAAACGATATACAAATAATTTAATAAACTCTGGATCGTTAAATTCCGCGAAGCAAGGTAAACTTATAGAATAATTATTTCTACTGACCGCGTGTACATTGGTAACTTCAAACGGGTCGTAATTTAAGGGAAAATTCGAAAAATGTTTCTCTACAGCTTCTGGACTTATAAAAGACTGATTCGCGCCGGTGTCAATTAGTAATTTCAGGGGTGGTTCTGATATTAATATGTACGGCAACTGACGCTGAGTTTGGAGATTCAATTCTATTTTTGCTTTTTTGATTTCTGAGCCTCCTGAAAATCCTGACTTATTTGACTTGGACCTGCCTGAGGATCAGTTGAATCTGTAATCTTCTCTTGTGCACTTACATCGCTTAAGGTCGGATCATGGTTGCACTCTACTATAGCGAACGGGCTGTAATCGTAATAAATGTTATCGTAACTAAAACAGGTGGGGTCGTAATAGTACTCCGTCGGGTAATATGAGTCGTCGTATGACGCGCACTCATTCATGTTCATTTCACGATTTTTAAAATAATTAGTTGGTGGTGGGTTGCCTGAGTTCTGCCAATTATGACCAGATAACATGGGTCTAGGTGTAAAATGCTGTACCCCACTCATTGGTTTAGGGCCCTGAATCTGATTTTGCGCCGGAATGTTTCTAGGTGGTAAACGGAACATGTTACTTTGAGCGTTATAGTTTTGAGGTACCGCACGGAATAATTGCTGTGTTCGATTAGGCATGCGATTTTGGGGCTGCTGGTTAATGAAGTTAGGGTTGAACCTAAATGGTTGTGGTGGTGGTAGTTGGCTGGGCCTGACTGCTGCAGGATTGGGCCAGTTGGAAATTGGTACTGCAAAATTATTACTACGTTGAGGACCTGGGTTGGTATTTGCGTGGGGTGTAACAGGGTTAGAATTTTTTTGTGTAGTGGATTTTGAAACCTCACTACGTTCCTGTAAATACATAACGTTAAGTTCTTCCTGTACATATTCAAGGGCCTTTTCAATAGTATCAGGACGCATGCATCTTATGCGGGATCCCAATGGTTCCCTCAATCCTTTTACAAAAGCCTGCATAGTAACTCTTTTGTACAGTGTACGTTTCGCTTCTACTGTAGTAAGAATTTGCTCATGTAATGTTACATACGTCATCATCGTACTGAACAAGGTTTGGCATTCTTCATAGAATTCCTGAGGTGTCTTATTTCCCTGCGTAGCTAAGGAAAGGTCTCTATATAAAGCTGTTTCATCCCGCTGATCCGAAAAGTTATTGATTAAGGCTGTTCTAATCCCTAGCCAACTGTCAGGTATGCCGTTGGAGTTAATGGTACAAGCAGCAGAGCCTTTTATTTTATTTAAGATTCCATTTAGTAGGCATAAGTTATTTAGCTCGCTACCTGGGGCATTACTAACGTATTGAGTTACTATTTGATCGCATATTTTAATAAACCTAGTCAAAACATTTGGGTTCCCGTCGAACTCCGGGACCATACGAAGGGTCTTAAAAATTGTATCCGGGTCATGGGCCATATCTATGCTATTTATACTACTATTTTCACTATCACTATTTAAATCCCTACTGTTATCTATAGCACTCCAGCGAGCCGTACGAGATGCGGGCTCCTGGGGATTGGAGTTCTTCGGGTGGAAAATCTTGGAACTTGGGTGGTACTAGGACTAAAAAGGAAGCAACACAGGAACAATTCAAGTGTACTTAATTTGATGCCCTATAATTGGTTTACTGTTCTTTTGTTTGTTTATTTTTAGGTATGTATGTAACCAGTTAATTTAGAATAGTTTTATTGTATAGTTATAGTATTGTATGATAATAATTTACGAATACTAAACTTAATATGATGATGATTTATGTATGTATTTTGCAAAGTCAAGTAACAATGTAATAAGATATTAAACAGTGTAAAAGCAACATTGACGCATAATGTATAAAGTATCATGATATCTTTCTAATACCAAGTGTACTTACAAATTTTTCATCTCTGGTTCTCTCGTGAATCGAAGTCTGGATTCTCCTTCCGGAACTGCAGCTGGACCGTAGATTCGGATATTCGGCGCCGGGGCTCGATAGCCACCCAGGCGATTCGCGTACGCGGATATCGATATTAGAAATCCCTAAGCTCGCGAACCGGCCCGCGAATATCCTACCGACTGCGCCAATTACGTTAGCTGCTAGCGGAGGATTTAAAAAAAACCAAAAATGATTTTACTTAATTTATTTTAAAATAAAAGAATTACATTAATTATCTCTTAAATTAGCCTAGGTGCCTATTCGAAGTAAGAATATGGAATGGAATTTTACGGAGTTATAATAATTTGGTAAATCTAGGTCCGTGCGTCACAAAGTGCTATCTCAGCTCGTCGTTTCCGTCGTTCGATTAATTGCAGCGTATGTTTCTATAATAAAAGTATTGGGTGCTGAATTGGCGATTTCCCTTATGCAGCTGCGTGTAACACGTGTTTCTGGCAAATAAATAAATAATTATTATTTTTATGAGCTTATATTTCTCGGAACCCTTGGGTTCCGGACCTTTGGAAGGCGTACGAGGAGTCTAAGCCAACTCGCAGAGGCCCTTTGTCGTTTTTATTGCAGTGAGGCACCAATCGCAGATTTTCCCTGTATGCATTATGCAAATGCACCCAACAAAAACCTACGACTAGTGCAGGACTATCGTAGACTAAAACAACAAATATATTGGGCAATAGGTTAGGGGTGGATAAGGTGAACTGGTTAACTGAAATTATTATTATTCTCATTTATTATTTGTACATACATATAAATTACATTTTTAAATATTGATATAAAAATATAAAAACATTTAAAAATATAAAAAATAGTGAACCACCGATGGCGGGAGCAGGGTCCAAGCTACCGGTGGTTAGGGCTCCAGAGACAGGAACCTCCTCACGATGCGGGCCGTATCAAGAAGTACTGCCTTCTGGATCAGGTTCCTGACCCAACCGTGCAACGAAAGCCTCGAAAGATGCTCATCGAGGCTTTTAGCTATAAGGCCATTGGCTGTAACGACTATCGGCACAATGACAGCCGAGTCCACATCCCACATGTCGACAACCTCGCGTGCTAAGTCGAGATATTTGATTTTTTTCTCTTTCTCAGCTTTCACAAGGTTCTCGTCATGAGGGATGGTAACGTCGATTATCATTGTGCGGCGCGCTAATCGATCTATCACCACTATATCAGGCTTATTGGCAACAACAGTCCTGTCAGTGATGATAGATCGATCCCAGTACAGTGTAACATGGTCATTCTCGAGAACTGGGTCGGGCACATACCTGTAATACGGTACTTCAGAATCCACAAGCAAGTATTTCAAAGCAAGTTGCTGATGGATAATCCTGGCCACTTGGTTATGTCTGTGCAAGTACTCACTGTTAGCCAGACGAGAACAACCGGAGATGATATGTCTGATAGACTCGCCCGGACAGTGACATGCCCGACACACGTCAACTGTCCCGTCCTTCATAATATATCTCCGATAGTTATTCGTCAAGATAACTTCGTCCATAATTGCACAGACGAACCCTTCAGTTTCTCCGAAGAGGTTACTGAATCGTAGCCAGGATACGGACGCTAAGAAGTCTACATCGGGCCCATGAAGAGCCCGGTAGAAGCGCCCGTGAAGCTCTTTGCTTTGCCATACCTGTCTGCGGTCATCAGTACTCAGTACTATAGGTTTGCGCCAGTTCTCGTTAGCCATGGATAGCGGGGTAAGGCCCTTGTCCACTGCGACCACATCCCGATGCATCCCCACGTCGGCTTTCAGAAAGTATTCTCGGAGGCTGTACACCTCACGGTTGTGGAGGGTCTTAGCATTTAGGAAGCCTCGACCCCCGCACTTCCGCGGTATGTACAGTCTCATAACCGAGGATCGTGGGTGATGCATCCGGTTTGCGGTCATCAGTGTACGAACTCTCCTATCCAGGGCGTCAAGTTCCGTTTGAGTCCATTTGAGTATGCCGAAAGAGTACATCAACACTGGCATGACCCAACCATTGAAGGCGCGCACCTTGTTTCCGCCCGACAAAAGGCTATTTAAAACCTTCTTCAGGCGGCCAAAGAAGCGCTCCTTCAACGATTGTCTCATGTCAGCAGCATCGATGCCTAACGCTTCCGACATACCCAAATATTTATAGTTTTCGGATAAGGAGAGGGATCTAAGGTGTACGGAATCCGAGAGTTGAATTCCCTCGGATTCCACAATCTCCCCTCGCTGTACATGCATGACTGCACATTTGTCCACACCAAATTCCATCCTGATGGCACTACTGAAAGTTTCAGTTACCTTCAGTAGCTCCATCAGTCGCAAATTGTTGGGGGCAAAGAGTTTCAGATCATCCATGTATAGGAGGTGAGATATGACCTGACCACCTCTCCTTAACCGATAGCCTAGACCTGAATCCTCCAGCAGTGTGCTAAGCGGATTCAAGGCTAGGCAGAACCAAAGCGGACTCAAACTGTCACCCTGGAATATACCCCGCTCAATCCTGATAGGTTCACTATTTCCCCGGATCTGTCGACATCCTGGATAGCGTAAGACTGTACTCCACTGCCGCATACACGATATCAAGAAGGTGCGAAGAGTTGCATCTATTTTGTACAACTCCAGCACCCTAATGAGCCATGTATGCGGCACCGAGTCATAGGCCTTCTTGTAATCTATCCAACATGTCGACAGATCCTTGCGGGATCGGCGAACCTGCTGGCTTATGGCCATGTCAATGAGGAGTAGCTCCTTAGTACCGCGGGACCCGTTCCTACATCCATTTTGAGAGGTGGACATGATAGAATTGCTGTCAATGTGATCGTTTATTTTAGCTCTCAAAATGGATGTAAGAACTTTATAGACCGTCGGTAAACAAGTGATCGGTCTATAATTTTTGGGTTCCGCAGTACTACCTGTTTTATGGAGCAGGTGGGTTATTCCTGTTGTAAGAAACTGGGGTAGCGACCCTGACTCTAAAGCTGACTGAAACTGGGAAGCCAAGCAAGCATGCGATCCCTGGATCCATTTGATCCAAAAGTTGTGCAGTCCGTCCGGTCCCGGAGATTTCCAGTTAGGTAACGGACGGACTGCACAGGTTACATCTTGGGGGCTGATAACGATTGCCCCCATTTCTGGTATAGAATCACACGCTTGCTCCACCACCCGAGTCCAGTCGCTCTCAGCGTGACTGACAGGCACCGACCAGATGCTGCGCCAGAATGAACACATGGCGTCATCATCCGGTAGGCGCGTATCAGCCACACCTTGGTCTGGTCGCTCCCAAGCCCTATAAACCCTCCTTTCGTCGCTCTGGAACATGCGATTCTGCGTATACCGGTCAACCCGTCGCTTATACCGCCGGATACGGTTTGCCCATGCATAAACTTTCTGCTTTAGGAAGTCGATGCGCTCTGTGACACGGGATATGTATTCTCCAGGACTGATTCCAGTCCCAGAGAACGCTCGTCTCACAAAGCGCATCACTCGTGGCCGTGTATTGCCCTCCCTAAAACAGTGTAGTTTGCCAATGAGTACCCTGGCCTCATCGATACGACGCCCGATCCTGCACTGCCAGGCTGGTACGGTTGGTTTTGGTCGCATAGCTACGTCACTGTCTGGAAATTTAACGTTAGCTATACGACATGTTATTATTATTATTATTATTATGAGCTTATATTTCTCGGAACCCTTGGGTTCCGGACCTTTGGAAGGCGTACGAGGAGCCTAAGCCAACTCGCAGAGGCCCGTTGTCGTTTTGAATGCAGTGAGGCACCAATCGCAGATTTTCCCTGTATGCATTATGCAAATGCACCCAAGGAAAACCTACGACTAGTGCAGGACTATTGTAGACTAAAACAACAAATATATTGGGCTATAGGTTAGGGGTGGATAAGATGAACTGGTTACCTAGTACTATGGAAGGACTATGGCCCCTGCCTCATCAATGCTTTATAATACACGAATAAAATGGCAGGGGGTGACTTGCACACTCAGTAATGGGCCCTCTGAAACGGCCGCTAGCACACAGTGACGTAGCGACAAGAGGGCAACATAACCTGAGGTGCTTATTATTATTATTATTATTAAAAAAACGCTTGGAACATAGTAAAACAACATTTTTGCTTTCCCTTAGAAACTATTCCTACCTGTCAAACATTTGATTTTCGTCCCGTCGTCGGTGCGGTATACTCCTCTCAAATTAAAGAAAGTATTTAAATAAGGATTTTGATTCGACGACATACAGGGTGTTTGGTAGAACGTTGAACATACGAAAAAACTTGGCCCAAATTATTTGACCAGTCGGAACCCATTCTAGAAAGCCAGTCGTCTAATCAGTAGATTGCAGTAATCTGCAATCTGGCTGTTTAGTACCCATAACCCCTGCCTCTGGGCCTGCGTCGCGCGTCGCCTGAAATAATTTTTTTTTATTATTAAAACACAAGCTCTCAAGCTTAGCTTGGGACTAAATGGCGTTGTGTGAAAAGATGTGGAATATTTATATATTATTTATTTAATTATTTTTATTTTTATTTTATTTTATTTATTTCGGAAAATAAACGGTTAAACATTACAATATATAACACAATGTAATGTCTTATGTAGGTATGTGCTCTCAATTCACTAAGCCTCCATTTCTAGAATGCACATAAATACATACTCTCGAAAAACATAACCCTCCTTCTGGCGCAGTGGGGTTATAAAAAATGTGTTTATTTTCCACAGGGGACGCGCAATAAGAAAAGAAGCCAAATACAAACTTAAAAAGAAGAAAACCGTACTTTGAAGTAAGTAAATTGTTTGCATTCATTTACAGTTTCTTTGTTAGCAGCCCAGGGTCTGGATATCGGGATAATGAACAAAGTCAAGACTTCGTCATGAGTTCGTTATGCCGGTATATCCAGCCCCATGGGACTTCTACACAACTGGGCTTACGCCTCCTATTACCTCAAAATAACCCTTTCATACAATAAAGCTAATATTTCTCCCCTAATATCTTTGTTATTCAAACTATTCGCAGTCAATTGATAACATTTTGAATCTCCGTCGTATCTCCTGAGATTTAATTATTCAAACTTTGTTGGTATTAACTCACTCTGAATGAGTTTCAAGTTGGCGTTTAGTTCCAATTTATATCAAATTAAAGTTTGAAACACTGGCTCCCGATAACCTTCTACTGACATTATTTTCATATTAAATCGAAAAACAAGTATGTCTATGAATCATTTCACTTCATTTATACTCATAGTTACTAAATAGAAAGAGGAAAGAATTGCATTTTTGCATGAAACGTATAATATAAATTTAAACTAACTAGATCGATTTAAAAAAATCTTTCACTGTTGGGAAGCTACACTATCTCCTGGCTACTTTTTATATTCCCATGAGAACGGTAACTACGCGGGTAAAATTGCGTGACGTCCGCTGGTGAATAATATTCTGAATAATACATTTTTAATGTCATGTGTTTTATTGCTATGGGTATTGAATCTCTTAGCACGGTTTCTTTTAATAACACAGCCACAGATTTTTAAATGATCAAAACATAGTCGAGACCAACACCATTGATAGAATGGTACCCACACAGGCAGACACACCGTGTATTCTAGCACAAAAACATAAATGGGCACTTACTAAAATCCCCATCGACTATAGCGACTACAAAGTCAACACAGAACAAATTCTGTCATTTTTATTTACATTCATAGCACATGAGTTTTAGTTTATTGTATTCGGACATGTAAAAAACCGTTAGTTTTTATATTTTGTTGTAAAAATTTACGATAGAAGTTTAATTACACAGGACGCAGAAGTAAATGAATGGCTTTTGTTAAAAGTTCGTAACGATTACAAAAAATTGGACGTACGAATTTTTTATCCTTTCATTCGTATGACGCAATGGAGTGTTCTAAATAAAATTTAACTCGAATATGAATACTTTGATAATAATTATAATACTTTATTTATACAAAAAACTTACATTAGTTTAATATCTAGCTACAGTTGTCATTAAAATTAACGGCGCTAAAAAGATAAAACCCTGATCCCTAAACTAGGAATAACTGTTACTTAGGAGTCGTTGATCCACTGTCACTTGTACAATGTAAATCCTTCCGCAAATTAAGAGCTGGTAAGCTGATATTACAATAATAGTCCCAGAGCTATTAGTCAACTGAGACAAGTTCGGCATTGAAGCCTCGGTGTCCAAACACCAAGGCCTATGATGCCGGTGAAGTTAGAGTCGCTTAACGCACATTCGTTGTGCTCTTGTCACCGTTCATTGGCAAGAGACCGGACGGTATAAAACACACATTATTAGTGTAACATACATATTTTCATGGAAGATGGATAACGGTTATGGATTAGTCAATTCTATTGCGCCATTTCGTGCTGTGCAGGCCCGGGTAGAAATTTGTTACCCGAGCAAAAGTTCAAAAACATTATTTATGAATACAGCAAAACATGGTAGCACTACTAAAACTTAGCCCTGCTGGCAAAGAGTCGGTTGACAATTCATACAATTTCAACGTCATTGGGCAACTAAAAGTGACTGCTTACCGGGCATGTTCATTAATTCGACCCGGACTATGTTTAACTATTTTGTGCGCAAATAAATTACGGCTACTAGTGTACAAAATGCACACACAAACTGAATGCTATGCCACGCTTTACATGTATTTCACAATTGTGCGCAAAATTCACAGCTTTATACAGGTTCTAAATATCTAGCATATTTCTGTGTTTTAGTAAACGGAATATACGAAAAAGGCTGTGAATTTTGCGAACATACTTAAAATAAAAAATCGACCTACGCGTCAAAGCGCGTTTTTATGTGGTTTGTGTGAATTGTTTTGCCAAAATTTAACAAAAGTATATTTTTTGAAGCTATGTTTTATAATAATAATAATAATAATATAAATTTATTTTCAGACCATGGGTCCATAAAACAGCACCAACACATACAAAAACAACTACAACATACACAATAACATAAACACAGAGAAATAAACAAGTTTACACATACACAAAGCACATTCTATATAGGTCCAAGCATAAAATACAGAGTAAAATTAAAATTAAAATTAAAATTTGTAAACACAGACTTTGACAACACTGTTTAATTTATTTTACATAATTGAATGACGGACAATGGACCGTCATCCAGCGCCACATCAGCGGGCTGTCCATCCTGTCGGCCATAATAGTCACTAGGGTGTTCGAGCTATCGCGCACTCGCCGCATCAGGGATGCTATTCGTGTCCGCATTACGGCGTAAAAATCAGGTACGCCTGACTCCGCGAACATCCCCGATGCACTGCAAAAGCGCGGTAGCCCTAACATTACCCTAAAAGCGTCATTGTATTGGACTTTATTTATTTATTTATTCGATAATAAAAGTTTGTGCTCGAGTTTGAACTGTCAAAAGTTGAGTTGCTTGAGTGTGTGGCATTAAGCATTCTTTGTATTGCCTTAGTTCGAGGAAGATGTTAAATATGTATTTCAATTTAATTAAAGGAAATTACTGGCGAAATGTGGTGGTGTGTTGTATGAGTGTGAGTGTAATGTTAGCTATTTAGCTAACATTACTCATCACACTCATAGAATATTTATTCTTATAATTAAAAACGTTCAAACTGTAGTCGCAATTTCGTTTCAGCGACGCCGACGATCAATGTCATAAAATTGACAAAAATTAGGGAAAATTAGACGTATTGTTCACAGATTGAGACTGCGATTATTGTGCAAACAGTTCTGTAAAATACGAGAATTTCTTTTCTGGACCATTTAATGTATTAATTAGTAGTATTAGAAGCAACAAAATAGACCCATGTTTATGCTGTAGAATTTACAAAGGCATGTTTGGCAGGCAGGAAACCACGGCTTTGTTAGATTAGTTGAAATTGACGCTAGATAAAAGATGTTAGGCTGTAACAAATCCAGTGAACTAGTTACAATGAAAACAAAGATGTAACTGACGAGTCAACTTAAGAGTAACCTAAAGGGTGACAGATGAGTGTTTTATTTCAGGCCGCGCAGAGAGCGGCGTGATTGCAGGGACAAAGAATAGTGTAGGTATAGTCGTTTGTTCCGCCAAGAACCTACCGCAGCTACCGGCTGTGGAGTATGATGTAGGCAAATCAGAAGGCTAATTATCTTTGATAGTCGTTTCGCGTAGTCTAAAGTCTGTTAGCCAGTCTTCACAGGGGTATGGTGTTAATCAGTTACTAGAGGCAGTAGCTCCTTGTAAAACACTAGTATTTAGCTCTATCCGGTTACACTGGAAGCCCATCCTAAAGTAGTTGGGAAAATATTAGGCAGATAATAAAACTTACTAACGTTATACGGTTAACATTAAAAGTAGATATTTAAGACAACTTTTATTTAACAGTGTTAGCCGAAGCCGTCATACCGGTACGAATCTGTCTTGGTTTTTTTGTCAGCGGGGCGAAGTAATTAAAAAGAAAAAAAAACAACCATCCCTTTTCGATCTTAAGTAATGTTTTTTCCTTATTTAGGAAGACTGATTTAGGATTCCAAGAACCTCGAATGTAATGTAGGTGCATTAACAAACATTTTAACTTAATATCAAATATTTATTTGTTGCAGGAATTAGACCTGTGACTAGCAGCACTGCCGCCAATCGCTTAGCTACTGTGCGAATCAGGTGGTCAAAATGTCAAAATAATGTAACATGCTCATCTCTTCCTTATTTAGGAAGTTAGCAAAAGGGTTAGGCCGCCCAACCCTTTTGCTAACGTTCCAGTTATACAGGATTATTGCACATCTCCGAGGACAGTTCTGATGATCACGGAGCAATGTGTTCAACGATTAACTGTCAAACAGCTCGTTTCGTATTGGCTATCATCAATGTGTATCTAGGAGGACGTCATACGCACTGGCACAGGTGCACAGGGGTACTGTGCAATACCATTTTTTTGTAAATTCTCAGTTGTCATCAAAGTTAGGTGTACACCTGGATGCCAGTTAAACAAAACAAACAAAAACAAAATAAACAAATACAAACAAAGACAAACCCAAACCATAACCTATGTCAACAAATAAAGATTTCATTTTCATTTTTTCCATTTTCTAACTGGCATCAATACATCATTCAGTCAATAGCCCTGCAGATAGATATACATGCATACGGATAAAAAAAATAGTACTTTTGCCTTAGCCTGGCCTTTTTTCGTTCATTTGAAAATACTCCAGACAGCCGCAGCTCGGGGCGCAGCCATTTTTGTGTCTCTGTTTTTTTGTTATTTTGTTTTTTACGGTGCGTGTATCCAGCTGTTGCCAATAAATGTATTTTTTTTCTTTCTTCTTTCTTCCTTTTAGAACTAGACTTTCTCTCCTTTTTGATACTTTTAACTAAAACGTCGCGTAGATATTGTTGTTTTCATTTTACGTCATATAAACAGTGAGCCTTCTGTAATTTACTATAATGTGCTCCTATTGTTCCAACGGTTCCAGCCATGTCATTAGTTCTGGCCTATTTTACAAATTACTACTCTCTAATAGAGCTAAATGAGGTTCAAAGCGCGTATAAAAGGACTATTATTATTATTATTACTAGCCTACATTTTCCCACTGCAAGGCAACGACCTCCCTTTCGTTCCTTCCACCTCTCTCTGTCAAGGGCTTTTCGGGACCAGTCCTTGTCGAAGGAAACCAGTTCGTCGCGTCAGTTTCGCCTGGGCCTACCAGGTCCCAAGGAACCCATTGAGTCGTGCATTTGACCCACTGATCGTCTGACATGCGGCAGATGTATCCAGCCCAGTTCCACTTTAGCGTGGCAGCTTTTTGAGTGACGTCAGTGATTTTAGTGATGGAGCGGGTTGTTGTATTCCTAACTGGGTCTTAAAGATTGATACCCAGAATACTCCGTTCCATAGGTCTCTGGCAAACCTCGAGCCGAACAGTCAAAGACCACGTTTGAGAACCATAAATGAGGAGGTGAAGAATGACAAAAAAAGAAAGTAAGTAAGTCTATTAAATGCCAAGATTTAAATTTAGTTTTAAATAGTAGATACCTTTACTAATATTCATTTTAAAAAACAGGCCAAGTGCGAGGCGGACGCGCAGACTAAAGGCTCCGTACCATCGTACAAGATTTGATACACAGTGATTGTTTAAAATCGAGCAAAATACACCCTTTAATTCACATTACACCCCATAACTTTTAACTTATGATAAAAATCTCTGTAAACACCCCATCCCCTCATATCCCGAATTTGAAGTGCATTTAAATATCTTCTACTTAGTTTTAAACATAATTACTTACTTTATTCGCATAGAAAGAAAAAAATAAATTTAGTTTAGAACTACTAAAAGATGCCTTATGGGCCTAGTATTTGCAAGCGCTACTGCTCAACATGAGGTCCGAGTTTCGATATTCGGGGCAGGTAAAGTATTATTGAGGTTTCCAGTCAGAATCTGTTCTCCATGAGTGTGGATTTGTGCCCGATAAAAAGTAATATACTCGCCCCCTATTACATGGGACTTAAACTGACTTATCCCTGACAAAATGTGGGTGTCTTATAGGTACACCTTTGCCTTATCCCTTGGGGTTTACAGGCGTGATGTTATGTTATTGAGGATTTCAGCCTAAATACAAGAGGGGGCAAGTGACAGTCGGTCTGTGTCGATCGCTCGCTAAGCGATTCAATATTTCAGCGACAACGATTGTCAAGAGCGCTACCTACTTGTTTACGATTTTTTTAAGGGAATATTGTACGAGTCATTCGATTAAGGTATACTTCTCTTACACAATTTGACATTGTCTAGCACTTTAGTGATTAAAGCAATTGACCACGTGACATTTCGAAAGTTTCTACCAATGGGCTAGATTACTTAATTTATTTAAGTCCCTAATCTAGATGACTAAAAATATTGGAATCATGTTTATATTCCCTTTTAACACAGCGATATATTGAGTCAAAATGTCACATGACTTCACGATTTCGTACAGTTTATACTGAGTTATAACGTCACAAACCCCCTGTTCTTAAACTGAATGCCCTTAATGTAAGTAGTTACCCATCAATTAGAAAAAGCAAAGAAATGCTTCTCTTTATTTTTATTTTTTTCTAACTGATGGATTAGGATAGGATTTTGACATTCATACACCGTCGTCATGCCTATTCCCTACATTTTGGATTTATGTACCTAACATGTAAAATGTGACACAGAAAAATATTTATTACAAAAGAGTACGGAACCCTCGGTGGACAAGTCTTAGTAGTCCTACTTGCTTTTTCCATTTTTTACCGCTGTATAAGCCGCTTAGCATCTCCGAGGGCCTCCTCTTAAGTACGTCCGGTGTTCCTTGTCCAGCTGACTGACTAATCCCTTCACTGAAGCATGGCTATTTTCATATAGATCGGTAAATGCACCTCAGTTCAAAACTGGTACCAGCTTTAAAATGACGTGATCCTCGTTACGAAGTATCGGGGCACTTGAAGAAGAACAAACTACTTATATGAATGAATATTGAATAATGAATACTGATAAATTGCGGATGACGTCATCCTAGATACACACTGATGATAGCCAATTCGAAACTAGCTGCTTGACAGTTCATCGTTGAACACTATGAACAACGGAGATATGCTATGGCCCTGCAGAACTGATATCAGCTTTGAAGTGAAACACTACTAAAATTAATGAATAAGAATAAATTAATCAATTTAAGTTGAGAACACCAGAGGGAAAAATGTGTATGGTTAGTTTATCTATGTTTAGTCAATCTGTGGATAGCTAATCTATGGTCAGCTGAGCTTATCTATGCAGCTGTAGCTATAGCCCCTTGAAGTGCGCGATATACTGTTACGTGCAGGACCCATAGGACACTTGCAAAACTAAAAATGTATTAATAAATGCGCAGAGTAGTGCCTAGATAGCTACCCGTATCCCTTAATGGACTCGGAAGTCTTCCATAATAGCTGCTTTAAGTGGACAAAGGACTGTTCACTGCACTCCTCCGTGAAATAGGGACGAGCGCCATTTTATTTTTTAGCACTTAAACAATTTTCTTATACTGAAATGTAATAGTGAGGTCTGAAGTGGGTGCGCATAAGTTAGTATAGTTTGGTTTTCTTTAAAAATAGCTTATTAGGTTGTATTCTGTATTAAGGAAAATCAAACTAAAGAACGAATGAGGAAAATCTACCTTTTGTTAGTCACCTTTAATTTATTTATCTCTCAAAGTGACCAAGCCGTCTCTCTCAACTCTTGTCAATTTTTGTCACTACATCTTCTTTTAAAACAGACCGCACGTTGAACATGAACGACGTACGTCATAACCTAGATATTAAAAAAAAACACTATAAATTAGCGGCACCCCTATAACCCAGAGTTCTAGGCGGTACATTTACCTCTTGTGATAAGTAACACCTTTCACAAAGGTTAATATAAAACTGTGCTAGAATTTATCTCTGCGCTTTCAGGGAAGTCTAATATTTAGTGTGCGGTTGGAGTTGTGTGGCAAGCTTGCAGATACTCGCACAATACTCCATTGTAGCCCTGTACTATGTGTTTCAAATACGAATAGGAACGTCAATGACCTTGAAAAGTATGGTCTGCAACGAAACCTTATTTGCGTCAATTTTGTTTTTTTTTGTTTATTTCGAGTCACAGGTATTCAAAATGAAAAAAATGTCATATATTAAGTAGTTGGTGGCGCGAAGGGCTATGTAAGCTATGTTTAATGGACTGTATTTTGCGATGCGATCATAAAACAATTGACAAACGCTTTTTGGCGATAGGTATTTCGAGTTGCGGGGGGTGTGGGAACAGCAGAATGCAACCCGATAATTAGGGAGGGAAAGCACAAACCTTTTTACTCCAGCCACGTGCTCGCGTCGTCGCCGGTACAGTTTCCAGCTTCAGGAGCAGTTGGGCTTCAAGCTATTGTCCTCACACATTAAGCACAAACACAAACTGTTTTTTTTTAAGTCTTATTACATGCGAAAATGCGGTAATTCCAAAGTTATCAATATTTTCAAGCGGAGCGGGCCGACGCCATTGCGCACACGATGCGATTCAATCCGGAAGTAATTTTGCGACAAATGGCGGGGCGAATCTTCTTGTTCACTTGCGAGGTATGTGCGGGAAAGGGATGGGTATAGGGGATAGCGGATGTCAATCATATTTTTTAATGTCGGCGCAACCGGTAGTCTTAAGGAGTGCTTATGTTTTATTTATTAATTATTTTATTTATTTTATTTTATTTTATTTTCTTTGGGTGGCTTACAGCTAACAATACAAAATTAATAGCGAGTTGTTCAACGACAAGCCATTTACAAGCCTCCACAGTTGGCAGTAAACTAATGTTGCTTAAACTAATTAATAAGCATAAACACTCATGCCAATAAACACACAATATAAACCATTAACTAAGCCTAATATAAATGGCTAAACTTAGTATACTTATAAATAATATAAACTAAGAATATAAAATTAGGTACCTGCGTAGACAGGAAAGCAGGCGTACACGCTACTAATATTCAGCAACAGTGATGCGTCTTTTAGATAAGGCAGTACTTATTGACGCCAAGCTGCAATTATGTTTGTTATGCGGTTGTTTGTTTTTATTTGTTTTAGTTTTCGTCTCGCTGATTGTTCAAAATGAGTACCTAAACGAGGCGCTGTTTAGCATGGGAGGGCTCAAGAGATTATCTCCAATATAGACAAATACTTTGAGAGCAAAAAACAGCACAATTTACAAAATTATTTGTTCATGATTCGTTAATAAATTATATTTAGGAAATACCTTGTTTTGCTGATCTTACCCAATTTATTCGAATTGACAGCTATGACGTCACAACATAGCGTAGAGTTGATCCTATTCTCATTTGAAACGAATAGTATATGCTTGCTCAGGTTTGTCAAGAACATATAATATACATCGATTAAAGTCACACTGTTTGGGCCTTGTCAAATTAGCTACTTACTAATTTTCTTGTACGGTTTTCCAAATAAAAATCAAACTCATTCGTTGTAATTCGGCTGAGAATCAGCACTTTTAAAAAAGTAAAGTAGACAGTACACAAGGCAGTGTAGGGACACTGCAACGCTAACCTTTCATCAACTCATTTCAATTTATTCATTGACAATTTACATTGTGTTCGAAATAACAAATAGTAATAAAAAAGATACATGAATAACACAATTATTTAAAATTAACAACTTTATTTCTCACATTGTTTAAAAATAGTACAGTAGTAGTGTAGTAGTAGTAGTTGCTTTTTATTTTTGCAACTACAATTAAATGATCAACCAACTCAACTGAAATTATTTCAAAAAGGAAAACGCCCAAAAAATGCCTGAAATAGACAGAAACTGCTAATAGTCCTTAATTCTATTTAGAATAAAATATGTATAACGAAATGTATCTCAAGTTTGTTTACCTAGGGTGAAAATATAACGATGATTAAAATATTTATTTTGATATCCGTCATAGTCATTCTTAATTTATAATGGCGGTCAGTGTTTATTTGACACGAGTAATCGACATTCAGCCAAACAGAAATCGTCAAATAATCCTTAGCGAGCTATTTTATAGAATTATTGCATAGTTATCATTCATTTAATATTATTCGACCTATGTATACCGTAAATATAATTAAAATAGTATATGCGTGTGAATATTAATTAAAATAATAAAAAAACTCGAATTATAAATCGTATCGTAGGCTGTATGCATCACATGTCCTTTGCCTTATTGACAGTTTGACATGAATGCATTTTAATTTTTTCGATTCATAGTTTTGCGGATTTTTGCGTTTGCGGTTCGAGTAAATTCAGGATTATTATGGATTATTATATTATAACGACGACTGTGGCTTTTTTTTAAGGATTTTGATTTTATTTCTGCACACGTTACCCATTTTTGAACTCGACTTAGTTTGGACCCGCCTAAACGACGACTCGGCTTTTTTGACGACGGATACGACTCTGCTGTTGTTTTGGACTTGTGCACCGTGTACATTTAAGAATGGATAGAAACGTACACTGTATTAATTGCTATCTCGATATTGCAACGGTGAGATGTAATCTCATATCAGTGCAAAATGATGAAGTAGGTAGTATCCTTAACCTTTACTTAACCTATATTTTAGAAAAAAATGTCTGGAACTGGCTTCCACCAAGTTTTTTGATAATTATTGAAATTGTCATGGGTTCCCTACGATTTTTAGTGCAATTTGGCGTATATTTCACTGTTGTTCATTTCAGGCATTTTTTTGTGTGGCTGATGGGCGTTCCCCTTTGTATTCTAATGTCAGCTTAATATAAATAATGATTCATTAGTCATTTCAAAATTAAAGTCACACATTTAAACATACAAAAATACAAATAATATAAACATCAACATTACATCAACATTTACATCACTTCCTAGTATTTTTTCTGGAAAGAAGAATTAGTGACGGAACCAACGTCTCAGCGATACGTCTGGCGTTTGAAGAACTTCTTGAATCTATACAATAAAATGCTCAGTAAATAGAATAAAGGTTAATACATCTCTCTTGGCTACCGTATTTATTTTGTTTAAAGAATGTATGTATTTATTTTTATGTGTCACTTTTTTTTTGTCCTTAATTTTTTACCCTGTTCCACCTATCTTGTTCTGTCTCTGCACCATCTTAAGGTAAAATGGTAGAAAATGCCTAAGGCATTAAGACCGCCTTTGTACAGTTTTTTTACTTGTGCCTAAAGTTTTAATAAATAAATAAACATTGTAAATAATTACGTTCACAGATCTATTGGTAGCAGAACAGGACCAATTAACATATAAACAATTAAACATATATAATAAACACCAAACACACATTGCTTGAATGTCTTACGATCCCCCGTGGGCTCATAAGGACATTTGAGGAGTTAAAGGTAATCACCACGTGAACTATTTTAACTTAAAACTAAGACGTGAAATGAAGGATGAATTAAGGCGACTGACAAAAGGTAAGCTTAATACAAAAGTTGATGTTGTAGTAGTAAGTAGGTATTGGTAGAAGTTACTTATTGTTTTGTGTAGACTATTTATTATTATTATTATGTTTAAAAATAAAAACCTAGAACGAAGGAAACAAGCGTGCTCGTTTGCTCGGCGAGCGTTGTCAGTGGGTACTAAAAGTCACGTTCCATCGAACACAGCTAGCGATTAAGCACATTCGTCTCACGCACACAAAGATAATAAAGTGGACCTACGACTTCTCCCCCGTGCTTTGTACTAAACGCGGCTTCTACGTGTTATTCTTCTAATTCTTTGGCCAGAGAATAAGCCAGCCCTCGGTCACGTGAAGTGTCGACCAGTCGGCGAGAGATCTCCTTGAAAAGGCTGCGTGCACTCGGACCCCATGAGCGTTTCGACCACAAACGGCTCAAACCTGTAACTTCCAATGAGGTAACAGTATTTGCTCCGCTTGAGGGCCTCAGCAGCAGCAGCAGCAGCGCCAACACAGCTCGCTGTACTTGGAATATGAGATGGCGCAAGGGTATCGACGCAAGTAGTAGTAGTATTGGAAGTTTCCAAGGCAACAATGTCATTCCATCAGGGGCTCGAGTCTGCTATTGCAATCGTGTCTCAATGACCGGTCATTGATCGAATATTTGACAACTTTGACAGTTTTTGTATGGGAAATGTGTCATAAGTTTGACGTTATACGGCAATAATCGATCATTGACCGGTCATTAAAACACGATTGCAATAGCAGACTCGACCCCCTGGTCTCTTTCCATCGTCTCGTACCAAACCGTTAGGTTCCAAAACCGCTGGTACGCCGGTTTTGAAGTTTTCACTTTTAAGATAAAATGTTCTGCATTCTTGGTTCTACTAGCCTCTTTTTTCTTATTATAAATGGAGTATAATTATGTATGTACCTACACGTGTGTTTCGATCTGTTTAAATATCACCCATTTAGAAACACTATTGGTAATCTCTTCCGCCATGTTCATCTACAAACATTTCTTTTATCTCAGCAGTTCACATGGAAAATTCTCAAGAAAATATCATGATACATTTTTTCGCATACGTACCTATTATGTAAAGGTCAGTAGAATATCAAGACGTGGTGATCCGAGATTTACTGTGATATGAGTCCTCCTTGTCACAAAGAGGTTGGCCGCTTTGTGATTTAAATTTGTTACTCTCATATCTGCATAGGTACATAACATTTTCAATATCACTTGGATCAAAATGTTTATGTCTTTGCTTGAATGTGCTAAACTGAGCTTGTGTCTTGACATTTTGGATCTGGGAATGCCTAGTAGCGTTAGTTCGGTATGGATTGCTTGTAACTTGTTATCGATTGTATAGGGTGCAAGTGACGTTGACGAACGAGCTGGTACCATGCGTTTAGAAACATGATTTTGAAAAATAAATGTGGATAATCGAAAAAAAAACATATATAAAGGCTCTAACTCCGGGTGGCTAATAATAAAATCTTTATTCTCAGATTACAAAGATCCATAGATTTAGTTAATACTTTGGTGTTACTGACAATGGTGCTGATACTCGTACATAAAAGTAAGTAAGTATTGTTAGTTTGTTCGTTGTTTATTATTACGAATTACATGTTTTTTTTCTATTGTTTGTTTACTGTTGTAAAAATGATGCTTACTCTTATTTATCACAATATCGTATATTAATAATTTTACATAGGTACTAACCTAAAAAAATAATAAGATTATTAGTTTCAAATTGTGCGACCACTATAATTAAACTTTGTAGGGCGATGGGGGATTAGTTCAGTGAAAAGGCAGGCAGAACCAACACTTAAAAGGTATACAGTATATTTGATAAAAACACAACACAAGGTAAAACACTTTTGGCGGGAGAGAGCGTGAGCCGCGGGGGCAACAAATATAGCGCACGCGCGACTGGCTTGCGGGCCCCGACTGGCCCCGAGGGCGCCGTAGGCGGCTCGCGGCAGCGCGCATGCGCGACGGTCGTACGATGCCGCGTAAACCGTGCGACGGCGCATTTTGCCGCGTAAAACTATTTGAATATAACAGCTGCGCGTTACAGCTTTGTATTTTACTCTGTAACTGATTTTTCCAGAATAGTTTTCTGTAGAACCAGTTTTTCCGATCAAGAACTAACAAATCTCTCACAACAATAGTATTTAATAAAAGTACTTAAAACAAGGCGCTGTAAATTAACAGGTCTTTAGTTAATTACTAAACAAACATGTTTCTAAGTAGCAATAATATTATAACAGTTCAATTGTACCAACGTAGAATTTAATCATAAACAAGTAATTTCGGAACAATCGCAAATGTAAATTACTGAGTAAACGGGAATCAAGGTAGACTAGTTGGGTTCGTGTGTACTTAATTACGAATTGGTATCCCCAAGTTCGGTCTAATTTATTGTAGGTACTGTGGAACATCGTGATTTCATCGTACTGTGAATACTTAAAAAACATGCATATATATTTTTACCTTCTACGTAAACGAAGTCGCAGGTTATAGTTCGCGTTAGCCCAAAGTAACTATTCCACGCGGACGAAGTCGCGGGCAGAAGCCAGTTAAGTATAATACACAAAGAATACCTAAAAACCTCGTTCAGCGACGTAAAGCTTCATCACCGGAGATGAGAAATTAGTTTTAATTTCATCACAATACTTTGTCGTGTAAAGTAATTCTGAGAAAATCTTTTAGATCGTTCTTTCACGCTACGACATCGTAAAAACTTGAGCTTAGTAAGAAAACAGATGATTATTGTCTACTAGTGGTTTAGACGCAAATTTCACATTTTTAGGGTTCCGTACCCAAAATGTAAAAACAGGACCCTATTCTCTATCTGTCACCAAGCTGTATCTCGTAAACCGTGATAGCTTGACAGTTTAAATTTTCATAGATAATGTATTTCAGTTGCCGCTATAACAAAAAATACTAAAGCCGTAAATAATTAATAAAATAAATATTTAAGTGGCGCGCCATGCAACAAACTTGATTTGTTTGACGTCTCTTGCTACGGTTTAGGTGTCTGTATCCTTCGTGCGCGAGTACGGTTTGCACTTGGACGGTTTGTTATTGGTATCCGAAGAGTTAAGACTTGTCCATGTCAAATTGTCACCTGATAATGAACTGGGAAGTTTGACTCCTGTCATGTCATCCAAGATGCGACGCTGCGTTTGAAACATGTTTGAGACAACGAATATTTTTGATATTTATTTTTTCGAGGACTTTTCATGTTTTTTTATTAATTATTATGCTATTCCGAAAGAGAAATCCAAAAATACCAAAATCATTCAAATTGATCCAGCCGTTCTTGAGTTATAAGTGGTGTAACTAATAAGACTTTCTTTTATATACATATATAGATTACAAAATAAGCTAGCAGTATAAATACCAAAACCTTACATGCTAAAAAATGAAACGAAAAAAATATAAAAGTAAAAGTACACACTTACTTACAAAAGTACATTTAAGCTTATAGACTACTTGATTCCAATAAATTAAATTAAATACACAGTTTCACATTCAATACCGTGTGAACAAGTTTGAACTTAATAACACCCCTCTTTTTGCGTCGGGGGTTAAAAATAGCACAAATTGATTTTCTAAAATATTAACACTATCATAAAATATGTCGGAATCTGGATAACCTGACAATAAATTTGTTAATTGAAGGCAACATTTTAATAGTTGGGCTTTTGCCCCATGAGGCTGTCACCGTTCTAAAAACACGTGCCTACATCAAATATACACAGAAATTGTGTGCAATAACGCATACAATTTCCTAGAAACAATCTGATGGCAGGATGACATCAATTGAGCCAGAATCCAATCAATTTGCCTAGCCATCGCCTTAATATGTTGGCGTTAGCTTCCAGGCAAATCGGTTACACCAGAATATCGACTATTGCGTATCATCCGTTGACAGTTTATATTGATGATCACTGGGCAAATTGTTCATCGATTTACTGTCAACAAACATGTCCAAACATGGATGTCCCGTTTATAGTTAGCATTGAATGTCTTTGGTGTTAGACAATTCCGTATTGCTTTGTTAATGTAGTAAGAAACTTGGCCATTAATGCATTTCAATGTTTGTAAAAAGTATCACAATAGAGATGAGTATATTTTGCAGCTACACAGTAACATAAATAATGAGGAATTGATCAATAAGGCTGAATAAAACTGGAGTAAATGTAATTGTAGTTGAAATGTTTTGCTACACTCATTTGAATTTGCTAGGTAACCAACTCGCAATCAATGTAATCTATCGTAGAAGATAGTTTTAGAGGATATTTTTGACCATACTAGAGTCTTATCTTTGTAATTTAGTCTCTCTTTGACTTTTAGACAGCCTGAGCGCCTGTCTAAATGACATAGTGCAGTTACTTAAAATACATCTAGTTTTGTATTGGCTATCATTATTGTGTATTTAGGATGACGTCATGCGCACTCTCAGATTATATGACGAAGCCACCGTACTCCGTCTGATTGTCACACGTTACTTGAAGTCCACTTAGGGGTATGTCAGGCTCTTACTGACATTAACCACCCTGATGTTCCGATACACAACTGCGCCGGGGGTCGCGGGTACGTATATAATCCTTGCCTCGGCAGGCCTCTTCAGGTCAGTAAGGGCAGTCAGATGCTTACCTCCCCTACGACATCACATCTAGTAAAAGCCTACGAGTCCTAAGGAACACGGCAACCTTAGGTTCTTGTACGTGGGGGGCGACGGAGGTCACTAAGATCATCGGAGTTAACCTAACCTTACGAAGGTCATGGTTTACCCGTTCGCCAAGTTTTATCAAAATCCGTTCAACCGTTAAACAGCAAACTGACGGATAGAGTTAATTTCACATTTATAATTTTAAGTTTGGACAAATAAAGTTCAGTGTTAGACTCATGTGGCTATGTTTACTTAGCCACAAGCCCCTTCATAGGACACTGAATTGTCAGATGGCTTAATAACTGCTATTCTGTCATTATAATGTATTCACTTATACTTATACCACGAGGAGCTGAGGAAAAACGGAGTGATATTTTCTCAATAAGTATATATTTTTCTTACTTTTTCTTTGAAGACATTATGATTCGATTTGCGGAAGAGGATTCCTTCCTTTTACCCTTATTGTTATTCCAAAGAAATGCGCACATTATACTGAGAAGTAACCGCTGTGGTTGGGTTGTTATAATGTTGTCATTTTGTGTAATATGCTCAGAGAGTAACCATTGTACTGAGATTGTCAATTGTTATTTGGTTGTGACTGTCTCGTTGGTCTAGTGGTTGCAAGCGCTACTGCTGAGCATGAGTTCCTGGGTTCTGTAGCGACATCTATCTCGCTTTATACGAACTAATGACCGATATCCTACATCGCGGTATCAGAGTTATCCGCGAAATTTGAACGTATACAAGCTCCCGACTACAACCGTGGGGCAGTAGTTAACCCACCAGACACAACACCCGTCTGGTCGGAGGATTCTCCCTTTTCAATGGTGGATGAGGAACTTTACACCCCGTCCTCTTACTTCCAAAGTTCAATCTCCGGGTTGTGTAAAGTGTTATTGAGTTTTTACATTCTAAAATTAAAGGAATTTCATGGTAACAGTCCGGAGTCTGGATTTATGCCCAATTGATGGCAATAGGCCCGCTCCCTATTACACTGGGGGACTCTAAAATAATTGACGAAATGTAGGTGAACCGCAGGTACACCGCTGCCTAACCCTTGGGGGATTACAGGCGAGCTGTCATGACGTTATTGTCAATGAATATAACTCATCGCAACCTTTGTCGTCGTGTAGTAGTCACAAGTACAACTGCTGAACATGAGGTCTTTTGATGTGTCTTGTGAGGCTTTTAACGAAAAGACCTTCTATTGTAATACGCCAATTACCTAAATGACAAATTATATTTATTTCTGTGACATCAGTAAAAGGAAACATTATGCGGAAACCTAGATTTGAAATTAATATGACTCAGCCAATCTGCCTTGAGCAAAATGGTACTAAATGTTCATGTCTTCTTATTTACAGTAAGTCCGCATCATCTCACTGCGAGGCAAAGGCCTCTTCTTATGACCTCCAGTTGTGTGCTTTCTATGTATGAGAAAATACAGGCATACTACCTAACACACACAAACGACCAAACCCCAGCTTTTTCTATCGTAAAACTGAACTAAAATGTAGACGTAAAGCTTCAGAATGTCAGTTTATCGTGACGGTGCGCAAGCGACTTAAAAATTTACGCATCATTTTTTCCTAATGCCCCAAAAGAAGTATAACTTCAAAAAAACATAAATATAAAAGCGTAGGCCAATTTTTACTCCCCTTTAACACTTTCAACATAATACTGTAGATATGCACTACCTAAGTATCTACTTACATTTAAATATCTTTCAACAATGGTATGCCCATTAAAGGAACATTCGCTTCAGTGGGTCAGTTGCTTTTGTAGACCAGGTAATTTGAATTGTGAATATCTGATTCTGATGTAAATCTACCATCTACATAAGCAGGTTTATCTCCTTTGTACTAGAAGATGGTTCCAGTTTCAAACGTCACGTTTACGGTCTACGTCTGAGTTTCCTTTACATACATACATAAACTCAAGCCTTTTTCCTTTAGGAGCAGGCAGAAACTACAGAACGCCTCCTCCTACGAGCCTTAGATAATTCGTTTGTCACATAAGCAACTACCGCATCGCCCGGTTGCAAGTACCTACTACAACATCACCAAAAAAGTAACTTTCTTTTAGACAACATAAAACACTAATAATACAAAACATTAACAGAATTGGTAGTTATGAAGAATTCCTTAAATAAAAATATAAATACACCAGAGCTTTCAGACAATGCCAAACTAGCTAGTAGCTAGACGTAATAGCTAAACTATAGCTAGTCCCAAACTTAGCAGAGTTTGTGCTATTAGTACTAGAAAACTGATAAACATACACCACCACCACCACTACCACCACCACCACCACTGCCACCATCACCACCACTACCACCACCACCAAGCTTCTAAATATAACGTACATATTATAGATAAATTACATTCAAATACAGAACAAATGATCGTGTTCTTCACACAAGTTAACATCTACCTGATATCAATGTGATAGATTTTTATTCCGGTAGCAGTGATAAACTTATACAACGTGGTTTTTTTTATATCCCATAACTCTAGGGTATGATTGAGACCATATCAAAGAATCAACTGGCATATGAATTATGTTACAATCAACCTTTTTTTTTTTTACTATCAAACAAAATAATTCACCAAAGTCACGATGATTAATGTAAAACACCCTTACGTGAAAGAAAAGTGACGTTAGAAAGAAGAATCGTCGTACTAGTAACAATTTTTGAACTAATTAGGTAATAAAAATAATATTAATAATACTTAATAATAATATTCCACGACTATTCACACAACGCCATCTAGTCCCAAGCTAAGCAGAGCTTGTGTTACGGGTACTAAACAACTGATAATTTAAGGATTAATGATATCTCCGAAACTATGCATTTTTGGACCATCTATTCTAGGAGTTATAGTATAATTTTTACCTACAGAATATAGGTAACCCTAGAGTTATGGGATTTAAAAAAAAACACCTTGTATAATAAGTTATAATGCAGTCACTTTTCAAAAGAAATCTGTAAATGTTTTATACTTGCCTTATCGTGTCTGTCCTAGATTTTGCTTGTTGGACGATATTTCCAGTAATTTGAACCCAGCGCCGCCATTACATTGTCAGCAGGCTGTCCAATTTGTGCTGTGGCGGTTGAATGCTCATCGCTGTTATTAGCAACGCTGATTGGCACGTGTGTGACTGGCATATTGCGATTTAGTGCAATTGCGAGTTCAGAGTCCGTTTTCAGATGTTGTTTGATGAGCCCTCCCAGGCTGTGTTTTATGAGTATGGCATGAACGGTTTGGTTTGGGACAACTGTCAAAAAAACGAAGTCATCTAAGATTGGTTTTCTGTTCTGATTTTCCAAATAAACGTTTAGATACTATATCAAATCTCAACTCCTTTATTGCATTATTCTTAAAAAATAATCTGAAGCTTTCCTTTATTTATCAATATTGATATATATCGTTAAAAATGTTAATTATTTTACTTTTTAGCTGTCTTGGATATTTTATGTAAAATCCAACACACAATTTTAAATTTTTCTACAAAAAAAAACATTTTTTATTTTGTTTTGTCTGTCAAACACCCTGTCTGCTACTTGCTATGTTGTAAGGACTAACTAAGGCCACTTTTTTTTTAACGAAGAATATGGAAAATTAAAAAATAAATTCTGTGCGAATGAAGTCGCTAGTAACAAAGAAAACGTCTTGATAAAGAAAGAAGGTAAAGAATAAGATTTAAATAACAAAAGCTGAGCTACATAGCATCTTAAAACGTCTGATGCACATCCTAGAACGTACTGCACCTATTATTTTGTGGAAAATGTGGAAGTGAATTTAGCGTTTATTTTTAAAACTCTTGGATATATTGTATCACGTAGTTGCCTCCTCGCTCACGACATGCATGGAATATTTTCTTCAATGGAATCTCATTATTTGCCAGAATACGAACTGACAAAAGCAATTCTGAATAATAAAGTTAATCGAATAGAAAGTGCAACATTTTTTTCCTTTTAAGTTTTCTCGCATGCTATCAATGCAAATTGAAATTCCTTCTAGTTCTCTGATAGCTATTGTTTTTGTTGTTTTATCTTTGTTGTATTTTGCTTTAATGTTGGAGTGATCTATATTAGAATTCTTTTCAAGCAAAATCTTTATGCAAAATGCTTCTGTCCCGTAAACAAAAGTAATGGATTTTGTTCTCCAATCTATATAAATAATACAATTGAAGTACTGGAATAAAAACTACAGAGAAATACCATTCATTTGTTACACGTTCACTTACATATATTGAATTGGAAATCCGAATAAATATTGCATTTGTAAAATTGGTTCTGGCAACCGATTATATTTGGTAAAATATTTATAACAATCAAGTAGACTGGTTTGTTAAGCTTTTTGGTTAATAGGTAGGTTTTATAATTTAGTATTTTTATTTTCATACCAATAAAACCGTGAGAAATATTTTTGTTTTCATTCAATTTATTCGTGTTTTTTACTATTTTATCATTGTATCACTTTGAGTGACTCACACTTCATCGTAGCTACTTCACCCATCTTCGGATACCAGCAGTTTATCTTGATTAATATGCCTTATTCTCAGACCTAGAAATAAAATTTTATAAGAATCGGCCGAGCCGTTTCAGAGGAGTTTTGTTACAAACACTGTGATACTAGAAAATTATACATTAGATCAATCATATCTAAATTAGGTTTGTTATTCTTATCTAAATCGACTTAATTATTTTAACTGTGTCTTAGATTCTAAATGCCAACAAAATTAGTACCCTTTTTTCTAAACTATGTTGCCGAAACTAATGCTTAAAGTGTCCAATATATGTAATTGACGAGAACTGTCGTTTCATTGCCCGTTATCGGTTAACTTAGTTGCGCCACCCACACACTAGATGGCGCTAATATGTACTGTTCGTCCCTGGCTCGACAGAAGCCATCAGGCCCGTCAATAAAGTGATTAATTGAATTCTTGCTAAGTAATTATTTATGTAGAGACAGTTCTGCCAGGGACGTAATGTAATAAGCTAATATCTGATATTATTCTACTGCAGGACAAAGGCCTCTTCTACAGATAAGGCATGAGCTATTAGCACGTTTGCCTAATGCGGGTTGACGATTCCAGACTTATGTCAGTAATAAATCCAGGTATCCTCACGATGTTATTTTTCGCAGATGTCAGCGATGTCTTGTATAAAGTTAGAAATTACCACAATCTTGTTCATGAGAACCGAGTCCTTAACCGCTGGCTATAATGACATAACTCGAAAATTATTTTGCAGAAAATGTATAACGTGACAGCAGAAAAATAATAGTAGAATTGTGGATTAAATTAGTTTGAGTTTTTAGGGTTTCTTTGTTTCAAATCTTTCATGAAGTCCTTTGTCATGAAAATGACAAAGGGAAATGTATTTATTCGCTAAGAGTGACTTTGGGAAGAAACTTTACCGAATTCGCACATTTTTTTAAGGGTTTCATAGTTTTTTTAATTTTTCAAACGTGATCCAAGCCACTCTTGGATCTTTTTTGTTTCAGTGTCATGCGGTTTGCTTGTGACAACTTGGAAAAAACAGTTAATTAGAATGCAAGCATCCAAAGAAACTTGGAACAACTGCAAAGCAACAGGTAAATTCCAAAGTAACACATGTCGCCCCACATTATTAAACTTCTACGACACAGCAACTGGCGCTAGTAAACAGGCAAGTTCTCGACCTCACCCATAACTTGCCACCAGTTGGAAACTGTCTAGTTTACAGAGCACGGAGACACCTCGGTCGCTGTTAGAACTGGCATTGTTAACATTTTCTTTACAAACGAAGCGTGTCACTGTGTAATCGTACTACGACACAAACGTCCTACAGCCACTGACGAGTTTAAAGGCGATTTGTGACAGAAAGTAAGCGTTTAACGCAATTACTTCGGTCCGCCGCGCCGTGTCTACCCACGCTTCTTAGCTCTGTGGTCTCGGTTAACTGTGTGTTAGCGACAACATTTCGGACGGTGACGATAACTAACTGGCACCAACTTTGTTCTTCTACCAAGTCTGTCTGTCGAATCGTATACCTAATTCTGTGAGCTGAGAACAGACTTGTCACTTCATACACGTTTCCGTCGCGTACTCATTGGCGAAATTTCAACTTGTGTGGTCACGTGTTAGTCGTCCTCCAATGGGTGTTTAAGAACGGTGGTGGTTGGTTTAAGTATGTTCACACCTTTAGGTGTATTGGAAATGGACAGATGTATATGTTGTTATAAGGTGTTTGGCGAAAACAGACGTGGTTGAAACTTCAAGAGCGTGCGTGTTATTAAGAGTTATCCTTAGCAACATCATATAGCGATATCTGAGTTTACAACCTTTACAACGGCGTATTCGTTATGTAAAGTACTGTGGGCTTTCCAACTTCTTTGCATATTTAGTGAGGTAGGTACCTGCTGGCATCCGATTTATTTCTATAAAATTGTGTTTTTATTTATAAGGATTAAAAAATGATTATTATTATTATTAATTCATTCAAACCTTTGACATTATTTTATTATGAATTTAAATATATGACATTGTTTTGTATTTATGGCATTGTATCACTTGTTTATTTGAATTTATGACACAGGCATGATTTAGAATTTTGTATATAAGACATTATTGGACAGGAGAATTTATGACATTGTATGAGGTTTACGTTGTAATTTTTTAACATTGTATTATTATTGTATTAAAATCACATTATTAAATTATATAATTTTTGTGATTTTTGCATGGCTAACTTGGTGCAACACAGCTGACTTCACATTCAATGGACATCGAAAAATATATGACTATGTACTGTGTTGAGCAATAAACATTTGAATTTGAATTTGCATGTTATGAAAATATATTTAAAAAAAAATTCTATGTCCAGGTTGCATTCCTGTCAGTTATTATCAGTATCAGCCTTTCTGACCTTCTCCACCCAGGGTTTTCCCTTTGTTATACAGCTCGTCAGATTTTATTGGTTCAGTCAGACTATTCTAAACAACTGTCAAAGATCTACAAACAACAGCCGGTAACGGAGGCTTGATTTATTAAATGGTTACCCATCCAGATACCGACCTTGGCAAGTGTAGCTTAACCTTCGATTAACCCGTGAGGCAATTATTATTAGCCAAAAGTCCCGTTAGTACCACTTACTATCTGCTTACTATAAAATATTTACCTCTGACTAACCGTTTCAGAAACAAAGGCGTGTTAGTATGTTATGTACAGACGCCGCCAGCACATTAAGCTACCCACAACTGTAAAATTTTCGCAATTAAACATGAACCTTATTCTGTTAGCAATAACGTTGAAAAACTTTTAACGAAATTAGACACATTGGGGTAGCTTTATGTGCAGCCATCTGTATATAGGTACGTAACTAGATATATTCAGAACGATGAAAACGGCGAGACGTGGACAGCCGCCATTTATATCTCATACTCGATGATATTTCATGCAAATACATCAGACATGCAGGCACGGACTGGAATGTCGAGCTCTCATGTTCTCAATGCCACGTCTTCGTTGCTTCCTTCACTTCTGAATTCAGTTTTATATTTCATGTTTACAAGTTAAAATATTACCAGCCTGTTACTGTCCCACTGCAGGGCAAAGGCCTTTTCCTATACAGAGAAGGCGCTAGCATTGATCACCCCAATTGTTCAAGGTGGATTTGCGATTTCAATCTTATATTAACTTTAAGGGCGCTATTCTTAGAAAGAAAGAATTGAGACCACAACCTTGTGCATAAGAAGTAGGCGCCTTAATCTCCGGGACATTACGGCATTTTCAAGACATGTGTACAAGTAGTTAAGTATATATATACTTTTGAAATAAAGACTGCCTCACACTAGGAATTTCTCCTTTGTCGTGGATGCGTTAAGAACCATTTAAACTAGAATACACAAATAGCCAGACCCGGAATAACTAGGTATTTGTAGGCCACTCTAATATTTGATTAGTTAGACGTAGCACAGCAACCAATCGCTCAGCCATTGCGTCTATACGTTGTCCAAAACATACAGGGTGTAAAAAGACCGATCACATAGCCGATAACTACACATTCTGTACATGTAATTAAGTACCTAACTTTAACCAAAAAATGTTGCTGGAAAAATACCTTTTTTCTTTACCTTTAATCTTTAAAAAAGAGATGCTTTTTACTGCGCGCAATGAAAAGCGCGACAACGCAACGCAACATTTGATCAGCTGAGCGTACGGCCGGCCGCGGCCACTCGCGTTTGGTCGTAGACCCGACCATCCACTTGTGTTTAGTATCTATTGCATTTTTGTAACTTCAAATGAGTAATTTGATTTGAAAAATCGATAATTTTGATAATGTCTGTTCGAATAAAAAAAATCACTTTGACCTTCAATATCTCTAAAACCAGTGAATACCCAGGTATGTTCTGGAAGAAAACAACTATCCTAGTGATGGATAGAATATGTAGTTTTCGTTCACCTTAAGGGTTAAGTTAAGTTGCCTAGCAAGCGTAGCATGATTACCATAGACACGGGTATGTCGACGGAAGAATCGACAAAGTGGCAGACGGTAGAAACATTTCTGCCGATTATAGAAGAAATAATGCTCGACATTGTAGACTATTGTCGACTGAAGAATCTACACATTTCTTCTCTTCATTCTTGACATTGTCGTGCTCAAAACAAAAGAAATGTTTCTACAATATGTCACGTTGTCGATTCTTTTGTTGACAAAATCAGTTTTTAAGGTAGTCATGCTAAGCGTGCTGAAGGATACAATATTGGGATGCTATAGGGTTTGTTTATACCGGGTAAAACGGAGTGGATAGTAACTCAAGGGTGAATAGAAACAAAACTTTGAGGAGGATATTCACGTAAGTTCAAAGTTGTTCCTTACATTCGAGGACTGTAATGCTTTTAAATAATTGAGATAAATAGTTTCAACACCTTGTTAGTATCAAATAATATTAAAGTAGCGCATAAATCCTTCTCAAAGTTTTGTTTCTTTTAACCCTTGAATTTCAATCCACCCCGTTTTACGGTACCAAACAACAACCCTTATGTATCGACAAACCACATTTCCATACTGTTAAGTTGACCATTCTTGTGATAACACAGTTAACCCCGCGACTGCATTTACATAATGCAGTTACTGTATTGTGTCGCAGTCATTATGTAAATGTGGTTGCTGCCATTATGATGGTGATTATGATAATTGTCGCATTGTATCGACTGGTAATAGGAAATCAACAGATATTATTGACGCTACTGTCTGAATCTATATGAATTAAAATGAATCGCAGAAATGTACCTATGTATAATATGTACGCTCATAACTTCCAATCGATTGCACCAAATTGGATAACTCATTTATTGTTGTATTTATGTCGGGCTCTGGCTGGTTTAGATTTATTGTTGGACCCTGTTGGTGGTGCTGCGATATGGTTAGAAATCTACGTTCGGGCAGAACAACGTCTGTCGGTTCCGCTAGTTTTTTTATTATGATATACTCGTAATTACAAACAATAGTCAGGATGCATAATGTTACAAAAACATAAAAAAACCAACCAAGTAATGTTTTATCTTATCTTAGTAATGTAATGTCCATTGAAATCCTACAGGGACGAGCTTACTGCCATCAAAAGCATAGGATTAATACTTGAATCAATATGGTACATTTATATGTTTTGTGCTTTGAGATCATGACAGAATCCATGCCACGGAGTATGGATTACGCCTTGGTAGCCACCGCTGGATGCGGCATTATCTAAACATTCTTTACAAACCAAACGTACTTGCACTATGATATACATACATGATATATAGAATATGACTGGCTTTGTATTCTCGCAATTTCGGCGTTAAGGTACAAGTCCGAGATGGGCTGCAGACCGCAAACTGCAGCCGCAAACTGCACGGGTTTCTATGAATCTATTATGAAATTGAGGCTTTCGGCCGCGGTGCACAGCTTGCAGCCGCAGTAATGCCACTTTCGAAATTAATTTAATAGAGATTCATAAAAACCCGTGCAGTATGTGCTTGTAGTATGCGGTCTGCGGCCTATCTCAGACTTGTACCTGTCGTTTACGCTTTTTAACAGTACCACCATCTTTAAACGTTGCCGATGGCGATTACGTGCTCTGAGATCCATCTCAAACATAATAAAACTAGTCAGTGCTGCCATATATTATCAAACGCGGACGTCCTTTCTAATGCTATGCGAATTCTTGCAGTTTTATATCGTGATCTAAGCTAGCACAGATTTATATTTCCATATAATTTCAGCTAGAAAACGGCTGCATCTAGTACGTAGCATGGAATTTAATATGGTGTACAAAAGTGATGTCACGGTTGGTGTAGTTAAATGCTGAACTCGTTTATAAATGACTAGCTGCCCTGGCCTGACTTCGTCTCGCTTTAGGGCTATATTTCACCGGGACAACATACAGACAGCAGAGTCGCCACACCACACTGAGACAATATCAAAATGGACTGCGAAGAGTACTACTGCTGTATGCACTTAGGAAAAGCGTCACTGGCGGCCGGACTGGCGGCCGAGTGACTGAGACACCATATAGGGCTATAGTAATTTGTGGTGGCGGGCGCGACCAGTAACATTCTCCGCCTGACTTGCCTGTTGGTCTAGTAGTTAGTGACCCTGACTGCTATGCCGGAGGTCGTGGGTTCGATTCCCACCCAGGACAAATGATTGTGTGATGAGCACGATCATTTGTTCTGTGGGGTGTAATTTATCTATCATAATGACTCTATCATAATCATAATGGACTAGTTGGCGTTGTGTGAAAAAGTTGTGCAATATTTATTATTATTATTATTCTATGCATGCGTCCAAGCTGGTCGCGCCGCCAAATTGGTTGCGCAACCAAACACCAGGTGAGTAACTCTCTATAGAGCTGTATACCTACATTTTGTTGGTAGCGGCGACTGGTTGCGCCGCTATGGTATCTCGGTCAATATAATATGCGAATATAATAAGCCCTTACAATCAAGTCAAAACTAAGAGAACCCATTTATGTTACCTTCTTATTTTTTTTCTTAAGGCTTGTCAAATGTCAAATTGACACCTTTTAATGGACTGGGAAGACATTTTGTCACCTGTCATGTCATCCAGTTTAGTCGAACTTAAAATATAGGAAAGTTTTATCTCAATGGGCTACTTGACAAAATTTTAGTTTTAGTTCCTCATCTAGATTACAAGAAAATATTCGAAACCTGTTTTTTTCTATTTATTTTTTCATTTTTCCCTTTTTTTTCAAATTAATGTTATTACATTTGTAAATATGTGAGCACAATGTATCTAGCTGTACCACATGTAATTATCAACTCCATTGCTTATTTTTTTTTTTGCTTAAACCGATCTTAGTATAGTACCTACTTTTATTCTAGGTGCATCGTCCTCACATATAATCTTATTAATGTATACAAAGTATTGTAAAATCGATTATAAAAGAGTAAGTATGGAGTTTCTTGCCCATTCTTCTCCATACAAATCTACTTTTTGGAAGGGACTACTAGAATCATTTATTGTTGGAAGAATAAACAAAACATAAATTCAAATATTTGAATGTTGTTCCTCCAGACGTCGATAGAGGCCCTGTTGTTTTTTGATATGTCATATTGTAACATAGAATGCTTTTGCAATATACGTTTATTAATTTATTCTATTTTCGGTGTATTTATTTAATTTCCTCAGGTTATGGGCCGTCCCATGTACCCAAAATAGAACCGTAATTAATATAATATTGCAGTTGTGCTGAACCGTGATAAAAAAATTCACCATGGCAATGTCTAACCCACAAATAACGAAACTCGCCGGCAGAGAAAACTATTCAACTTGGAAGTTTGCAGTAAGATCATACTTAGAACACGAAGAGTTATGGGATTGTGTTGATCCTGGGGGTCAAGATGCCAAAAAGGATGTTAAAGCCAAGACCAAGATAATTTTGTTGGTAGAACCGATCAACTTCGTACATATCGAAAATGCGTCGTCATCTCGAGAAGTATGGAAAAATCTTCAAAATGCTTTCGAGGACTCCGGGCTGTCAAGAAAAGTTGGCTTACTAAAGGACCTAATCAACACATCGCTAGATAATTGTGCAAGTATCGAAGAATACGTGAACAAAATAATGAGCACAGCTCATAAGTTACGGAACATTGGTTTCGAAGTCGGAGACGAGTGGCTAGGAACACTAATGCTAGCAGGCTTACCGGATGTTTATAAGCCGATGATTATGGGTCTAGAAAGTTCTTGCATAAAAATATCTTCGGATTTTATCAAGACTAAGTTGTTACAAGAGGTTACAGTGTCAGAATCCAGCGCAGCATTCTTTTCGAAGCACAAAAACACCAACCTTACCTCACAAAATAGCAAACCGAAAGGAAAAGGCCCACGTTGCTATGGGTGTAATAAATATGGACACTATAAAAGTCAGTGCCGGGAGAACAGTAATCAAATGGGATCGCAAATCACGTGAATTATTGTTTATGGGTTACTGTGAAAACACAAAGGGATACAGAGTGTATGATCCGGTTAGTAAAAAGATGGTAATTAGCAGGGATGTGATATTTATTGAGAAAACAGAGATTGCAAAAAATATCACACCGGACCCTCTATCAGTGCCACCGTTTGCTTCAATCATACTCAGTTCTAACTCTGACACATTGCAAGATACTGTTGTTCAAGACAGCCCACAAAATATTTCACAAAATGACACAATGACTGCCACATGTGATACATCTTTCGACAGCTGTAATGGAGCTGATGACCCGACATATTATCCAAATACAAGTAATGATGATAGCACTCATGATATCCAGAGAAATATCACCTTGAGATCACATCAAAGGCGTAATATGGAAGGCAATAATTTTATGTGTGTTACACAAATTACAGATCCATTAACTGTAAAAGAAGCACTGTTAGGCACCAATGCTAAAGAATGGAAAGCAGCAATGGATGAAGAGTACAAATGTTTATTAGAAAATGAAACGTGGGAGTTAACTACCCTACCGGCAAATAAACATCCAAAACCATGCAAATGGGTTTTTAAAACTAAAACAGATGAGAATGGCCAGAGTGTAAAATACAAAGCCCGGCTTGTGATAAAAGGACGTTCACAAAAGATTCAAAATGAAGGATCTTGGAGAGTTATGTTACTGCTTAGGAATACATGTAGAAAGGGAAAGAGAAAAAGGCATAATTTATTTAGATCAAAATAATCGGTTGTCTTTTATATATTTCCCAAGTTACTAGGCCTGACATAAGTTATGTTATTAATATGTTGAGCAAATACAATAACAAGCCAGAACTTAAACATTGGATTGCACTTAAGAGAGTCATGCGTTACTTAAAAGGGACTTAAGATTACAGGCTGAGTTATAAACAAAATCTCAGATTGGGCCAGTTCAGAAGATGACCGGCGTTCCTGTACTGGTTACACATTCCTTATTTCAGGGAGGAACAATTATCTGGAATTCAAGACGCCAGCCTACTGTAGCTTTATCAACAACAGAGGCTGAATATATGTCTTTGTCGTCGTGTACACAAGAAGCCTTGTGGTTAAAACATTTTCAAGGCAGTTTTTTGGCCACAACTCAAGAATGAGGCCATGATTATTTATAGTGATAATCAGAGTTCTATAAAACTTTCAGGTTGTGACAATTACCACTCCAGGACCAAACACATAGATGTGAGGCACCATTTTGTTCGTGACAAGGTACTCAGTGGGGCCATTGATGTTCGCTACATACAGACGGATATGATGGTTGCTGATGCATTTACTAAAGCTACTTTATACTCAAAGTTGGCTTACTGTTCCTCGAAGATGGGGTTATGTTTAAGGGAGGATGTTGGAAGAATAAACAAAACATAAATTCAAATATTTGAATGTTGTTCCTCCAGACGTCGATAGAGGCCCTGTTGTTTTTTGATATGTCATATTGTAACATAGAATGCTTTTGCAATATACGTTTATTAATTTATTCTATTTTCGGTGTATTTATTTAATTTCCTCATTTATTAAAGTTATTTTTTGTTCGACGTTCAAAAGTGCCCTAAAGGGGCCTTATTGAAATAAATGGTTTGACTTTGACTTTGACTTTGTTTTTTCTTTTTTTACGTAATCGTAAAATAACGGCCATACATCGAGTCAAAATGTCGCATGACGTCACTAGCCAGTACAGTTTATATTAGATATGACGTTACAAGCCCACTCTCCTCAACTTTAATGCACTTAATCGAAGCAGTTTTCCATCGATTTAAAAAAAATACTTGTGTACTTATTATTTTTTATAAGTAATATAACTGATGCAGGACTAATTATATTTTGATGTTCATATTCTGTCAAACACCCTTTTATCAACCTAAGACTGTAAGGTAAATGTTTTCCTATTACCAGTTAAAATAAATAAATAACTAAAACTAACAATAAATAACTACAAAGCGTCAAAAAAATCTTCTGCATCGCTGCCAGCTGGTAAAGTGCCCAAAAGACTGGCGGCATTGCCACGTTGAATGGCAATGCTTAGCCTCTGGCCAAAGTAGAGGCCAGCCCTTGGGTCACGGGAAGCGTCAACTAAACGTTATTCCCTTGGAAGATGGGTAGGCCTTTAGTGTGGGACGCTACTTGTGTCGATACTCTTGCGCCATCCCATCTTCCTGGGTCAACATGCTGTGCTGGCGCTGCTGCTGCGGCTGCTGAGAACCTCAAGCGGCGGAAATATAGCAACCTTGTTGGTAGTAGCAAATGGCTCGAAAGTATAACTATACTTTCGAGCCGTTTGGGGTTGAAACTCTTGGGCCGTGGGGTCCAAGTGCTCGTCTTCTTTACAAAGACATCTGCAAACATTACCAGTTTAATTTGATCAGGGTAACTTCTAACTTCTTAATCTATCGTAATGGCCCAGAGGTTAAGACGCCTGTCTGTCATGCACAAGGCAAGTACCAATGTGACTTTTTCAATTCATATGTACTTTCTAAGTTTATCTTAAACATCATTGACATCGGTGAAGGAAAAACATCGTGAGGAAACCTGGACTTATAGTTAATATAAGTTTGAAATCGCCAATCCACCTTGAGCAGGCGTGGTGATTAATGCTCGAGCCTTCTCTGTGTGAGAAGAGGCCTTTGCCCTGCAGTGGGACAGTAACAGGCTGGTATTATTATTTTTTTATTTATTAACTTCTGAGCCGCAGGAAGTCGCCTAGTGTATTTTTGTTTAATTATGAACTGAGAATCATTGCACAGCCTTTGATATCGCAGGTGGCCCGTATCTACAATAAATCCTTATTCTATGGTAACGTCAGAGAAAATCAATTTTATTGGTAACGTCAGAGAAAATAAGGAAAAGTGGAGAAATACTATCATCGAAAGTACACACATTATTCTTCCTCGTAAACCCCCTCGACTTCATTGCCAAACTGTGCTTATTTTTGTAGTAAACTTTTTTATGTTAATCTTGTCATTTCGATGATAATGTCTTTAAGGGAATAAATAATCGTCGTCGATTTGGCCTGTATAATTATGTAAATAAATACCGGGTAAAACGGGGTGGATAGAAACTCAAGGGTGAATAGAAACAAAACTTTGAAGAGGATATTCTCGTAAGTTAAAAGTCGTTGTTCACATACGAGGACTGTAATGCTTTTAAATAATGGAGATAAATAGTTTCGACACCTTGTTAGTATCAAAAAATATTAAACTAGCGTAAAAATCCTCCTCAAAGTTTTGTTTCTATTCACCCTTGAGTTTCTATCCACCCCGTTTTACGGTACTAAGAAATGTGTGGATTAAACGGACAGGTGTACTTAAACCTATGTGGTTCTTTCTTTAAAAGACCAATGCCAATACTAACCTTCATGGTTCTCCTAAAATTTATCAGACAAAGATGGAACATAACATGAAAAGAACCTCGTGAAGGCAGAGAAAGATACACAAATCAAGTACATTGTTCTGACTCGTGATGTTGTCAACATCTATGAGTTGGATGTGGACTGTGCCCATATTCGACTATAAGCAATTTTGCATAAGACTGGCCTGTGAGTCTAGTAGTTAGTGACACTAACTGCTATGTGGGTTCGATTCCCACCCAGGACAAATGTTGATGAGCGCGAACATTTGTTCTGTGTCTGGGTGTAATTAATCTATTATATGTATATATTTAGTAATATACAAGTATAAGAATATTATTATATTATTATTATTATGCATAACCAACATCTGAGTAGGCTATAGTTGAACAGATGGACCTAGGGCCTGATCTAGAAATCATTACTCCTGGACAAGGCGCGTACATATAGAATTAGCCATTGCTCTCTCAAGAGCCCTGACCACGGTAGCTTGCACCCAGTTCTTGATACCGGTGAGGAAAAATGTAATTTTATGTTACTTCAAGAAACAACACAACAAAGATAACATTATAAAGGATCAAACAACACCTCTCACGCTTTAGTGTACCTTTTGAGGTTTTTTTTGTTCTCACTCTTCAGTAACATAATCCTCTTATTATTTTTACGTAATTTCACTATCTACACCATTGTTTACCTATACATAGACCAAAACTTTCTTTAAAATTCTATCAACAAAGTGTGAATTGTTTGGCTAATTAATGAATTACGTCTAAGATCTAAACAAACAGAAATATGGATAGGTTTCATCATGGGTATTTAATTGGTAACTCTTGATTAAAAAGAAAATACTTATTACATTGTGTATCAAGCCCGACGCTACTCAACCAGAAATCAAAAATCCACTGATTTTCACCAATAAATCACGACCACTAACTACAAAACATTTTGATTATACCTAGTTTCTACCATAAATCCAAGAAGACGTTTATTTTAACGGAATCTTCACGGTAATCCCTAATCCCCAAAAAACATATGGGATATGTCTTATATGTTTTGAGTTTTTTTATCTAGAATTTGTCAGTAGTACCGGGTTGATGGCAATGGGCTCGCTCCTATTACACGGGATTTAAACATAACTGGCGAAATGTGGGTGTACTACCAGGCATACCTCTGCCTAGTCTTTTGGGGATTACAGGCGTGACGTTACGTATCTAAAGAACAAAGGAATTAATTTAATAAATTTAATCAAATGTAAATAATAGTTACGGTTTAGTTTCGAACACAGTTCTAATAAACTAATTAAATCAATTACTAACAGCAAATCTGTTTATTTGCAAACTCGCTCAGTAAACTTGTTTCAACGAACCATGTTTTATTCAACACTGAAGCAACTTAAAGATAATAAACAAACCTTACTAGGTTCTAATTAAAAGTTATAAACAAAATGTTAATATTTTGAATTAATAGGGTTGCTTGGTACTGGAAGCCAATTAGCGTTGTAAATGTGGTACAAGGTATTTGTGGAATTATATTATGGATTTGCACTTGGTGTTCGTATTGCGGTGTAATAATGGTGAAGGGTGAAAGTGATTACAGAAGCTGTCAACAGCTTTAAAATTAACTAAATTAATTTTACTAATTAAATTTAGAGTCGACATCAATGTCGACTCTAAATTTTATGCAATAAGGTAACCGGAATATATTTTAGTGGTTAAAGACCCCACTTCGCACGCGTCTAATATATGCCTACCCTTTTCCGAACTATTTTGGCGGCGACCTACAGTTTAACCGGATTCAGCTTAGTACCAGTGAATGGAGCGACTGCCAGACTGTCAGACCTCCACAGCCCAGTAACTGAGAACATGATACGTACCCTTTGGTTAAACTGGTTGTCAGACTTTCGAGCTTCTGACTACAAGAAACGACTGTCAAGGATCTACAAATGACAGCCGGGAGCTACGGCTTATCGTGCTCTCCAAGGTACGGAGGAGTCTTGGTATGTAATAAATGGTCACCCATCCACGGACCGACCTCGTCAAGCGTAGCTTAACCTTCAGTCGACCCATGAGGCTGTTATAATTTAGCCACAAGCTTCTTACAACAACAAGGGTCTAACAAAACAACTTAATATTCTCAAAACTACGTATAATAATAAGATTCATCTAAAATGTTTTACCGGTTTTATTTCTAAAACGTAATAATTTTGCGGGTTTTTCATATTGCTATCAACCAGACACAAATCTAAAATCCGGGCTGCTACTGAGCAATTCTAGAAGAAATAATCCAATAATAACACTTTGCCCAACCTGGGAATTGATCCCAAGACCTTATGCTCGGCAGCAGTACTTCTGACCACCCGATCAGATTTTTTTTTAATTCACACTGGCAGTTGAAAAATCAATCATCTCCTATTTTTTACACCAAGCGGGATTATTCGTGGTCGAAATTTAAATGCGACCAACTAATTATGAGGATCACCTATCGAATAAAAAAATTGAAATCGGATCGTACCTACTGTAAAAAATTATGCATGGTCGACATAAAAAAAAATGCGTGCGAATTGAGAACCTCCTCCTTTTTTTGCGTCGGAATAAAACCAAACAAAAAGGTTGCATTTAATGCGGTTAGTTAAGTTGTGCAAACATTTACTTTAGTGGTAGTTTTAAGGCCACACTACCGATTCTGATAAACCCTGTTATAACTGTGTTGTAAAATAAACAAACAAATAAATCAAAGGTGATGTTTTTCATGTTGACTTTATTATATTAGAAAAATACAAAAAAAAGAAATGAGCAAAAATGTTTACCTCTGGATGACCTTTGAGCTATAGCGAATATTCTTCAAACCCATTAAGGGTAAACTGATAACGAAAAAAGTGATAAAAAGTTTCTTCGAAATAATTAAGTCCGAAAAAAAAAGTTTTGTCACTCCGTTTTCAGTGACAAGATTGATTGGCAGAAGGTCTACTCAATGGCTTATCATTAACTGCCTAGCATTTATCAACATTCTTGGTGTCGGTTTCCAGACTAGAATAAAACAGACACTTATTTTAGACTAATTATCACCATTACACAATAAGTGTAAAAAAAGTATCCATTTTTAAATTATATACTTAGTTAAATTGTAACAAAATAAAAACTTCTGAACTTAGTTAAAAAATGGCGTCAAAACACTCATCCGCATCGCTGTCGACTGGAACTGTACCCAAAAAGCTGGCGGCATTGCCACGTTGTCCTTTGACCACAAACCCAGCCCTTGGGTCACGCGAAGTGTCAACTAAGCGTATTGAAAGTTCTTTAAAAAGAGAAAGAAAAAAAATGGTGTGAAATAATGTGCTGGCCATTATACATTATGTGAAATGGTCTTTGAACATGGGCCTTCGAATATCTGTGATCATTAAATAAGTTACTAATATGTCATAAAATTTAACTAACTCATCTTTAGCTTAAGAAGACAAAATATAGCACAGTCTCAAAACATACAGTCGTCCGACGAAGCCGTCTAGACAGAGCAATCGTGCGGGGTGTGAGGGGCGAGACGTGGGAAAGCCGCTCCCGCACTGCGAACAAAACGATGTTCGTAGTGCGGGAGGTATTATTCAAGTCTAACGCGTGTAGAAGTTCTCGGCATTTTTCCAGAGATCAAAGGCGTCGTCCTACTGTATTAATATTTATACTGTGCAAATAGCTTGCTTACAGGCGGTTTATTTGCACTGATATATAAGTTACCAGGCAGATCTGTTAAAGGAATGATGAATGGCAATACCTCAGTACTTACCTCAAGAACGTTTGATTTCTTAAGCACACCTAATAAAACTACTCCGATACATCAGATGAAGAAAAACCTCGAAAACCATCGATATTTCTCAACGGTATGTGAAGCCAAAACAAGACGTCATACGCACTCGCAGAGATTCTTCTTCGCACTTGCAGACTCGCGACGAAGCGCAGCGTATCCCGTCTGATAGTCACCGTAACTTGAAGACCGTTTTCAGGGTTCCGTAGTCAACTAGGAACCCTTATAGTTTCGCCATGTCTGTCTGTCCGTCCGTCCGTCCGCCCTCGCGTAATCTCTGTAACCGTTAGTACTAGAAAGCTGAAATATGGTACCAATATGTGTATCAATCACGCCGACAAATTGGTAAAATAAAAATTTGGTAAAAAAAGTTTTATTAGGGTAGCGCAGCGCCCCTATGTGTAAAGTGGAAAGTGTTTTTTTTTTTATTTCAACCCTAAAGTGTGATATATTGTTGGAAAGGTATTTAAAAATGAATAGGGGTTTACTAAAATCATTTTTTGATAATGTCAATAATTTCGGAAATAATCGCTACAAAAGTAAAAAGAACAATGTGTCCCCCCCTCTAACTTTTGAACCATAAGTTTAGAAAATATGAAAAAAATCTGAAATGTAGAACTTTATAAGGACTTTCTAGCGAAATTATTTTGAACTTGGATGGAAACAACAGTTTTTGTACAAAAATGAAAAAAACGTTGTACAAAATAATTTCTGGACTAAGTTAGTGGTATAATCGTATATGCAAGCATTTTGAACTCTTATTGTGACGGACGGGAAACTACGGAACCCTGCACTGAGCGTAGCCCGACACGCTCTTGGCCGGTTTTTTGTAAATTCTCAGTTGTCAAAGTTCTGTTTGCAACTGGACGCCACTTACTCACTGGCATCGAGATGGTAGCCCAGCAGGTTAACCACAGCATCACTGTACAGTGTTGTACTACTGTGTTTATGTCACATGTCTAGCCACTGTATCACTTTTCTACTCTATATTTGCATAATTCAATGAATTTTTATCTAAAAGACGATGTCGATGGAGAAGTAAACCTCTTAAGGTATGTCAGAGTTTCTCCATAAATATTTATGACTCCATCGTAAAGTGGAACTCTAATGTAATCAATAAATTCATACTCGGTGGCTCAAAACAAGGACGGTGTAAATTGAGTTATGCAGAGAGGCCATATTTGAAAAAAAATGCTGATACTCTTTTTCCTATTTTTTTGTCGCTACGGGGTCTGAGGGCGTTGTTACTTTTGTGAACAGCGTAGATTATTAGCAGAAAAATGAACTCCAAATGCCTTTCACAGTGAACAAAATACCTACTGTGCAAAATAATGTAGGTTTTGTAAGGTTAAGTCAATATACCTAGCACGAAAATCTACTTATATGAAAATAAAATCGTTCGCATCTAAAAAAAAATTTTTCTACAGTTTATTTATGTTTGTGGGTGGTAAATTTATTGTGCTTGCCTTAAAAATTGAAAGTAAAATAAAATGGAATTCTCTTTCGATTTAATAAATTTTGTTTTTATATGAAGTTGCGTTTATGCCAAGCCTTTAAATCTCTCAGATCATTCAGATTGCTTTAAGCAGCATTGCGCTATACGTGGCAAGAACCTCAAAATATTAGTTGTTACCATCCCTGTAATTTAATTCAAAAAGAGAATGGACAAATTAACCTGAGCCAGACAGAAGCGACCGTTACTGTCTTTAATAGATTAACAAGTCAATCCGAAACCCATCTGTCTGTTTAAACCGGAGGGATCATGAATCTTAATAGTAGTTTATACCGGTTACCTATAGAATCGTTTGATAAGCCACTACCGTTAACCAAGCGGATGATTAGCAAACCTGTAATTAATGCTGATTGGTCGGTCACGCTTGACCGAAGACCGTAATGGGATTAAGTAGTATAATCGTTGTCCTTTATTTAGGAAATTGTTGCTGATGACGGTAGTTGTAAGGTTTCATAGTGGTAGTGCCATCAGCAGGCCTAGCCATATTACAAATTCTATTTCTATTCTCTCTCTATTATAGACAGAAAATGGCGAATATGGAATCAGCTGTTTGTCAACTGTCAAGTGTATTTCATTTTCAGCCATATTACAAATTCTATTCGTTAACACTTGACAGTTGACAAACAGCCGATTCCATATCCGTCATTTTCTTTCTATTATCGCCTTATCGATTACGATAATAGACATAGAATTTGTAATATGGCTAGGCCTGCAGATTACAACATACGCCCCGTCCCTTGATTTACAGATGCATGTAGGCAATACACGTTACGGTAATGCAATTCCTCCGGTAAACTGAAGAGTTTGTTCCGTTATTCAATTTAATTTAACATAACACATAACATCATGTCTGTAATCCTCGGAGGGCTAGGCAGAGGTACCTGGTAGTACACCCACATTTCGCCAGTTATGTTTAAGTCCCATGTAATAGGGGGCGAGCCTATTGCCGTCAATCTATTGTAAAAAATTAACAGTAGCACATTGTGTATTTACACAAAGAAATAATTTCCAAAAGTTTTACTAATGTGAGATCAACATTGTATTCCACACATAAGATATTGACTGTAATTGAACTAAAAAGTAAACTCTCAATTTTCTTTTTTTCTTTTATTTTCAACTGTCTCCGTCATTAAGTTGCATTACATGGAGTAAAGCTTGGGGCACTTAACTTGATATACTGCGACCAAATGTTGAGTAATGAGGGACTTATCTCGCCTAATGAGTGTCGCTAAGCCCATAAATAGTCAGTAAGTCATTGAGAAATAAAGCTGTATTTTTCTACTTGTTTCTTTTTAAACAAACGCCTTACCAGCACAGCAAATGGAAGTTTATTAATAACGTGATGGAAGTTTATTATATCACATCATAACTAGCCTGTAATTTCCCACTGCAGGGCAAAGGCCTCCCTACTCTCTGTCCACTTCCCTCTGTCTAGGGTTTTTTGGGACCAGCCATTATCAAAGGAGCACAGCTTGTTTTGTCGTCTTTGCCTAGGCTTACCGCTATGGTATACAACCGTTAATAAGTTTAAATTCTTCAAAGCCACTTTTGAACTTCAAACGTATGTACAAGTGAAGCAAAATATATAAGAATTATTCTATTTCCCCTTTCAAAAGACAGTTTCGTATGGAGAAGAATGGGCAAGTAACTATTTTTTTTTTCGTTAATGGCCCATTTGTTAATTCGATAATTAAATAATGTGAAGAGATGTTGTAGTTTTTTGTTCTATGTACAGACGCCAGCACGTCAAGTTACCCCAATGTGTCAAATTTCTTTGATCGTTTTTCAACTTTATGTCAGACAGAATAAGGGTCAAATTCAATTGGGTAAATTTGACACATTGGGGTAACTTGATGTGCTGGCGTCTGTACTTTGAAAAAGATATACAACCGAATTGAGAACCTCCTTCTTTTTTTGAAGTCGGTTAACATATACAACTTTTTACGTAAATAGGTCCCGGGTTTAACAAAATAAACAATGTAGCAGATAGTAAATTATTACTCATATTGATAGATACAGATAGATAATTATTGTATATTGTCAATGTAAGTGACTTGAGAAAAAAAAATAAAAATCAAATTAAATTATGATAAATTATGTGCAACTAGTAAGTGACTTTGTGCCTTTATTGAGAAATAATCTTTAAACCTTTATCGCATTTAAATTGTCTTTTGTTTGAAATTTTAACTTTATATTGAATTTCATTTAAATTATATTTCGAATTGTATTTAAATTGTACAGACACCAGCACATCAAGTTACCCCAATGTGTCAGATTTTCGCAATTGAATATGAACCTTATTCTGTTTGTTATAAAGTTGAAAAACGATCAGAGAAATTTGACAAATTGGGGTAATTTGACGTGCTGGCGTCTGTACTTCATGGTAGGTAGTAACATTGTGTTGACTTAATAGCTGTTATGGTGTGATACGTAAATTTAAATAAATAAAACGTACAGACGCCAACACATCAAGTTACCCCAATGTGTCAATTTTTTCCAATTAAATATGAAGCTTATCCTGTTTGACATTAAGTTGAAAAACGATCAAAGAAATTTGACACATTGGGGTAACTTGATGTGCTGGCGTCTGTACATGGTGCTCTGATAGTTGTATTGAATACCACCTGTTGATAACGGTACGCTAGTTTTAGAGGCAATTTCAGGCGCTGCTCACTTTTATTCCAAGTTTATAGTGTAAATAGCTATAAAATGCAAGGTTTGGCGACACAATCATCAATCCTTTAACGTTTTATGGCGAACGATTTATTGTGGGGTTGAAACGACCCCGGTATTGTTAACTGTGTAGTCATGGGGCAAGGGTTGGGGTAAAAATGGTACGTTTAGAGATGGCAAATGTAGCGTGGGACGACCTCCAGTGAGATTGACTGGTGATCGGAAAAAAAGGCCGAGAATCGGATGTTATTGCGAAACTTGGATGATTCTGTTAAACGATTTTATAGGCTAAGTCAATGATTTAGGTTTTGTAGGTACTCAAAGATCCTAACAAGCTTAAGACACAACTCTGATGATGAATATTCTCATAGCAAACTACAGTTGAAGAACTACATCTGTATAAAAAGTATTGTTGATGTTCAAAAAAGTTCTTCAAAGTCAAACCATTTATTATTTCAATAAATGGTATGATTTTGAAGAACTTTTTGGTGTTGTTCACCATTATAAAGAATCTGATTATGGTATTGGAAAGATTAGAATGAGATACTGTGTATTTTAGAGAATAGAATCATCTTAAGATTGAAAACTCGTTGGTTTGAGTAATAAAAGCGATTTTTTAATTTTACGTTTTGGTATCTGCTTCATTAATGAAAAACGTTGAACGTAAAAACAAGAATATATCAAAGAAATTTCGCGTTTTTAATTACAAAGTCGCGGTCTCAAAGAAAAGTTGAACAAACGTCTCACTGCCGTCTACTTTTTCATATTTTTTAAAGAAAGATCAAAGCACACAATTCATTTTTAAACTACATATTTTTAATAGCGGCTGTAGCTAAAAATTGCATGGACTTTCTTAGGTGCGCTAACAATATAATATTTATGAATTCGTCTACAAAAAGCAAAAATAATCTCGCATAATTATGAACGCGAAACTATGAATCCCTTGAAACACGGAAAAAACACGTTCTTCTTAGAACGAGCATCGGATTAGTTCGTAGCTACCCTTATAATCAATAAAAGAATAAAACCATCTATTATTCTGGTCTCCTTTTCAATCTTTTTTTAAAGATTCATACTACGAATAAGTGCTTTTCAGTACCATCATCCGGCAAATTAGTGAGGTCTTATGCAGGAGCATGCCCCATTATACAATCCTGTCTGTTCATAGCTTTATCAGTTAGGAAAAACAAAGTTTCGTTCAAATAAATTTATTGGTTCTGCCCAATAAATCTTATTGAGCGAGGGAGCCTAGTCAAACACGATAAATAATAAGGTTGGGGCATTTTTGGTTGCTATGCTTATGTATTGTGACCGAGTCGCGAATGTTCTATTTTGCTTTTTTATGTGTACGCTAGAGGAAGTCTGAACATGGCGCCAGTGACCGAAGAGTTGTATGGAAAATCGGTTGTCATAATATAGACATGTGATGCAGGGGAATAAAGAAAATGTCTTAAGGATAGTTTTGGGTGTAAATGTGGATGACTTTAAGAGTTAGGATCGTAGATATCCAGTAGAGATCGACAAAAAAGAACTACCGATGGTTTGTCTGATATATTATATGACTGGAAAGAAAGGGAACTATGAGATGTATTAAATAAGAAACTTTGGTATAAGAGCTGGACGATGATATGTGTAAAGTGAGGCACAGAGATTTCTTTAATAAAAATACGTAATACAACCAACATCAAAGGTGTAAAAATAGTTATAGTTTCGGAAGGCTTTTATTGTTTTGTTAGATACATTTCACATAAAACACAAACAACAATTTGGGAACCTGCTCCTTTTTTTGAAGTCGGTTAAAATGTATTCGCTCAGGAAACTAGAACCTTTCTATAACAGCAACTTTTATGCCGATACTTCAATGTGTATAGTACGGTAGTTACTTATGATATGGCGTGTTTATGGCTAGATTTTATGACTGGTATTTGGGGAGTAGTGCAAGAGAAAATGCAAGTATTTTTGCCTCTGTATTGGTCGTAAACTTGCGTAATACTGACGGCTCTCACTACTACCATATTGGTAATACGCAGAACGGAAGAATTTGTGATAAAGGACAAGGCAAAAGGATAAGAAGAAATAATTCAAAAAAATGAAGAGTGTGAGAACACACTAACCTCAGAATTTAAACCATACAATTGTTAAAATATTCTACTCCTTCTTCTTATCGTGTGGTTAGTAACTAACCTGGTGTCAGAGTTTTAATGCCGCCCATGGGCCTCTGACTTGGCATCACATGCTCTCGAGAAATATCTTTCAGGCATGCCGGTTTCCTCACGATGTTTTCCTTCACCGATTTTGAAGCAAGTGATAATTATACAATCCGCACATGAATCCGAAAAGTCAGAGGTGCGTGCCTTGGGTTCGAACTCGAGACCTATGAATTGGCAATCCACCGGTCACACAACTAGGCTATCACTGCTGTATTATTACTAATCAATAATAACTATTAAAATAATTAAGACAATTATTACGCATAAATTGAATATACTCGTAGTACAACAGCAAAGAGCAGCTGACTGTATCTTTCTCACTCGGGTACAATCGGCGTCCCAAGTTCACCCGATCGAGCCTTCTACTACCTACGAAAAAATCTGCGTGCGGTGCGCCAAAAGAAGTTCTCACTTCATATATTGTTTCAAATCCGGCTGGTATATAGGGATCAGTGGTAGAAACAGAGTAACTATTCAGTTTTTTTAACCTATTAATAGGTAGTGAGTTTGACACAGCCGCAAGGCAGCTGCAAGCCGCACATTGCTGCTGTTTGGATGGTCAATCATCCACCGATATTTTTCTTATGTCAAAGACAAAGTTAAATAATTTATTTCAATTTCACCGATAAAAGGCAGTTTTGAACGTCAGACTCACAGTTGAAATAAATTAAGAGAATAATTTCTAGTTGCACATTTTAAAATGTCTTTTCATAATAGAGAACAATGTGCAAGAAACTCCCATACGTACTCTTTATAAATAGAATTTACATTATTTTGTATACATAATTAGTTTATATACGTGTGGACAATGTACAGACGCCAGCACATCAAGTTACCCCAATGTGTCAAATTTTCCCAATTGAATATGAACCTTATTCTGTTTGACATGAAGTTGAAAAACGATCAAAGAAATTTGACACATTGGGGTAACTTGATGTGCTGGTGTCTGTACCTTGAATAACAACTACTGTACTGAGTAGAAGGTGATATAAACAATGCAACTAAACTAAGAAAGAGGTTTTATGAGGTAAAAAAGTTTTATATTTCCGAAATCAATTTACGTAATTAATAATGACGACATAGACGAACTTCAATCATTCTTTGCAAAAATATTTTTTTTTACTGTTTAAACTTTAATTAAAGTAGACCGGGAAAACTAGATAAATTGTATGTTGTTCAGTTTAAAATTATAAATTTAGTTTTTTTTTCAATCAATGCATTTCAGTAAGGTAGTTAGGTTAGCTATAAGATAGGTATGGTAAGTTAGGTTAGGTTATAGTTATACAGGGTGTAACGGAAAGGGTATATACATACAAACAGGGTGAATAGAGTGTTTAATAACGAGTCTTTCCTCAAAATTTCAGCTCCCAACTAATAACTTTGAAACTTCACGATATTATTTAATATCGACAGTTTATTAAATGCAAAATCATAACAAACGTGTCACCGCACTATGAGGGTCATAATCCTGTTCGGCAAGGTTCCAGTATATCTATCTCGGGTTCTGCGCGCCTAGTACAGACCTATCGGGCTCTGCCTAACCGACGAAGGCGCGACGGCGCGGGCGGGCTCAACTTTACAATTATGTATGTATATGCATAAAACGTTGCCATGTCGTTTCTTATCACCAAGAGAATCCGTGCCCTTCGGATGTATATACCCTTTCCGTTACACCCTGTATATACACGTTGTCATTTTAATTATACCGAACACAAAATGTTGAAATAAGATCACATTAGAGACTCGCTTAAAAAAAGTAGTACTTAGTAGTTATTATTGGTTTAGATCTATTTGTTGTCATCTTATTAAACGTATGTATATCTAATATATAAAATTGTTGTCACAGTGTTTGTAACAAAACTCCTCTGAAACGGTTTCAGTGATTTTTATGAAATTTTGTGTGTATATTCAGTAGGTCTGATAATAGGATGTAAACTAATAAAAACTAAATAAGACTAATAAATTGGTTCTAAGGCAGAACGAAATTTGCCGAATATGCCTTTTTTAATACGAGGTTTAAGGTTTCTTTGGCCAGGAATTCCGACTTTCTCTCACAGTAAAAAAGAGAAATGTGTGTGTTGCTAGTCCCGGATGAATCGCAATTCTAATACCATAAAACCTGGCCTTCGATACTCCCTAAAATATTACAGTCGTAATCGAAAGTTCGTTATCTTACAAAACACTCATATGTCTATAGTTCATCCCAAGCTTGCGACGCGGCAAAACCCATAAAAAAATTATAGAGCTAGTGATGCCATGAACGCGTATATTTTGAATGACCCATAACAGTGTCGTACGTCGAATTTATGTATTTTCCTTCTATTAGGTTAAGAGCTTAAACAATGTGAGCTTGTTTACTAAATAAGCATAATTTTGTGGGTTAGTAAACACGAGAATTGTTTCAGTTTTATTTGTTTTTTGGTCTTTTGTTCATTGTGGCATTACATTTTCGTTGTTACGGTTTGTTTTGGCCAGAGGAAAGGGTGTCATTTACTCTTTAAACATACCTTTAAGCGGTGTGAATTAGTTTGTAATTTGAGAGAAAGGTAACATTACGTCACGCCTATAATCCCACATTTTGTCATTTATGTTAAAGTCCCATGTAATAGAGGGAGAGTATATTGCCATCAATTGGGCACAAATCCAGTCTCCGAACTGCTGATGGAGAAGCCGAGTCCGTCATCGCGGACCGTGAACCCGTTACCACATGCTCAGCAATAGTGCTTGCTTGGTGCGAGGTAGTAAATCCTCAAGGATGTCCTCGAGGAGGGGTCTGTCAGACTCTTACCGACTCAAAACCAGCCTGGTTTTCCGACTCACACCTGCACGGGGGTCACGCATGGCAGCCTGCAGAAGATACTTCCGCAACCTTCGACCTTTAAACCCACGAAGCAGGCATTACGTAACCAGTTCCAAATAGATTTTTTTTCTCATACTCGAGGTAGGTACGTACAACTTAGTGAACTTTTTACAACATACAAATTCTTATATTTTATTTTCAACGAGCAATTTCTATTACATCCCCTCAGAGTCAGAACGTTTGCATCAAACAAGCGAAGTAAACTGTCCCCCAATCAAAGTCCTCGTTCGCTACGATTGCTCTACGTCAAACAATGTAAAGGGAAGGGTTAAAGAAGATCCATTCTTAACAAGATTCGGATAAATGCATTACGAGTTAATTAATTTTGCATGAAATACATAACTGGCAAAATGTGGATGTACTCACGTACACCTCTCACTTACCTTTGCGGGGTTACAGTCGTGATGTTATTTTACATTTACAAAATCGGCATTTGTAATATTTGTATGAGTCGCGAAAGTGTCGTCCCACTTTCCTCCACGCGCTGACTGACTTCCACAGTTTGTAAAGCTATTCGGGTATTGGATTGTATAAGTTTCTTCCTATTGTCACTCGTGTGACTAGAGAACTCTGTCTTCCTCTGTTTCTCCTGAGAGGTGACCGTAGAACACGGGGCTGTATCCGCCAGCATACTAATTTGTGTATAAGAAGTAAGGTAATGTTCTCCTGCTTCCTTTACACCGCCTTATTTGTTACTATCCCTATCCCTCACAACATACTTCGACCTTCATCGGGAGGTTATCCGCGACACCCAGTGCCCATTGCTTAACGGATGCATTCATACTCTGATGCAACAATACAAATACATTTGAACCTTCTGAATGTATTTACAAAAACTTATCTGTTCCGTGGTCTAGTGTCGCAGTTACTAGTGATCGTCGAAATGATTGTTCCTGATTGCTATCGGGATATATGTGTCGCTCAACTTGTTACCTCGTTTCTTTAACGAAACCGGGAGAACTTATAAAGTGAATTTGATTATGTATTCGGAATTGTGACAGTTCACTTTATATTCTGTGAATGTTAGTAGGATATTGACCAGATGGCTGTCTTTGGCCTCAGAATTAGCATTGGAATCCAATGTGGCAATGCTGCCAGTCTTTCGGGCACGTTTTCAGATGACAGCAATAGGGAGGAGTACTTAGTCGCCTATTTAGTAATTCCCCGTTTTTTTTCTATTATATTTGTATTAAGTTTTAGTGTCAATTTCTAGTTAATTATAATTAATTTTACTTGATGCAGTCCAGTTTAAATATTACACAGGTCGATCTATTAGTGAGTATCTGTATGGTTTTAGGTACTTAAAACGGTGACCTATTTTTACACAACTTGTAGGTCACACACCGCAAAATGGTTCACGTTGCCAAACGTCCTGTCAAGTTTACTGTACTTTAACTTCAATTGGTATTTGTTTTATTTTGAATAAAACACCTAACCCGCTATCAATCTAATTACAAAATGTTCGTGTCACAGTACTTGCTATTTAACTCTTACGAAACGGTTTGACCGATTCTTATGAAATTTAATGTGTATACTAGCAGACGTCCCGCGGTTTCACCCGCGTAGGTCCCGTTTCCGTGGGAATACAGAGATAAAAAAAAAAACAAAAAAAACATACCGTCGAATTGAGAACCTCCTCCTTTTTTTGAAGTCGGTTAAAAAGTAGCCTATGTGTTAATCCAGGGTGTCAGCTAACTCCATACTAAATTTTATTAAAATCCATTCAGTAGTTTTTACGTGAAAGAGTAACAAACATCCATCCATCCATCCATCTATCAAAACTCACAAACTTTCGCGTTTATAATATTAGTAGGAAGTAGGATTCATTAGGCAACTATTTAAAAAAAAGACGCAGCTAAGTTAGTCGGGGCAGTTAGTATTATTATACATTTTTCGGAACACAGTGGTGTCATAACTTTATTTTGCGTTTGTTCATAAAAAAGGTGTATCATTGTTGTTTCGACCCAATTATTAGGCTTTAACGTAGAGCTTGGCCAATCCATTCGGCACGAATATTCATTACCTAAGGAACTAGTGGGAAATATCCATTCTAGAACTTGACTGTTTGAGAGACATTCAGGCTTCTGAATGCCCTCGTTACTAGCATTCAAAGGGGTCAGTAGTGTAGAGAGCTAAACTGAATGACGTTACGTGCCCGCTAAGGCCTGTTGCATTAGGTAACTACCTTGTCTTGGTTCCATTAAGAAAATGGAATCCGTTGCCTTTGACATGGTGATAATGCAATCAGTAGTTTTGGCACACACAGAGCTCAGAGCAACCTTGGCGGCGGCTGCTAATGAATCCTTGCATGTCAGTGAATGAGAAATAATGATAAATTAGGTGGTGTAAAGTGACGGGTGTTATATCTGGTGGGCTACTACTGCTCGATGGTTGTAGTCGGGATCTTGTATACGTTCACGCGCGGATAACTTTAACATCGCGATGTAGGATATATCAGTTTTAGTTCGCATGTGGAGAGATAGATGTCGTTACTCGACGAACATTACCAAAGAAAGAACATTTGGGTAGAGTTAGCCACAGAAACAGCCTAGAACTGTTCGGGAACATTTCTAATGCCATTTATAAGTGATACCTACTTGTGTTCAATGCAACTTGCAGAAATATCATTAATCATAATCATAATCATAATCATTTATTTGCAATAAGTACAGCATAGCATTATAGTCTTAAAGTCAGTTGAAGTTCCTAATACATAGTCAGATTTAGATGACATGCAAAATTTTAAACACAAAATTCATTAAAGTACCTTAATTAGAATAGATTAATTCATTATTCATTGACATTATTTAAAAATTCATTAACAGAATAAAATCGTTTTTCCAGTAGCCATAATTTTTACTTTTTTTAAAATAAATTATTAGTTAGCTCTTTGAAGTCCTTTGGTATTTTATTATAGATTATTACACACATATTAAAAGAGTTCTTTTTATATAACGAAGTTCTTGGCGCTCTAGGCAGAACTATTCTATCTGGATCTCTTACTTTTCGAGGGAACCGGTCTTCCGCCTTTTTAAACAAGTCAAAGTGCTGTCGGACAAATTTAGCGCATTCTAAAATGTACATACTGGGTAATGTATGACGCTTTAATTTTAGGAATAGTGGTTTACAGGATTCCCATGGTGGAATGCAACAAATGGCTCGGATGCATTTTTTTGTACCCTAAAGGCTTTAAACACATCTGTTAAGTTACCCCACAGTATGAGGCCGTATTGTAAAGTCGATGCAACACAGCCGTGATATGCAGTCAACACAGTACTCAGCGACGAGGTCTTTCGCAGTGTGTAGAGAACGAAAACGAATTTGTTTAATTTGTTGCAAACTTTTTCTACGTGCGATTTCCAGGAGAAATAGCTATCCCGTGCTACGCCCAGAAATTAGTTAGCCTATTATTTAGTTAGCCATTAGTGATGGCGTCTCTGGCCTGTGTAACGATTTCTAGGTCTATATTTTAGTATGACACGCTGGAATCCTTTATAACATGGTGATGACTAGATTGATGCAGATTGGTAGATTGACAGGTGAGTCAGCAAAATTGGAAGTGGGCTGACTGCCTGTGTGAGCGACGAGGTCTTTCGCAGTGTGTAGAGAACGAAAACGAATTTGTTTAATTTGTTGCCATCTTTTTCTACGTGCGATTTCCAGGAGAAATAGCTATCCCGTGCTACGCCCAGAAATTAGTTAGCCTATTATTTAGTTAGCCATTAGTGATGGCGTCTCTGGCCTGTGTAACGATTTCTAGCTCTATATTTCGGTATGACACGCTGGAATCCTTTATAACATGGTGATGACTAGATTGATGCAGATTGGTAGGTTGACAGGTGAGTCAGCAAATTTGGAAGTGGGGCTGACTGCCTGTGGTCCACGTTTATGGAAAACGGAATTGTATTTAAATATATAATTAAATGAAATCCGCATCATTTCTTCAAATAAATTGTTGCATTGGTTACAACTAAGTGTGACAGCTGCTGTGAAAATAGATTATACCTAATCAATTCGGCGTCTATCGTAATTGTAACATGCTTGATTGTATTTTGGTATCGTTTATGAATAAGAACCTTTTTAACATCTGTCTTCTGTGTAAATGGAGTATAGTTACACAAAACACCAAAGTACATGAATATACCTACTATTCATGTATTTAGGTTTTTTGTGTAAATAGGTATATATTTTACTAGCTTCTGCCCGTGACTTCGTTCGCGTTTAAAGAGGAATAATTTCGTAATATTTGATTTTTGCGTAATTTAAACCGTTTACGCCGCGCACGCAACGAAAGTTTTTTTTCCCGCTTGCATAATTTCTTATTGCTGGTCCGCTTCTATTGGTCATAGCGTGATGTTTTATATATCCTTCCTCGAACTGCTTTACAGTTTGGCAGAGGTATTTTTTTTAATTGTAAGTTATAAAAACAAAAATAAACGCTTTTTCATTTTTTTTGTTAACTGGACTATCCAACGCAAAAATAATTTTTCAATTCAAGCCAGTAGTTCCTGAGATTAGCGCGTTCAAACAAACAAACAAACAAACTCTTCTGCTTATAATATTATAGTATAGATTTAAATATTATTTTTAGTTTACAATATTATGTATTATTCATGACTATTTAAACACATATTTTCAATTTTTGTTATTGCGGACTTGTACCTATATTTGTCTCGGCATCACACAAAAATTGCCTTGTAATAAATGCCTATGGCATTAACTTCACCTCTGTTCGTATAAACTTAAAGTACTTAATATGGATATTTAATATTTAAAATGTATGAATAAAGTTCACTGATTTGATCATTTTAATCGTATTCGGCTTCTATTGAATAAAAAAGTACCCTGGAACAAAATATATTCGCTTGATTTGTGAGAGTTGAAATCAATTCGGCATGAAATTCATTGAACGGGGAAAGCGATTATACGATGTTATAAGCTTTAAACGTATTATAATATTAGTGGAATGGGAAACAAAGGGACGTGTCGTGTTATAAATCAGTATTATTTTCCACAATACGTTTGTCAAATAGGAAGCGAGCCAGATAATTTAAAGGATGAAAGGACTATAGACGCATAGCTTGACGTAACGTTGTACTTTGATTAAGGGTGCTTTTACACGGTACATGTAGCTGGAGCATGTAAGGATGCGGGTTACACGCGTGAGTAATATGCGCAAGTTACCTGTTCAAGTTACTCGCTTGTACTTGTAAATAATGCAAATAACTGGAGGAAGTAAAGACCTGCCCCCCTAGCCAAGTTACAAACGATTCGTATCTATTCTCTTTCTACAATCGAGAACGCCTCCTCACCTTTCGCTAAGTCACGTGGTCAAAACAAAGGGATTTGAGGCGTTCTCGATTGTAGAAAGAGAATAGATACGAATCGTTTATAACTTGGCTAGGGGGGCTGGGCCACTTGCGCAAGCAGTACGCACAAGTTCTTTGCTCGAGGTCAAGAGCTACATGCGCAAGTGACCCGCGCGCTCGCTACAGAGTACGCAGGTTGTTTACGCGGGTGGCTCGCTTTGGTACATGCTCTAGTCGCTAGACCCGCAAATGTTTCGTTTCGTGTCGTGTTTCGTTTTTAAATGGTAAAGTTTACGATGCATACAACCTGCGCAAGTGTCTCAATATGCACAAGCTACTTGCACCGTGTAGAAGCACCCTAAGAAAACAAAATGACATCATTAAAGTGTCAAGTTAAAACGTTAAGACGTATCAGTTTAGAGACGTCGTAGGTTATTAAACTACATCTTCTTCTTCTTTAAGACTCATCGTCATCGGCCTAGCTTTTTCCCAACTATTGGGATTCAGTCTAACTAGCTGAATACCTGTTTTACTTGCAGCGACTGCCTATCTGATACCTGCCTGTCTACGATCTACTGACTAGTTAACCCGTACCTCTTGGTTACCAGCCTGCGTAGCATGAACACATTGAACACCGAAGAAACGGCCTTTGTCTACAGACGAATCGGCAAAGTGACAGATTATATAGAGAGGAACCTCAATATGTCAAATTTCTTTCAATACACCTGCCTGCGTAGCATGAACACTTAATTTCTTTTCTTCCAAGACACGATAAAGACCGTTTCTTCGGTGTTCATGCTACGCAGGCTGGTTGTGAGATTTTTGGCCTTCTGTCCAAGATCTACAAATGACAGCCGGGACCAAGGACTTAATGAACTCTCCAATGCACGGAGGGGTTTTAAAATAAAATTAATCTACCCATCTTAACTAAGACTAAACTACATAAATCAGCTGCTTGCACTTATTTCGCTGCAATAAATTCCATAATTTCAGTACCTGCTCGATTTTGGACTGCCCAGTGTTATAGTGTTATTATTCTTCATCGGTCTATTCCTTTTTACGTTTGATTTAATGTTTTTTACATGTTATAAAATCATCGAAAAGTTAATGGTCCCGTTCTTCTAATGAAAACTCGTTGAGATAGATGATAGTCATGACTTTTTGCCATAAATATGACAATACATTTTTCAGAAAAATATCTTCAGAAAAAACGCAGGTTTTACAAAAAGGCTGAAAGCTCTAGAGAGCGGTGTCATTCACACTGTATTTTACTTAAAAATCGGACTGTATTTTTATTAGGACCTACTAAGTTGTCTTCTCGTAGCTCGAGGGGAAGCAATAGCTACCGCTGAGCATGAAGGCGCAGTACCTCAGTCAGTGGCAATTGGTTCACGACCTATTACGTGGCTTTACTATACATGCATATCTGCTTTTCCCTTCGGGCAATACAGGCGTACAGCCCGAAGCCCCTATTACGGTTACCCCATATTACACGGTACGGAAAAATGTAGGTAAACTGTTCTTACCCCTTCGGCAAACACAGGCATAATGTTATGCTCCGTTATTTGTATCCCAATATTTTTTCAGCTGCCTTTCGAAACATACGGTCCCATCAATAATTTATTTTCTCGATTAATTCCTCTATCCCGTATACCTAGCTGTCAGGATGAGCAAACAACCCTTATAAATCACGACACACACTTTGGAAAGCAATAAAGTATACATATAGAAAGTACACCTGGCTAAATTGTTTAGTACCTATGTGGAATTTTCTGAATACAAGCATAACTTTTTTATACCCGTTTCATGAATTAAAATTAAAATTGATTCATTCTAATAAGGCTGAGAATCAACATTTTTCCCTTCCCAACTTTCTAGTTCTTGCTGGGTAGAAAAAGTGGCGGAACAAACTTCCCAGTAACACGTCTGTCTGATTTGTTTGAAGAACTTGAATCTGTACAATGAAATTCTCAGTAAATAGCTTAAAGGTTCATGGGCTTTATAACTGTCCAGTTATTGTTACAGCTTTTAATGACTCATCAATAAAAAAAATTGCCGATATAGTGTATTTACGAATTCTAAAGAAAAAAATAAGAAAAGCACACTTTTTTACCGTATCATCGAAAAGAGACGATTGTTGATTGTATTCTAACGTCTCTTAAACACTTTTGATGACAAACGGTAACAAAGTTTACATAACACGATAACTTACTGAGTGCTATTCTGTAAAAAACATTCCGTGTCTACAAGTAAACTTGAAATAAAGCCGAAGTGAATAAAGCTGAATGACAGCAGTCATTCCATGCTAATGCAGGGGATTGACAGTCCACTTTACGCAATTAAAGTTACTGCCCCCAAGTTTTCACTGGGTTATTCGTATCGAATAGCACTGCAGTTTCAAATATAAATGTCACTAGCGATACTATCTGTTTGGCTGTGCGTACACGTTCAAAGTGGGATCAAATAAGGAAAAGGTTTCATTTCTGGTTCCGGACAGCCCCGTTGTATTGCGTACCGTGATTATCTTCATAACATTTTTTCTCGGTATACCGTCCTGTGTATTGTATTTTATTCCCAATTGCACGTGAACTTTATCATATTTGTAATAATGTTGAAAAACTATCAAAGAAATTTCAGGCATTGGCGTAGCTTGACGAGCTCTGTACTTTAATTTCTAGGCAATACCATCCTCAACCATGTTAAAATTGAGTTTTTTATTCTTTAATAAATGACTGATTATTATTATTTAAACATTTGTTTTTTTAACCATTTTAACAGCCAGTCTAAAATTATTTGGTGGGACCAAGATGACTAAAAAAATAATTAATAAATTATTCCCGTTCGCCCCATCAACCAAATTAGTGGGACGATCGGGAAAAAAATAATGAATTCCCGTTCGTCCCACGATGGGGACAAAGTCGGTGGGACGAACGAAGATTTTGAGAAAACAACCTAAGGCAGGTCTTATCGACACGAGAGAGGGAGACGAAAAGCCATTTTCGTTCCGCCATCTTTCAAAAGACTTTGACAACTTCCATAATTTTATGAAGACAGTCTGTTTATCCGCGAACCGTTCCGGGTCACTTGACACTGAATACTCTTGAACCAAGTAAAGGTAAGTTTAATATATTCCGTCGGTAAGTACAGTCGACTGCAATCACTTGTTTATGTAGCGTAACTATATTGTATGTACAAATAAATTAAATTTAAGTGTCTGTTTCTAATGTCAAAATAACAGTTTTTTTACTTACCGCATAATCATATCAAAAGTAATTTATTCAAATTAGGCTGAAGACCAGCACCTTTTGAACGTCGCCAGCAAAACATCTGTTTGTCAAGTTGAAAGAACTTAAATTTATACAATTACTTATTTGTTTGTAACACTATAAATTGATCATTTCAATTCAAATACTTGCTATATGTGCTAGCACACTTCAGTTATGAAAGCATAATAAACAGTGTGATTTCTTAATCATGGGACAAATTTTCCAGGGTGTTCTACCCAAAAAAACAGCTGTTCGAAACATTTTGATCGACTAAGTATCAAACGTTTGTATAATATACAACAGCTGTTTTTAAATTTGTCCCATTATTAAAAAATCACTCTTGTAATGGTTATTATACTAAAAAAAAAACATTTGCTGGCAGAGAATACGATAAAAGACCCACAGCTAAAATATTAATTATTATGCACTTCATAATACTACTTGGAAAGTAAAATCACGGAATCTGTTTCTCACAGTTTGTGCCTATTTCAAAAGCTCCAAAATTATACAAGTGTCTTACTCTCTCCCTTGCATGACACACGACATCGTCAAACCAAGTTATCGCTCAACTTGGTGCTTACAGTTTATCAGTTTTATGTTCAACACGACCAGACATCTTTGCTCATAACTGTACTTCTAGTGCACTGTAAAATAACCCTTGTTTACGTTGCACCGTGAGGGTGCAACTTTGTATACAGAGGAGGTCGTCTGCAGAGGGCAGATAAGGTCTAACTTCAAGGCAATTCATCTTGAGTATCTTGACTACATTACATACATATTCTTGTGTACTAGACGGGTTTTACTTCGCTATTGCAGAAGAAAATCAGTGATCTACTTAGAGTTTAGTTTAGTAAGTAAAAAAATATTCAGAATTATTAGCTAAATAAGTCTAGACTGCCTGACATGACTGGATTACAATAGCAAAGAATAAAGAAAATGGAGGAGGCCTTAACTCGTTGAGAGTCACTGTTAATAATATAAGTACACACATCAAAAGTGCCTAGGGATCAACATATATTTTTGCAATAACTTTTCTCCTGATTGATATTAATTAAAATTTTCTTTAAGGATTCATCAAATAAAGTGTTTTCGTTTGTCACAGTAACGATAAACCAAGTCACCTTTGCATTAATAAAGAAATTTGCCATTTTCCTAATAAAGGGATTTTTGACATTTGAACCACTAACATTAAAGTTCGAAAAAAAGACTGAAATAACAGTTTTCTTTAAAATTTTATTGGGTAACTTAAACAATTAATAATCCGTGTTTCTACCGCGAACACTAACAACACAAGAACATCGGTTTGGCATACTCAAAATGAGTTCATCCAAATCACGCTGTGGAATGGCCGCCCATGTTCGTTGCAACAACAAAAAAAGGTCTTCTTGCGACTGGATACCCTCCATATTCGGCAGAGCTCTTCTCTGTAGCATATCCCATGCATGCTCAATCGGGTTCAAGTCTGGCGACTGAGCAGGCCAGGGCAGGACATTGATGTTAGCTGCGGCGAGAGTCTGTCTTACAACTCTTGCGGTGTGCGGTCGTGCATTATCATGCATTAACTGACATAAGGGACCGATTTGCACTTGTAGAGGAACGATGACGACAGATACAATCGTCTCAGCATAAATTTGAGCGTTGAGGTTGCCTCTGATCCAAATCAACTCAGTTCTTCCGCCGATCCAAATACCCGCCCATACCATGATGGTTCCACCACTATAAGGATGGACTTCCTGGCAGGATTTTAATCGCTGTTGGCGTCCAGGGGTTCTCCAGTGTCGTATACGTCTTGTATCCGGTCTCATACCAAAACGAGACTCATCAGAAAAGCACACGAAACGCCATTGTTCTTCTGCCCATTTCTGTGTTCAAGAGCCCATTGATATCGAATCCTACGATTGTGCATTGCTATAGGTAGTACCCGTAGCGGTCTTCGGGAATGAAGGTTCACTTCATGCAAGCGGCTTCTGACTATTTGGTCGCTAATTAAGTTCCCTGAAGAGTGATGAAGCCTCACGGCTAACATCATGGCGGTTATTGTTGGAGCTCTTCGAGTTAAGATTTGAATGTATCGGTCTTGTCTCCGTGTGGTGCAGCGATACCATCCTCCATGGCGCTCAGCCACGGTACCAGTGCTTCGGTAACGTGTCCAAAGTCGACTGATAACACTCTGACTTGTATTCAGAGCTAAAGCCACAGTACGTTGCCGGGAACCAGCTTCTATCATTCCCACGGCTCTGAGCATTTCTTCCCTGCTTAAATGACGTCGCCGCTCCATAATAACGTTGGTTTTAATCAGTAGTAGGGAAACAGTAGCACTAATAATGTCTTCAATGCGTTGTATGTTTTTATAGGGAAAATATTGACAGCTGATTTTCATCTTTTACTCGAATTTGATTCACAGTTCCTGATTCAAATTATGAAATGCACCAAAAAGGATCCATATAAATTTATAAAATCATACATTTATTACAAAGCCACATCTCAATCTCAAGAAATCCGCATAAAAATGCTTGATCCCTAGACACTTTTGATGTGTGTATTTACATAAATATTAATAATAAATACTTAACTAAATAATAATACTTATGAACTAATAAGTAAAATATAAATTAAATGCTTAAAATGATCATATTGTTTTAAATGTTTAAATGTTCGAAAAAAAAATGCATTACAACCTAATTTTTATTGTAATTTTAAAAATTATAAACTATTGCAATTAGTTGATACTTTATTGCTGAATAATTTATTTGCTATACTTATTAAGTTTTAATGATACATGTTTTATTTTTAAATTAAATGTGATTTAAACTAGTGAAATGTAAATAATATTGAAATAAAAAAATATATTAAAAAATGTTTTTTAAATTTTCTAAGGTTCCGCTCAAATTTCTTTTTTTTTCTTTCATAAGAACCTGCTCCTAAAAATAACAAACACAACGGAAAAAGAATTAATACAGATTATATAATATAATGTAAAATATTTACGTATGCTCATGACACAGTTTTGGTAGTAGACAGAGAAGATTGGGCCTAACGCCGAAGACGTAGGTACTGAAGGAAGCATGTTATGAATTGTTCAACCAAAAAATTGTTTAACCTAAATATTATACGATCCTTTTAACATTAGGGTAAATAATTCCCCACCTCTATCGCTTCTTCTCAAAGCACAAACCTGTCCCAGTGTATTTGTCTCGTATGTGACTACCCAAATATAGCTACACAAGGTACACTGGCGCTAAACATCTCGGCGTTCAAATTAATGGATGAATTTATTCTAATGGTAGTTATATAAATATTTCCCACCTCAATTGCAGCTCGGTACTAAGAACTTAATATTTGTATAGCCTGCACGTAGTTGTTCCGGGGTTGGCTGTTTGAGTAACTTTAACTATAGGTACACAATACAGGTGAAATTTATAATGCGGCGCATGTTTAAATTTTTAATAATATAATAGGTACTACTATTTTTCCATATGATTAAAATGAACGGATGAATTGGCAATTATTTAATTTAATTTTAAACAAGATGTAAGTATTGGTTTATTGACTATTGTTTAGCATAATTTAATAAATTGTAGGGCAAAACGGATGCTGGATTTCAGATCCATTTTTACGCAAACAATAACAAAACCTCTTGCATTAAGTGGTTGTGGGCGAATATTTGTGAAGGCTGAGATTGTAAAGGTCAGTTTGAGTTATATTAGTAAGAATAATAGAGAGATTTTATTTTTAGTAGGTACTATGACGTGTGTGCCTTAGGTCGGTTGAAGGTTAGTAATATCCCTGTAGTTAATTTTTGCACAAGATAAAGGAGAAAGTTTAGGTCTTCGAAGACACACCGACGGTCCCCGAAGCCCAATCCAGCAGAACGTCAGGAGATCCGCTCATAATACTAAATGGAAAGCAAAATCTGCAATGTAATACATATTACGATTATCTAGCTCTAGCTTTGATTTATTTTATTGAAATTGTTGTCTACAGTTCTCCCTCCCTGCTGCATGATGTTTGGGTTAAAATAAACAAGAATCATTCAATAGCAATACGACCATGATGTATTGTTAAGACCATTTATGCACATTGTGGAACGCAATAAATATTGAGTATTGAGCTTTTTATTCCCAAAACCATCAGCATAACATCTTGTGTTGTTTTTTTTCGTCTTGTGTTAAGTTACTAGCCTTTAATGTAGTTGAATTCGATAATGTTCACGTCCTTAAAATTAATCATAATCGTAAAAAAAAACGAAGAAAAAGAAATCAACTAAATAGTCTATTTTATTTCTGCTGCAGAACGCTGCTGGAATATTCATTTCAGATAGTCGTCGGCAAAACTGATAAGTCGTGAACGTCAAGCGAAGTGCTCTTATTTCCTGGCACTCTGGTAACTGCCGCCGTATTTTATTCGATTTTATTCACGATTAGTGCCAAATATACTATGGCTAATATTGCGATCACTGTATATAAAAAGTATCGCTGTTTTTTCTTGCCAAGGAAGTGAAAAATAAATTTTAAGTTACTCTAAAAGTGGGTCTTATTTCATCTCCACTAGGTTACCTATAAGGGTAAGGTATATTTCACATAAGTGCTCCAGGGACATAGATAGACCTTATTGGTGAAGCGCTTCAGAAAGATCAGATGCGTAGTAGGTACTCCCAACCTTTTAACCCGAAAAAAAGACAATAAAAAAAAAACCCAGAAGATGCAAAACAACATCCATAAAAAATATATATAAAATCAAAGACTAATCAATCAAGTCGTGTTACGATAATTTGGAAGGGAAAGAGAAAGTGCTAAAGTTCATCAATCACTATGGGGAAAAAACCTTTCTGACGTTTCCGAAGAAGAAATTCCGGGAACGTCTTTGTTTACTTAATTGCATAGACTTAACGCGAATTTGCATGTAGGCGTCAGGCATTTTTTTTTGTGTTAAGCTATTAAACTAAGCCACTAAATTCAGTTTCAGTATTTGGACTATTATAAACAGAGGCGTTGTACCACCGTATTGTTAAAATAAAATTATTTGTAACCAGCTGATGCCCCCGGTATCGCTCGCATGGACATCAGTTATCGCGCTCAACTTCCATACAGCTTATTTTTTCCGTCACCTCCAACAAATATCATTACATTTTAGCCAATGTATAAAAAAACTTGACAAATATTCTTAAACCGACGCGCCCCTTGAAAGATTGGCACACCACTGACCAAAATTTTTATTTATCAAATCTTTCTTATTCTTTTGTATTAAAGTTGCAAAGATATTATAAGTAAAAGGTGTAGATAGGTTATAAGCGCTCAGCAAGCGACACGTCAAAATGTGGCTAACTAGCCACACTTGACCTCAGTTTCGCGTCGCGCCGTCAACGGACGCGTGCGTACGTTAGTGTGCCGTTTTTGAAGATCGAATGTTGTTTAGGTAACCTATCTACACGTTTTTACTAATATCATTTTAAAAATTGATAAATTGGTGTGCTGGCGTTTGTACGGTTGCCGGCTCATCGAGTTAATCTAAATGGCGTCTGTACATCTGGTCCGATTTTATTTTTATTTGTTACTACTACCTATAGAATTTTAGAAAATAAATTATTCGAGGTTTCTTATAATAATAATAATAATAATCTTTATTCATCAGACAACGAGATCCATATTGTTAGTAAACAATAAAATAACTTATATCTAGTGTTAGTACTTAATTGAATAACACAGAGAACACAGACCAACTAGTACTGTGAAAAGGACATCCCCAAACTAATGTTCAGTGATTGTCCTTCTCACAAAACTTTTAATAATCGGAGAGTCGATACTCTCCGCCACAGTTTTTAGGATGCCGTTGCCACTCGCCCGCAACCTTGCCAACAACGGCGCGGTTTTCTTGCGAACGACGGCGTGGAAGCCGTCAGTTCGGTTTTGCATAAACATGGTAGAGGCACTGCACCATCGCGGCAGTCCCAACAGCATCCTAAAAATGTTATTCTATTGAACGCGTAGGTCATCCAGCGTTCTTTTGGTATAGCTGATCCAAAGATTCCCCGTGTAAAAGCACTGGCAATATGCCTTAAACAGTGTTATTTTCACTGAAGTGCTACACCGGGCGAATCTTCGGGCCAACATGTTACCTCGGACCGCCAGAGCCCTACGCTCCCTTTCAATATCAACATTGTCCTTAAGGTCGTCAGCGAGAATATGCCCTAGATACTTAAATGTTGACACTCTTTTGACGTTCAAGCCGTTTAGGGTAATGTTAGGTGTAGTATCTGGGCATTCACTGCCGGCCTTAAAGACAATGTATTCACATTTCTTAATATTATAGATAAGCCCGTGTGCGGCAGCATACGTCTGACAAACCCGCAGCATTTTATTTATCGCACCTGCCGTCGGCGCCAGCAACGCCATGTCATCAGCGTAGCTGATGCTATTTATTTTTACACCATGGACGCTACAACCCACCCGCATATTGCTGAGGTCCACGATTAGGCCATCTATATATGCGCTAAAAAGCCTTGGAGATGTCAGACCACCCTGCCTCACACCGCACTCCACTTATAGCCATCGTAACTTTATTACAATACTCGTCACGAAGAGACTTGACAGGCCACGTGGTTTCACTTGCGCAGTAGACGATTTAAAGGACTCTTACGTGGTATGAGGTCTGAGTCAGGATAATTTAAATGTCCTCGACAAATCCCTGCCTAATATACAAATAAAAAACCAGCCAAGAGCGTGTCGGGCCACGCTCAGTGTAGGGTTCCGTAGAATATGTAAACGAAGTTAAAAAAAATGCTTGCATATACGATTATACTACAAACTTAGTCCAGAAATTATTTTGTACAACTTTTTGTCTTTTTTGTACAAAAACTGTTGTTTCCATCCAAGTTCAAAATAATTTTCCTAGAAAGTCCTTATAAAGTTCTACTTTTCTGATTTTTTTCATATTTTCTGAACTTATGGTTCAAAAGTTAGAGGGGGGGGGGGGGGGGTTTACTTTTGGAGCGATTATTTCCGAAATTATTGACATTATCAAAAAATTATCTAAGTAAACCCCTATTCATTTTTAAATACCTTTCCAACAATATATCACACGTTAGGGTTAAAATTAAAAATCACTTCCCACTTTACATATAGGGGGGCTACCCTAATAAAACATTTTTTTCCAATTTTTATTTTACCACTTTGTCGGCGTGATTGATACACATATTGGTACCAAATTCCAGCTTTCTAGTGCTAACGGTCACAGAGATTAAGCGAGGACGGACGGACAGACAGACATGGCGAAGTTGACTACGGAACCCTAAAAAATATGGGTTACTATTTCGTACACGACTGTACCCGCGCAAGCTTCCAACTACTGACGCTCGTCAAGTCTCATCTTTAGTGGCGCGTATTGTACGATTGCTTTTAGAAACATCGAGTAAAATCATTATTTATTTATTGTTTACGTAACGATACAATATCGCTCAAACCTCTTAGCTACTAAGACGTGTCCAGGTCTCAGTTAATATAAAATATTAGGTACCATCTTTCTCCTAGAATACCCTTTTACGAGCCGTAAAAGAAGCTAGATACGCTATATCGTTTTTGTGATAACGTTATTTACAACTCCTAAGATGGCCATTATGTTTGGATAACACCTTGGTACTTTTATGAGCACTGAGCCAAAGACGAATATTGGTTATTAGAAAATATGAAAGGTTTTCGTGATGCTATGAGTACGACGACTTGAGGTGGTTGGCTTCTTAACTGGACTATCCTGTGATGCCTTGAGGGTCCTACAGCCAGGCCATATAACTTTTAAACTAAGAGATCACTTGCTTAAGGTAATCCCTGTTGCTTCGGCGTGGGTTTCGCTAGTGTAAGAGCAACCGGACTTGAGTCCCTGGTTAAATTTTTTTTAATTCAGATTAAAGTGACAGCTAGAAATCAGTGACCTTCAAGTTCGTAAATGAAGTATTTTCTTTACTTCGGTAGGTTAACAGTTACAGTTCTGAATAAATAACTTTTGTGTTTAAAAAATGGGACTAAAATACAGTCAATAACTCAAGCCCAGCTTGTTTTCGAGCCGTTTGATCGGAAAACACCTGCGTCCTTACCTTGCGCATTGCAGGTTCTAAACAGACATTTTCGTGATGTTTAACTTCCGTAACGCTCCATGTTTTCAATCTAATATATAAAATTCTCGTGTCACACCGTTTATAACAAAACTCCTCTCGAACGGCTCAACAGATTTTAATGACATTTAATGTATATATTCAGGAACTCTGAAAATAGGTCGTAGACTATATTTTTTAAAGGTGGAAAAAAGCTTGCCGGGGCTACTAGTCTTATCTAATAAATATATTTCTCGAGTCACAGTGTTTGTTACAAAACTCCTCAAAAACGGCATGACCGATTCTTATGAAACTTAGTTTGTATATTCAGTGGGTCTGAGATTAGAACATAAACTATTTGCTCAACAATTTTAATAAATACTGTTTTACCTACGTTCGGAAAAAAAACATCAGTTAGCCATCAAGTTACTCTAATGTGTCAAATTTTCCCAATTCAATATGAATCTTATTCTATTTGCCATAAAGTTGAAAAACGATCAAAGAAATTTGACACATTGGGGTAACTTGATGTGCTGGCGTCTGTACCAATTTTTTGTAAATTCTCAGTTGTCATCAAAGTTTGGCGTCCAACTGACCTGCAGTTAGCAACTGGTAATAAAAAGATAGCCCTGCAGGTTAGGTTTGCGTAATTACATACATACATACATAAACTAACGCCTTTTTCCCATGGGGGTAGGCAGAAACTACAGAGCGCCAAATGCTACGATTCTTACATACTTCTTTTGCTTCGTTTACATTCATACATGTTGTCATACACACACGCCGGTTGCGAGTACTACGCACCTGACCTTTCTGAAGAACCTCACCAATAAGGTGAGTAACCAGTTTGCGTAATTACATATTTGATACAACGCATATCATTATTTAGGGTCCCCGCACACGGCCCACCGGCCACAACCACAAAACGATGCCACCGGCATATTTTCTGCAGTTTTCATACATTTTATATGGACTCGCCGCACACGGTTGACGCCGGTGGCCGCCACACGCTACAAATCGCTGCCCCTCGCTTTTTGTGGCCCGCACCGGCCACTAAACGCCGCCACACGCCACTTGCGCGATTATCGTCCCTCTCTATCTTACCTCAGTCAACCTGCATGCGTAGCATGATCATATTGAACACCGAAAAAACGGCCTTTGTCTACAGCGATTCGTCTGTAGACAAAGGCCGTTTTTGCACGCAAAGTGACAGATTATATAGACAGGAACCTCAATCTGTCAAATTTCTTTCAATAAACCTGCCTGCGTAGCATGAACACTTAATTTCTTTTCTTCCGAGACACGACAAAGACCGTTTCTTCGGTGATCATGCTACGCATGCTGTTCATAGAATTATTCAGATCAGAGTTTCAATCTCATCCTGCGATTTGGGATTCAAATTCAAATTCAAATTCAAATTCATTTATTTATTTTGTGCACATAGGTTACAATTATTTAAGATCTTACAGAAAAATGGTTCATGCTATGTCCCGCCAAAAGGCATACAAAATTAAAAAGTTACCATAATCAAATAGTAATCAAAATTAATTCAATAGGTATTTGGATGTTACAAATTCATGCATTAATTTATAAAATGTCAATACATTTAAGACGGTAAACAAATAGAGTCATAATTTAGTAGGTACACAATAGCCATAGTAAAATACAGACAGTGAAATACATTATGTTTTGAGAGAACTATTTAAGTTAAAAATAGATATAAAATTAAACAGATATGTCATAAATTACAAATAATCATGTCAATTAAAATAGTAGTAGTAATGTCAATCAGTTAGTGAACTATCATTAAGAAACTCGTCAATCGTATAATAGGTTTCAAGAAGGGATAGTTACGGTAATCAATATCCATTATGATACTGCATGCATGAGTTAAAAAAAGTAGCAACCACCGACCACAAGTGTCGACCACCGGCCACAAGTGGCTGTCGCACGCGTCAGCTTCTTTTGTAGCCGCTTCTGGCTTCTCGTGGCGGCGTTTGTGGCTGTGGCCGGTGGCCCGTGTGCGGCGACCCTTAGACCAAGCCAGTCACTTCTATATGTAAAGTCTGGATGAACTAACAATCGCCTTAAAAATTACAAATGTTGTTTCTCAGTTGTCAAAATCACTGAATATGAATTAAACATTGGCTTTCTCGTTAATCTTAAAACATTTTACTTCAAACTTGTACCACGAAGCGGTAATGGAATCACTCAACTGACTTCACTTTAATTTATATCGCAATGTTAGGCATTTCATACACGTGCAGTCTGTGGGGAGGTTATACCCAGAAATCGTACGGCGTCCTTCGCGTTCAATATAATAATGCGTTCAGGATGTTGATGAGGTTGCCCCGCTACTGTAGTGCGTCAGGCATGTTTGCAGAAGCCCGAGTCGATTGTTTTTATACAACGATGAGGAAGCGATGCGCCTCCCTGGTGCGCCGCGTGCGGGCCAGCCCCAACATCATCCTGCGCTGTATTGCGAGCAGACTCGATTGTCTGTATGTGAGTCGCTGCTGCAAGCTGTCCACATCTGTGATAAGCGTGTGGCAGTGACTCATATGTATTCATGGTTTTAGGTTAAGTAATTAGAATAGGAATACTAACATAGGAATAGGAAAAATTGTTACTAACACGAGTGTTAGTAACAATGAGTCAAGTTGAGTTCGGGCCCTATCAGAATAACAGCGCTGCGATATTTATATTTTTAAATGTCGCAGCTAATGCTGAGATAGGCGCCTTTTTGGTCTCGCACAGGTCTTTTTATTATTATTTTATTTTTTTTATTTTTGTCTTTAGTTTTTTAATCTTTTTTTTTTTTTTAATTGTATTGCTGATCTTTCGTTAAAGTTCTGTGATTCTGTGCGTCCAAATAAAATATTTTCTTTCTTTCTTTCTTTCAATGTTACTTGCAATAAAGATAAATAATAATAATAATAACTGGCAACTCTGGCTGTCATAAGACTCATACGGAAATTTTATTCTACAATATTTAATATTACTGTTTTACAACCAAAATTGCAATAAAATAAACCAAAACTCCCATTTACGAAACCAAATATTATTTAGAGAAAATATATTTTAAACTCAACAAAATACCTATTCAAGATGAAAGATAACAGAAAAACCAAAAGGAAAAGTGACACATGTCACATAATACAGAACATTTTCAGAAGAAATGAGTAATTTACAATGATAACCAGAGCTGCTTCACGACGTGCACGCCTACCAACCCCGGACTCGTCGCTTAGCTCCGCCTCGCCGCCGCCGGACACCGGATCATCTGTGCCACCGACGGTTGCAGCCGCGTCGAGCTCCAGCGACGAGTATTTTTCCCCGCCGACGTCGCCTACACCTTCACGTCGACGGAGAGGACACCGGCCGCCGGACGGTTTAGGACCTCGAGGCCCACCGGCCTCTGATAGGGTCCCAGCTCCCGGCGGAAGTGTGCAGCGCATGAGATGGACGCAATCCATTAACGAAAATGTCATGCGCTCATACTATGGGGCTACAGAGGGAGGAGTTAACCTGACCGCGTACCGTGTCCGGATGCTCGCTCTGTTTCAGGTGCTTGAACCAGCTGTCAACGTATCGGCACAACGACTGTCGGATCAGGTGCGGGTCATACAACGTAATCGTATGTTGGATGACGTTGCACTTGATCGCCTCCGTACGGAAATGCAAGGTAACCGTGTCATTACTCCTCCGTCACAGACTGTGGTGGTACCACAATCCATTTTAACATCTAATTGTGTTGACGAAGGATGTGATGACAGGGTTACAAATGTAAGTACCCAATGCAATGAGGAATTGAGGAGCGCTTTGGAGGGTGCGCTTCGGGAATATCGTTTCATGTCGCCCGACCTTAGACCACGCTTACCTCGTTTGCCCATGCATAATAAAAATAGGGCGCTGGTGGCTGCTCTGGATTCGCAGTTGTCAAAGTATTTTGACGACTGTGAAGACCTCACTGATGCTCATTCAATCTTGTACTGCGCAGCCGTAACGGCATGTCGCGTAGCTAACGTCAAATTTTCTAATGACAGAACTACGCGACCAAAGCCAGCTGTAGCGGCTTGGCAGTGTAGGATTGAGCGTCGTATCGGTGAGGCCAGAGCGGTAATCGGCAAACTAATCTGCTTCAGAGAAGGTAACACTCGCCCAAGAGTGATGCGCTTTGTGAGACGGGCATTTTCCGGGACTAATGTCAGTCCACAAGACTACATGTCCCGTGTCACAGAGCGCATCGACTTCCTGAAGCAGAAGGTGTATGCATGGGCAAGCCGTATTCGTAGGTATAAACGGCGAGTGGAGCGATATACTCAGAATCGCACATTCCAGAGCAATGAAAGGTGGGTTTATAGGGCTTGGGAGCAACCAGATCAAACTGTGGCTGATACGCGCCTACCGGATGACGACGCCATGTGTTCATTCTGGCGCAACATCTGGTCGGTGCCTGTCAGTCACACTGAAGGTGATTGGACTCGGGAGGTCGAACAAGCGTGTGATACAATACCAGAAATGGGGACAATTATCATCAGCCCCCAAGATGTGGCCCGTGCAGTTCGTCCGTTGCCTAATTGGAAATCTCCAGGGCCGGATGGACTGCACAATTTTTGGATAAAATGGCTGCAAAGGTCCCACGCTTGTTTGGCATCTCGATTCCAGTCAGCATTAGAGACAGGGTCGTTGCCCCAGTTTTTAACGACAGGAATAACCCACCTGCTTCACAAATCTGGTAGTACTGCGGAACCCAAAAACTATAGACCGATAACCTGTTTACCGACGGTCTATAAGGTTCTTACATCCATTCTGAGAGCTAAAATCAATCAACATATAGACAGCAATTCTGTAATGTCTGCCTCTCAGAATGGATGTAGGAACGGGTCCCGCGGTACTAAGGAGCTGCTCCTCATTGATATGACCATTAGCCAACAGGTTCGCCGTTCCCGAAGGGATCTGTCGACATGTTGGATAGACTATAAGAAGGCCTATGACTCCGTGCCGCATACATGGCTTACGAGGGTGCTGGAATTGTATAAAGTTGATACAACTCTACGCACCTTCCTGAGGACGTGTATGGGGCAGTGGAGGACGGTTCTTCGCTATCCAGGATGTCGACAGATTCAGAGGAACAGCGAGCCGATTAGGATTGAGCGAGGCATATTCCAGGGTGACTGTTTGAGTCCACTTTGGTTCTGCTTAGCCTTGAATCCTTTAAGCACACTGCTGGAGAATTCAGGTCTAGGCTATCGATTGAAGAGAGGAGGTCAGGTTATATCTCACCTTCTTTACATGGATGATCTAAAGCTCTTTGCCCCCAACAATTTACAACTGATGGAGCTACTAAAGGTAACTGAAACCTTCAGTAGCGCCATCAGGATGGATTTTGGTGTGGACAAATGTGCAGTCATGCATGTAAAGAAAGGGGAGATTGTGGAGTCCGTGGGAGTCCAACTCTCGGGTTCCATAAACCTTAGAGCCCTCTCTCCAATCGAAACCTATAAGTATTTGGGTATGTCGGAGGCGTTGGGCATTAACACTGCTGATGTGAAGCAATCGTTGAGGGAGCGTTTCTTTGGCCGCCTGAAAAAAGTATTTAATAGTCTTTTGTCAGGCGGGAACAAGGTGCGCGCCTTCAACGGTTGGGTCATGCCAGTCGTGATGTACTCCTTTGGCATACTCAAATGGACTCAAACAGAGCTAGACACCCTGGATAGGAGGGTCCGCACACTGCTGACTGCATATCGAATGCATCACCCACGATCGTCCGTTATGAGACTGTATATCCCGCGAAAATGTGGAGGTCGAGGCTTTTTAAATGCCAAGACTCTCCACAATCGCGAGATATATAGTCTCAGGGAATATTTCCTAAAAGCCGACGTGGGGATGCATCGCGATGTGGTCGCGGTAGACAAAGGCCTCACACCGCTCTCTTTGGCGAAAGAGAACTGGCGCAAACCTGTAGTGCTTGATACTAACGACCGCAAGGAAGTGTGGCAGAGCAAGGAGCTTCACGGACGCTTTTTCAGGGCCCTTCATGGGCCTGATGTAGACCAGTTAGCGTCCGTGTCCTGGCTACGTTTCGGTGACCTCTTTGGGGAAACCGAAGGTTTTGTCTGTGCAATTATGGATGAAGTTATTATGACGAGAAACTACCGGAGATTTATTGTGAAGGATGGCACGGTTGACATCTGTCGGGCATGCCACCGTCCAGGAGAATCAATCCGACACATAATTTCTGGGTGTTCTCGCTTAGCTAACGAAGAGTACTTGCATAGACACAACCTTGTGGCCAGGATTATCCATCAGCAACTTGCTCTAAAATACAATCTCGTGGAGTCGGAAGTGCCGTACTACAGGTATGTGCCCGACCCAGTTCTCGAAAATGGTCATATCACATTGTATTGGGATCGATCCATCATCACTGATAGGACTATCATGGCTAATAAGCCAGATATAGTGGTGATGGATCGAACCGAGAGGCGCGCAATGCTTGTTGACATAACGGTCCCACATGACGGGAACCTCGTGAAAGCCGAACAAGATAAGAAAATCAAGTATCTTGACTTGGCTCGCGAGGTTGTCGACATGTGGGATGTGGACTCAGCAATCATTGTGCCGATAGTCGTGTCTGCCAATGGCTTAATAGCAAAGAGCCTCGACCAATACCTAAAGAGGCTCTCGTTGGGCAGCTGGATCAAGGGTTTGATTCAGAAAGCAGTACTACTGGACACGGCTCGCATTGTTAGGCGATTCCTCTCCCTGGAGCCCTGACCGCCGGTAGCTTGGACCCAGTTCCCGATACCGGTGGGCTACTATTTTTTATATTTTTAAATGTTTTTTTTTTTTTATATTTAAATATTTAAAAATGTATTTAGTAGGAAATCTAAATGAATAAACGGAATAATAATAATATCCTGAATTCCTTGCATATACCTGTGTAGAGCAACATTCTGCTGTTCTCTATACAGTGTTTTTCTAAATCATGGGGCACTTTTTCACAGCGTTTTCTCCTCATGAATATGAACAACTCTGACTATGGGACCAACTCGGCTGCAAATTGTCAAATACTGGGTGTGATTCTGTTTGGCCTAGTTTAGTTCAACTGTATTGGTCATTTTATTTAGTAATGTTCAATATACATTTTTATTGATCATGTTTTAAATTACTTTATTGACTGTTGATCGTTCTTTTGTCTTTTTGTTTTTATTTTTTTTGTTTTTAGGTTAAAAGACGCATATTGTGGTGCATGGTGTTTGACAAGATTTCTGACTCCGGAGTCTAGACTTGTGCCCGGTTGGTGGCAAAATGTGGGTGTCTTATGGTACACTTGCGTGATGTTATTGTACCTACGTTTTTTTTTGGTTTTCTAGGTTGCCATGTTACTCGAAGCCTTGATGGTCTTGTGCTTTTAAAGTTACAACTACAGAAACAATTTTGTTTTTCATTGTAATTTTGAGAAATACCTATAAAACAAAAGAACATGACATTACATCACGCCCCTATTCTCCGAAGGGTTAAGTAGGTGTACCTGTAGAACAGTGACACCTACATTTCGCTAATAAAATATAAACTATGTTTTACAGTCGGTACAATCATTATTGTGCATGTTCAAATATCCTCACTACAAAACCCTTCATTTATTTATTTATTACTTCAAGCACACAAATTTACAAAGGCGGACTTAATGCCTTAGGCATTTTCTCCCAGTCAACCTTTAGGTCATGCAGAGACAAACAGTGGTAGGTGCAATTCCGTAAGAAATTTCAAGAGAAGTAAACATAGTTTATTTATATATATGTAAACAATAAATATGACAAATATCATAAAATCATCATTCATTGTGTTCACAACACTCACTTCACCCGTTTTTAAGGAAAAAACTTGCTTCACTACTGACGGACGGACACAAATAAAAGTATCTTATAGACCGTTCGCCGTTCGCTCTACTATGACAGTAAAAGTCTTGATGTCAGGAAAATAAAAATAAAATGAGTTGAAAGTAAAATGCGAGTCACTTCTAGTTCTTAAAAGTGTTACGAGCGAATAAATCTTGTGACGTCATAAAGTGGTGCATGTCCCGCGTGTTTGTGAGTCGGAGAATATAAACATTATTTGCATAACTGTCGTACATAATTCTACTTTGGTACTGTGGTAACTAGTCGCTACAGAAGCCAGCAAATCAAGCTAAACCAAACTTTTTAATTTTCTCAATTAAACATGAACTTTATTCTATCTATACTAATATTATAAAGAGGAAATGTTTGATTGTTTGTTTGCATTGAATAGGCTCCGACAGTAAACGATCGAATGTTGTTTAGGTAACCTATCTATAGATTTTACCTACTTCCCCTACAGACGGAGACGTAACATCCAAACACCGCACGCTAAACTCGATCGCGCTTCTCCCGGTTAGTGAAAGTGATGTGGAGTTAATAATAACATCACTTCGGGATAACTGTGCCACGGGATGGGACAACATACCAGCCAAATTAATCAAAATGGCTCGAAACGTCCTCGTGCCTCCAATTACTCATACCTGCAACCTTGCCATATCACAAGGGGTTTTCCCGAGGGCCTTTAAAATGGCGTTAGTAACACCCGTGTACAAAACTGGAGATAAAGATCAGATCTCAAATTATCGCCCCATCTCTGTCTTAAGCGCTTTGTCTAAAATCATGGAACGAGTTCTTAATAACTGCCTAACGAATTACTTAACCAAATTCCACATTCTCGCCAATAATCAATATGGTTTCCGACATGGCATTTCTACGGAAGATGCCGTAGTCGACCTTGTGCAGTCGGTAGCTTACAAACTGGACCAAAAACAGAAATGTTATGGCATTTTTCTAGATCTCAGTAAAGCGTTCGACACTGTTTGTATTTCCAAACTAATGGAGAAAATGGAAATTGTAGGTATACGTGGCCTAGCTCTTGAAATCTTTAAAGATTATCTCTCTGACCGTAGGCAATCCGTCAAGATCGATGATACAATTAGCGCAGAGGAACGAATAACCTTCGGGGTCCCCCAGGGAAGTATTTTGGGTCCAACCCTTTTCCAAGTCTATATAAATGGCCTTTGTAATCTGCCACTCGTCAACTGTGATATTTTCACTTACGCAGACGACACTGCACTAGTGGCATATGGTAAGAATTGGAATGACGCTAAATTGCATTCGGAAAACGCATTGCGGAGGGTAATGCATTGGTTAGCAAGTAATACTTTAACCTTAAACGTTGATAAGACCAAATTTTTACGTTTCATCCTACCGCATACATCAAAACCAGCTGAAGAAACCGAAAATCTCAAAGCCCATAATTGTCAGCAAAATACAGAAGCTTGTAAGTGTCTCTCATTGTCTATGGTGGCATCCATAAAATATCTTGGTGTGTTTGTCGATGAGAAACTAGACTGGGCCACTCAATTGGAGTCATTAACCGCCCGCACCAGAAGACTAATTTATATTTTTAAAAATTTGAGGTTTTCAGCTGATAAAAGTACTCTCCGAATGGTTTATTTGGCTCTGTGTCAATCAATCCTGATGTACTGTATCCCTGTGTGGGGTGGGACTCATAAAACTGAGTTGTTAAAACTAGAAAGAGCCCAAAGGGCTGTGCTAAAAGTAATTCACTTCAAACCTCGTGATTACCCCACACATATGCTGTATTCAGAATGCAATGTCTTAACTGTTAGGAAATTGTACATCTTAAGAACAATCCTCTACAAGCACTCTATGATCTCGTTCAATAAGCTGCTTGTCAGTCAACGGCGTTGTGGATTTCCTTTATGTCCAGCTGTCTCTTGCAGGACAGCCTTTGCAAGACGTCAGTTTAATGGCCTAAGTGCTAGGCTGTATAATAAAGCCCACAAAAAACTAAATATTTACGTCTTGACTAAGGGCGAGTTGAAAAACAAGCTAAACTCCTGGTTACTGACATTAACATATAGTGATACCGAAGAGCTTTTAACCACTGTACAGTAAAGAGATAGGTTAACACACAGAACACAACACAACATATCCACCTACTTATACACACAGGCATGTAAGCACTCCCACATACACATGCATGCGCACACACACACACATAGACCCAAACACATACACACCCACACCACACGCCCATACACCTACACACACATGTAACACCCACACATACTCATGTTTTTATTTCATCTTTTGTTTTTAAATTTTTATCCATAATTTAACGTAAGTACTTTGTTCGCCTACTGCACGAACCAATATTTTTGTAACAGTAATAAGACTCACTGTGAATGGATACTCTTTCTTAAGATACAGACAGATTTTCTGCCTAGTTTAGGGAAGGGAGTCCTATGACCCATTTTATATATATTGTACTGGTTCTTTTCATTTATAGCATCTTAATATATAAGACAACCTTGTATACCATGTACAAACTACTTATTGAATAAATTATTTTATTATTTTATTATTATTATAGAGATAGGTTACCTAAACAACATTCGATCTTCAAAAACGGTTCACTAACGCATGCACGCGTCCGTTGACGGCGCGACGCGACACTGATGTCAAGTGTGGCTAGTTATCCACATTTTAACGTGTCGCTTGCTGAGCGCTTAAACCCTATCTACACCTTTTTATTTATAATATCATTGTACCCAACCTCGAAACATTCGAAAGTATTATATTGTTACTTACTTATACAATTAAAATTGAAAATTTTGGTTAATATCCCGTCCCACGTTTATATTATGCGCTCGTAAGACGTGCTCTGACGATGAGCAGGTGGGTTAACAAGGGTGAGTCCCGACTTAAATTTGAGATTCACCGTACTCATGAAGACTAGTTTAATATCTGCACCTCTCATAGATAGTCCAAGCAAAATGTCAAAGACGCCTTATCCTCCTAATATTATAAATACGAAAGTTTGTATGGATGTTTGTTAGTCTATCACGCAAAAACTGCTGAATGGATTTTCATGAAACTTTGCAAAAATAAAGCTCATACATCGCAATAGCACATAAGCTGAGATATTGTATTAGTTTTTCAAAATATAACGATAAGTGTCAAATAATAAGGTACTCGAAGCACTAATTCTGCGCAAACGAAATCGCGGGCACCAGCTAGTATTATAAATGGGAAAGTTTGTATGGATGTTTGTTACGCTATCACGCAAAAACTGCTGAATGGATTTTAATGAAACTTTGCAAAAATAAAGCTCATACATCACAATAGCACATAAGCTGTGATTTATAAAGATATTGTATTAATTTTTCAAAATCTAACGAAAAGTGTCAAATAATAAGGTACTCGAAGCACTAATCCTGCGCAGACGAAGTCGCGGGCACTAGCTAGTATTATAAATGGGAAAGTTTGTATGGATGTTTGTAACTCTTTCACGCAAAAATGGATTTTAATAAATATTTACAATATTATAGGTTATAAATCAGAAAAACACATAGGGTATAATTTATGAAGATTAACTACGTTGGGTAGGATAATAAACTACTTGAAGTACTAATCCTGCGCAGACGAAGCCGCGGGCACAAGGTAGTAGAGAATAAAGTAGAAAACCCGGGTAGAAAATGTGTCAAAATGGAGGAGGGTGCTAAATGAGTTAGAACGTAACCTATCGAATATGTGAAAAGGTGCAGCAGCACCGTGTACCTAATGCATACAAATTGGAGCCCATTCATTTCGTGTTCGTGGCTAAAACGCGCTTTCAGCGACACAGAAGCTGATTTTCCGCTGAAATACGTTTTTAGATGAAATTTTGGAAGCTCTAAAACGAACGTGTCTTTTATTTATGCAGCTTGCTTACTCTGCTAAGCTCCTTCCGTTTTCTAGTGCATTTTAAGGCACCTATATGTACATGGATATGCCTCATTGGTGTAGTGATAGCTACTGCTACTGCCGATCATCAGGTCCTGAGTTTGATTCCGGGTTGGACAATTTAATTAAATAAAATAAAAAATCTTTATTGTCGCCAGTATAAGCATTTGTCTTAACATAGACTAACTATATGCATCGTATTAATGTTTAATTGCAAAAGGTACTGCTACTGATTCCCAAACTAAGCTTCAACTTGTATTATGGGAAACAGTGTTCAGCTGCATTTGTTTATTGAGTTTTCCATCTAGTATTTCTCAGTACCAGCCCGCAGTCTGGATTTATGCCCGATTGATGGCAATATGCTCATTCTTTATTATATGGGACTGAAACACCGCCGAACACTTCAGTATTTACAGGATGATCGATGTTATAATATTATGTAATGCTAAAGAATTTTTCTTAGGTCTAATTATTATTTCAAGATACAAAAATGAACAGTGCTGTTCCGTAAAAAATACCTCGTGAAAATGTAGTTAAGGCAAAGGCGGATTGAGCTGTCATTCCATACTAATGTTAGGCATTGAGAGTTCACTTCACGCAAGTTTTCACTTCAACGCCTGAATATTATGTATTTTCATTAGATTTCATCGTTTTGTTATAACAAGGAAGTAAGCAAACTGTTTTTTTCTATGTGGATTCGTGGATACGGAAACGATTTGTCATAAACGTAAACCAAAAGGAGTACCATATTTTTCTAACCCATATACATCGCTTATTTTATGACTGCCTGGAAATGAAGAAAGATAAATATAGGTAATATAAAATGTTTTATGTTTTTTTTTTCGACTAGTTTTGCTTGCGGGTCCACTCCCGATTTTATGAAAATTGTTTGGAAAATCATCACGCCTCGTATTTTTTTTTATCATAATATAGTTTTGTACATCAATTTTAAGGCTATAGGGATAAGCAGAGGTAGGAAAGAATATAATATTATAGAATACCCTTTTATGTACAGACACCAGCACATCAAGTTATCCAATGTGTCAAATTTTCCCAATTGAATATGAACCTTATGATGTTTGACATAAAGTTGAAAAACGATCAAAGAAATTTGCACATTGGGGTAACTTGATGTGCTGGCGTCTGTACACCAAAAAACTTGCAAATTATAACTTTGTCGGCTGCAAATGCTGTCGGCCTTATCGCTAAAAGACTAGCCTACCTACCCTTGCATATCCTAGCTTACATATAGAACGTTTTATATCGCTAGTTAAAGGGCGAGCCTATTGACATCTACGAGACACAATTTCAGACTACGCTACTAAGAAAATTTTGGTGTAAAACTCAATAATACTTTGCGAGGATTAGACCGACTACACAATTATGTACCTATGTAAACCAATAACATAACTAAACAAGAACTATACAGGGTGAAGTTGAATAGATGCGACAAATTTAAATATGAAATACTATGTGTTGTCAAGAAAATTTATTATAAAATGTAAAATTAATTAATTAAAAACGTTAAAATATTTAAAGTCGCGCGATGCTTCACTAGAAAATATGCAAAATTAGGTAAATGACCGCTATGAACGGCTACGTTTAATAACATGAGTACTCGACAACGATTATTGGGCACTGCGATGAGTCGGACGAGATTTTATGATACTTATTTATTTTGCATATTATTTAATTTTCTGGAATACCGATAATTCGTACTTAAATTAAAATAACAACGCCAATGGACCATTTTAAAACGATAATTACGTATTTTTTTAACCATTTATACATAATACATTACGTCACGCCTGTAATCTCCGAAGGGCTAGGCAGAAGTTTACCTACACCCACATTTCGCCAGTTATGTTTAAGTCCCATGTAATAGGGGGCGAGCCTATTGCCATCAATCGGGCACCAATCCAGACTCCAGACTGCTGCTGAGAAATCCCAGATGGGAAAACTCAATAACACTATGCCCGACCCGGGGATCGAACCCGGGACCTCATGCTCAGCAGTAGCGCTAGCGACCACTAGACCAACGAGGCAGTCAACCATTTAGATTATTGAAAAAACAGTTCATATTACTATGTTACTGTAACTGAAGCTCACCCTGTATACTCAAACGAGAAAAAAGGAACCACGTAATTGTTGAAATGACTTACTCGTATAAACACAATGCGGTCCAGATTTGCATATTAAGCGAAGTATTGTCTGACCTTACGTGAATTTAAATTTTTACTTTCCCAAATTCCTTTGTTGTTACTCGGATCAACTTAACCACCGTATTATTTATTTTAAAGTAAGCAAAAAAAAAAGGATGCTTGATGAACAGACAATCATATGCCTGTGAATAGAGGACTCATTTATTTCAGTTGGATATATTTTTTATAAGAAGGGCTTATGGCTAAACAATGACAGCGACACGAGTCTATCAAAGGTTAAGCCACGCGTTACCTTCAGTCCATGGATGGGTGACCCTGACCATTACATATTAAGACCACCGGAAAATAAGTTAAGCCGTTGGTCCCAGCTGCCATTGGTGGATCTTTAACAATAGATACGTGTAGCCAGAAACTCGAAAGTCTGCCGTAAGTCTTTATGAATTTGTGTGAACCTTAAAACAAGAGTAGGTATGTATGTAACAATCGCGGCGCGTTGAATTATTTCTGAAGTATTTGAATTACTGGTGTTATTTAAAAGAGAAAATAATATTGAAGTGTCTGCATTTATTGTCATTTATTAAATGCATTTAAAAGTAAAACGTAGTTTCACTAAAAACCCATTTTTGTGTCTATTTGTTTGTTCCGAGTCATCTGCGAAACGGCTGGACTTATTTTGACGGGAATGTCACTGCCAGAGAGCAGAAACATCTGCTCTCTGGCAGTGACATTCCCGTAACATTAAAACAATAAGTAGAAGAAATAAAATTACAACTAGTAACTTAGCCCTCGAAAAATGTATGGCATCATACATTTTTAAGACGGCTATGTTTCGTATAACTTTACTCAACAATTATTAATAATAACGTAACAGGTTGTTATACTAATAGGTCATTGGCGAAAGTAGATGAAATATCAATTTAGATAAATTAATTTAAATTATCTATCTCTACTGGGCATCTATGTATGTGGGATTTGACTCAGTGAAGGAACACTGGAATTTCTGCTGAAATTAATTTAGAAATTCCATTCCAGTCTACCCATACGAAACCAAACTAATTAATTTACACGGAATTCGGAATTCGTATATTACATCTAAGAGGGTGAATAAACATTGACCTTTCAATCGTGTCAATTAGAGACAAAATAGAAAGACAATGACAGCGCGGCCACCGGTGTCCTCTTGAATTAAATAAATGTCAAACCACGGACTACCTGCATTTGTTAAAAGAAAGAAAGAAAATACTTTATTTGGACGCACGGAACATAAAACAAAAGAACGAATAACATAATTTTAAAAAAATACAAGAAAAGATTAAAAATTAAAGACCGAAAAAGACCTGTGCGAGATCAAAAAGGCTCCTATTACAGCTAAAAGCAATTATTTGAAAATGTTATATTTTAATTTTGTCTGTAGTTTTCATTCATATTCATTTTGCACGTCTTTACCACTCTGTAATTATACCTAAATATATTTTTTATTTTCACTATTTTATTTATGAAGTACGAAGTATGTGTGGTGTAACAATTAATGACAGATTGAGGAATGATGATATAAAGCAACGTTGTGGTTTAAAAGAAGATGTAGTAACAAAAATTGAAAAGAGTATGCTTAGATGGTTTGGTCACGTTGAAAGGATGGATGAAAGGCGACTAACGAAAGGTATTTACAAGGCAGATGTAAGTGGGAACGCCAGGAGGGGACGCCCTAGAAGGACATACACAGACCTTATTGGTGAGGTTCTTCAGAAAGGTCAGGTGCGTAGTACTCGCAACCGGCGTGTGTGTATGACAACATGTATGAATGTAAACGAAGCAAAAGAGGTATGTAAGAATCGTAGCATATGGCGCTCTGTAGTTTCTGCCTACCCCCATGGGAAAAAGGCGTGAGTTTATGTATGTATGTGTATTTAACACAGGTGTGTAATAATTCAGTTGATATTTTTAATGAAAATTTGAGTTTAAATAATTTTATTTAATGAGAATGACATAATTAATTTAATTTTTCAATAGAATTTAAATTTTAACAATTTTATAGAATGAAAATGTTTGCATGCCGAATGGTGATCCGAAATATGGCAGAACTCTGATGAAAACCTACTACTACCTACTTATGTATAACCCATATTTGCAAATAAATGCTATTCTATTCTATTCTATTCTATTATATACAATGGGGGAAATAAATGCGTCTCACTCGCTCATAACTGCCATCGCTATTCATTACTTGTTTTTATAGTTGAAGACCATAAAAAGTCAAAGTGAAGTCCAAGTATTCATTAGTGTGATTTTTAATAAAAACAAATAGGTCTTAACCTTTCAATCGTGTCAATTAGAGACACAATAAAAAGCTAATTACACCGCGGACACCGGTGTCCTCTTGAGATTTAATGAATTAAAGGTAGCTTGACAGAGCTCAGAAATCTACCTGTTAGGTATACACTATTGTTGGATATCACATTATGTTTGAATTTAAACATATCATACATTTATGTCATATATTTATGTTATATACATTTATATATTATACATTTATAGGTACCATCCATATCAAATATGGACATCAAATGTCAAACACTACCTACCTAGTCAATATGCTATTCCAATAAGAAACTGCTTTAATAGGAAAAAAAACTGGGACTAAAACGTATTTTATTCTATCGCACAGCATAACTACAAACTGCACGTAGCTAGGCAGCAACAAAACAATACAACCTTGTATCAACCATCTGCGAACAACATAAACTGGGAGATTCAACTAGCCCGAGGCTAACGAATCTGGATGCTTCTACTGAGTCCATCATCTTTATGATATTATCAAATGAGAGAATAACCCGTAAACATCAGTACAAAGGACTGCTATTTCCAGAAACTGACCGACTTTATGCGATTTGCGGATATTAATATGAGTTTCTAAAGTTTTCATATTGATGTTATGACAGTGTTGCACGGTTCGACCGAGTGAATTCGTTTACCAGAAAGAACCTTGTTCTATTTGCAATAAAGTTGAGAAACTATCAAAGAAATTTGACACATTGGGGTAGTTTGATACGTTGGCCTTTGTAAAAAACATCACGCTTGTTTTCCCTTAAGGGTAAAACAAAGAAGTATCTACTTGTAGTACCTACACCAAAATTTGGCAGATAATAGAATTAAAAAATAAAAATAAAAATTGTTTATTATTACAACTAGTAAAACTTAACAACTAGAGATTGGAGTCTCCTTTTTAGCAGATAAGCTTGTGTCCGCGCTTCCATCTTATCTTAAATTAATATCATTTAAGTACAAGAAGTAGGTCAAGTCGATTGCCTCCAACACCAATCCCGATTACAGGCTACTACTCAGAAATTCAAAATAGAAAAACCTTTTAAAATGTTATTGTCCGACTCAGGTAACGATCCTTAGACCACACGAACAGCAGTAGCGCTTGTGCACAAGACCAAAAACAAAGATAAAGAACTAAGTCAAACAATTTATTTCAAATTGACTATTAAAAGGCATTTTTGAACGACAAACATAAAAGTGAACTAGAATCTAAAAATGCTGTGGACAAATCTACAGTCGAGGTAAATTCCTAAATTAGATCGTCTCCAAAAAGGTGAAGAAACAGAACGTAGAGCCAATTGTGTAATATTGCCTTTAGACACTAACATTTGGATCATATGACGTACCAAATGTTATCAGAAAGATAATACTACGTAACTTAGATAAGTCAGTGGTACCAAAATATGAAGTTTGTTGTATGTTTATTTTCATAAAGACAAAGTGGGGTGCTCTGGAGTCGGGTCAAAGATTAAGATAACTTGGCTGGGTCCAAGGCCCAAGGGCAAAAAGTTAATAAACATATAAAGTAAGCCGATTACTTTGATAGGCAATAGAAACAGGAGATTATATATCTATGTTGCTAGTGTTTTTCTTACTTGAACTAGTGGTATTAAGTGCCGTCGACTGTCGGGAGGACACGGCGCGGCATACGCTGGCAGAGTGTGCCGCATGGGAGGAGCCGCGCCGTGCCCTCGTCTCTGGAGTAGGCAGTGACCTGTCACTGCCGGCCGTGGTCGAGAGGATGGTCGGCAGCGTCGAGTCCTGGGACGCGGTGGTGTCCGCATGAGAAACAGTCATCTCGCAGAAGGAGGCTGCGGAATCCGGCATGCGGATGCGGCAACAGTCGGGGGTCGCGGAAGTATCTTCCGTTCCCGTGACCCCCGGCTCTGGTGTGAGAAGGAACACGGGGTGGTTTTTAGTCAGTAAGAGTCTGACAGACCCCTCCGCCTCCCCGGGCGGGGGACATCCATGAGGACCATCCCTCAAAAAAAAAAAGTGGTATTAAGTGCCACAGTTGAGCCTGGGCTACCACTAAGAATCAAATAAAAATACATTCACTCTTAGGTACAAGCTGTAATAAATAAATTTCCAATATAACATCGGGATGTGATGATGACGTAAACAGTCCTTAAAATAGAGATGCCCATGAAAACGAACGGAAATTGGAACTATTTTGAATCGAACAATTAGCCGACATTTCCGTCCTGAACTATTTCGGTGCCAGACAGACATTTTAGCTAGCCAGTCGGGCAGTTCGAAAATATGCGGCATTTAGTTTGACCTAAAATCGGAAAATAGCTGCTTACTACCCTTTTAACTATTGTTGAACATATCAATTGTGAAGCTAGTGGCCGTTTTAGAGAACCTATTATTGAGTGTGCAAGTCACCCCCTGCCATTTAATCCGTGTATACAGGGTGTCTCATTCAAATCGGTCAGTATGGGAAAGTCTGAAACTATAAGAGATACGAAGATCTGTTCTGAGGAACCATGTCATCGATTTTAATAACAAGAAAAACTGCATTCATACATTTTAAAAAACATCTGTACTCCGTTCGGGAATCGAACCTGGTTATTTTGAAAAAAAAACCTACACTATTTCTATTAAGATATCGATTGTGTCGGTCTTAAGCAGTAAATGTCTGTATGAAACATGATGTCTGAAATGAATAAAATGCATTGTTTCCACATACTTTAATTTATTTTAGTAGGTACACGAAGTGACCACCGCCATTTTCAATACAATATTCGACACGTTTAGGTAACGATCTTACAATTGCATTTTGTATCTTCATGTGGTGAATTTGCGTTAAAATTGTCTCTATGGCTACTTTTAGGTCTACAACGATGTCATAGCTTTTTTTGTACACTTCATCCTTAACGTAACCACACAAGAAATAGTCCAGAGGCGGTATTGAAAAAGGCGGTGGTCACTTCGTGCACTTACTAAAATAAATTAAAGTAAATGCGGAAACAATGCATTTTAATCATTTTAGACATCATGTTTCATACAGACATTTGCTGCTTAAAACTTACACAAACGATATCTAAATAGAAATAGTGTAGGGTTTTTTTTTTCAAAATAACCGTGTTCGATTCCCGAACGGAGTACAGATGTTTTTAAAATGTATGAATGCAGTTTTTTTTCTTGTTATTAAAATCGAAGACATGGTTTCTCAGAACAGATCTTCGTATGCCTTATAGTTTCAGACTTTCCCATACTGACCGATTTGAATGAGACACCCTGTATACATAACATTGGTAAAGCAGTCTGCAATAGTCTTAAACCAGTCGTAGGTCTTCCTTGGGTTCACTTGTCAAGTCCATACAGGGAAAATCTGTGGTTTTGTTACTAAACAAAGAGGACTCTAACCTAGAGTTTTTATGTAGAAATCAATTTACGTAATTAATAATGACGACAGAGAAGAACTTCAATAATTCTTTACAAAAAGGTAATTATTATACTGTTTGGACTTTAAAGTAGACCGGGAAAAAAAAAACGCAGCGCAGTAGTTCAGTTTAAAATTCTGAATTTAGTATTTTTTAAATCAATGCGTTTCTGTAAGGTAGTTAGGTTAGGTAGTTAGGTTAGCTATATGATAGGTATAGTAAGTTAGGTTAGGTTAAACATACATACATGTTGTCATTTTAATTTTATCGAACACAAAATGTTTAAATAAGACATTAGAGACTCGCTAAATAAAAACTAATAGTAGTTATTATTAGTTTGGATTTATTAATTGTCATCTTATTAAACGTATTTTATACTTATGTTTTGAAATGATAAATGATATTATCTTATCTAATTTATATCTAATATATAAAATTTTCGTGTCACAGTGTTTGTAACAAAACTCCTCCGAAACGGCTTGACCGATTCTAATGAAATTTTGTGTGTATATTCAGTAGGTCTGACAATATGACGTTAATCCTACTAATATTATAAACGTGAAAGTTTGTGAGGATGGATGGATGGATGGATATTTGTTACTCTTTCAAGTTAAAACTTCTGAATGGATTTTAATGAAATTTAGTATGGAGTTAGCTGACACCCTGGATTAACACATAGGTTTTTTATCCTGGTATTCCCCCGGGAACCGGACCTCTACGGGTGAAACCGCGGGACGTCTGCTAGTTTGTAGTCTGTGGTTCTCTTCTCATGAAGAGGCCTTTCCTTGCAGTAGGAAAGTAACAGGCTGGTATTTTTTATATTATGTACATTTTAAGTTTATATTAGACATTGCCAGTGGTAAAGGAAAACATAGTAAAGAAACCAGAACTTTTTATAGTTAATATACCTAATAAGTTTTAAATTGCCAACTCGCCTTGATTAAGCGTGATGATCAATGGTGGTGCCTTCTCTGTATGAAAAGATGCCTTTGGCCTGCTGTGGGACAGTAAGCGAATGATATTATTTTATCGTGGACTTTACTTTTTTTATCATTACAAAGAGTTTCCTTTTAAAGTCGTTTTCTGACCTCTTACCGAACATGCATGAATACAATGACAAATATTTATTCTACTATACGACCACCATACGTTATCACGCACGGGACCTCCGCTCATCACGGACAAAATTGAAGACAGTTTGGGTCCCATTGCGCCCATGTCCAGCATTTGTGGGAACAACACACGCGATAGGAATTTATTGTAAGGAAAACAACAATCGTAGGGGCACAGAAAACAACAGATATTTCCCTTAAATTACGTCGCCTTTATAGGGACGTGTTTAACGTTGTTTATGGTTTCACTCACGTAGGTCATTTGACTTGCGACCTCATTTTGTTCAGTCCGACACATGCACGTGAAAAACCGATCTAAACCATTACGGTCTTCTTTCAAGGTTTTTTACTACTAAAGCAAAAAACGCGAGATATGATTAAGTCCATGCTACTAACTACAAATTCAGACTCCGGCCTGTTTTTGAGAAATTTCACATTTTGAAATACCCGGGAATCGAACCCAAGACCTCATTATTAGCAGTGGCACTTACAACTACTAGACCAATGAGGCAGTTATCTAGGTACACGCAACCAAATCTCTACCTTTTGTCCTTTAATTCAGCTGCAGGCAAAATACATGTTAGGCTCGTAGCCGATCGGTCGTCTGCTACGGCGTAGCTAGCGTAGCACGGTCATTGTCATTTCGGCTACGTCGTAGTAACAATGCAGTATTCGATCTAAATCTGAATTCATTCGATTGTTTGCTAATTTATTGTAATCGTTCTGACACAATATACATCAAAACGATTACGATTTCAAATTTTATAACAAATGTACAATATCAGTAAAAGTTTGGAGCGTAATCCAAATTCAACTTAAGCCACCTGTGTCATATTAAAAAAAAACTTTTCATACAGTCCCAAAGGTATCTTTTATATCTTAGACTTTCAGTATGTTCTGCAACGTCTTTATCTTTTTACCGTAAATCATCTGACGTGAATAGACGTAGAAAAGATATTTCGGTAGTACGTATTTGTGAGCGCAATATATTTTTATGTTGTTAGATGCTCAAGTATAAAAATGTTACTTGACTGTTATAAATCAATACTCAATACTTTTATTGCATTCCACATGTATTCTTAGGTGGTAAAACTTAAAATTAGCTCATGACATGGACCCTGTCGGGCACAGAAAAATAAGTGAGTTTAGGAAAGAGGAAGCTTATTCTAGAGAATATTTTATTAAATAAAAAAATAATTTTAAATATTACTTATCAAACTACTATTAGATATATAAAACAATATAAATATGTATGTAATGTATTAAGTATATACCTAATGAAATTATGAAATGATTAAAATTATTTATATTCTTTATTATTATTATTATTATTAATTTAAATGTATTATTTAATGTGTTTGATAAGTAATTATTGCACGGTTATTGAAAGTATTATGTATCAGATACACTCTGATCTGTCAGACTGTCTTGTTGCCGTTGGTCTAAAGGTCGCAAGTACTACTGCTGAGCACGAGCTCCCGGGGTAAAAGATTAAAGATACCGGGCTGGTATCCGCAACTCCACGTCAAAGCGCATATTTTGCGTATGGGCCATAATCTACCACGCGGGCCCAGTGCGAATTGGTAGATGTCTTCGAATTTTTCGTTCTAGGACATGCCGGTTTCCTCACGATGTTTTCCTTCACCGTTTTTTTGAGAGCAGTGGTGGTGAAATAAATTACGCAAAGTAATGCGCCTGCCTGGATTCGAACGCACGACTTACTCGTACTATTCGTAAGTCGGGGCCGCAACCACTGGGCTACCGCTGCTCTCGAGTTCCTGGGTTTTATTCTATCTGGAATTGTTTGATCTGTGCCTGATTGACGGTCCTACCTAACCTAACTGTAGTTAGGTTCACCCCTGCCTAACCCATCGGGGATTAAAGGCGTGATGGAATATTTTGTTAAATCAGATAAACGATAAATACTATTAATATATGTAATTTGGTTTCAACTAAAATATTTTTTAAATCTAGTGAGGTCGGCGTTTCACTATCCGATTACACTGAGAAGAAACACCAAAAAAAATATATACAACCGAATTGAGAACCTCCTCCTTTTTTTGAAGTCGGTTAAAAAAACAAAGAGGTTTTTCTTAAGTCCAGATATTACCTTGGTCAGATAATGGCATTGGATGCCATTGGATTTTATTAATTTATTTCTTTATTGCCGATTAGTATCCGAGATGGTCTTTTAGGGCAAGAATCATACATATATGGGTGGACCTGTAAATCATTTGCATTTGTAAATCGTGAATTCAACTCGAATATTAAGGAGCTCAACTATTAAAGAATTTGTATGGAGTTTCTGGCACATTCTTCTCCATACGAAACTACCTTTTTGAAGGGGCATCTAAAATGATTTTTATGATTTACTTAATCTGTAGATTTGAAATTCAAAAGTGCTTTTTGGTGGTATATCAAATGGACTTTTGCCTTTAAACGACTCGACAAACAAAACCTACCAAAATATTTGGTACGTCCATACTGTGTGTGTGTGCGTGTGTGTGTGTGTGTATGTGTGTGTGTGTGTGTATGTATGTGTGTGTGAGTGAGTGCGTGTGTGTGTGTGTGGTGTGTGTGTGTGTGTGTGTGTGTGTGTGTGTGTGTGTGTGTGTGTGTGTGTGTGTGTGTGTGTGATTTCCAGGTAAAGCTGATGTGATGTTGGCACATTCATCGCAGAGTTGAGTGTTACTCAGGAAAGCTTTTCTTTATAATCGTATTTTTATCTCTCTTGACTATGTATTTATTTTGTTTTAAGTATCATCATATGTATGTGTGTATTTTTTTTTGTGTCACTTATTTGTCCCTTTTTTACTCTGTTGCACCTACCTTGTTCCATCTCTGCACCACCTTAAGACTGCCACGTAGACTGGTAGAAAATGCCTAAGGCATTGAGTCCGCCGTTGTATAGTATTTTTTACTTGTGCACAAAGCTTTAATAAATAAATAAATAATAAAACATAGTGAAATTGAGTTTTTCCGTTAGATGGTTGACGGCAATAGGCTCATCCCCTATTACATGGGACATACACAGAACAGTCGAAGTGTGGGTGTATTCTAGGTATACTTCTGCCTAACTAAAACAACGTAACGTTGTGTTTAGTTTTATTTTTTGTTTTCCTTACTCAACTCGGCTGAAATAAAATTTACTTTTCTCAGAATTCATCATTTTGTTTTTCATTTCGCCCTCGACAGACAGACGAAATTCGTAGAACTTAATAGTTTGTTTTTAAACCTTAACTAAACAACGATATAAGTTGTAGGGCCGCTAATTAATATTTATGTTACTGTTTTAAATGATCGATTAATTTAATTTAATGTTTTGAAGAACATTTTTGACTTTGGTGGGAACCTTGTTCAGGATCTCAGGGAGGCAAATAAATTAGTGGACTGTATAACTTTAAAAACGATGTATTCTGAGGAACGGTAGAATAAGTAGCGGTACAGTGAGGTTGATTGTCGCAAGTGCTTCTTAAGCCGTCGGATGGTGAAGTGACCCCCGCCGCTCGCCGTCTGCCGAACCTCGTCCTCTGCCCCGCGCCCGCCGCCTCAGCTGCCGGTGACGTAGTCCACTGGTTCACGCGCTTAGTGCGTGAACATCCTCCCGCCTGTTGACATCTTCGAAGGGAAGAGGACAAATGTTGTTGAACCCTCTTGTGATGATCCCTCTCTTTGTTTTCACGTCTGCCACGCGTGTGATGCCGTCGACACCCGCATATGTTCGTACTACACGACCCAGTGCCCAAACAAGTGGTGGAAGCGCCTTGTCTCGGATGAGCACAAGGGTTCCTTCTCTGAGCTTTCTGTCTGAAGCTACCGACCATTTAGTTTTCTGTTGGAGTAAGGACACATATTCATTAGCGAACCGCTGCCAGAAGTGTTGGCGGATGTACTCAATCCTTTTGAAGCGGTCTAAGCAGCTGATGTTTTTGTCAGGAACCTGTGAAGATGGTACAGACATGAGTGTTCGTCCAATTAAAAAATGGGAAGGAGTGAGGACAGACAAATCGGATGGATCACAGGATAAGGGAGTTAGAGGACGGGAATTTAGAACAGCCTCTATTTGGCATAAACAGGTTGCCAGTTCTTCGTAAGTGAAGTTGGTGAGGCTTAGCAACTTTCTTAAATGGTTCTTTGTGGACCTTACGGCAGCTTCAGCCATGCCATTGAAGTGTGGGGAGTAAGGAGGAGCAAAAACAAATTTTATACCCTGCTGTGCTATTTCAGATGCAACATCAGATTTAGTAATAATTCTATGCAACTCATTATTAGCCCCAACAAAGTTCGTGCCGTTGTCGGATAATATACTTTGAGGTTTACCCCGGCGAGACGTGAAACGATTCAGTGCAGCAATGAAACCTTCTTTTGTTAGGTCGGTGACGAGCTCCAAATGGACTGCCTTTGTTGCATGGCAAACGAAGATGCATAGATATGACTTTGTTAGCTTACAACCACGACCCTTTCGGTCAGCTATCAGCACTGGGCCAGCATAGTCGATACTAGAATTAAGAAACGGAAATTCAATATTTGTTCTAGAGCACGGAAGTTGACCCATAATTGGTTGTATATTTTTGCATTTGTACCTAAAGCATTTTATACATTGCTTGACGACAGTCTTAGCAAGATTCCTGCCGCCTAAAGGCCAATAATTTAGTCGCATATTTGCCAACAGCAATTGCGGACCCGCGTGGAGCAATTGTTTATGTTGCATATGGAATAGAATTTTTGTAAAATGATGTTTACTACAAAGTAAGGCTGGATATTTTGTATTGTAATCGTAAGGCGAATTATCCAGTCTGCCACCAACGCGTACTATTCCCTTTGTATCTAAAAATGGCGTCAATGTAATTAAACGATTTTTACTAGGCAGAGATTTTCCCGACTTCAAAATGTTGTACTCTTTTGGAAACATCTCTGCTTGTGCACTAAGTAGTAAACATGTTAAAGCGTTATCTAATTCAACACTAGAAAGCGAACCATGCAATTTACAGTTAGTATTTTTTAAATTATAAACAAATCTATTGATGTAGGCAACGATTCTTAGTAGATGATTGAAATTAGAATGATTGTGAATTAATGACTGTATTATTGAATTACTATATGATTGTTTAGAATTAGTATTAGTATTATTTTGGTCAGAGTAATGACACACTACTTCAGGTAGATCTTGTCTCACGCTATTACAAGGCATATTAGGCCAGCTACTTTCGCCGCCTTGCAGAAAACAAGGGCCCGACCACCATAACGAGCATTCACCGATAGAATCGGCCCTCGCCCCGCGAGAAACAAGGTCCGCCGGATTGTCCTTCGATGGTACGTACCTCCACCTGTCACCGGCAGTGCTTTCCTGAATTTCAGCGACTCGATTACGTACAAAGGGTTTTAGCTGATTTGGTATTGTGTTGAGCCACCCTAATACGATCATCGAATCGCTCCAAAATAATCGTTTAACTATGGGCATAGTTAGTGATTCTATTACGGTTGTACACAGTCTTACACCCAATAGCGCAGCACAAAGTTCGAGACGTGGAATAGTGACAGTCTTTATTGGTGCTACGCGATTTTTGGACACTAAAAGTTGTACGTATACTGATCCATCACTACATACAGACCGAACATATATGCATGCACCGTATGCCTTTTCTGATGCATCACAAAAAATATGCAATTCATGTTCCACTGCTAGATTGCAGCAAACCCATCGTGGAACATTTAAACTGTTCAGACTGGGAAGTGTGCGAACGAAAGTAGACCACATCTCTATTATTTCAGGTGAGACTTCATCGTCCCATTCGGACTGCTCAACCCATAGTCGTTGCATTATTATTTTTGCTTCAATAATACAAGGACCGACCAGTCCTAGAGGATCAAACACTTGACTGATCACAGAAAGAATGTGTCGCTTTGTTGTTTTTTTTACCGTGGAAATATTAATTAAGAAAGATAAAGTGTCAGTATTACAAAACCAGTGCAAACCCAAAGTTTTAGATGACTGGGAGTGATTGGACAAGTCTAACGAGCTAGATTTACCTGAGTCACCTATTGCTTCGAGGATTTCCGGACTATTAGATTGCCACTTCCGCATGAAAAAATGAGCAGATGAAAGTATGGAATTGATTTGTTTCACTTGATCTATAGTTTCCGTAATTGTCGAGCCACCGCCTAAGTAATCGTCTACATAAAAATCCCGTGAAATTGCAGACCTCACGTTGTCTGTGGAAGCGTTATCTGCAAGACTAACTAGACACTTTGTTGCTAAGTAAGGTGCAGATGATGTCCCATAAGTGACCGTGTTAAGTCTGTACGTTTTTAACGGTTCTTTGGGATCCTTCCTAAAAACAATTTGCAGTAATGGCCTTTGTGAATGGGCCACTTCTATGCAGCGATACATTTTCTCGACATCTCCGGAAACAACATATTTGTGTTGCCGAAATCTTAACAAGATTGAAAACAAATCATCCTGTACTTTGGGTCCTACCATTTGAATATCGTTAAGCGATATTCCAGAGGAAGTAATGGCAGATGCGTCAAATAAAGCTCTCAGCTTCGTTGTCGTACTGGATTCGCGAATTACACCATGATGAGGTATAAAATATTCGGCATACTGGTTTGAATGAGGCTTTGACTTGTTGTCAATTTCGCTCATATGACCAAGGCGTTTGTACTCATCCATGAATTCAATGTATCTGGCCTTGAATTCTGGTTCCCGTTGAAAGCGACGCTCTAGCGACAGAAAACGGTGTTTTGCCATATAGTACGAGTCGCCTAATACGCTTGGATCGGCTTTCAACGGCATAGTAACAATAAATTTACCGTTGTCGTTACGGATCATTGTTTCTTTGAAACTCAATTCACAAGCCCGCTCCTCTTGAGACAGGAAGTGCTTAGAAGAGATGGAGTCTAGCTCCCAAAATTTTGTCAAATCTGGATGTTCGATTGAATGGGTAAAATTACAAAAGTGTGAGCCTTTTTTAAGAGACGAACGAAGCTGTGAAACTGGACCAGACACTATCCAACCAAATTTGGTGTCACATAACTTAGGCATGCGCTTACCTAAATCAATTGTAGCAGTGCCTATAACACTCCAAAAAATTTCTGCGCCTACAAGGATGTCAATGGCAGAAGGAACATTAAATGTAGGGTCAGCTAAACAAAGACCTGACGGAATAGGAATATTCTTCATTTCGACATAAGTAGATGGCAAAATTTTCGTAATCTCAGGTAATATTAGGCAGTCTAACTTAATCCTATAGTCACCGCTAGAAGACTCAATATTCAGATTGCAAGACTGTGTACTGTAGGAAGACTGTTGGTTGATACCTGTGACAGTGGAGGTAGTTTTTCGTCGTAACAAACCCAGTTTGGTGCAGAGGCTCTCCGTCATGAAGTTGGCCGTGCTGCCGTTGTCAAGCAGGACTCGAGCGTTGACTCTTTCACCGTTGTTGCTCATCACCTTCACGATAGCTGTGGACAGCAATACATTGGGTATGCTAGTATGGTGTATAGTATCAGCAGATAAGACGACACTATTCGAAGTGTCGATTGGCAAGGCGACACTATTCGACGTTGAAGGCATTGGGTCTTGATAAGGCTGCTCAGTCGGTTCAACATGCAAGAGAGTGTTATGCCTGGATTTGCAATATTTACAACCTGACAATCGACAATTCTTGGTTATATGACTAGAGCGTAAACAATTTTGACAGACCTTTAATTCCTTAGCCTTTTGTATTCGTGATTCAGTAGCTAAACCTTTAAATAAATCACAAGTATATAAAAGATGATCGTTAGAACATAAAGGGCATTTTGATTTTTGTTGAGAATTATTAGTTGATTTTTTATTTTGTAAATTATTATTCGTTCTTTCTTTCTGTGTGTTATGATTTTCTTTTGTATTTGAAATAATAAAAGTTTTTTGTTTATTATTTTCATTAGCGCTTGATTTACTTTGATTAACCTCTAGAGTTTCTAACAGATCAGCCTTACTACTAATAAATGAAATTAATTTCGATACAGTAGGAGCTTCAGACAGTAAATTGCGGTGCTCTTCCCATTTTCGGTTTGTATTTAAATCTAACTTTCTAGACATCATAAATATTATAATAGTATCCCAATACTCTATTGGCTCCTTTAATGTCTTAAGTGCTCGTATATTTTTATTTATGACATCGATAAGACGGCGCAATGAAGCCGATGATTCTTTTATTATGGGTTCAACATCGAACAAAGCCTGCATATGATTGTCTATTAAAAGGCGATTGTTGTTGTAGCGATCACATAACAAGTCCCATGCCATTACATAATTGTCACCCTTAAAGTCAATGTTTTTAATTATTTCGGACGCGCGGCCTTTAAGAGATGCACGGAGATAGTGGAACTTATTTATGCCATCAATACAATCACTGTTATGTATCAATGAAACAAAAGTATCCCTAAACTCTAGCCAGAACTGGTAACTTCCGTCGAATTGCGGTAAATCAATTTTTGGTAAGCGAACAAAGCTAGTTTTAAACGATGCACCTGGTTTTGAGTCCATTGTAGTGCCCGTCTCCGAACCCTCACGCTCAGCACAGCTGATCCGCAGCTGACTGCGCGCCCTGGCGACCAATGAGTGGTACCGCTCTTCAATCTGGTTTCGTTCCACGTACTCGTCTTCGGGGGTCTCCGAAGCTAACTCGATCTCCATCTGTAATGCATCGAAAATATCGTACAAAGCTTCAAATTTGCTCAAGCGGCCTTCTAAATCAATCCGTTGAAGTTCGGACATGAGTTTAGAAGAAGAAAGACCAGTAATATACTTTTCAAAGTTGGTAAGCTTCGCTTTAATGCCACTGCGCTGCTTTACTAATTTGTCAATATCCATATTGCACTTATATCTGAGAAATGGACTGGTTTTAAAATTTATTTGTAGCAAAAAAAAATATTAAAAAACCGTTATATTTTAAAGCAAACAAGTAACGATACTCGAATAAATCTATTCAAAAGAATTCCCAGCTGTCTAATTAACCGTTAAGTTGCATTTAAAACAAGTCGTTAGCAGCGAGCACAGCTGATGCGAGAACAAAGGAAGTAGGTATGTCACCGTACAAAAAAAACTAAGGAGGTCGTTAAGCGTAGACAGGTAGGCGCACTGACTGATCGCGGAATTTATGCAATAAGCAAGCGCGCGATAACTTAATTACGAAATATTTAACACTGTTTGTAATAGAAAGAATGCTGGCAACCAATTGATTGTTCTTAAATAGAGGCGAAGTAAGCGATAGTAGGAACAGAAATTGATTTTAAAACACACTTTTTGTAAAATGGATAACGGGAAATGGTAAATAATTGGAACGAACTCACAGAGGTCCTTAACCGTTTCACTTATTGACTTCTTCGAGCTGCAACGGTGATTTTGCTGATCGACGACGGTTGACATTCAAATTTTCAACGGTTCACTTGATGACTGCTTATTTTCCTTTATTCCTGGACGTTTCGCGGTAGAAGGACCACACCTAGTACATTATGTTACGGTAAGTTTAATTTAAATTAATAATTATCCACCATAATTAAATTATACTATGAGCCTACCGATATGGATATGGTACCTCACGATGTTTTCCGTCACCAATTTATGACTATAGATATTTATTATTTATAATAATAATTTTAGATCATTGATATTGGAACTCAATTGGAGTTGGGCAGGACACCTAGCTAGACGTGGTGATGGCCACTGGAGTAAAGCTGTGACCGAGTGGCGTCCAAGAAACGGCAGGAGAAGTGTAGGGCGTCCTGCGGCGAGATGGGCGGACGACATTGTTGCCATTGCGGGAGTACCGTGGAGGAGACTGACACAGGGACGTGGAAATTGGTACATAAAAAGAGAGGCCTATACCCAGCAGTGGGTGAAGTTGGGCTGTGGATGATGATGATGATGATGAATAATAATTATTTTAGTCATGAAACGACTGTTTATCTAACCTATATTGTATAAAAAAAAATAAAAATATTCCACAACTTTTCACACAACGCCATTTAGTCCCAAGTTAAGCTTGAGAGCTTGTGTTACGGGTACTAAACAGCTGATAAACATACTTATATATTTCTAAATACATACATATTATAGATAAATTACACCCACACACAGAACAAATGATCGTGCTCATCACACAATTATTTGTCCTGGGTGGGAATCGAACCCACGACCTCCGGCATAAGCAGTCGGGGTCACTAACTACTAGACCAACAAGCCAGTCAACTAAGTGACTGGATAACAAAATACCCCTTTATTAATCTTGTTGTCAGACTATGGTAGTCCTGGTTACTCGTAACGACTGTCAAGGAATTGTAAATGACAACCAGGTCCAATCGAATCACGCACTTTCCGAGGCACGAAAGTGTCTTGATATACAGGGTGTTTGGCAGAACATTGAACATACGAAAATGGTGGATAAGTGGGGTCACACTAGGGATGTTTTGCTAGAATTGGAACTCCTCTATCATTTTTTTTTTTTTTAAATGCAAGTTAAAATTAAGATTTAAGTATTTTTTACATATTTCTGTAAGTTTGAGGAGTCACAACTATTATTCTAGCTAACATCTGCATAAAGCAATAATTTTATAAGAATCTGCCAACATTAAAGATTATAAAAATAAAAACAAAATATTGCCTGTCTTACTCATTTTTAGTGAAAATTACACTTTTGAGTTAAGAAAGTGGTGAAGCCAGAAGAAAGCAAAAAAAAAAATTCAGGGGCCAGGGCCAAATAAATTAGGGCTAAGTAAGTAGCAAATGACCCCACCTATCCACCATTTTCGTATGTTCAACGTTCTGTCAAACACCCTGTATAAGGAATGACCCATCCATCGACATCCTATCTACACATGTTACCGTGACGTAATTCCTCAGCCTCTATTCACCCACGTATGTGTAAAGAGTATTTTATTTACTGTGAAACCACTAAACAAAGGTTACACGTGCAACTAATGCAAAACAAACAGAAAACAGAAGCCCAGGGAACCAGACCAAGTATAATATTTACTTTATAAAGGTGAGCTTCATACAGAGGCTTCATATTATAAATATGGACGGTGTTATGTAACTCGTATGTTTGTGAAGATGGTTAGTTTGCCGGTCGTTTCCTTGTTAGGACGGTACTGAGGTCTCCTGTTCAAAACTCGATACAGTGGCAACACTAGCTATTGTGTTGCCACTGTATCGTATATATCTGACAATATGAGTATGGTATACGTGATCAATATTGTCTATATTAAATAATATAATATTCCACAACATTCACACAACGCCATCTAGTCCCAAGCTAAGCACAGCTCGTGTTATGGGTACGAAACAACTGATAATCGTACATATATTTCTAAATACTTACATAATTATAGATAAAGTACAACTAGACACATAACAAATGATCGTGCTCATCACACAAACTTTTGACCTGGGTGGCAAACGAACCCATGTCCTCCGGCATAGCAGTCAGGGCCATTAACTGCTAAACCAACAGTCCAGTCAAATTTTCTTTGATCGTATGTTTAGTATTAAGGTCTTTAGGAAACACTGTACCGTTTTTTATTAAAACAGCATTTAAAAAGGTCCACACATGAATCGTTTCCCGGTAGGTTCTTGTTTATTTTTCAATATCCCGGCCGAAAATAAATCAAGTGACGTTTTCCCTGGTCTGCCACTGATTTATGATTCATATCTCTTTTGCTTGCTTGGGTAACGTATTGAACCGAAACGTATTCAGTATACGCTTCGGTCAGAGGACCGTAATGATACAGAAAAGTATAGTAGGTTGGTTTTAAGGGTGCTTCTACACAGTGCAAGTAGTTTGCGCATATTAAGGCACTTGTGCATGTTGTATACATCGTAACCTTTACCGTTTAAAACATGTGCACGTCACGTGTCACTCGAGAATGTACTAAAGCGAGCCACCCGCGCAACTAACCCGTGTACACTGTGGCGCGCGCGCGGGTTTAATGCGCATGTAGCTCTTGACCACGAGCAAATAATGTGAGCGTACTGCTTGCGCAAGTGGCCCAGGTCTTTACTTGCTCCAGTTATTTGCATTATTTACAAGTACAAGCGAGTAACTTGAACAAGAAACTTGCGCATATTACTCACGCATGTAACTCGCATCTTTACTTGCTACAGCTACATACACCAGCAAAAACTGGCGCATGCATACGTACACGCTTACTATCTGCCTCGCGTTTTCCCAAATAGACGCCCAACTGTTTTAGCGAGACGGAGTGACTACCCGTCTGGGTAACATGATACTCTTTGGTTAAACTGGTTGTCATACTTTCAGTGTACTGACTACACGTACCGACTGTCAAAGATGTATAAATGACAGCTGGGACTAACGGCTTAACGTGCTTTGTTTATAATAGTTCAATAATTTATAATGAGGGGTCACCCATCTGCGAACCGTTCTCGTCAGGGGTAGTTTAACCTTGAACTAAACCGTGCGATATTTCTTTATTAACGCTGTTTCTGTAACCACAAAAAAAAAACACATTATTTTCGAAAATACATTCCGCCACAGCACAGAAGCAATAGACAGTAGTGTTTTCTTTTATTTTATCTTTTGTTTTATGTATAAAATTTACAGTCAGCCAATTAATTTCTGAGTACTTACTGCTTGCATTGAAAACTTAGTCTATTAAAATTTCTTATCGCTTTTACCTGAGCATATGTATTGTTTTTTAATGTAGACATGATTTTGTTGAAATTTTTCTTATTTTTAATTTTAAAAGGTTTTCATTTGATTGATAAATAATATTTTTTCAATACGATACTTCAGGAATCAATATTGTAAAATAATATTTTTTTTGTGGGTAGCGATAATATCTGTCAAACTGTAGAAAAATGTTAGTTGCTGCAGGTATTTTGGCTGATGATTTGGAAACTAATGAAACCAAGCGCAGTGGAGTACAATTGTGGAGAGCCCAGGGTGATTTCGACGAGGAAGTGATAAGTGAATTTGATCAAAGAGGTAACCCGCGCCCCGCGGTCCCGATTATTTACTTCTTATTTCTTCTTCGTCTTCTTATCCTGAGCTTAGTGACTAACTTGGTGTCAGAGTTTAAATGGTGCCCATGGACCTCGGGATTGGTATCACACACATGCCCTCGAAAAATATCTCTCGGGCATTTCTCACAATGTTTTCCCTTACCGTTTTTTAAGCATGTACTAATTATACAATTATAAAAAAAAATGTTTATTGCATCAACTAAACAACTTGCTCTAAATTACAATGAGGAGAATCCTTTAAAGCAATTAGTTTGCTTGTATTAAGGATTCTCTGCCCTTCCCAAGTTATATAATTGCTAATAAGTCTTTCAAAGTAATGTAAACTTATACAATAAAAACAAAAGAGTGGAATGGGTTAATTTTCGTTGATAGAAAAAAAAAATGCGCTGGTAAGAGTGCGTTATGTGTGTAGGAGATAGTGTAGAGGTGAATGTGTGTTGAGTAACGAACTGAGGGTTGTACGCGATATCCGTGGGGATGATATCGTTAGGGTGCATCTACACGATGCAATTAGCTTGCGCATATTGAGGCACTTGCGCAAATTGAGGCAATTGCGCAGGTTGTATGTATCGTAAACTATATCGTTTTAAAACATGTGCGGGTCTAGCGACTGGAGAATGTACCAAAGCGAGCCACCCGCGCAACTAACCCGCATACTCAGTAGCGCACGCGCGGGTCAGTTGTGCATGTAGGTCTTGACCACGAGCAAATAACTTGAAAGGAATCATCGTGAAGAAACTTGGACTTACTCGTATAGGTAGTTAAGTGGTGGTAGGAGACATTTATGGTGTACAATAAAGAGTCTATTCCATTCTATTTAAGATCGTCAATACGCCTTGAGCCGGCGTCGTGATCAAAATATGAAGGGAATTAAGTATGTTTAGAAGATGTATAGATTTTAATTTAGTACTAGCATAATTTTGTAATTATTAACTGAAAAAATATGTCAAATCAAACGAACTTTAGATCGTTTATTTGCTTAATATTACTACTTTGTAAACAAGTGTTTCGCGTCATTTTGTTTTCTGTTTTGAAGCATAAGTGCCTCAAACCATAACTTTAAATATATATTTTGGATATCTTAAAGTGGATCAGTGGTTCGCCAATTCACAAAAAGACAGACAGATAAATCGATGGGTAGTTTATTTAAGCATCAGTTTATATACAAGCGATAGTATCGATACCGTCTCAGTCCGTTAAGATTGTGAATGAAAGATAAAATAAACAAGACGTATGTCTCTCTTTATGGCAAAATCACAAAACAGAGGTTATTTCAGAAGGTCAGTTTTATTCAAAAATCAAAATTACGCACCTTAAATTGTGTCATGTCCAGTTAGTTGTTATTATGGTAGTTTGATTGAGACAGACTTTACCTTCTTTTATTAATTTTTTTTTGTTAGGGGTGGAAAATCCTCATTGATGTCCCCCGCCCCGGGGAGGGTGGAGGGGTCTGTCAGACTTTTACTGACTAAAAATTAAAAATTTAAAAAACCCTCACCGCAAAAAAAATAAGTAAACATTTAAAAAGTTAAAAATAACACTTTAGCCATGAAATTTTACTTCACGTCGGGGTACCGCTTAAGTAAGGAATGTTCCTAGTACTTGAAGGTATGTAGGTACTTATTTTAACGACGTTACGTAAAATTTCATGGCTAAAGTGTTATTTTTAACTTTTTAAATGTTTACTAACTTTTTTTGCGGTGGGGGTTTTTTAAATTTTTAATTAAATTTTTATTTTAAAATTTTTAAACGCATTAATTTTGTTTTATAGAGTATACTGTTATAAGATTTTTTCAGTGCATTGTATGTAGAGTCAAATGCTGGTTAAAACGAATCCAAACACGACATATCTGCTATTATTTTGTCAAGAGTCTTCCTACTGGTGTGCTGGATAGCCTGGCCGCAGCATCAGCTCATCCTGTTGCCACCAGTGCATTGTGTGTAGAATCAAATGCTGGTTAAAATGAATCCAAACACGACATATCTGCTATTATTTTGTCAAGAGTCTACCTACTGGTGTGCTGGATAGCCTGGCTGCAGCATCAGCTCATCCTGTTGCCATCAGTGCATTGTGTGCAGAATCAAATGCTGGTTAAAATAAATCCAAACACGACATATCTGCTGTTATTTTCCCAAGATTGTATTAGTCTGCTAGATATCCTGGCTGCATCAGACCAAATACACCATAATGTTGCTTATTAATATTACAGACATGGGTGTTCGCATCTAAATCGGTTCACCCGTTTGGGCGCTACGGTGCCACAGACAGACAGACAGACAGACAGACAGACAGACACACACACATAGCGGTGAAACTTATAACACCCCTCTTTTTGCGTCGGGGGTTAAAAACCACCCCGTGTTCCTTCTCACACCTGCGCCGGGGGTCACAAGAACAAAATATGGTTGGAGTGTAGCCTTGGGGACACGAGGACTTTAAGCTAAAAAAGTGTTATTTTTGCAAATCGTTTATTTTCTCGATTCTATCGGTTAGAACTGTGACCTACTACGCACCAGCCGAGCGAGCGCTACCTCGAAATAAATTTTTAATAAATTTTTTTAATAAATTTTTCGCACCCTATTTCGAGAATAGGGTGCGAATTTTTTCTAAGTATTTTTTTCATAGTGCCCCAAGACGACACTCTGACCCAGAAGATACTTCCGCGACCCCCGACAGACAGACCTTACCTGTCTTAACTTGATCTTATCGTTGTGTATTCCTTTTTTATCTTAGTTTTTTTCCATCAGTGTGACATGTTTTATTTATTTTGTATTTTTATTCATATTGGCACACTGTTATTTTGTTCTAATTTTGATTTTGTGCGTTGTTCTATGTCTTTTGTGTGCACTAAATAAATGTTTTATTTATCTATCTATCTTATCTTCTTAGCGTGTCGATGACAATAGATATTTTACTTTATCACAGACTCTCATAAACTCACGTCTTTTCCCATGGCGATAGGCAAACTACAGAGCGCAATCTACAACGATTCTTACATACTTCTTTTGCTGCTTTTACGTTCATATAATTATGTAGTCATCACGCACGCCACGTCGGTTGCGAAAACTACACACCTGACCTATCTGAAGAACCTCACAAACTTCTAAAGCTTCCGCTCACGACGTTTTCACTCGTCTTCTTTTGTTTGTGAGGTTAGTGTCTGAACCATACATCCACTTATATTTGTTTTTAGAAACCTTTTCTTAGTCGTCTTTCATCACCGCCTACTACTACTATTTGTGGATTTGGATTTTCTGACTCTTTGCATGGATCTGACCTTCTGAACTGTTCTGTGGCAAAAGTATGGTGTCGTCTTCCGACCCATTTCACTATAAACGTTTTAGCCGACAAAGTACACTATAATCCCACTAATGTGACCCCGTAAAGGCCTCGGTCACAAAAGAACTGTCGCACAAAGAGGTCAATGGAGTATGTTAAGACAAATAGTGGGGCGATGCCGGTTGCCTTATATTCGAAAACTAACGGTTTCCGTACTAATGTTGAGACTTCTGATCAAAGTACTTTTCACATAGACTTTATTGACCTAGCCTGGTTTCAGATTGATGATTTCCATATAAAAATAATTTTGTCGGCTTACACAATGTATGGTTAGTGGCTCTTTTCATACGGAGAAGGCAAGCATTGATCAAAGTCAAACCTGATACTCGTATAGTTATTAAAAGCCTGTATCTATTTTTATTATTGATTTGTTTTATATTCTTATTTTAATTTAACGACCTTTGTATATTTTGTTAGATAGTTTTGTATATTTTATCAATATTATAATTAACTAGCTGCTGCCCGCGACGTCGTCTGCGTGAAGGTTCTACAGCACCAAATATACCTACCTAAGATTCCAGTGTCGCTTTAGCATTATAAGTTAACAACTTTTAAAAGCATTAAAATATAAGTTACATGAAGAGAGTTTTTTTGTATTTTTTTTTATTTTGCAATTTTTAGTTTCTTTGTATGTAAAGAAAATCTTTCAAAACTTGAAAGAATCATTGAAATCGGTTAATAATTGCAAAAGAAGTTCTTTCTAAACCTTTTAAAATAGACAGGCGTAATGTTATGGGAAATACATAAACCATGCACAGACATGTGACTGTAGCTATTGCGAGTAATTTGTTGTTATGCGTTAAAGAGTTCCATCGCCTGTCTTCTTCATCAGTTTTTCTACACGAAATGATACTTGCTAAATGTAAATGCTTGATTTGTCACCAAAAAAAAAATGTAAAAATTGGTACATGTTTTCCTATATTATTTGAGGAGTTCCCTCAATTCGTCGAAGATCCCTCATCAGATCTGAGGTTCAATACTAATGGGACTAACCTGGTAGTATACCCTATCAAATAAAAAAACGATTTTTGAAAATCGGTCCATAAATGGCACAAAAAAAAAACACCGTCCAATTGAAAACCTCCTCTTTTTTTTTAAGTCGGTTAAAAATACGTTCCAAGGTATATACCTTGTAACACTTCCCTATAAACTACGTTGATAATTATACTGCCAGGAGCCAAAATGTAAAGATAGTCAGGACTGGTGGCGCGGGAGCAAGCGACGTACAGGTGCCCGTGTGAGAAGCAACTCGTCCTGAGATCTACACCCGCTGCTCTGAGTATCGGCTCCCGCGATTTATTGATTGTCATCACTAAGCAAACACTCACGGGGAACTGTACGCGCTCGAACTGGATCGGGAAGCTATGAAGTATAAGGAGAATGCGTTGTATAAATACTGCCTTGCCGACGCCACAACCCGTAATAATTTCCACCTCAATGGTGTCTGTGGAGAGAGATGACTTTAAGGCACCACCCGTTACACAACTTTGGAGGAGATTTGTTCCTAAAAAGCATAATCGGGACGCCGACCGACCTTCATTCAGCTTGATGGTATGCGCTGGAAGTCAACTTGCTGACAGGAAGTTCAAAAATTCCACGGGATAATGTGTGGCGTCATCTTGCTCGACGACAGTGCTTATCGACGTATAGTCTATAGACCACTTCATTCCCCTCAATGTCCGAGAGAATGCATTCGTTAATTGCTGCAGCATGATCATTTTTGGGCGCCAAAATGGCCCTCTCACACGAATTCTGCTGGTGCGCTATACGACTGATGTCCACGTACACACAGCAAATGAGTTCTTCGAAGCTGGATACCACTCTACCGAGAGACTCTGAAAGCACCGCCTGTCCACTTCTCTCTTCTGGTAAAGTGCCTTTGCCAAGACTTAGAAGGACATCGGAGAATTCTTGAGCGCGTGCAATGCCGCCGAGCCGAGCTCTTATATTAATGGTCAAGCGCAGCGTCCGAACTTGTGACCACAACGAAGATCGTTTCACCGAAGCCTTTATCTCGTCAGCCCTCGATCCCCGCGTCAACTCGGGAAGCGTTTGCCTGAAATCGCCACTGAGCAGAACTGTGACACTACCCATCAAATGTTCGTTCCTGCAGATGCCCTGCAGGGTTCTGTCCACGGCCTCAACTGCCTTCCTTTTGAAAATCGTACACTGATACGATCCCATATGATACGATCCGAACTCTGCTCAAGATTTTGAGGGTTTTGTTGGAACTTCAATTTGTCAAAACGAATTATACGATACAACTTTTATGAAAAAAATGCACAATGCCATCTATGAATTTTAAGAATAACTAACTACTAACCTCATCAACACGATCAAAATTTAAATAAATTTTGAAAAAGTGTTTATGTGTTACTTGATTTGATTTTTATACATTCTCATAGATGGCGCTGATTCCAAATTGTCTTTATGCTACTGACATTCATTAAACTTTGTTTCTCTGCCAAAGTTACTTAACCCTTATTAGACAAGAGACAAAAATCTAAAAATTTTGATTTTTAAATTTATTTTTGTTTTTATTTGATGTTTTTTACCCCAGGAAAAATAATTAGAAAAATCTGGTATATCTAGATTTTGAGAAAATCCATGTCCGGTATACTGGACACTGCCAGGTTCTCCATAAAGTAACTGTAAATATCGATGTGAAGTATACTGGACTTTGCCGAATTAAGGAGTTGTGTCATATTTTTTTTTATAAGGAACATTTTTTGTAAATATGATACAAAATAAAAAAGTGTCTGTGTATAATAAAATAATAATTAGACAAAAAAAAAAAAAAATTAACCGACCTATTATTTATTGATTATGGCTTCTATAAAATTATATAAAACAAAAAGTTTGATCCTTCTTTCTTATTATAACGTAATTTTCCATCTTGAGATCAATAATAAATTAAAAACAACAGCTTTTTATAATTACCGTAAACATGAAGTTTCTAAAACTTCAATCATCTAACTTACAATATCTATCTAGTCAGTCAAAAGTTCTTGAAGCTATACTGCCTTATATTTCTCGCCTTGGTCCATTTATACGGTATTGTCCTTTCGTCAATGCTATACCTCATCTCCTCTTCTGTAGCTAAGCAGTTCATTCTCACCTTCTCTATAAACGGCTTCACTTTGAAGTATCGAGCCAAAGTGCGAAAACAATTGTTCACGAAATGAATATCCCTGCGTATGCTTTCAAACCTTTTCAAAGGCATAGCGCTAGCAATTTCTGGATATCGTAGTTGACCAGTCTGTAGTCCACGTAAGATGGCAAATTTACAACACCCTATAAGTAAAAGTAAAAGAGTGGACAGGAAATCATTCAGAATTATCATCTTCGGTAACATTTATTGACCGTCCAGTTCTTTGCACTGAGAAAAGGTTTGTATTATGGGCTATATCTTGGAGTATATCCGCAGAAAAGTATTACAATATTAGGTGCTGGTGATATGTCCAGTTCAGATTGTATTGAGGACAAGGTCGGAATAAGATCATCATTACTGGTGGTTTCTCTCATTATTGGTGTTGGGGGCACTGGTAGTTCTTCGACTACTGGCTCGTTATTGGTTTCGTCGTTGGATGTCTCGTCATTTCCGATGTTACTGTCGGTTTCTGGTATCGATAGTAATGGTGCAGCTGATAAGACACCAGCTTTCTGGCCATTGTTCAAATCAGGCTCTTCATCAGAACTGGTCTGGTCTTCTATGTCCGAAAGAGCGTTAGATGAGAGACGGTGATGATGTTGATGGAGATGGTGGCACTAAAGCTAATATTTTTGAGCCGCGTGATTTTTTTTTGAAGACCTGAAATATTAATATTGCTTGGGGTTAAATAATAACAAATAACAAACATAATACGGATATTATTTTCTTCATATAATTCTAATTGTTAGTTCTCTGTGTCATTGGCAATGTTCAGTATACTGCACATCACTAAACCATACTAAATTCTTGAGAACCTGGCAATGGGAAATATACTGGACACATAAGTTTCACAGAGAATAACGCAAAATCTATAACTAATATTACAATTGTAGTTTTAGTTTACATACATAAATATGTTATGGAATACACTGAGAAGAAATAACTATCTACTGTAGAACAAAAAAAATAAATAAATCGGGACTTACCAAGAGCGGTCGCGACGTGTTCATCCTCCCTGACGTTGCGGCAACGACTGACCGGCCGAGCACACGTGCTAGTGTACAGTTATTTTTTATGTAATAATGAAGGACACAACCAAGCTACTCTAGGATAAAAAAATAAAAAAAATGTAAAAAAAATGCTGTAGATTTTTTCAAACTCGATGTCCAGTATACTTCCTACTGTCGAATTAAGGGTTAAATGGCGTAGTTTTTATAGTGTAAAGCTAGATAATAGCATAGCTTACTTAAAACCAACATTTAAATATGCGTCCTTTGATTACACGCTTCCACAGTATGAGTTAGAAGAATAAAGATTCATTGCTCCTCCCCCGTAGGTGATAGCAAACAGACAAACACACAAAAATTCCAAAAAGTCACTTTTTGTCACCAGTTACGTTTTTCTAACAAAACCCAATTATTTTTTCTTGAAAATTCTCAATGTACAGTTTTTCTTTCGTTACTGTTTTATTTTATGTAGATGAAAAAAATGCACAATGCCATCTATGAATTTAAAGAATAACTAACTACTAACCTCACCAACACGATCAAAATTTAAATTAATTTTCTCAAAGTGTTCATGTGTTACTTGATTTGATTTTTATACATTCTCATAGATGACGCTGATTCCAAATTGTCTTTATACTACAAACATTCATTAAAGTATGTTTCTTTGCCAAAGTTACTTAAATGGCGAAGTTTTTATAGTGTAAAGCTAGATAATAGCATAGCTTACACAAAACCAACATTTAAATATGCGTCCTTTGATTACACGCTTCCACAGAATGAGTAAGAAGAATAAAGATTCACTGCTCCTCCCCCGTAGGCGTATAGCGTGATAATATATAGCCTATGTGTTGACCCGACCTCTTAGTAATATTCATGCAAAATTTGAAGTAAATCCATGCAGTACTTTTTGAGTTCACCCCGGACATACATACAGACAAACAGACAAACAGACAAACAGACAAACAGACAAACAGACAAACAGACAAAAATTCTAAAAAGTCACTTTTTGTCACCAGTTACGTTTTTCTAACAAAACCCACTAATTTTTTCTTGAAAATTCTCAATGTACAGTTTTTCTGTCATTACTGTTTTATTATATGTATAGATTACTTTTGTAATTCAGATACAAGTTTTTTGTTATTGAAGAAATGACTAAGACTATAACTATGACTATTACCAATGACGGGCCTGTTGGTCTAGTAGTTAGTGACCCTGACTGCTATGCCGGAGGTCGTGGGTTCGATTCCCACCCAGGAAAAATGTTTGTGTGATGAGCACAATCAGCAATATTTAAATATGTTAATCAGCTGTTTAGTACCCATAACAAAAGCTCTCAGATAAGTTGATGATTAAATGATAAGGAAATAATAATTTATAACTATTTATACTTTACAGCCCATTTCACTGAAGAAATATGGAAAAGAGATAATAGAACGATAGATTTTTTACTATTCGATGAGGAGGCAAAAAATATTGAGGAGTTTCTGGACGCGTATAATGTTTCCCATAAGGTTCTTATTGAAAGTGTAACTGAGGACGTGGACGAAGCCATGTTGGCAAAATTCCCACCTTCAGCGACTATGAATGTTAGCAGTCTAGCAATATAGGAGTAATAAGTTGAAGTTGTTGAAATAAAAACCTGGTTGCATTAAGAAAATGTCTGGTAAATAGAAAACACGTCTGATATTTCAGTTTCACATTTGTAACTTTAACTTTTATCAGTTTTTATATTCTATGTCTATACAAATATTGTAAATAGAAATAATTTTATTATTTATTTTATTTATTTAATAATTCAAGCACACTAATGTACAGACGCCAGCACATCAAGTTATCTCAATGTGTAAAATTTACCCAATTGAATATGAACCTTATTCTGTTTGACATAAAGTTGAAAAACGATCAAAGAAATATGACGCATTGGGGTAACTTGACGTGGCGTCTGTACAGAGGCAGACTTAATGCCATGGCCATTTTTTACCAATCAACTTTCAGGTGAACCAGAGAAGAGCAGGAAGGCAGGTTTTATTTGTTTCTTTGTAAGATTTAACTCAAAAACAACTTAACCGATTTTAAACATTCTCTCACGTATGGAAAGCTACATTATCGCTAAGGAACATCTAATAGGCTGTATTTTGTTTTTTAAACTACGAAGGGGTGGAAGGGATGTTAAAGTTTCAAGGGATAATAGAAAGAAAGAAGAAGAAAGAAATTTTATAAGTAGGTCCGTGGATGATGTTGCCTGAGCAGAATTCTGGGCCGAGCACATAATTTAACAGCTTTCTAACACGCTAAGAAATTGAAATAGGTACGTAATGAGTGACCGACCCGTGGTGCAACAGCGATGTCCAACTGGTTGTACTACGGAGAAGTAAATTAACCATGGTTCAACTCTTTTTTCTGGTATTTATGATTATGACCCGTGGTACAACGGCGGAATTATGTCTAATTGGTTGGACCACGGGGATAGGATGATCGTGTAAAACAAATGAACGTCTAAAACACAGGACTTGGGGCATCCCGACGTTAGGTTAGTTAGGTTCCTTTAAACCCTGCAGACAGAACGGAGCTCCGTCGTCTACGCTTTTTAAATTTCTTCGTTATTATGGCACTTGAGTATTGATAAATAACCTTTTCCTGTTTATAACTAGTAATTGTTTCATAGATACATTAAATTCCCAGAAGTACAACTAGTTGGACCAAAGAAAGAACAACTTACTCGAGTTGAACCATTGGTAAAGATATTTCCCCATAGACCAACCAGTTGAACCATGGGTAAATTTACTTCTCCGTAGTACAACCAGTTGGACATCGCAGTTGTACCACGGGTCGGGAGTGACGTAATGAATTTATGTCAGAAAACATGCGTCACTGTTTCAATGATCCTATAGGTTCAAACCACCGTCAGTCACAGGGGCCTTTTATTACATTAACTAGCTGCTGCCCGCGACGTCGTCTGCGTGAAGGTTCTACAGCACCAAATATACCTACCTAAGATTCCAGTGTCGCTTTAGCATTATAAGTTAACAACTTTTAAAAGCATTAAAATATAAGTTACATGAAGAGAGTTTTTTTGTATTTTTTTTTATTTTGCAATTTTTAGTTTCTTTGTATGTAAAGAAAATCTTTCAAAACTTGAAAGAATCATTGAAATCGGTTAATAATTGCAAAAGAAGTTCTTTCTAAACCTTTTAAAATAGACAGGCGTAATGTTATGGGAAATACATAAACCATGCACAGACATGTGACTGTAGCTATTGCGAGTAATTTGTTGTTATGCGTTAAAGAGTTCCATCGCCTGTCTTCTTCATCAGTTTTTCTACACGAAATGATACTTGCTAAATGTAAATGCTTGATTTGTCACCAAAAAAAAATGTAAAAATTGGTACATGTTTTCCTATATTATTTGAGGAGTTCCCTCAATTCGTCGAAGATCCCTCATCAGATCTGAGGTTCAATACTAATGGGACTAACCTGGTAGTATACCCTATCAAATAAAAAAACGATTTTTGAAAATCGGTCCATAAATGGCACAAAAAAAAAACACCGTCCAATTGAAAACCTCCTCTTTTTTTTTAAGTCGGTTAAAAATACGTTCCAAGGTATATACCTTGTAACACTTCCCTATAAACTACGTTGATAATTATACTGCCAGGAGCCAAAATGTAAAGATAGTCAGGACTGGTGGCGCGGGAGCAAGCGACGTACAGGTGCCCGTGTGAGAAGCAACTCGTCCTGAGATCTACACCCGCTGCTCTGAGTATCGGCTCCCGCGATTTATTGATTGTCATCACTAAGCAAACACTCACGGGGAACTGTACGCGCTCGAACTGGATCGGGAAGCTATGAAGTATAAGGAGAATGCGTTGTATAAATACTGCCTTGCCGACGCCACAACCCGTAATAATTTCCACCTCAATGGTGTCTGTGGAGAGAGATGACTTTAAGGCACCACCCGTTACACAACTTTGGAGGAGATTTGTTCCTAAAAAGCATAATCGGGACGCCGACCGACCTTCATTCAGCTTGATGGTATGCGCTGGAAGTCAACTTGCTGACAGGAAGTTCAAAAATTCCACGGGATAATGTGTGGCGTCATCTTGCTCGACGACAGTGCTTATCGACGTATAGTCTATAGACCACTTCATTCCCCTCAATGTCCGAGAGAATGCATTCGTTAATTGCTGCAGCATGATCATTTTTGGGCGCCAAAATGGCCCTCTCACACGAATTCTGCTGGTGCGCTATACGACTGATGTCCACGTACACACAGCAAATGAGTTCTTCGAAGCTGGATACCACTCTACCGAGAGACTCTGAAAGCACCGCCTGTCCACTTCTCTCTTCTGGTAAAGTGCCTTTGCCAAGACTTAGAAGGACATCGGAGAATTCTTGAGCGCGTGCAATGCCGCCGAGCCGAGCTCTTATATTAATGGTCAAGCGCAGCGTCCGAACTTGTGACCACAACGAAGATCGTTTCACCGAAGCCTTTATCTCGTCAGCCCTCGATCCCCGCGTCAACTCGGGAAGCGTTTGCCTGAAATCGCCACTGAGCAGAACTGTGACACTACCCATCAAATGTTCGTTCCTGCAGATGCCCTGCAGGGTTCTGTCCACGGCCTCAACTGCCTTCCTTTTGAAAATCGTACACTGATACGATCCCATATGATACGATCCGAACTCTGCTCAAGATTTTGAGGGTTTTGTTGGAACTTCAATTTGTCAAAACGAATTATACGATACAACTTTTATGAAAAAAATGCACAATGCCATCTATGAATTTTAAGAATAACTAACTACTAACCTCATCAACACGATCAAAATTTAAATAAATTTTGAAAAAGTGTTTATGTGTTACTTGATTTGATTTTTATACATTCTCATAGATGGCGCTGATTCCAAATTGTCTTTATGCTACTGACATTCATTAAACTTTGTTTCTCTGCCAAAGTTACTTAACCCTTATTAGACAAGAGACAAAAATCTAAAAATTTTGATTTTTAAATTTATTTTTGTTTTTATTTGATGTTTTTTACCCCAGGAAAAATAATTAGAAAAATCTGGTATATCTAGATTTTGAGAAAATCCATGTCCGGTATACTGGACACTGCCAGGTTCTCCATAAAGTAACTGTAAATATCGATGTGAAGTATACTGGACTTTGCCGAATTAAGGAGTTGTGTCATATTTTTTTTTATAAGGAACATTTTTTGTAAATATGATACAAAATAAAAAAGTGTCTGTGTATAATAAAATAATAATTAGACAAAAAAAAAAAAAAAATTAACCGACCTATTATTTATTGATTATGGCTTCTATAAAATTATATAAAACAAAAAGTTTGATCCTTCTTTCTTATTATAACGTAATTTTCCATCTTGAGATCAATAATAAATTAAAAACAACAGCTTTTTATAATTACCGTAAACATGAAGTTTCTAAAACTTCAATCATCTAACTTACAATATCTATCTAGTCAGTCAAAAGTTCTTGAAGCTATACTGCCTTATATTTCTCGCCTTGGTCCATTTATACGGTATTGTCCTTTCGTCAATGCTATACCTCATCTCCTCTTCTGTAGCTAAGCAGTTCATTCTCACCTTCTCTATAAACGGCTTCACTTTGAAGTATCGAGCCAAAGTGCGAAAACAATTGTTCACGAAATGAATATCCCTGCGTATGCTTTCAAACCTTTTCAAAGGCATAGCGCTAGCAATTTCTGGATATCGTAGTTGACCAGTCTGTAGTCCACGTAAGATGGCAAATTTACAACACCCTATAAGTAAAAGTAAAAGAGTGGACAGGAAATCATTCAGAATTATCATCTTCGGTAACATTTATTGACCGTCCAGTTCTTTGCACTGAGAAAAGGTTTGTATTATGGGCTATATCTTGGAGTATATCCGCAGAAAAGTATTACAATATTAGGTGCTGGTGATATGTCCAGTTCAGATTGTATTGAGGACAAGGTCGGAATAAGATCATCATTACTGGTGGTTTCTCTCATTATTGGTGTTGGGGGCACTGGTAGTTCTTCGACTACTGGCTCGTTATTGGTTTCGTCGTTGGATGTCTCGTCATTTCCGATGTTACTGTCGGTTTCTGGTATCGATAGTAATGGTGCAGCTGATAAGACACCAGCTTTCTGGCCATTGTTCAAATCAGGCTCTTCATCAGAACTGGTCTGGTCTTCTATGTCCGAAAGAGCGTTAGATGAGAGACGGTGATGATGTTGATGGAGATGGTGGCACTAAAGCTAATATTTTTGAGCCGCGTGATTTTTTTTTGAAGACCTGAAATATTAATATTACTTGGGGTTAAATAATAACAAATAACAAACATAATACGGATATTATTTTCTTCATATAATTCTAATTGTTAGTTCTCTGTGTCATTGGCAATGTTCAGTATACTGCACATCACTAAACCATACTAAATTCTTGAGAACCTGGCAATGGGAAATATACTGGACACATAAGTTTCACAGAGAATAACGCAAAATCTATAACTAATATTACAATTGTAGTTTTAGTTTACATACATAAATATGTTATGGAATACACTGAGAAGAAATAACTATCTACTGTAGAACAAAAAAAATAAATAAATCGGGACTTACCAAGAGCGGTCGCGACGTGTTCATCCTCCCTGACGTTGCGGCAACGACTGACCGGCCGAGCACACGTGCTAGTGTACAGTTATTTTTTATGTAATAATGAAGGACACAACCAAGCTACTCTAGGATAAAAAAATAAAAAAAATGTAAAAAAAATGCTGTAGATTTTTTCAAACTCGATGTCCAGTATACTTCCTACTGTCGAATTAAGGGTTAAATGGCGTAGTTTTTATAGTGTAAAGCTAGATAATAGCATAGCTTACTTAAAACCAACATTTAAATATGCGTCCTTTGATTACACGCTTCCACAGTATGAGTTAGAAGAATAAAGATTCATTGCTCCTCCCCCGTAGGTGATAGCAAACAGACAAACACACAAAAATTCCAAAAAGTCACTTTTTGTCACCAGTTACGTTTTTCTAACAAAACCCAATTATTTTTTCTTGAAAATTCTCAATGTACAGTTTTTCTTTCGTTACTGTTTTATTTTATGTAGATGAAAAAAATGCACAATGCCATCTATGAATTTAAAGAATAACTAACTACTAACCTCACCAACACGATCAAAATTTAAATTAATTTTCTCAAAGTGTTCATGTGTTACTTGATTTGATTTTTATACATTCTCATAGATGACGCTGATTCCAAATTGTCTTTATACTACAAACATTCATTAAAGTATGTTTCTTTGCCAAAGTTACTTAAATGGCGAAGTTTTTATAGTGTAAAGCTAGATAATAGCATAGCTTACACAAAACCAACATTTAAATATGCGTCCTTTGATTACACGCTTCCACAGAATGAGTAAGAAGAATAAAGATTCACTGCTCCTCCCCCGTAGGCGTATAGCGTGATAATATATAGCCTATGTGTTGACCCGACCTCTTAGTAATATTCATGCAAAATTTGAAGTAAATCCATGCAGTACTTTTTGAGTTCACCCCGGACATACATACAGACAAACAGACAAACAGACAAACAGACAAACAGACAAACAGACAAAAATTCTAAAAAGTCACTTTTTGTCACCAGTTACGTTTTTCTAACAAAACCCACTAATTTTTTCTTGAAAATTCTCAATGTACAGTTTTTCTGTCATTACTGTTTTATTATATGTATAGATTACGGCTAAAATGGGCCTTTTTAGTGTAGCTGTCAGACACGCCATATTTTGTTTGAGCTTTCAAATTCTTTTCTTTCTAGTCTCGACAGCCGATAATGTACATTTTCACCAAATACTTTATTGTCCTCCAAATTCGCATTCCTATTTAATCGAAAATAGTAGGTATTTTCACACACAAGTTACGACTTGGCCGAATTTTTACGATTGCCCATGAATAAATGTATGGTTGTATTAGCATTCTTCAAACAAATAGGCGTAAGAAAGTTTTTTGTGTCACATCGTTTATGGCCCACAAAATTCGTAAGCGTACAATTTATAGGATTACATCACGTATGGAACTGTCTATAGCATTTGTTACTGGAATAAACTAAATATTATTTGAACGCCATGTCTGATTGACTTCAAGGCCTATTGTATTATAATTAAACATGGATCTTAAAATTATAACAATGGAGTGTATAGTCCTCCAGTCGAGTTTGTGGGTTTGTGGAGTTTATGGTTTGTGGTTTATGGCCATCAAACACATTCGGGTCACGCACACACAGATAATAAAGTGGACACACGATTTCACGTTGTTATTTTAAGTCTACTAATGACAGCTCCGAACCATTTGCTTAACGTAATTTTCAAGGCACTGGGCGGTCTACCTGCGGAAGAGGTTGTTACAAGAGTGTTTTTATTCGATACATCAGCTGCCTTATTCACAACCATTCGACTAGATTTCGCACCGAATCGAACGGCTAAGATGTCGAAGATGTCATCCAAACGCAATTCACAAATCCGAAACCGATTTTTTTTGACAAGCCAAATTCGATAAGAAGTTACAAATCTTTCCGACAGCTGTTTGCTATCGGGAGGCATACCGAGCAAAATTAAAAAGATTTAATTTTCATAAATCCAGGTTATTTCAGAGAAGTATAAACACTGTAAACCTTTAAAACACTGCACTTTTAAGTAAATGAAGTTTTATTATTGTATTGACCGTATTTCATTGATACTTTCGCATTTACTTATATTCAAAGTGTAATTATGTAGAACTACAATACATAATTACACTTTGAATTACTTTATTCGTATAGTTGTTCATGTAATTGTTTGACAATGAGCAAATAGCAAGATTTGTGTATAGATATCAAATACTTACAGTCATTTAGCCTTTTTTAAGCAAAGTTATAATAAAAAAAATAATCCATAGTTTTATTTCAAATAAAAACTTTTTCCGCATTGCCAGACTGCCAATGTTTAAAAAGTAAAAAAAGTTTAAAAAGTAAAAAAGTCTGTCAAACTGGCAATGCTAAATTGACAGACGGCTGTTTACAAAGCAAGTTTATTTGAAATAAAGTTTGTTTGATTAATAATAAAATCATTTTGTACCGTTTGCTGTCTATTAAATTACTAGCTGTATATTCTATAATTAAACGGATCGAAACATTCAAATAAACCAATTTTATTTACTACTTTAAATTTTCTACCACGCTGATCTTTTTACTACCATTTTGTAGCGTTCCCCATAAATACAATGATCAATCGTATAGAAAAAAAAACGTATCCGTTCGGATCTGTGAATAGCGTTTTGGCAGTTCTTCGGCTCGGAAATGAGATTGTCGAAAACGGTTCCTTACCGACACGGAAACCAATCGAACGGTTTAGAATAAGGCAGCAGCTGGATTATTCACAACCATTCGACTAGATTCCGTACCGAATCGAACGTCTAAGATGTCGAAGATGTCATCCAAACGCAATTCACAAATCCGAAATCGATTTTTTTTGACAGTTCAAATTCGATAAGAAGACTCAAATCTTTCCGACAGCTGTTTGCTATCGGGAGCCATACCGAACAAAATTTAAACGATTTATTTTTCATAAATCCAGGTTATTTCAGAGAAATATAAACACTGTAAACCTTTAAAACACTGCACTTTTAAGTAAATTAAGTTTTATTATTGGATTGACCGTTTTCATTGACACTTTCGCATTTACATAAATTCAAAGTGTAATTATGTAGTTATTCGTATACTTGTACGTGTTATTGTTTGACAATGAGCAAATAGCAAGATTTGTGTATTGATATCAAATACTTACAGTCATTTAGCCTTTTTTAAGCAAAGTTATAATAAAAAGAAATCCATAGTTTTATTTCAAATAAAAACTTTTTCCTCATTGCCACTGGCAATGCGGAAAAAGTTTAAAAAGTAAAAGACGGCTGTTTACAAAGCATGTTTATTCGAAATAAAGTTTGTTTGATTAATAATAAAATCATTTTGTACCGTTTGCTGTCTATTAAATTACTAGCTGTATATTCTATAATTAAACGGATCGAAACATTCAAATAAACCAATTTTATTTACTACTTTAAATTTTCTACCACGCTGATCTTTTTACTACCATTTTGTAGCGTTCCTCATAAATACAATGATCAATCGTATAGAAAAAAAACGTATCCGTTCGGATCTGTGAATAGCATTTTGGCAGTTCTTCGGCTCGGAAATGAGATTGTCGAAAACGGTTCCTTACCGACACGGAAACCAATCGAACGGTTTAGAATAAGGCAGCAGATCTTTCAAAAGTGTCCCTGTAAATTTTATACATTAAAGCACAGACATATTTAATTGCTAAGCTGACAAAAAGGAATTGTCAAAATGTAGTTATCTGGTAATGAATGTTTTATGGGTAAAAACTTGTACTATTGCATGTTATATACTATTAGCCAAATGTGTGTTACTAAATATGGTAAATAAGAACATCATGAACCAACCATATTTTTATTCATCAAATATGGTACATCCTACCAATTATTGAATTGAATTGGTCTCCATTTTTAATGAAAGGTCATTTATAACCGGATCCTGGCAATAGTTGCTTTACTTTCAATCGACTCCAACGTCTTATCTTAATTACGGTAACATAATATTTCAATACATTACCAAACAGGAGGTACAACGTTAAAAGTAATTCCGTTTGCAATCAATCGTCAGTTCAATCTAGAATCCAATTTTAGGTTCAATACATACAATACATTCCGTGAAAACATATGTGTGAACGCAGATTCTAGGAACTAATTCTACTGGTGACAAGTTATGTATTGGGAATGTGAATAGTATGCCGATGACAGAATGTCGGAGCCTATTATAATACAATCAGAGTGACATCTGCGTGAATTTCGAAGATTTTTTTTACTGTTTTTTTTTGTGGACGGGAGTATAGTAAGTCATAATACGTTTTATGTAACTTTGCGGCTAAACTGATAGTACTGTTAGAAACCATTCAGATAAAGGTCGGTAGGAGTCCGCAATTTATAGTTGGTTTATTAAAATACATGCAATTATTTCAATTGTTCAATGGTGACTGGTACTTTCAATTGAGTGTGTTAAACGAACAAAACTAACAATCTCTTCGGTTCTATTTTGTGAGTATAAGTAGATAAAATCGGGACATGACTATGTCCAGATTATATCTTACGTAGGAGACAGCAGGCTTAGCCGCTGAATGTTCAACGGCGAAAATTCAGCCGCTAAATTTGCTACCTCCTAAGACATTAGGGCGTTAAGGGTAACAACTGAAGAGATTTAAAATACTTTAGAGCGGGCATGTCAAGGAAATGTCATAGAAAAACTTTGATCCCATGTCACAGCAACGCTATCTAGAATAATATAGCAATATTGGAGCGGCAGCGAAGCGTACTAAAAAAAACTCATAGACTTGTGTCCAAGCAGGACACAAGTTTCGGACGAAAATTTTAATCTTGATGTCCGGTCTATAGATATTGAATGTCTTAGGTAACAACCAAGAAAGTTATTCAAAGATGACTTAACCGTTACATTTTCAAATAAGAAATAATAAACTTCAACGAAACAAGTGCCAGTTTCAAGGGTCCACGACGTGTCTGCCGTTCTAGGGTTCCTCCATCAGCCAGGCTCAGTCTTAGCACAAAGTTAGCCTTCATTGTAACGATGCCGAGTTCGTTTTAACTTCATATTAATTACCGTCTGCGACATATCTATTACAGCATCTACATTTTAACAATAAAAATACCAGCCTGCCACTGTTCCATGGCATGGCTAAGTCCCCTTCTCATGCACAAAAGGCACGAGTATTGATGACCACGCTTGTTCAAGGCGCATTGGCGATTTCAAACTTATATAACTTACTAGCACTTTGCCCGCGACTTCGTTCGCGTTGCTTTCGAAAATGTAGTCCATGAGTATTACTCGATATATTGACGTCACGCAGTTTCACCCGCGTAGTTCCCGTTCCCGTGGGAATACGGGGATAAAAAGTAGCTATGTCATCCGGGAATAGTGTAGCTTTCCCCCAGTACAATATTTTTTAAAATTGGATCATTAGTTCCGAAGATTACCCCCTACATACAAACTTACAAACAAACAAATTTTACCTCTATAAAATATTAGTATAGAGTATAGAGTATAGATAAGTCAAGATTTCATCACGATGTTTTCCTTCACCGACGTTAATTATAACCAATATAAACTTGGAAAGTACATATGAATTGAAAAAGTCATATTGGCCCTTGCCCGGATTTCATCTATAACTTCGTGTATGAGGGGTTCCCTTCATGATATTATTAGTAAAAAGGTGTAGATAGGTTATAAGCGCTCATCAAGTAACACGTTAAAATGTGGCTAACTTTACCTCAGTGTGGCGTGGCGCTCCAACGGAGTTGTGCGTGCGTTACGCCCGATATTAATATTCTATCTCAATCCAAATCCCGATCCTTTGTTTTTGACGGCTGCTACTGATTGGACATCTTTAAGACTCGGATAGGCGAATTCGGTCGTTGATTGGTTACAGACAAAGATCGGGATCAAGATAGCAATCGAGATAGATTATTAATATCCAGCGTTAGTGTACCGTTTTAGAAGATCGAATGTTGTTTAAGTAATCTATTACCTTTTTTACTTAAAATATAATTGGGGGTTCCTCTGATCCATCGCATCTATCTAAACTTAATTCTTGTCAAATTTAAATAGCTGTAAAGATGAAAGTTTTCTAAATTTTGTGTTTCAAAGATATTTTGTGCAATGATTTCCGACTGTCAGTCACAAAAACTATTTTTGAACGTGAAACTTCGGTCTTCAGTCCCCTTTGACTCATTCAGCTTTCAACTTTAAGCTTATTCTGTGTGTCATTGAGTCAAAGTTACCCTGTCTAGCTTGTTTGAACGTCCAAATTGCCCTCCATTGGTAACGCCAAAGTTCCTGTTAGTGGTGCAACTTTGACTTCAGTTCATTCGTCTTTCTTTGTACTTGCATCTCAATGGATTGTTAAATTGAATAGGAAGTTGATTTTTTCTTTTGAAGTATTTTTCAGCTTCATGATTTTTAGTTTTACTTTTCCTAAAGTATGCCAACGGGATCCTATTAAAAATAATAATATTCCACAACTAATTTCGTACAACGCCACCTAGTCTCAAGCTACGCAGGGCTTGTGTTATGGGAACTAAACAGCTGATAAACATACTTATATATTTCTAAATATACTCACATTATAGATAAAGTATACCTCATAAGGTAAGGTAGGTATTACTCACGCTCCGTCCGTCAGTCTGCCTGTTAGAGGACTGCATCACATGTATGTCAAAGGTAGGCAGTGGAAATGTTAACTCTGTAATAAGTACACAAGTAACAAGAAATATTAAGAGGAATTATTATGGAAAGACGTCCACTGCTGGACATAGGCCTCCCCAAAGGTGACCGTATTTGTGCCTATTGTATCCATCGGTTTCCAGTGACCTTAACCAGTTCATGGTCTCCGCTCTAGTAATGAGTCAAAAGATCCGCCGACTGGGTTCTAAACACTAGATTTTATTTATATAATTTAAAGACATATTTTTCTTCTAGTTAACACTTACTAATATTTTTACATTAAGTAATTTCCTTTTTTTAAGTAATTTTTCCTGCGTAAAAACCATCCTCGTAAGAATGGTTTTTACTCAGAAAAAAAAAACAGGAAATAACGGTAAAAAAGAATTAGCAAAATTGGTCCACGCGTGGTGCCATGACCAAGGAAAATAGGGATTCATTTTATAAAATACATTCTGTTGAACCTTTTACCTAAGAGTATCTTTTGTTTGAAAGTACCTCTCTTAGGTTTAATATATTTAATAGTTCTGTCTAAAAACATTAAGCTCATTCAATTAATTTTGTGAGCAAACTTTTGTTTTATTCGCCTATAAAAATTTCTTATCGTAACTCTCTGAGAATTGATTCAATTTTTCATTGTCTTCTTTCTGATTATGTTGAAACTTGTTTTACTTTTCATTCTAAAAGGTTATATATACTTTTGTAATTCGTTGTATGTAGAATTACTGCAAGTTTTTTGTAATTATAAAAAGTAAAAGTTAATTGTTTTAGGTGTTCTAGCTGAAAGTAATACGAGAGGAGTACAGTTATGGAGAACACAAGGCGATTACGATCACGAAGTGTTAAAAACATTGATGGATAGAGGTAATCTTGATCATAATTACGTGTCAAATTTAATATGACTTACGGTAATTTTAAATAAAATAGTCAGTGTAAAACGATGGTCTTGCCTTCTCTGTATTAGATGAGTCCTTTGACCTGCAGTGGGACAGTGACAATTGGTATTTTTTAAATGTTGATACTACCCCATCTCTGCAGTGCTTCTCATCTTACTTACCTTACTATCATCATCATTCGGCCTAAAGCAATCACGAAGAAAACTAAATGACTCGAAGTAGTCACTATTTTATTTGATCCTAATTTTTATGTAGTTTAATGACAGCTCTTTAGCTGTTATTAAACTACAACATCGGCAACAAATAATGGTAAATGCAGAGTAGGCGTGGTGATCAATGCTGTGCCTATTTTGTACGAGAGAGGCCTTTGACTCTGGTATTTTTATATGTTGGAACTATTCCTCTTCTGCAGTGTGTCGCTAATGTTTTTGCGAAGGCAAGCCACTGTTCTGAAAATGGTTCACGAAGGAAGCAACTGCATTCTGAGGTCTGTAATGGATGACTTGACGTATACATTTTGCGCCAGTTTAAACAAAAGCTGATCTGATGGAACTCACACTTTTCTTGAAAATGAACAACATTGTGGCTTTGTATTATCGGAGTAGATTTACTAACACTAGTTAATAAGTTTAAGTGCAAGTGTGTGTGGATCAAGTAAAGTTATTATTATTAATATTAAAATGTAAAATTTTACCACCCGCAGCAATTATCGGCGATGAAATATGGATAGGAGATAACAACACAATAGATTTTTTACTTTTTAATGAAGAGGAGGGAAGCACAGCTGCCTTCTTGGTAGGACATAAGATGACCTATTTGGTGTTAATCAAAGATGTGCGTGGGAAACTGGAAGAGGCTTCAGTGAGTACGTCTCCCGTGAGACGTAGTGGTAATACAACAACTTCTTTATTTTTGGTTTGGCAGGAGTGGGAATTTCTTTTCGAAGAGATTTATCCAGATGAATCCGATGATGAGTCGGTCTGGGAAGGACTATTCCCAGCTGTGCATGACCCACGACTGCCCTTGTTCATCTATCGTGATCAAAGACCTTAGAATTCTTATAAAATCTGTAAAAACCCTCTAAGTTTTTGACAAGTTTTACATTGGGCATTGATTGTCACCGAGATGAGATTGTGAGTTGGGAATTGGCCATCGAAGGCGAGTTGGGAATTAGCCATCTAGTCACACAAGCATGTCAGTTGCGACTACGCCATACCTGACTATTCTGAAGTACAGACGCCAGCACACAATGTGTCAAATATTCCCAATTGAATATGAACCGTATTCTGTTTGACATAAAGTTGAAAAACGATCAAAGAAATTTGACAGATTGGGGTAACTTGATGTGCTGGCGTCTGTACATCACCAATGAGGTCTATGATCCTTTTAAGGCGCCCATAACTAGTAGCCTTGTTAATCCCTCCAACTATGCTTGTGTGTGCAGTGGATTCACGTCCATGGTGCAATGGGTGGATCTTTAGTTAGTCACCTACTAATGTTATTTCATTTATATTTATTATCTTTCAATTAAAGCTGAGTCTAAAGATACATTTACGTGGACCTCGTATCCATCACTGCATGAAGTCAATGAGTTTTTGTTAAAAATCGTCGCAACATATCCAACACATTGCAAGCTAATTACTCTTGGGAAGACATCACACTACAATCCTATTTACGTAAGACATTTTATGTTTCTAATAGTCGTAAAAAGAAACAACTACCTACCTGACCACAGCCCAGTGACTAGGTAACACTTGGTGCTCCTTGGTTAAACTGGTTTTGGATAATAACAAAACATATTTTTTCCAGATGTTAAAAATAACTAACGGCGCCAAGAATAATAAGAAAGTTCTAGTGGACAGTGGTATGCATGGCCGAGAGTGGACATCCGTAACATCAACGTTATACTTCATCGACTCCATAGTTCGGAAATTTTACCAACAACCTGCCTACATCACGAGCATAGACTGGTATGAATTTGTAAATAAAAATTATACACTTTAACAGTAATCTTTTTCTATACATACAGGGTGTAAAAAGACCTTTAACGTAAACGAAAACTACATATTCTACCCATCACTGGGATAGTTTTTTTCTTCTAGAACATACCTGCCCCCCTAGCCAAGTTACAAACGATTCGTATCTATTCTCTTTCTACAATCGAGAACGCCTCAAATCCCTTTGTTTTGACCACGTGACTTATCACCTTTCGCTAAGTGACGTGGTCAAAACAAAGGGATTTGAGTCGTTCTCGATTGTAGAAAGAGAATAGATACAAATCGCTTGTAACTTGGCTTGGGGGGCTGGGAATTCACTGGTTTTGGAGATATTAAAGGTGCAATTTTTTTCCGTTTTTTTTTCAAAATTGTATTCCAAGTATCATTAGTAAACTTCGTCCGAACCAACATTATCAAAATGATCGATTTTTTACAACAAATTACGCATTTTGTAGTTACAAAAATGCAATGGATACTAAACCAGCGGACCGGTCGGGACAACGACCAAGCGCGAGTGGCCATACGCTCAGCTGATCGAAAGTTGCGTTGCGTTGTCGCGCTATGCAATGCGCGCAATAAAAAGCATCTCTTTTTTAAAGATGAAAAAAAAAAGTATTTTCCCAGCATTATTTTTTGGTTAAAGTTACTTAATTATATGTACATAATGTGTGGTTTTGGGCTATGTGATCGGTCTTTTTACACCCTGTAGATGACCAGAGATCCATACACACACACACGCAGTAAATAAATACAAACGAAACAGTACGCAAACATAACATAAACACGTATTTTGTATACGTGTATTTTTTGCGTTTGCGTACTGTTGAACTTTGAATACGTCAACAAATCTGTTGAAAATCATCTAGCTTGTTGAAATATTTACAAGCACAAGACAGCTTAGCACGTGTACGACGCCTCTTCACAGGTAAAACGTACAATTACCGTTCTAACACTGCAATAATTATACTACCGCCCCATCTCTATCCTATCTGCCTTATCTAAGATTTTCGAGAGACTTGTACACAGGGCAATATACCCTAGCGTCCGCAATATTATGCTTCCTCAACAACATGGATTCGTGAAAAAAAGATCTACTGTTACAAATCTACTAACTTTTACAGATTATTTGTTTAATAACATGGATCGACAGGTACAAGTAGACGCTGTGTACACAGACTTTCGAAAAGCTTTTGATAAGGTGGATCATGAGCTTCTTCTTAAAAAAATGGCGTATAATGGTATTCATGGAGATTTACTGCGTTGGTTTGCATCATATGTATCAAACAGGTCCCAAAGAGTTGTTATTAAAGGATATCAGTCTAATAAAGTCGACGTCTCTTCCGGTGTACCGCAAGGCTCCATTTTAGGCCCTCTTCTTTTTATTCTTTATATAAATGACGTTTGGAGTTGTTTTTTGCATTCAGAGTTTTTGCTATATGCCGATGACCTTAAAATCTACAGAACAATTCGCAAGCACGCTGACTCTATGTTACTTCAAGAGGACCTTAATCGATTTTCTGCTTACTGTGTTGACAACAAAATCCAATTAAGTACATCTAAATGTGTATGTATAACATTTACCAAGAACATAAATATTATAAGAAGCACTTTCACATTAGATAATGCTGCACTGAATAGAGTCATGTCAGTGAAGGATCTTGGAATACTATTGGATACTAAACTTCATCTAGATCAGCACATTAAAAAAATTGTCAACAATGCTTACCGTATGTATGGTTTTGTTATAAGATCGACCACTGACTTTAAGCGCAAAGATGTCTACATACATCTGTACAAGTCACTTGTTAGGTCACAACTCGAATACGCTGTACTAATCTGGAATCCTATTTATAAAAAATACATAGACACTTTAGAAAACGTCCAGCAGAAATTCCTTAAAGCCCTACATTATCGTTGTCGCCGTGACTTTGTTCCCTCTAACTCACACCAAATGAATGCTAACCTATTAAACTTAAAGGCTAGACGCCTTTTCTTAGAAACTATGTTTCTCTATGACTTGTGCAATAGCAGATATGACTGCATGGATCTTACTAATAAGTTAAGTTACTTTGTTCCGAGAACGGTTATTGGACGACAGGTGCGTGCACGTCCACTTTTTGCTGTTTCCTCCTGCCGCACTAATGCTGGCGTTCTCGCGCCTCTTCGTCGTATAGCTGCTAATTTTAACGCTTTGTTCACAACTTTAGATTTATTTACATTGTCTGCTAATGAGTTTAAGAGCTCATTGACAAAATTAATTAGTGACACAGATTTTTAATTGTTTGGTTTATAATTTCTGTTAATGTTCAATAATATCATCCTATCTTTTCATTTAAGTAACACAGATTTTTAGTTGTTTTGTTTTTAATTTCCATTATAGTTAAAAAGGTTATCTTCTTCTCTTTTTATTTAGAATAGACTGTAAAAGAAATTTTCACCTTCACTCGTGTGCATATAGTTCTTTAATAATTTTTTGTATTTAAGATGTGGATAACGTCGCTAGTTACACATATGCAATGTAATTTTATTTTACTATCTGTTTATCACTATATTTGTGTAGCTGTTTGTTTTCCCAAAAATAAATAAATAAATAAATACTAAAGCCAAAAAAAGTCGGCTGTTTCCATAATCACCATGTACTAGTCTATCAGTCTGTCATTTATCATTGTGCTGTCATTTATCATTTATACACCAGCCATGGTCAGACATGTTGTGCCAAATAATATACTGTAGGTAACACTTATAATAAGCATCATACTATGCCTATTTTCGACACATGTTTTTGCAAATAAATGAAATTTTCATTTTCATTTTTTATCGTCTAAAAAGGTTCAATTTTTTGTTTACTTTTCAGGTACATAATCCCAGTGCTGAATCCAGATGGCTATGATTACAGTCTAACTGCGGACCGATTGTGGAAAAAAAACAGACGAAGGCTTACCGGATTATGTTACGGGGTTGACCTTAACAGGAATTTTGAGTAAGTAACGACATGGAATTTTTGTTTTAGGGCTGAAACAATTACTACGTCACGGTCTGAATAAGTACTTATATAATAAGATCAAAAAAGGTTTTTAAAAAAAAACACTAAAAAAAAATATGTAAGAGTAAACTCGTTAAATATATTAGTAAACATACATATGAAAAGACGGAAAACTTATTAAAATAGTATCTACAATTTATACTCACCCTCCCTTATACTTTCACACACTACTCACCGAGAGGTTAATACTCCACACACACAATTTTTTGTTCATTTCGCTATAAACCTTATTTTTCTTTCTTTCTTTTTCTATGTATAATATATTTGCGAATGTATATACATATATATAAATATATATATTTTTTATTTATTTATTATACTTATTTCATTGTTTATTAAAACTTTATGCACTAGTAAAAGACACTGTGCAAAGGCGGACTCTTATTTTATCTGGTTCAGACGCCAATATTTCCTTTCCTTTTGTGCCTTCAATATATTGATTAAGAAAAACAGAATCCTGTACATCCGTGTAGATGTAAAATATGTTATTTGTCAAATAAATTATTATTATTCTTTCTATTCACTGCATTGTTAATAAGTTGCCATATCATCAAAAGGCGTTAAGGCGTTCCTACCAAAGATGTACGACGATAAGCGGTGCGAGGATGCGTAACGAAGCTGTGGACAGATGTATGTTCAACTAGAGAGATGCTGGGCCACTGAGCGGTACCAAGATGCCTAGCGGTGCTATGAAACTGTGCGCTGTACCTAGTGCTATTCTGTTAAAATAACAAAAATGTGGGTGAAGTGAAGGTAAAATAAGCTGTCATTCCGTACTAATGTACAGACATTGACAGTTCACTTCATTGAAGTTTTCACGCGGCGACTTTTACTAAATCGACCGGCAGATGAGGTGCGGGTTTTCTCCAGATGCAAGCGAGTAGGACGAGTTTGAGTCTTGAGTGAAGGCGAACATATCTCTCTCCTGCGTCTCTAGCACAAATTCTTTACACCCATACCTTGTTTATTTTATACGCACATAAACCTCTCTGTGTTAAGCCGACTCCATATTATGACCTACACCGAGCGAGGCTAGGTAAATAAAGCCATTCTATTGGTTCTTAACAAACACATCCCTCCCTGCGCATCCTCGCTCATCTCTGGCAAAAACTCAGCCCAATGATGTCCGTTTATTTTCCATTGCGCGAATAACTTCTCTAACGTGTTTTTTCCCACAGCTGTTTTGCTCAGGTCTTTCCCAAGAGTCTCATAAAATCAACACCACTATTCGGTGACATTTTCCTTCTTTGTCTAAAGCCCGAATCAGCTTTATTTGTACAACACTTTGTTATTAGCAGCGGGGGACGCATTAATTTAATAGTTGTTTTCGTGGCGTTTGTGTTAGTATTCCGAACTTTGTTGATCGGATAGACTTAGGGGGATTTAAGTAATTAAATATCGGGACTTTGTTTGTTTGAGAACAAAGAACTCATTCACAGAAGTCTCACAGTATGTCATTTTCTGTACCTTTGTACCCCATTTCTTCCGTCCGAAAACATATTTATCTGTAAATTCGGTTTACGAATGGTAATTAATTGTACATAATAACGTCATACGATCGTGTCTCTGTATCGTTTGTTCCACGCTCTCGCTTGCACGCCCGGCTCAGGCGAAACGTGACAATGAGTTATGCATTTTCGTGCGTGCAACCGGCGCGGCGGCGTTCATCGTTATCATGTCAAAATACTGTTTCCACCAGATTGACAATATTTACAAGAAGCAGCGGGCAAAAGCTCGTGTTACAAAATAACTGTTAGCAAACCTAGAGATAATGGTTTTGTTTAGTAAGAGACCTTTTAAAACTTTAAAGAAAGTAAACACTTAAACAGTATACAATCTACAAGTTCTAAAAGAAAACGTCCCAATTTAGTAAAAAGCAAACTTTCAAAAGTAAAAGATAGCTAGAGGCATCTTTTTATATCCAAAATGAGGTCAAGTACATAATATATATGAAAAATGTGCGAGTAGGACCAAAAAATAATTAAAATTCACAACAAGCCAGACAAAACGGCAAGCTACTTTGTATTTAATGAGAAAAGGACGGCGTTAATTCGGACAAATCTACAATTATTACTTTGGGTACTTATTTTGAAGCTTTTCTCTGAATTTTTTAATACAATTTCGGTAGCCATGTGGTCGTGGCCACTCATTTTTATTCATGAAGTGTTGGCCAGAGGGTTTTTTGTACATTTATTTAGGGTCACTAGTGGCAATGGCACATTCAACGAATTTCTCATGATATAAATATTATTAATTATTATCATGGCTGCGTGAGTGAGCAAAGCAGTATTTGTAATAGTCTGTACAATATAGTTAGGCCTAAACGATCTTTAATAAAGGCGCATCATAATCGGTTGGTTATAAATCAGATGCGTTATGAAAGACTTTTTGGGGAGACAGTCTTAATTAATTTTTACGTTCAAAAAGTGCTAATTCTCGGCTTAATTCTAATAAAAGACTTTTTATTCTGATTTAAAATGTTGATTTTTTATTATATTCGTTTTAAAATAAAATGTATAATTATGTCTAAAAACATTAGCCCTAACACGAATTAAGACATCATTTCAGAGTTAAAGTTCAAAATACATCTATCCTGCAGCAATGACAATAAGCTTCGCTCAAAGATTTAAATAAAGTCTAAATGTATAAAGTAATTCAAAACAAGTACTTTCAATTTAGAAATCGTACATTCCGTGGTTTTGTTTGCGTTGCGATTGCGACGCATATATAATATTGCGAAATAATGCATCGATATCATCGGTTGATAAACACATAGACAAAGTCGCGACTAAAACCTAGTCCAATAGTAATATCTTTATAATGAGACTTGCTAACTTTCTCCTCGCAATTATTTCTATGGCTATACATTTCGCGGCTGCAAACGATGTTATTATAACTGGCGTTATATTACAGAGCAAGCTACGTCTATTTATAAGCCCGGGTCGAGTGGGGAATAACGTTCCTCCCTAAGTTTAGAGTTACATCCCCAAATTGCAGCGAAACTAAACACCCTATACAGGGATCAGTTAGATAAGTGTGAGTTTGGTAGATATCACTTTTGAATAATTGTGGATTTATCTACGTATGTACTTGAAGTTGCGTAAATGTTCTAATGCATTACTTTGGGGTTGCTTCTTCTTTTTTTAACCGACTTCAAAAAAGGGGGAGGTTTAAAATGTAAAAATCGATAAAAACTGATCTTCTTTATCAATAACGAATAATTTATGTAATAATTTATTTTTTTATGGGTTAAAACCCATAACAGCAAACTATTCGCGATTGCTATAGTCAGATGTCTATGCAGAGTTTTTGTATTTCCATAACATAACATTACGCCCTTCTATTTTTAAAAGAGACCGGCGGAGATGTACAGATTAATGTTTAGAAAAAACTTCTTTAGCAATTGTTAACCAATTTCAATGATTCTTTGAAGTTATAAAAGACCTTCTTTACATACGAAGAAACTAAAAATTGCATACTAAAGACCTTTTTCCAAAAAAACAACCGACTTCTTAAAAAAACACTAAGAGATGAAAAATAACTCCAGTTTCGGAAGTCGGTGGCCAATAATGAACGAAACAAAACCACCAAAGCCGCAGACATCCGAAACTGGAGCAATTACTCACCTCTTAGAGTTTTTTTTAAGAAATTGGTTGTTAAAGAATTTCTTAGATAATAACATCATCACGCACATAGTTACGCTGAGCTACACGTACAGAATACGCTGCGCTACACTATGGCACACACACATCTCGCCCACTATGTTTAAGGGACACATTGATTGAAGGCGTTCGACGGCTTGTCTATACAAAAAAAGAGCACAATATGGGACGACGCGCTCCCTGACAATCAGACAAATGTGTTACTGGAAAGTTTGCTTCGGCACTTTTTTCCGAGCAAAAGTACTAGGGAGTGGCGTTTTGGGGGACTATCTTTTGTATTTCTGATGTTCACAAATTCTGAGCCTAATTTGCATAAAAGACTTAATTTAATAATAATAATAATATTTATTTATGCCACAAGAAGTACATGTTATTGTTGCCAATGAGAGCCACACTAGGCACAGCCTGTGTCGTGGCTGTCAACACGACGAATATAGTCTAGAGCCTAGGACTAACAACTTATAAGAAAGATTAATATAACAACTATATTTAGATTTTGATTTCGACGGCGGACGGCGGCGGTCATCGACGGCCTCTGTAAGCGGTGGATCAGCGAAATGCGTATAAATGTGCTCCTTTTTAATCGACAAAATGCGGAAGGCCGTCAATCAATATGTATCTTAAGTCTACTTCAAGGAATTTAAACGTACCTAGGTGGCACATATTGTCCTAGACCTGACACAAACTTAAGACTCCAGGTTGTTACCGTGAAATTTCAGACGGACGAACCGACGAGAATAGAAACCAGGACCAGAGAATTTTTGTTTTTCGTCTTACGATAAAATTGCAACCAGTCTAAGTAAGGGTTGTGGTGGTCAGATTGGCAACCACTCCTTATATACTTGGTATTCAGCTGCATTCTATTTAGACTGGAATGAACCAACCCTACCATATTTCGAAAAAAACCACCTAAATCAAACATTGTAACCTAAATTCCAAGAAAACAATATTGTTTGTCTAATATTCAATTTTAGGAGGCAATAAAAAGATACTTCAGCTACTAATATTTTATCTTTATTGAGCAGTAGGTACACCAAAACACTTTGATCACAACACGGAACAAAATTTACCTTCTTATGCAACAAAATTCCAATTTACAAAGCAGTATGTAACCGATAGAGAAATGCAATCAAAAATTCATATAGGCACGGAATTTTCTTTTGTCACGATATGAAATTTCATTCTGTTGATACATGTAGAAAGGGTATTATTATGATGATTTATTTTGGTGTCTTTTCACTCCAAATGTTCAGTAGCTGGGGTTGGTTTTTGTATGGTACGATATATTGGACGGAATATTTGTTCTTGCCCATCGAAACAGTAAAAGTTACCCCGTAAATACTTGAGTGAAATGAGCTGCATTAGTATGCTATGACAGCTCAATTTGCCTTCACTTCACCTAAGTTTTCATGTGGTGATTCTTACAGAACGGTACTGCTGATTATTATTTCTGACAAAATGTATTTTTACAAAGGCCAGCAGGCCTAGCTATATTACAAATTATATGTCTATTATCGTAATCGATAAGGCGACAATAGAAAGAAAATGGCGGATATGGAATCAGCTGTTTGTCAACTGTCAAGTGTTAACGAGTAGAATTTGTAATATGGCTGAAAATGACATATACGCCATTTTCTTTCTTTAATAGAAATAGAATAGAAATAGAGTTTGTAATATGGCTAGGCCTGCAGGACATCAAGCTACGCAAAAACGTAAAAAATCTTTTATAGTTTTTCAACTTAATAACAAACAGATTAACGTTCATGTTCAATTGGCAAAAATTGAACATTTGGGGTAGCTTGATGTGTCTGTACATGATTAAGTGACACGCTAACCGACGCTAACACATCTTCAAGACATGACGAATATGCCAAGAAACAAATTATATTCGTCTAAAATGTAACTACGATAGGTCCTTGCTGTAGTTGATGTAGCAAACGTAAAGATACCGTAATTCAATATCATCTGAGTTAATTTACTATATATTCTTTTCAAGTTACATCTGGGACAAGCAGGGTACTACATTAGACCAGTGCAGCATGAGTTATTGCGGTCCCGCGCCTTTTTCTGAGGAGGAAACTAAAGCATTTAAGGTAAGTAATAATCTATTAAGTACAATGGCAAATTAGGTTGATAATGTCAGTTATTCAAATTGTTCAATGACTTTATTAATTTCACTATGATATTAAGCTTTTTTTCTTTAAAAAAGGTACCCAGCTCATCAAGTTACAGCAAACTGACAAATTTTCCCAATTAAACATGAACCTTTAATCTTTTGGTATTATAAAATTAAAAAAATAAAATTCATTTAATTCAGGTACAACCCATATTAAGGAAATACACACAATCATATAATAAATAATAATAAAAACATAAAACACATAATATTAACCAAGTAGGTATTACATAGTAGGTACTCATTCACATTATAAATCGTTCTTAAACTGTCAAGACACCTTTGGTTAGCTTGATGTGCTGACCTCTATACCTAGGTACTTCTTCTTAACGTGTCGATGGCAAATACAGACACAACATTTATTAATTTTGTAAAATTTTGTGTCTGACCCAGTATTCAGTTACGGTAGGTACCTACCAAAATCTATGAAAATTGCTGGCTACCAGTGGATGCAAGAGGGCAAGACGACGTGGAGACCACTGGAGAGGTTGTCCACGTCGTTGTTGTGAGGTTGTGGTTGAATGACATCTTTCGGTTATATGATGATGATGAAATTTCCGGTACTATTTATAACCAACGGACAGCCAAAAGGCTTCAATAAACCTTTAATTTTAATCACTTCAAATGAACCATAAACCTTATAAAGTATTAAGTCGAATTGTTTCAGAAATTAGCAGACAGCACGCATTTCAACGGTTACATATCAGTTCACTCCGCTGGTAACAAAGTTTTGTATCCGTCGGGAGCGAGTCATTATGATCACCACATACATCTTTTATATACTAAGGAAATTGCTCTGGTGAGTTAACTTGGAATTTCTACTATATCATGTCGTCATTTTGGCTTTCAATACGTTCAGAAAGTCGTAAGCAAGAGAGTTTTGCAAGAAATTTCAAAGTTAACTTGACTGGCCTGTTGGTTTTGTGGTTAGCAGGCTCATTTCCCACACAAGACAAATGTTTGCGTGATTAGCACGATCATTAACATAATTAGTACAAAAAAAAATAGGCTGTATCCGTACCTGTTACTGATCATATTTGCGTAATCAAAAGTAAAAAAAAACGAAGTTCAATTTTTAAATATGCCACTATATAGTTAAACTTAAATAACGAAAACAACTGCTGGAGGCGGGGCATGCTTGAGCGAAATCACGCGAATATGAGCGAGAGATGACGATTAATGAATACTACTATATCATGAATAGCCTGTACAATATTTCCATAAATTGGGTGACTTTTTGGGATATAAACAAACGCTAATAACTTTGCTGTTTATGAATATTATTAATGGATACTTTACAAATATAATTAGAAGACCGTCTAGAATAAGCCCTTTAAGTATTTGTACTAATAGTGTTGTATAATGATTATTTATTTACAGGCGATGCGTGAAGTAGATAATTACCAGTTCCTGAATAGGAACATAATGAAATTGGGGAGAAACAGTTTTGGTATGGCCATGGATTGGATGCACTTCGTCAAGGAGGTCCGACATACGTACATTATAGAAACTAGGGGACAAAACGGTCTAGATATTATTCCACGTAAAGATATAATATTGGCTGCAAAGGAGGTTCGAGCTGGATTGATGAAGTTTGCCGAGATTCTTAAATAGTGACAGTAATAGGTTATGATTTTAGACACAAAAATGATATGAAATTATTATTATTTTTTCATTTCTTATGGATATTGTGTGTATTAGTAGATTTAAGAATTTTGTTGGGTTATAAACAGCCTGTTTGTTTGTCAGTTACATACAGATATACCTTATCGATAGGTAACTTCTTAAATCTCCAAAAAAATGGCTTTTTATACAACACTTTTTATTCTAGTTATTCTTCATATAAGGTTCTGTTACATAACTCATAATGTCTGTAAATAATTTAGGTACTGTTTTTTATAGAAAAAAAGAATGAAAGAAAATATATTTGGAACACGCACAGAAACTGCGCTGTTATCCTGATAGGGCCCACTGTAATGCCATGAATACATTAATGTACAATAGCGCACAAAGAGGCATACATTATATATAAATAAATAAGTATAATAAATAATAAGAATATCGTAGCTTCTTAAGAAGTTCTACTGCCAAGCTTAAGATTCTGGGTTCGATATCTAGGACGAGCAGAGTCTTATTGGATTTCTTCATCTGGAAATTTTCGGAAACCCAGGAGTCTTAAGTGCCAATTATATCATTCATTTAATATCATACCACTGAACCTAAATATTGCCGCCCTATCGCTGAGTCGGTGTTCATGCCGTTGTACCTTTTATTGACTGGCCTGTTGGTCTAGTAGTTATGACTGCTATGCCGGCGGTCGTGGGTTCGATTCCCACCCAAGACAAATGTTTGAGTGACGAGCACGATTATTTGTTCTGTGTCTGGGTGTAATTTACCTATATATGTATGTATTTAGAAACATATTAGTATGTTTAACAGTTGTTTAGTACCCATAACACAAGCTCTGCTTAGCTTGGGACTAGATGGCGTTGTGTGCAAGTTGTGGAATATTTATTTTATATTTTTTTTTATTCTGTACCTTTCTCTTATACTTTGTTAGTGCAAAATTAACAAGACCTTGTACTAATTGACTTTATCATGAACACAATAATTATAGCTCACGTTTTGTAATTTCACGCCGCGGTTTCCCATCACAGAAAGTAAATTTGTTACGTGACATAAATTTCAACAACATTATTTACCCACTGAAGTGTTGAGGCCACGTTATTGGTTTCTTCTTATTGTCATTTATTGTTGCTAAAAACACACTATATTTTTAAGAACTTAATTTCGCATCGGCAAGCGCAGCGTAGGACGTCCACCCACAAGGTGGACAGACGACCTCATTAAGGCCGCGGGACCTCGCTGGATGCAAGCCGCTTCCAATCGGTCTTATTGGAGATCTATAGAGGAGGCCTATTTCCAGCAGTGTACTTCCTATGGCTGAAATGATGATGATGATGAACTTTCATATAATTATCAGGTTTTCCGAACGAATTAGCGGTCAGCTTCCAGTACATAATACCAGTGTTTTACAATAAGCGACTGCCTGTCTGCCCTCCACAATTCAGGGTCTAGGTACCACTGTAGCCCTTGGTTAAATTGGTTTTCAGTCTTTCGGGCTCTTGACTACCCGTAATGACTGTCAAAAACGACTGTCTTCAAATAGCAGTCTTTGCGAGGCACAAAAAAATCAGATTCAAGATGTTCAGGGTATTGTAACAAAAAAACCATTCGACCCAACCCGGGACTCCATTCAGTACCCTCATGCTTAGCTGAAGGTCTTCCTACCTCTAAACCAACGACTAAGTAAATTAATTTCAAACATAAATCAGCACCAAAAGAAAAATGATCGACCCAGAAAACAAAGTACAAACATTAATCCAAACTTGGAGATGTCAAAAGAATTCACAGAATTAATAATACCATTAAAAAAAGCCTTCGTTCGAACCATAAAGTAATAATACTTTGTAAAGGTGAATGCGTAAACTAGTCTAAGATCAGATTTTACAATAGTCAGATAATATTTCCATAGGGGAAAAAATGACGGTTTAACAGTTAACGTATAGAAAATATGTCAAACCACCATTTTAATTCATCATAATAATAGCAATCTGACTATTGAAAAATCGGGACTAAGAAAATCACATATAACTATGAGTAACTATGTTCAACTCAGTATTAGCTTGTATGGCAAAAAATATTCACAAACGCAACAAATATAACCATACCGAAAAATAATTGATTAAATCACCAAAAGAACTCTCAAGGTTTAAATAGTGCAGTAATATTAGAATTAAACATTTATTTCTATCAACCATTATAATAATTTATTTTAAAAAGCATCGGATGGCGCAAATCCTATGTATGCAGGTACTTAGGTAGTTGGAATAAATATCTACAATATAGGTAATATAAGAATAAATACCTACATGTAACAAAAAAAAGAGAAAAGCTAAGAATCATTTGGCATAAAAAAAAACATCCGCATCCTTGTCAATGGGAAAAGTATCAAAAATATTGGAGGTATTGCCTCTTCGACGCGGTACATTTTAATTAATAACCATACACGTTAATACTGAGCTAAAAATACTGGTGGTCGAGCCTCCAAATCTTAATTTATTTATTAAAACTTTATGCACTAGTAAAAAATAAGAATTTCGCGGACTCGCTTTCGCTGCCACCTTAACGTATTACACAGGGTCTTGTTCAAAGTGGCACAAGTTTGAAAACTTTGTTCCCGACACAATATACAGTTATTGCAATAAAGATTTTGTAACTAGACTAAGCCCATTGTGAACTTTTCTATTATCCAATATATTGAGAAGCCATTTGGGCAACGATGCTCTTGAAAGTTTGATAGAATATTGAGAGATTCGTTCAAAACTTAGGCACGATGCTTTTTTTTGAAGAATCTTTCTTAAGGTAGTCACACTTTTTTAAAAACACCTCAAACAGCTTTCAGCTTCGTACAGCTTTTGTCTATAGAAAACGCCAGTTTTGTATGAGTTGTTATGTATGTATAAAACAAAAGCTGTTTGGAGTTGAATAAGTGAGGGTCCCTTAAGGGTGTTTCACCGATTTAGAGGCCGACTGTACCGCAATCATTTCACATTCAAACTTCGTAATTAAGAACCAGCTAATACTTAAGTTTCAATTTACATAAATTAATTTGAAACTACCGGCTGGTTTGCTGAAATCTAAGAAGTTTGTAACATGAATTGAAGTACAATGGTACTTTTAGTTATCATTATTTAATTGAATTCATTACATGCTAATGTAATCAGCAGTCCTAGCTATATTACAAATTATATTTCTATTATCGTAATCGATAAGGCGACAATATGGCGTATTATGGAATAAGCTGTTTGTCAACTGTCAAGTGTTAACGAGTGGAATTTGTAATATGGCTGAAAATGAAATACATTTGACAGTTGACAAACAGCTGATTTCATATACGCCATTTTTTTCTCTATTATAAATAGAATAGAAATATAATTTGTAATATGGCCAGGCCTGCAGATATTGTGGAGTCAGAGGTCGTTGCTAACGAGATAATTTTTGGACCGACCTAGTTTGGGTCTATTTTTTTACTACCTGCCAACATTTGTGAACGATTATGTAAAGTGTTCTAAATAAAGGAAGGAATAATAACAGCCGTAGGGGTTGATTGTATGTTAAGCTACACTGCCCGAAATTGGCCCATCTATAGATGACCATTCATTACAAGCCCATTATACCTTGGACAAAAAAAACAACCGAATTCTTAAAAAAAAACTAACAGGTGAAAAATAACTCCAGTTTCGGAAGTCTGTGGCTTTGGTGGTTTTGTTTTGATCATTATTGGCCACCGACTTCCGAAACTGGAGTTATTTTTCACCTGTTAGTTTTTTTTTAAGAAGTCGGTTGTTTTTTTTGTAAAAAACGTTTTTATTTTGTAATTTTTAGTTTCTTGTGTGTTAAGAAAGTCTTTCAAAACTTGAAATAATCATTGAAATTGGATAACAATTAATAATGAAGTTCTATCTAAACATTAATCTGTACATCTCTGCCGGCCCCTTTTAAAATAGAATGGCGTAATGTTATGTTGTGGAAATACAAAAGCTCAGCATAGACATCTGACTATAGCAATCGCGAATAATTTGCTGTTATGCGTTGAAGAGTTCCGCTGCCTGTCTTCTACATCACTCGCTTCGCATCGCCGACTGTCATCAGTTTTTCTTCACCAAATGATACTTTCTAAATGAAAATGCTTGATTTGTTACTAAAAATGTTAAAATCGGTGCGTGTGTGCCTATATTTTTTGAGGAGTTCCCTCAATTCCTCGAAGATCCCTCATCAGATATAAGTTTTGATACAAATGGGACCAATCTGCTACTATACCCTATCAAACAAAAAAAGAATTTTGAAAATCGGTCCATAAATAACGGAGTACTGAGGTAACAAACCCTAAAAAAAAAAAAAAAAATACAACCGAATTGAGAACCTCCTCCTTTTTTTGAAGTCGGTTAAATACAAAAATATTCTACAACTTTTCACACAACGCCGTCTAGTCCCAAGCTTAGCTTGAGAGCTTGTGTTATGGGTACTAACTAGCTGATAAACATAGTTATATATTTCTAAATACATACATATTATAGATAAATCACACCCAGACACAGAACAAATGATCGTGCTCACCACACAAACATTTGTCCCAGGTGGGAATCGAACCCCGGCACAGCAGTTAGGGTCATTAACTACTAGACGGGGTTCGATTCCCACCCCGGGCAAATGTTTGTGTTGTGCACGATAATTTGTTCTGTGTCTGGGTGTAATTTATCTATAATATGTATGTATTTAGAAATATAAACACTCTTCCTGAAGTCGGCTAAAAACGATAGTGAATTCTTTCGCGAGCTAACCTACGAATAACCATTATGAAAAAAGATAATTTTTTTGTCATAGTTGAGCATAAAGTTACAATAATATCTTTTCCGCCACAAAATAAATACGACAAAACATCTCATTTGCACACTTTTCTCTCGTTGCATTGATATAGTACTCGTACAATATATGTGCTTAACAAATACCTACTTAACCGACCAACTAAGTTGACCTATCAAATATACCTCTTCACCCGCGCTTTAGAAAGGAATAAAGGTAAAGCCGGGAAGGGAAGTAGTCCTTGTTATAATTGCTGTATGACAAAAGGAGCTGCCAGCCTCCACAAGCCACAAACCACGAGTGAAACTATTCAGTGACGTTGACAATGGAATAATACACCTATTTTTAACCTTTTATTTCGCGTCTATTTTGCGTTAAAGCGGGGCTTTTTATTCCTATAAATAAAAGATCGATAAGTACGGACAAGGATTCTATTATTATATCCATATCATGATAAAGAACCCATTGCGTTGGTGCCATTAATAATGACATACTCGTAATATGCGGTAAATAACCTACATATATGTAAAACCTAATCATCTGTCTACCATGTGAGAGAAATTAAGAATGATAGGCTAAACAAATGAGAAGGAAAGTGTATTTACTGAAAACAAAATCTATTTTTACAACGTTACAAAACTGACTGGGCGGGCTGGGCAGTTTTCCAATTAAAAAAGATGCGGACCATTTCTTCAAATTAAATCATTTATTTATTGCGTGAACATTGGTGAAAACTGGAGTATTTCAATATAAATGTCAATTGTACAAACCATGTCCCGCCAATAGGCATACAAAATAAAAAAAATGCGTGTAATATTATAAGATTGTGTTAATAAAATAGGGGAAATGTCATGAAAATAGGAAAAAAACACAACGTCTAAAGATTGCAAAAATGGTTTTGGGACGAACTTTTATTATTGTTATAACATACTATCAACATACTAAAATAATATTCTTTTTACTTCTTTTTCATACCAAATTGTGGTAGGCAATAACTGTTGAACGCTACCTGCTATGATCATTCTACTTCGTTTAATTCATACATCTGATCATCCACCGGATGCAGTTACGCACCTGACCTTTCTGGAGAACCATACCATTGAGTACATTCTAAGTAAACTCTTTTTAAATCCTGTCACCACATCTTCTCTTTATAAACCAAAACATTGTTCTATATTATCATTCCTCATTCTATCATCATATTTCGTTTGTATTACAACGTAAAAGGCAAAATGCCAAAGAAGAATTCCACATTCGAATCCTGTAATTAAAAATGCCTTTTTTTTTCAACGCATACCTACCTCAAAACGTATCCAATCAAGTTGAACGCTTAAAGGAATGCGTTTTGTATACAACCTCTTTCACCCACCGTTTTTGTTTTCTTACGTCGCCGCGCCATACCGGTCGGTTGCAAATTATCGAACTGTGTTATCCACAGATATAGATACATCTAGATAACGCAAGTATCATGATCTGTATGAAAACCAAGCGTGCCATTTATTTAACTTTTCACAATGTATGTTTTGTTTTTCATAAATTTGGTATTACCAGGTATTCCTTAGGGTATTAGACTAAAAATAATTGTTTTTTTTTAATTAATTCCGCATAATATTAATCACACAAAATGACTTACCGATGGAAGGACACGGAGTGCGAAAGTGGCTTTTTACGATTTTTGTACGTAAGCTAGGCACACGAAGTGGCACGCGAAGTAGTTGCTCTTGCGTTATCTAGGTCTATCTATATCTGTGGTGTAATCGGAAACAAAGCCGCTCGTGGCTTGGCAAAAGAAAACAAACGACATACGATAAACGATACTTAGGGAACTCGATTTAATGGGCCTTTTTTCATGTTGTTATCTTTTATGTGAGGCAGAAATGTTACGGTTTTCTCTGAGAGATTTCCAAGTTATTTGATATAATTCGGGATTGTGCTATAAATAATGTGTATGATTTGATTCTTAAAAAATGTAGGAGCTTCATCTTCGACAACTGCAATATTCCCGTGATAATATGAAGTGATGGCGAAGTTAGCTGTCGTCTATGGTAAGGAACTAAGGAATGACAGTTCACTATGTTCACGGAGAAATTTTACACAACAGATGGCCTACGACTCGCTGCAGTGGCTAATCATACTATACTATATGACGATATGATGAATAGATGCATCCTACAAAATACACAAATTAGTAAATATTGCTGGATACATTGTTGGACACATTGTTGGACACATTGTTGGACACATTGTTGGACACATTGTTCGACACATTGTTGGACACATTATTGGGTACATTGTTGGACACATTGGATACTTTTTTGGACACATTGTTCGACACATTGTTGGACACATTATTGGGTACATTGTTGGACACATTGGATACTTTTTTGGTCACATTGTTCGACACATAGTTGGACACATAGTTGGACACATAGTTGGACACATAGTTGGACACATAGTTGGACACATAGTTGGACACATAGTTGGACACATAGTTGGACACATTGTTGGACACATTGGATACTTTTGTGGACACATTGTTCGACACATAGTTGGACACATTGTTGGACACATTGGACACATTGTTGGACACATTGGATACTTTTTTGGACACATTGTTAGACACATTGTTCGACACATAGTTGGACACATTGTTGGACACATTGTTGGACACATTGGATACTTTTTTAGACACATTGTTGGACACATTGTTGGACACATTGTTGGACACATTGTTGGACACATTGGACACATTTTTGGACACATTGTTGGACACATTGTTGGACACATTGGGCATTTTTCCGGTAACAACAATGTACGGGACATTGTTGTTTAGAAAAGAATATTATGGTATTTATGTGCACTAAAATAACTACAAAATAATAACTTGAAGAGATACTAATACATTACCTTTGGATAAACTAGACAAAAAAGAGAAAAGCTATGTTTGTTCTGTAAGTAATGTAAATCATTTCTAGTAGCAAATTCCAGTGGTAATTTTCCTAACACGTAGAGTGTGCTGCTCAGTTTGCGTCAACCTAGTATAGTCAGGAAACAGATAATCGATGCCGAGGGGAACCCCTATCATCCAATATTACTATGCTGTGCCCATTTAGTAATTCTATGTATAGTTTTGTAAGAATATGAAGGTGAAAGGTTTTTTAAATATATCATCATCAAGTTTATTTTCCTCGAAGGATTAGGTAAAGGTGTATAGTGTGTTTAGTCACATTTTCCTTGTTATGTTTTAGTTCTATGCCGTAGGAAGCGACCTCATTGCTATTCCGAGCAAAAATACAGACTTCAAGGTACAAAGGCCAGCACATCAAGCTATCCCAATGTGTCTTTCTTTGATAGTTATAAATAGAATAAGGTTTATGTTTGATTGGGAAAATTTGACACTTTGTGGCAGCTTCATTTGCTGACATCTGTAATAATGAGTATTTTTTGAGGGGAAAACAGTATATCACTCAGGGATCAGGGAATAGAAGCCAGACGTAAAGCTCAGCAGTAGTAAAAGAAAAATCGAAAGAAAAAAGAAAAAGCATTTATTTAAATACAATATGTCGTAGGTTCGGTTCCCACCCAGGACAAATGTGAGTGTGATAAGAACGATTATTAGTTCTGTGTCTGGCTGTAATTTATTTATAATATGTATGTATTTAGAAATATATAAGATGTTTATCAGCTGTTTAGTAACCATAACACAAGCTCTCAAAGTATTCTGTGAAAGTTGTGGAATATTTATTTTTATTTATAATAACTATATAAAAAATATTTAAAAAGGTTTACCTACGCTCATAGATACATTCATTTGGAACTGTCATTGTTTTATGATCTCCCAATAATTAAGAAATATCTTTATCGACTGACCAAGCTTTAAAACACATAATGAATATCTAATGAATGGATATTTTGTTCCAAACGAGTCACTGTCTCTTCACACGTGTGACCTGTTGGGAATAAGCACCCAATATGGTCCTATCAAGTATCAGTCGCACTGTTGTAGTAACATTAATAAAAAGTTGTCCTATCGATTAACAGGATGTTTCGTTGGGGACAATCGCTTACTACAAATAGAATGTACTGTTTTGTTAGTAATATCCCCATAGATATTATTTGTGTAGATTTCAGGGCTATATCGGAAACTGCACGCAGCCATACAATACTGTGCAACGTTTGGCCCCCAACGAAAGCTCTTTACAATAGCGTATTCATAAACGGCTTACGTGGGTAGTCACGTGGCGCGGGCGCATTGTGTGCACGCGTTTACATTTAAAACAATGCTCCGTGTGTCCGCTGCATGGTGAACCCACGCAAAATATCTGGAAAATGGCCTCACAAAAGCGATAACGAATGGATTTTATTTCAAAGGGGTAGTTATTTTTACGAATATGTGAGTGTCTGATGCGAAAGTTTCGAATAATGATTTTTGCTGCGTAAAAGTACAGATAAGACAGTAGTAATAGTTTTATTGAGTTTAAAGAAAATTGCTGCTACCTATCTGGTACCGAAAATAAAAATAAAATAAAAAACATTCTTGTTATTAGTTTGTTTTTTTATTATTTTTTTTATTTTATTTATAACACACATACATACAGCTACTAACTATACATACAGAATACTGATCCGAGTTCTAAAATAATAATAATATATTTATTTGTCAGATTGCAAGATCCATTATAGTTAGTAACAATGTGAGCTTATATACTAAGTTAGTAGATAAGGAATTTAAATTACAATAGGTACTAACGTAGGCAACACAATTCAATACCTGGAGCTCCTCAAGTTCCGTGTTGAGCTCACGATTACTGACAAATGCTTGCATTGACTGATCTGGTCCCCTCATATCTGTGTGTTTCTTTCCTTAAAATACCATTTTAGACACTAATATGCATAGTTCAGATATTGAAACAGCGATCTCATGTACTAGTTAAAAAAATGACATGTAAAAATAGGAAAACCTATTTATTACAGAAGCTAGAATACTACAAAATAACTTGTAGGTAAAAATACCCTAGTGCAATTGAGTTTATTTTATTTTATGTATTTTAAAAACAAAACAATGGACTCCACGTAATCCACTTAGGATTGGCATCGCTTTTGATGTGTTATTGATTATTAGGAACAGAACAACGACATTTGTTAACAAATACATAATATAATTACAAAATTTAACACCCTAATTAATATACGCAGAGATGGATGAGAACACGAAAAAATACTTTAAGGTAGAAGGTAGCACTAGTTGTTACTATGTATTTCAATTGAGAATAGTAACGTCAATGATATCTATCTGTCAGATGTCATTTGAAAAGTACGGTCTGCAACGAAACCTTATTCGCGTATCAATAATGTATTAAAAAATGTAAAAATGTTTTTAATTAATTATTCTTGTGGGGTGCTTACGTTTTATTTATTAATTCTGATTATTACGCGGTTGTTTGTTGTAATTTGGTTTTGTTTTGTCTCGCTCGAAAATGAGTGAACAATTTAAGGCGCTGCTTTGCATGGGAGGGCTCGAGAGATTATCTCCAAAGTAGACAAATACTTTTAGAGCGAAAAACAGCACAATTTCGAAAAAAATTCGTTCATGATTCGTAAATATTTTTTTAGAAAATACCTTGTTTTGCTGATCTTACCCAATTTATTCGAATTGACAGCTTTGACGTCACAACATGGCGCAAAGTCGATCCTATTCTCTTTTGAAACGCATAGTACAGACGCCAGCACACCAAGTTACCCCAATGTGTCAAATTTTCCCAATTGAATATGAACCGTATTCTGTTTGACATAAAGTTGAAAAACGATCAAAGAAATTTGACACATTGGGGTAACGTTATGTGCTGGCATCTGTACATACTTTAGTTTTGCACGTTCATTAGTAAAGGGACTAACCTTGTAATTATGTTTGTTGAAAATCACTAAGCCTGTTCCCAAAAATCAAAAGCAAATTAAAATCGAAGCAAATCAACTCGTTGCTTCCAGTTTATTGTTTTAATTTTCCAGAATACAATAAACCCTTTTCCGTTCGCGGTTTTCGATAGGCTAATTAATAAAAGTAATTGCTTTTTAACGTTTATGAGTTAAAAGCTTGGCCTGTGTGAGCCGACGAGATTGACGGAAACAATCAACTGATTGATTCGCTTTTAACTTAATTGTTATACAGGGTGGCAGGGTCATCCACGCACATCCGGACATTAGTTATCTACATCATGCTGGAAACTCCAGAGTTTTTTTTATATAAGTAAGTGTATCAACCTCTGCTTAACTTGGGACTAGATGGCGTTGTGTGAAGTTATGGAATATGTATTATTTGATCATTACTATTTCAGACAAAGGACTTCCACTGCTAGACATAGGCCTCCCCCAAATGTCGCCACAACGACCGGTCCTGTGCGTCTCTCATCCATCGGATTCCCGCGAATCTCACTAATTCGTCGGTTCACTTTGAGCGCCTTGTATTATCACTTTAAAAATCGTGTTTTCTGACCTTAAGACATTTTAAATGAAAAAAAGAGCTAATTTACTTTTTAAGGCACTTTCCTAAAGAAATGATATTTTTTACTGTTTTATGCAAAAATTACATCACAAAAATATGTAAAACTTAGGACAAACTAACGAAAAAATCCTTTGCTAAATAGTTCAGAATCATACGAAGAACTCACGTGTCTGGATTTGCGACGATGCGCTTTCCACCCTGTATAGTGTATACATTGTTATATTGTTCAATACATTTTATCTGCGTTAGTCTCCTGTTGACATCGTTCTAATATGCTAATTGAATGTGTCAATGATCGAAATCGACACATATAGTTTTAGCTTTCCGCACACATTCTCTTCACCTCGTTATTAACGCACTTCAGGTCACTTCAGGCCTGCAGACCGCTAACTAAAAAAAAAAAAATTGATTTTTTGATACGCACAGAAATATCAAAACAATACTAAATCTAACATATCTAAAGATGAACTTTGCGAGGCTTAAAAGGCCCATATCTCCGTACGATGCATGCCTCGGTATTAAGAGAAAAACGCAGTGCTGCTATTCTGATAGTGCAAGATGTAGTGCCATGAACACACTTTTAATACTAAAACAGGCAAAGAATAAAAATAAACAAAACTAATAATATTATAGAAAAAAAAATGTAACAGACAATAATACAATAAAACAAAACAAATTCTACGCTCAAGCCTCATTCATCGTTCAATTTGTCTGTGGTCTGTAGTCTATGACGAACCAAAGGACGCGGGCGCAACCAGAGAGCCGGCTGTAAAACGGTTATAGTTCACACGATACAGATTTAATTAAAATCACGAAAATTGCTCTGGTTTGATAAAGTGCCGCGGTCCAGAACAAAACAAATCAAACAGTGTTACTCCTATCAAGAAAAATAGTACTCAAATGTGATTACTAATATAGTGCGAGTGAAGGTACTGTAACGTTTTTGTGTAAGACGGTGTAGTGAATGTTAGTGTAGTGAATTTGTGTTGTTTGAGAAACTAACTAACTGCGTGGAGTCCTGGGTAAGTTTTCTAATCAGTTTCTTTTTGAATACGCAGTAGGTGTTGTTTGTATTTCATACTAAAACTACCAACTTTTCTAACAGAACGAAAAGGCGGTGGCATGTCGTTCCAGCATCGAGACGCAGCAAATTTGAAACTACCGCTGAATGCATCTGTTTTATGAGACGAGGCCAACGAAAGGTACGTAAAAGGTAGTTTTAATTTTATCGATGTCATGCAACCTAGTCATCTACCTACTATAGAAATATATGTACTGTGTTTTTCTGTGAACTAGTGCCAAAGCGTAGGGTAGACAGATGTAGTTCTCTTCGATTTGACGAAATTAAATTATAATCAAATTACCCTACACATGTTTTAATGTATCTTAAAAAACAAATTGTGACCGAATGGTGGGCTTTTTGGGGGACTGTCTAAAAATACACACAATCCATATCGTGTTAGTAACAGACACTTATTAAAGTACATTAGTAAAACTTACACATTAAACCTTCCTAAACATAATCATAACTAATAAGTGCTAGGCTCAACACATGTTGGAACGTGCCACAGCACCCAGTGCCTAATAAAAGGGTGATCCACTTTGTTAAACAATGTATTCAGGATGCTGTTGGAGCCTCCGCGTATCCTACCCATTATTGATGCCGCCCTCTTCCTCATTATTCCATGAAAATCATCAACACGGGCTTCCGCGAACATCTGCAAGGAGCCTACAGAAACGTGGAAGCCCCAGCAGCATCCTAAACCCATTGGTAAGGTCATGGGATATTATAACGGCACCGCAACCGCACAGCAGCCGCACGGCGTCGCCTCGAATTTAGGCTACGGCTAGCTGCCAGTGCGCTAACTACGCATCGTCGGTAAGGTGCCAGCTTGCCGCCTGCGGGGTGCCAGCTCGCAGCCCGCGCGCTGGCCGCGAGGTGCAAACTAGCTGTCACCGCGAACACAATTGTTATATGGCATTTATAATTAAACACGCCTATGACTTGCACGTTTTCATAATGTCTCGGTTTACGATGGCGCAATGACGTTTTGCTGGCGACTCGGAGTCGGCGTGCTGTAAGCGTGCGGTCGACGCGCTGTAAGCACATGGTCCGCTCGCTATCGGCACGCGGGCTGCGAGTTGAGTTGTATGGTAGTGGCAAGCGCGCTGACTGCTCGCCGTTGGCTTTTTCACTTTGACATTGTGAAATATATTATACTACACACGATTTAAGGCTCTAAATTGAATGAGAAGTCAATTGTTGGTTTGGAGCGATGCCGTGACGGTATAATGTTCCATGATCTTTATACTGAACGCGTAGGATGTTGTAGGCCCTCTGCGTATATTTTACCCACAAGCTGCACGTGTAGAAGTTTCGTCAGAGCAGCTTATGCAGAGTAATTTAAAATACTATACAGAGGACTTGCGTAGAAATGTCATAGAAAAACTGGGATCCCATGTCTCGGTAACGCCATCTAGGATAATATAGCAATATTGGAGCGGCAGCGGGGCGTACTAAATTAAACTCATAGACTTGTGTCCACTGGGATATCCTACCGCCTTGGTGACTATGGGACCATTTGGGTAGTATACCCTTTCCAACAAAAACATGTTTTTTCAAATCGGTTGGCAAGCGACGAAGTTATGCATGAAAAACAATCATACGAATTGATAACCTTCTGTTTTAGAAGTCGGTTAAAAATAGTGCGTTTCGTCAAGCATTCGAGTTAGAGGTACCTATCTACTGTAATAGTTCCAATCCTAACGAACAAACAGTTGCATAATTCTTTTGCTTCAACACAATAATTTATTTTGTTTCTATTATGGACTGTAATAAGTCATTGTAAATCTGCGACTATACTATTGCATTAAGTAACTATTATAATAATTAAATAAATATTCCACCACTTTGCACACAGCGCCATTTAGTCCCAAGTTAAGCTTGTGTTATGGGTACTAAACAGCTGATAAACATACTTATATATTTTTAAATACATACATATTATAGATAAATTCCACCCAGACTCAGAACAAATAATCGTGTTTATCACACAAACTTTCGCCCTGGGTGGGAATCGAACCCACGACCTCCGGCATAGCAGTCAGGGTCACTTACTACTAAACCAACAGGCCAGTCAAACAGATTGTACTTAATAGTTGTGTGTCTATAAAAATAAATAACATGATGGAAATTTTTTCAAGTATAAATAAATAAACAGGACAGCAGGCCTAGCCATGTTACAAATTGTATTTCTATTATTGTAATCGATAAGGCGACAATAGTAAAAAAAATGGCGTATATGTAATCAGCTGTTTGTCAACTGTCAAGTGTTTACGAGTAGAATTTGTAATATGGTTGAAAAGGAGATACACTTGACAGATGACAGACAGCTGATTCCATATACGCCATTTTCTTTCTTTAATAGAAATAGAATCGATATGATCATACTCTTATGATGTAACAATAGACAACTCCGTACTTTACTACAGTTCACAGTCGTAGGTACACACTACACACTGGGAGTTGGTAGGTCGTTATTTTAGTAGCCGCCGCACTGCGGTTTGGGGTATACAGCCTTTTTGGTTTTACTAGCTCGATGTACTAACGTTTTTCATTAGTCTGGTCTAGGCTTTGTTCAGGATTTCGAGATGTTTACTGTTCCACAGAATAGAAACAAAAAAAAGAGGTTTGTAACCATAAAGGGTGGTTTACAGACCCGAACTGCGAGCATAGATAACATACGTAATAAACACAGGCAATATAGTTTTTGTTAAAGCCAGTTTGAATGCGAAACACCTCTGGAAAAATATCACGTTCATGAAGCTTGTTAAGTAAATTGAATCTAAAATAATAATACTTCACCTGCCTTTAATTAAAAAAACACAATCCACAACGTCACTTCCCTGTAACAAAGTTAATTAAACATTATTAATTATAACTTTTTTTCTTTTGCAAAGAAATTATCACGCAATGAGGTCGTGGTCGCGAACGCTTTGAAATTCAAATTCAAAATTAGATCTCTCATTCTATTTTTAAAATGGCTTCAACGCTACAAAGGATCTTGTGCAACCGGGACGGACTCGTTGTTTTATTGGCGAATCATTTTACTTTTTATAAGGATTATGTTAATAATTATAACATTATCCTAATTTTCAGGTTATTCTATAATAAGGTTAGGTTTTAGACTTCTCTAATTCACGCTGGTCGGAGATATAACTGAATACCAATGAAATTATAAGTAAAAAGGTGTAGATAGGTTATAAGCGCTCAGCAAGCGACACGTTAAATTGTGGCTAACTAGCCACACTTGATCTCAGTATCGCGTCACGCCGTCAACGAACGCGTGCGTACATTAGTGTGCCATTTTTGAAGATTGAATGTTGTTTAGGTATCCTATTTACACCTTTTTACTTATAATATTATTGACGTTAGCTAGCGCACACTGTTAAAGATAAAAATCTGTATTGTAACATAATAATATAGCTATCATTGACTAAATATCAATATGTTTATGAAATACATATGTCCACCACTTTAAGATCTGGGAAAGACCGAAGGTAGTTTTTTTTTTAGGTTAGGTTTAGCTCTAGGCTAATTAGGATTTTCTTTATATCGTCATTCATGTTTAAACTATTTTCATAATATATGTAGAAATTTGCATTTTCATACATGTACCGGAACATATATTTGTATGTCCTATATGTGAGTTTTAATGTTTGTAAACGCCACAAAACAGGGAAAAAAATCCAAGTGTGGCTGAACATAAAAAAAGATAATGCCTGGACTTCAACAGAGACTGCTCCAAGTTTCTTGAAGTGTTTCTTTTCAGAGTAGTCAGTGAAACACCGACCTTGCTAGTATATTTTAGTCCGTATTGACATAAGACTTAAGGACGTAAGAAACCAGTTCATATAAATAAATATCATACAGGGTGAAATTGAAAAGATGCGACAAATTTAAATATACAATGCTATGTGTTGTGAAGAAAATATAGAAAATATCAATTATAAAATTAATGAACTTTTAACAGTGTTACGAAAAACATTAAAATAATTAAAGTCGCGCAATACTTCACTAGAAATTAGGCAAAATTAGGTAAATGACCGCTATGAACGGCAACGTTTAATAATATGAGTTTCTAATCGAAGACGATTATTGAGCACTGCCATGAACCGGACGAGATTTTTGATACTTTAGTTTTTCTTATTTCTTTTGCATATTATTTATTTTTGTGAAATTCCGATATTTCGTACGTAAATGAAGACGAAAACGTCAATGGACCATTTGGAAACGATAATCACGTATTTTTTTAACGATTAAGATTGTAGAAAAAACAGTTTAAAATTACTATGTTACTGTGTAACTGAAGCTCCCATTTCATTTTGTCCCATTTATTCAAAGTCACCCTGTATAGGGTAGGAAATCTTCCCACATCTGTTACCACGAGTTCCGTACATGATTCTGAACCCCAATTTTCTTCTGATATTATTTTGCTCGAATCTGTAAAAAAAATATGTAAAACTCATCATTTCTATCTAACTCAATGAGATTCTTCCTTAATTTAGGCCCTAAGCGGAAGCCGACTTCCGCAACAATAGGCAGTTTAATTGTGTCTGGAATTCTGGTAGTTGACGAGAAAGAGTCATTTCAAGACACCAGACACCTAGTGTTGGCCAACAGTAAACTAAGTCGAATATCAGAGAGACCGGTACCGTTTAATTATTTTGAAGATACCAGTACAATTTCCTCCAACGCATCACCGGTATTCACAGTAAATTACCTACATAGTTAACGATATCCCTGACAGCATCTCACACGTGATATCACAGTACAGCTGCCAAGACAACGGGATCGAATATGCACATACAATTACTTCGGTACAATGCCGGTATTGTACCGACTGATGGAATTAGCTTGAGGGATCCTGTAATTGGAGCTAAGTTTTGAGTAGTAACAAAATTGGCTTTCATATTACGCGAGGATAAAGGCATTGTATTCAGATGCATCATACAATTTTGCGAGGAATCTGACAACACCGTTGTCGGTATTCAAAATCAAATAGGGTCGAGAATTAGCATATATCGTCCCCGTAGTTGGAAAATTAAATAAGTCCAATTTTGGCGATATTGACTTTTCCCTATTTTCAAAACACCTAAAACATGCCGTATATTTGAGCCTTACAGGCATTTTCATATCTTATTCCGTTCCAAAAAAATAGCCATTGTTGTCGGACAGTTGGAATAATAAATATCTTCAGACAGACACTATTTTTTTAAAGGAAAAATAAGTAACTCAGTAAATAAATCAATAATTGTGGTCAATAATAAGTTGAATGTCAAATAAATTAAATAACATGAGTTGTTGAATATTTCCTCAACTTCAAAATTCTTTCACAAATCTAACTATGTTCTAGGAAAACTAAACAACTCTATTTATTTAATTCTGCTATTCCGAATTCTGATAAAACGTGCCTAATTTATAAATACTTGATGTTATCTATTTCTTCTACAACTAGATAATGATTAATTATAAGATGCTAGGCAAATAAAATTAAATAAATTAAGTTGTTTATAATAGCCATAAAACAAAATGCACCCTGAGGAAAGTTATCATAAAATTTAAGAGAATTTGGCGCGAAATATTGTAAGTATCTATGCAATGACTGATCGGGAACGACGACGGAGAGCGGGCGCGGGGGTGAGCGAGTGCGGTTTGATGCATCGCTCGCGCTCGCGTGTCGTGCGTTTTAGTGTAATACGTGACCTTCAATTGCGTTGACGTCAGAGTGACCAATAATGGATTCGCGAGGTAGATTTATGGTGAAAATGTGTCAAAAGGAAGAAGATTCATCTGAGGTATGTACCTACGATAATTTAGAACATTTTTTAAATTAAGAAATTAGAAATAATACGATTAGGTACGTTTTTCATAACCGCAAGAACATGTTTGAATAACATTAATTAATAATTATGTCATAACTATGTACTGATATTTATTATTTTATTTATTTTTCCTACCACCGAATTTGAATATCAATCATTTTGCGTTGTGGGAAAAGTTGATAACTCTTCTGCTTTCATTTGAATTTTGACTCTTAAGTTGCAGAAGTAAGGTTACTTTTAGCTTGTCACATAAATTGTTTTTTGTTAGGTATTTTCGTTAAACATTTTTTAATAGTGTGTTTTCATTTTTTAACGTTTAAATCAGAAAAACATAAGTAGGTACCTATAGCAAAAAAAATATTTTTAGTTAACAATATGTTTTTTTTGTTTTGTTTACTAGGCAGTTTTGTTTACTAGGTGCTCAGATAGTTCTTAGGGGTGGTCCCGTTACACGTACCTAACTCATGTTTTATGGCTGACATTATTACCTAATTAACCTAACTGACCTAACCAACCTTCATAGATAGGTACCTAATGTATCTAACCGTGTCAAAGTTGGCGAATTCCGAGGCATATAAAGCTTGATGACCAAACGTGTTCCTTGACTTGACAAACTTGACTTCATAAACTCTTGTCTTAGATTATTATTTTACTTGTTTCCTCATTAAATACCTACTATATTATTGCTTCTTATTGTTTTAGGACAAAAATAAGACAATCAAACAACAGGACCAAAGTACCATTATTGTCAGCCCACAAAAATATAATGTTATAACATGCCAGAAATTACCATCCGAAATGCACAAAAATGTTTGCAACGACATAGATTTTGCTGTTGATATTACGATAGAAAAAATGCCAGATGGGTTGTTGGTTTCTGATGTTCCTAAGCTTCCTGAGCATGACGAATTTAAGATAATTACATGTGAATCGGCTCCAGCATCAATAATGGCTAGCGAAATTATTACTAATAACATTAACCCACCCCAATCAGCACCTATGCCTGTAAATGTCAGTCCCATGTCTTTGAGTAGCAGTAAAATTAATTTTAATGAAGATGACAACATAATATTATACAACTATAAAGATCTCAGTTCGCCTATCAGAGGGTCAAGTCCTATTTCGGGTATCGAACCAATGCCACCTTCGACAGATGAAGAACCTTTTTCTGATTCTGGATCTTCATGGATTCCGGACACAGACGAAGAAAATAATATAAAAAGGAAACGTAGTTCTTTAGTAAACATCACTATTTCAGTAGCAAAGAAGAAAAAAAGAGTAAAGAGATTTGAACGAATAAACCCCATTTTGTCGAGTTATTCTGAAGATGAAACAGGTAATATTATAACAACTCGCGCTATTATTGAAACTCCTATTGACCAAGTCTTACCAGTTAACCCTGATAGAAGAATCATGGAAAACAATATCACAATCGATGAGACAACAGATTCAGAAATAGAAACAGGAAATAAGGAAAAAAAAATCTACAGATGGAAAAATTCTAATCAAACAAACTGGAAAAGAAATAAAGAGTTGGAGAAGAAACGAAAATGTTTGCCATATAAAAGTAAAACTGGAAAGTTTCTTGCAGCTAAACTACCTAAAAGTCCTAAATGCAGCCAAAATTGTCGCCAAAAATGTACAGAAAAGTTTACACAAAACGAGCGTGAGGAACTTTGCAAATCCTATTGGTCTGTACAAGATTTTAAGCTCCAAAAAGAGTTTTTGCTTAAGCGCATCATCATTAAGCCAGTGCAGACTACAAGAAAAACTGTACCGATCGACAAACAAAGAAGTTCTAGCAGAGAATACGGTTTCTATAAAAATAAGACTGTATTTGAACGAGTATGCAAAAACTATTTTATGTCCACTCTTTGCATTTCTACTGGTCCAATCGAAACTGCAGTAAAACATGTGGATGATCATGGTGTATTTACAAAAATGGATAATCGTGGCAGACAAGCACCTGCGAACAAAACTCCTGAAGAGCAGATACAAGAGGTAAAAAATCATATTGAAAGTTTTCCTGTAATTGATTCCCATTACTGTAGAAAGAAAACAACCAGGAAATACTTAGAACCTACCTTGTCAATATCAAAAATGTATGATTTGTATGTGCAGAAAATGAAAGAAAGCAATAAAGTGCCAGTAAAATTAAACATTTACAAGAAAGTGTTTGGTACAGAATACAATTTAGCGTTCTATCACCCCAAGAAGGATCAATGTAGCATGTGTAACAATTACAAAAAAGATAAAACCAATGTAAATATTCAAAATGAGTATACTGAACATATAGAGCGAAAAGAGGCATCTTATAGATCTAAAGAGCTGGATAAAAAGAAGTCGGACGAAGATGAATCATATTTGTGTGTCACCATGGACTTGCAAAGTCTACTGCAGATTCCATCGACTGCAGATAGTCTAATGTATTATTCCAGAAAATTAAATTTATATAATTTATCTATTTATGAGTTTAAACCTCCACAGAACGACGCTCACTGTATGATCTGGACGGAAATAAACGGCAAAAGAGGCAGTGTTGAAATAGCATCTGCTATTCATTTATGGATTAAGAATCTCCCCGAGGTTTTAACGCACGTCACCATTTATTCCGACACGTGCTCGGGACAAAACCGAAATCAGTACATAGCAGCATTTTTATTGTACTTAGTACATACGCATGAGACAATCAAAGTATTAGAACAGAAGTATCTAGAAAGTGGTCATAGTTTTATGGAAGTAGATTCAATGCATAGTGCCATAGAAAAAGAAAAAAGGTACACAGACACGTATTCTATAATAGATTGGAAGGGAATTATGCTACGGGCAAGATCAAAAAGACAAAATAAAAATGTAACTCCTTATAATGTAACTGAATTGTCATATCAAGACATGATTGATGTAAAAGCACTTGCTTCGAAAATAATTAAAAACAAAACTATAGCGGAGAATGGGGAGAAAGTGTGCTGGTTAAAAATAAAATGTCTTAGATTTGAAAAGGAATTACCTGGTTTTATTAAATACAGATACGATTACGATGGGCCATATAACTTACTAAATACTCTTTGTAAACCAGGGAGACCGACTAGGAGAACTCCAAACTCTGAAATGCCAACTATAAGTGCTGAAGATCTTCCCCGGGCATATAAACAATGTCTTCCTATAACAAAACAAAAAAAGAAAGACCTTTTACAGCTCTGTAAGAAAAATATAATTCCTAAAGAGCTTCACGGCTGGTACGAAAGTTTACCGTGTTTAAACGAAGACCAGGGTCCACCACATTCCACTGATTCATCTGAAGTCGATGAGTAAGCGTTTTTTTGGCTCCCTGCTCTACATATTGCTGAAAACTAAACTAAACTTTTAAACCCTAACAGCATGAGTAAAATGATTTTACAATAGGGTTTTTACATTGTTAAATTAACGTGATGTTTATTTTTAGAGTCATGCTTTTTAATTAATTTGTTATTTCATTTTAAATAATATTTTTTTTGTTTTATTTGTGATTGGTTTGCTCTTTACTATAGTCTTGGTCAAAGATGACAGAGACTAAGACTACGACGTTTTACGGTACCTATGTTTATGTCTTTTTTACAAGTTTACATTTAAGTATTGATTAGGTACAGTCATTTCAATTGTTAAATAAAATTTATAAATTTAAATTATGTTTTATTTTGTTAAGAAGGTATTTTAGTTAAAAGTAAATTGATATTAGAAGTTGTTGATTGGTGTACTCAATGTACCTGATTAGTGTCATATTATTTTTTGAGTTTTATTTAAGTTGTGTCTTACGAAATACTTTTAGTTGAATTGAGTCGTTTTAAAGTTTTATAATGATTTGTATTGCCTATGCCTTAGGTGCGAACAATCTTAATTTTTTGAGTTTTAATACAGAATAGGATTATAGTAGTACTGTTTTAATTATGTTTTGATTTGATACAAACTTATATTTTTTAGTTCTAATTGATACCTATTTTAAGTTTTTCATAGTTTTACTTACTACTTAAGTAGGTATGTCTTTTGTAATTAGGTCTCTGATTTTAGAGCCATAATATTATTTTTTGGGTTCAAATTATTTTCTGTTTTGATTTGAAAGAATACTTTAAGTTAATTTGTTTCTACTTGTTCTAATTAGTGTAATTTAATTATTTTTTTTAAGTTTGTGGTAAGATAAGTATCTGATTACAAAACACTATTTCTAAATGTTATTGTTGTACTGTTCTATTTCTTTCTTAATATAACTTTATTAATATCATAATACAGCTTTTATTTTATATGAGACCAATAGTAGTTAAAAAATATCAAAGTAATAATAACGTACAAAGCCACTAAATTTTCTATTTAAAAATATTTCGAGTTTGATAAATTCAATAACTGCATTTATTTCACCAAATTTTACTCTACCAAATGTATTTAGCTTGTAGGAAAACTAAATAAATTGCCGAAATAAGTAGCTAATTGTAGTTACGTTATAAATAACAGTTGTGGCAAAATTAAACAACTTGATGTTTTAAGTGTTATTTAGTTATAGTTAAAGATAGAGTTCAGTTTGTTAAAGCATAATGTAAAAGGTAATCAGGTCCACAAAATATAAAATTGCCGACAGTAAAATTGTCTCACATTTTTTAAGAAATGAAAATTAACTGAAAAAAAAACACTAAATCGCGTTTATCTCAGAACTACAAAATCAGAGTTATTTATTTTTCCAACTACGGGGACGATATTAGAACGCAAAAATTACATTTGACAGTCCGCTAAAACGACCTATACAAAACCCTAGTTTTAAAGTAAAACCATCACCTACAAGCTGTGCTCACATTTTATACAAAACTGTCCTATGCTGGCTGGTTTGAAGGAAATTGTAGGAAAATTAATTTAAAACGCGTGTGTGCGTTATGTTTGTATGTTAATTCCAAACAACGTTGATATTACGATTTTTCATGTAAACTTCAAAATAAACGAGTTATTCAATTATCAATAAAATGTAACCATCAGATTAAAGATGGCGGATAACACCACAGGGTGCGAATCCAGAAAACTAAAATATAGATTGTCATGAGTGACCTCCCTTCACCAATGACTTCCGAAGCAAAATTCCTTTTAGAAACACTTCATTTAAAGTAAATAGGTACTTAACTAACTCTTAAATTTAGCGTCAAAAAACTCATCCGCATAGCTGGAAGTGTACCCAAAAGACTGGCAGCATTGCCACGTTGTATGGCAATGCTTATCCTTTGACCAAATTCCTGAATAGAAAAAGTCCTGAGTAATTAAACTTGACTAGCGTTATAGGTAACAAGATGACAAATCCAATTAAAATTGAAATGTAAAATAAATAAAATCTGTCGAATTAAATTTATTTTACATTTGAAAAATAATATCCAGGTTATAAATTATAATAATAAATAACAAATTATATAAATTGCATGAATAGATAACCTTACATACAATATTGTGGGTATACTTAATTAATAATTAATACCTATAAATAAAAAACAAAATTATATCAGTAAATATTATTTATAAAGAAATATTATTAAAGCGGTCTTCCTCTCTCCTACTACCTCTTCTTTATGAAATGTTGTTGTGCCCAAAGGGTCCATTTCTATTTTATTTATTTTGGGTTTCTATTTTAAACACCTGCCACCTGTATACATTATGGAATGCAATAAAGATTTGAGATTCCGTCAATGTTCCTCCCACCGTGTACATTTTTCTAATGAGTGTTTTATATGTATGTTCATGAACAAACAAATAAATAAACGCGACATTTTCAATATGAGGCAGCTATTGACAACCCCAAGCAACTCCAACGAACCGTCTTCACGAGAGCCCTCGACGGAATGCGCGCTATTCAGAGAGACAGATTCGAATCTACAGTTGGATAAAACAGACAAATATTTGTTCAATATCCCGAATATTTACGCAGTATTGAACATGTTAAAATTGAAATAGTATTCTTCGTAACTGAGAGAGGTTTCTGGCTAAATACCACTGCCTAGTTACCACTCTGCTTTACATCCGTGATACCTCACGACCTCAAGTCCAGTTGAAACCAGCGTCAGGCACTAGTTGTCTTGTCTGGCAGTTTCTGCTGATCTGGACCTATTTAGTGCAGCTGCAAGGCATATGATTTTTTTTTATCGTTTTTGGCATGATGGGCTTACAGATGGCTTAATACAAGTCATAGTAATTTATATTCCTCCTACTTAAATCAACAAGCAAATTTTAAAACTACCGTGAGTTACAGTTATTGAATGTTAATTGTATTCATTAAAAAATATGTTAGAAAATTACAATAAATGAGAATACAGTCATGTGAGGATCAAAAGTAATTAACTTAATTCAGGAATATTAAAATAATAAAATTACAGGAATGTCAAAATCTATAAAACATCACAAAACTATTTAAATTGAGTAAATTATTAGTTTTGTTGTTGCTTTTAGTTATTTATGTTTACTTTTGTATTTTTATTTATTATCGTGTGCCTGTATGCCAAATAAATGTTTTCTCTTTTTTTCTTTCTTTTCTTTTATCTAAATAATAACAGCTGCACGGGTCATTCGAAGATTTAGATACGCTTTCTTAGATCGGTCTATGGATGGATGAGTGATTTATAACCTACATAACAAGACCCCTCCATGCCACCTTAAGCCGTTGGTCCCTGCTCTCATTTGTGGTTTGTTGGCAGTCGTTACAAGTAGTCAGAAGCTCAATAGTCTGTCAATCAGTTTAACAAAGGGGTACCGTTTTACCCTTTCACTAGGTTGTGAAGGTCAGTGTTGCTTCATGTGAAACAATCGTAGGTATTCAGTTGCATACATATAAACTGGAAGCCGTCCCCACCATAGTTGGTAAAAGGCTTGACAAATGATAATGATGTATTAGTGAAGGATAGATATGTTAAGGTGCAGCGTAGACAACTATGTATGGCGGACCGTTCGCGCGAACTACTACTATTTTACTGCTTTTAGTGTTTTTTATGGAGTTAGTTGTACCTACCCATTTGTTCTTGTAACAAAGGTTTTTTATAAGTCGATTAAAAATAATAGACAGTGGGGTACGGCCTTTTGGTGCAGCCGTGAGACGTGTCATTTTTGTGTTATTATGCTTTGACTGTGACTGCATCCAGCTGTTGCCAATAAAGGTATTTTTTTTCTTTCCTTAGAAATTTCAATGTACATTTGGTACATACATGGTAAAGTACAGAAACCTGCCGAGCCTACAATACAATTAAAATTCTGTAGGCAACATTTCCAATGCATCACTATCATCCTGCCCGAAATAACTCTAATTTATCCACCCATTTATCACCATGACCTCCTTTTTCTTACTTCACTAGTTACTGTCATCACAATAGTTGCTGTGTCTCACCTGCTTTCTAGCCAAATCATCTATAACATCGACATCAAAAAGTCATATAATGCATTATATCACTCAATCCATCCGTATAATGCATCGGATCTAATATTTAAATAGTGGCTCCTAAGGTCTCCACACAAAGGTTAATGCTGGTACCATTCGTCACCAAACTCTCTTGCTTCCCGTTCTATATTCAATCTAAATCAATATTTGGTTGAAAAAGCAAGGAGTTTTTATGAAGTCTTGTTGATCTCTACAAACTTAATAAAACACGATCGAAACACTGACCACAAACAAAAGCCAAAAAAAATAAAAGAAACACCAACCAACTTTAACTTTTTCAAATTCAAAAAATAAAATAACGGAGAGAGAAACTAAGTGAAAACACTTCACCCAGAAAGACAATAAAATATGTATATAAGAATATTCTGAAACAAGTCTATAAAAGCCGTGTCAGCCCTGTTCGCGCCAATTTCGTCAACATTTCGCGCCAAAATGAGCTATTATGACGCCGAGTTCGCTTCACGTCACTTTAAAAATGTCGTCGACAGCGCTAGATCCTTTGTGACACGAGTTTATTTTGTCTGTTATTTTTCAGGCATTGTTGTTTAAAATCTGTACGTTTAAAACAATTCTTTAGAGCGGTCTTTTTACGATTGCAGCGGCGAAGTTTATTTACCTTGCTGTTACAAATGGAAAGAGACTGTAATGGTGGCTTAGTAAGAAGTGCTCTAATGTTCTATTTTGCTTCCATTGTTTCATTTTATAAAAACTTGAAGATGTAAAGTGGCATAAAAAGCATTGGTACAGCGGAAAGAACGGGTTTGAGAGATTCATTTTGAATTCATAAAGCGATACAAGGCTCCCAGTAGTCGTTCAACAATAATAGACTATTGTTTGTGTCGTCATTAGTCAACAAAACTACTGGACATACATACATGTAATTAATTCTTTATAATGATATGCGAGTACGTACATGATGAGAAGAGCATTATCTAACAACGCTAATTATGATCTGTAGTCGGGTTACTACTTACCGGGAAAACCAATTAATACGTCCAATTTCATCAAGGCGGTATTATACCGACATGAGCATTGATCTCAACCAACATCCGAACAAAAATAGGTTTCGCATCGTAGAAATTAATTGTGGAATCGTCACAGAAGAATCAGTAACAGAAGGTCAACTAAATAAAAAGTGAAAAAAATACACACACATAGAGATTCACGCTAGCGCTATTGTGACTATATAGCAGTGGTGTAAATTCCCTTGTCAAACTAATCTTATAATCCTACTAATATTATTAACGCGAAAGTTTGTGAGTATGGATAGATGGGTGGATGGATGGATGGATGTTTGTTACTCTTTCACGTAAAAACTACTGAATGAATTTCAATAAAATTTGGTATGGAGTTAGCTAACACCCTGGATTAACACATAGGGTACTTTTTATCCCTGTTTTCCTCCGGAAACGGGACCTACTCGGGTGAAACCGCGGGACGTCTACTAGTTCAGTATATATTAATCTTTTTCTCTCTTATACAATGAGAAAGGGAAAGAGATATACAAGAGCTGTCAATTTAGGTTAACCTTCATTTTTTGTTGACATTTCGAAACATGGTGAAATTCAAGAAAAAAAGTAACTTGACGTCTTTTACTTATTTCAGTCTGTTTTTGTTCTTTTCTAGGGCTGTAAAACTCGGTTCTCTTATTTTAGTTTAGATTTTGAACAAAGGAATTGGCACCAGTGACAGTTTGTCGATTTGTTCGAGTTGTTATGCGTTGGTACGTGTCTGTGTGTCCGTCAACTATTTTCGCTCATCGTATAGAGTCGACCTTCTGTACTATTCTGTGACACCGTAGAAATTTATCGCAAAATAAGGTCTGGAACAAAACAATTCTTTGTTAGCATTCGCAAATGAGAAAATAAACTAATGAACGCCCCTCAGCGTCACTCCCTTCTGATTGTTGTTTGACTTCCCTCTTGGCCAAAACACTCCGCGCTTCCTCCAAACAATTCATGATTTCTGTCTAGAAGCTTTTGATTAGTGAAAATGTTGTATTTTCAAAGCTGTGTTGGTACGTGTACCTTCTTAAGTGATGTACTTGATTACTTGTTCAACGAATTGTCGGAATGTTTTCATTGACTTTATGAAGATATTTTAGACTGTTGCCACTAAATTAATTCCGCGATAGCGCAAAAAGCCGAAGAACCTCGAGATTAATATAACATAGACGACAATGTTTACCTAGTTTAATAAAGGAAGTTTTAATATATTCTTTCCTTACCTATAATTTGCTTGCCGTTGGTCAGTTTAGTAAATCATTTAAGCAAACATCTAAGCAGTGATAACGTAATGAAGTAACTTGCGGACTGCCAAATTAAAGGTCTCGAGTTCAAACCCAAGGCACGCACCTGAAAACATTGTAAAGAAACCAGGATGCCTGAGACATATTTTTCGACGGCATGTGATGCCACGAAGGAAAACCCTATTTAAGTAAACTAAACCTGCAGACCGTAAATCGTAGCTTGTAGTAGCAGATCGGTTTAATGAATATATCTTATGTAAAGCGCCCGTGGAAAAGCTATTCAGCGCTCATCACCTGTTTGCGATGCAGCGCGTGAATTATCACATAATAATGGCGTTAAGTCCGCCTCTGTACCATAGTGTGCTTATGTGTTAAAAAATATAAAAAATAGATTTACAATGAATCTGATGCGGTCTTTCCGTCCGATTATAATTTAGGTGTCTTCAAGGCTAGAGTAAATAGGCTCTTAATAAACTAGCGCGCTTCACAATCACTGATTGCATCACTGCTTACCATCAGGTGAGATTGCAGTCAAGCACTGATATATGTATAATACTTATAAGAAAATAAATAAAAAATCATTGTTTAAATGTTGAATAATATTGTCATCAGTTAATATAATACAATTCTCGTGTTACAGTGTTTATTAAAAACTGTTCCAAAACAGCTTGATCGATTCTTATAAAACTATGTGAGTATATTTAGTAGGTCTGAGAATAGGGTGCGAACTAATAAATATTGATTAAAGTAATAAATTGTTTTTCGCTATTAGTTTCATATGTTTAATAGAATTGGCTCTTTGCATTGGCATTGGATGTTTCTTACAGATGGCAGTGTAAGGTAACTTGTGTGACAATGCAACAAGCAATGCGTGACCAGGTCAGCTAGTAGTGTTAATAATAACATACATACATACATAAACTCACGCCTATGGGGGTAGGCAGAAACTACAGAGCGCCATATGCTACGATTCTTACATACCTACTTCTTTTGCTTCGTTTACATTCATACATATTGTCATAAACACACGCCGATTGCGAGTACTACGCACTTGACCTGTCGATGTCCGAAAAGGCACGACTGGCTGTTCACAATGGTGTGCTGGTGCCTACACTACCGTATGGATGTGAATATTGGGCGTGGCAAAAGGACATGATTCCTTGCGTAGTATGTGTGGTGTAACAATGAATGACAGGTTGAGGAATGATGTGATAAAGCAACGTTTAAAGGAAGATGTGGTAACAAAAATTTAAAAGAGTACCTATGCTAAGATGGTTTGGTCGCGCTGAAAGCATGAATGAAAGGCGACTAACGAAGGTTATTTACAAGGCAGATGTAAGTGGGAACGCCGGGAGGGGACGCCCTAGAAGGACATAAATAGACCTTATTGGTGAGGTTCTTCAGAAAGGTCAGGTGCGTAGTACTCGCAACCGGCGTGTGTGTATGACAACATGTATGAATGTTAATAATAAGGAAATATATCCTATACCTATTTAGCTGGGAATATATTACTTTAAGTACGGTTAAGTAAAAGCCGATAACGTTACTGATACCCAAGGGAATAATCAATGTTAGCATGATTCATTAATCTATCAATAGGTAGAGCCAATTCTATTAACCATTAATCAACAATAATTCAATCCATTAGTTACCGTGTTGCTAATTAGACCACCATTTCAATTTCAAGCTGATAATGATAAATTAATGCCTAAGTGCGGTCGGAATATAAATTTATAAAAAGTTCTGTACATGATTCTGTACAGAAATCATGGTATCAGTGTATGTATACCCTCTCAAACAAAAAAATTGACTGATTTGAAAAATAAATCATATCGGTCTTTATACGACCGAAGTCTTAATACCTACACACAAAAAAACAATACATTCAAATGGAGAACATCCTCCTTCTTTGTACATCGGTGGAAAATTAGGAAAAGTCCACGAACATTTAAACGCTGGTACCTAAAAAGATCGGCCTATTCCCAGCAGTGGGTGAAGTCGGGCTGCGGATGATGGTGATGATTAAATAATAACACTATTCGCTTTGATAGCGAATATTTTGTGAAGCCTCAGGCCTCACTCTCAACGTTTACAGGCGCAGTGCGGTGGCGAGGGGAGCGGCGCGTTTCAATGCAGGGACTTATAATTATGCAACAGAGCGATTCTATTAAAAACACCACGTGATAATGTAGGCGAAGTGAAGGTGCGTTGTCATTCCATACTAATGCTAGGTATTGACAGTTCACTTCATTCAAGTATTCACGGCGTGACTTTCGTTCTTTCGACCGGCAGGTCCTGATGAGCGCGTTCCATGTAAATCTATGCAATGAAACACACTTCCACCGCCATCCTGCACCCGTGACTTCAAGACCGACGCCTTAACCTTTCAATCGTGTCAACTAGAGACACAATAGAAAGACAATGACAGCGTGGACACCGGTGTCCTCTTGGGGTTTAACGAATTGAAGAAAATTGCAACCATTTCAACAATTCATTTTGATCACGTGAGCTGCAAACATGACTATTATAGTTTAATTAAAAATATGATGGAACGTAATAATCTTTCCTTCACTAGGACGCGTTGATTGTTTAAGTTCATAAATGATAATGTTGAATTTTATTGTGTCGAGTCGAGTATAATTATGATGTTTTTGTGCGTAGTTGATAATAATAATGAGTTTAGGTATCCAATATACGAGTAAAGGGATGTTTTTAGCGTAAACGAAGAAAAATAGAAGGCGTGAGTTTATGTACCAACACTTCGCTGGCGACCTTGTCCGTGTGTAGTTCATACTTTTCCCTTCAAAGTTTAACATTTCTTGCACCCCTCATAGATACATAATAAATTTGAACATAAAGAAAATCGCCTGTTACTTTCTAAATATTTAGCTTTCTTGTGGTGCAAGAATTTTTCAAATCAGTTTAAGAGTTTTTTAAGATAAATTGCTACAAATAAACATACTAGATATCCTTAACAATTATAGTATCTCTACAAACAAAACATATTTTTTTACTCTTCATTATATTAATATTTCATCAATTTATTTTACATCAATTTCTAACATAAACCCTCTTAAAAGTTTGCACTCGATACTTGGTAAAACTTCTTTGAGAACTCCCATTTACAACATCCCCTACACAAACTATTTTTAGCTGAACGTGAACGTGCCATCATACGTTGCGTTTACACTGGCAACTTTTTAGTAATTATCGTCCGGAAACATTTGACGGAGGTAGCTAAACAAACTAACCCGGTTGGCGTAGGGGCTAAGCATGTCAAAATGTAGGTGAACTGAAGGCAAAAGAAGTTGTCATTTCATACTAATACTCGGCATTGCCAGTTCACTTCACTCAAAATAATTATACTTAATCGACTGGCTGATTGGATTCCCGCAAGAAAAAATATGTGTTTGGTCTAAAGGTAGCTATGCTGGGTATGGCTGTTTGTATATGTGAGTTTGAATGTTTTTCAGTGTCATGATATAGGAAAAACTATAGTGTGGGGCGTAGTGTACTTACTGTTTGATAACAAATATCGTGAATTTTCAATTATGCCTACGATTCTTTTGGTATGTGTTCGGAATAGGTATTACTAATTAATAAATTCCCTGGCAATAACTTTGTTCCATATTATGTGTACCTACTATGAAAAATGCTACATATTGGTGACCCAGTATAAGTATTACTTGATATAGTCGTGACGTTAATTTTAAAGCAACTTTACTTGAAATTGAGCAACTTAAGTTGCCCGTGTACCCGAATCGTCAAGTAGGTATGCGCTAACGTGCTGCTGGGTGCAACGCAAAGATGTTTTGCGGCTAAGTAGATCATGTTTTCAGTTACTTAAGGACTAAAAGTGCTTGACGTCAAATCAATGTACCCATCTTTGCGGTTTTGAGTGCTTAAAAGTTTGAAGATGATGTTTTCCCTCTGTAAATTCCTGATGAGTTTTGGAATGGTGGCTTATGTCATGCGAAGTTTGTATTGAGTCTTAAGTTCAAGTGAAGTTAGAAAGTTATTGGTTGATGTGGATTACACATTTTGGAACACAGACTAGAATATTCTTCGACTTTATCTGGGTTGTACGTTTGATTACCTGTAATTTACGTTTTATATCCACTTAATGTTGGAAGTACTAATATTTGGAGGATGCATCCTCCATTGCAGAACAGTAGATTAAATACATACATACATACATACATAAACTCACGCCTTTTAGAACCCTCCATTCTTACGTATGTAAGAATCGTAGCATATGGCGCTCTGTAGTTTCTGCCTACCCCCATGGGAAAAAGGCGTGAGTTTATGTTGTAGATTAAATACCTTCTTTTTAATACTAGACCATTTGTTCGGTTGAATGTAAAAGATGAAGTAGTGGTACATTTTGAAAAGAGTATATAGGGTGACTGGTAATTAGTGACCGATACTTAAACACGTGATTGTATTCATGATTTCAATAAACTTTCCCAAAAAAAATTTTTTTTTATTCACAATAACTTATAACACAACAACATAACAAACGCTGTTTGAGAAACCCGCGCGCGCGCCTGCGATTGATCACAGTAGGCACGATCTATCAGCTGATAGTCTGATCTCGGAAAGGGCAAAATCTACTAATAGTAAGTAGCCTCACACGCTTTGATCGCCACCCCCACTGCTCCCGTTGTGCAGTACTGTCGTAATTAAATTAATTGAAAGTTAATGAGTAATAAAAAAAGTTTCTTTGGGAATGTTATTCGTATTCATGAGTACAATCACGTATTTAAGTATCGGTCACTAATTACCAGTCACCCTTTATATAATGTTTTATTTAGAGAATGAATGAGAGAGAAAGTGTTTTTAATATCAAGTGCGTATAATGCTCAAAATTGAGATGCGTGGATGATCCAGATGTTTGAATGTAAAAAGAAGTATGTGAGGACAGTTGCAGACAAATACAACCTTTATCGTTTCTATTTCAAATCCTTTTACCACAAACTGCAATAAAGAGATTTCTGTCAGTCTTTCTACCTACATTAACATTAAACTATCGGGTTAACTCTTTAGCTAAATCTATTCTCTATACCTGATAACTCAACTGTAGATCTACGCTGTCGCACTGCAGTCAAATCGAAGTAACTACAAATAAATCTATTTTCAATAAAGTGGTACTTTCTTACCTTGACATACTTTTCTCAAGTAGATCCAGGTTGAGAAGCTTTTACAAGGTTGTGTTCGAGGAAGGCCGCTGCGGTTTTGCTGTCGATAGATGACATGCTGAATTGAATGTGACGGGAACAACTTAGCTTTAAAAACTGGCCGTTGGTACTCCGCGGTTTTTGCTGTATATTATTGTAACTCTTACGGTTTACGCAGCGCGTATCAATATATCGCGCATCAGATGGCAGAACTTTTTCCGACTTATTTGTCATGTAATAATTTATATTTTGGCCAATTTGCACAGTACTTTTATAAATAGATAATAATAATACATAGTAATACATTCGTTTCATCAAGTTTAATATTTAACATTAAATACATGATAATACCTACATACTTATGAATTACCATGCTAAATAATAGATTACGTGTTATTCTGATGTACCTAAGTATTTACCAAGTTTCTTAAGCATCCATTCTATAGCTTTTGCATGAAAGAGTAACAAACATTCATCCTTACAAACTTTTGACATTTTAAAATTATTAAAGAAATAAACTATTTTTAATTTTATTTTTATTTTTTTTATCTGTTTATCTTAGAAAATGTCGTCATGTCCTCGTGGTTAAGGCCTCGTTTCTTATACACAATGTTGTCGGTTATAATCCAGGCAGTAAATGCATATGTATCTGTTTCTATTTCTAGTAGGTAGCCATTAATACGACGGTGTGATGATAACCTGAGACACCACAATATACTTTCATATTCAGCTTATGAATATGTGTATTTCATCATCAATCCAACCCAGTTTTCCTACAATTTCTAGAGCTGCTCTTTTTGTTAACCCGTCAACTTTAACCCAAATTAATTCCCACTTATTATTGCAATGGCGAACCTCACCCAAGTTGCCCTCATCTATAATACAATCAGTCTCCAAAGCGAGTGTGGAATAGAGTTGAACTTTTCTTCCTTCTTCTATTCCGAATGTTTTCAGTACAGTTTCCTACGTGCTGCTGCCTACTTCCAAATTAACTTGTATATTCTTACGAAGCTTCCAGTTTTTTTTTGAATTCCTAATTTCTTTTCTTGCAAATCAAAAACTTGGATCTTTTAAAGCACTTTCAGTGGAAAATACTAAGAGAATATATTATAAACTTTCTGCTTTTGATTCCTCTTGTTGGTTGAGATTTGAAATTAAATAGTTTTATTTAAGTACGTACTTCGGTGGATTTAAGATTTGGATGGACGTTATTGGAAGTAAGATATAAAATTTGAAGATTTAATATAAAAGTTATGATCTCCTTTCACTGCTTCATATTGCTGATTGGAAATGCAGGATTTTTATGTCAAGTGAATTTTCAAGTGAAGCATAGGAGATGAGACATTTTCCGTAGTTTGCGAAATATACATATACTTGGGAGCAAATAAATCGAGCCACTAGCTTTTTTCCGCATTTTGGTTATTATTTTTTATATAATGAAACGCATCGATCCGAAACATATATCGTATTAAAGGTAATTTAAAAACCTTTACAATGAGGCTACTTTTATTGTTAAGACTATAATATAAACCTTTAGGCCCAATAAGGTCCAAATTGTATCCCCTCAGCTCTGAGCAATTCTTTGCATTTAATTCCTTAAAGATATCTATAGGTAAATCGTTTACATAACATGGTAGCATGCATTCCCACGTCCGTGTCCCATAAACATTATTATACTTAAGAACGACAAATGAGGGTAGGTAGGTCAAACTACGCAACGACTGTAACTTTTCGTACTTACGAATATTACTTAAATTATGAAGAAAGAAAGAAAACATATTTATTTGACATTCTTTATTTTTATGGTAGTTTTCCTCTATAAGGGAAGGTTCATATCTGACGGAACATGCGTCGCGTATTATCGGTCGCGTAACGCCAGAACAGACAAATGTATAGAATAACACTTGACCGTTCACACTCAACAGACGATGCGTTAGTGCGTCGAGGTACACTGTCGCAAACGCTCGGCGCATGTTCCGTCAGATATGAACCTTCCCTTACATGTAAGCGTACCTTGTCGAAGACATTTACAATTTGACAAACCCGAGTTATTATCTTGAAATGATTGTATGTTTTATTTTTGTGGGCACAATCGTTTTTAAAATGTAACTGTTTTTAACTTTAACAGTAGAAGAGCGTTTAGTCTGTAATTAAGAGGTCTTTGGTAGACCTGTTGAAAATAACCCAAACCACAGGCTGGTTTTGTTCCTACAATTTTCTTTTTTTTTTACTTAAATGTATACAATAAATTCAGTCCTCGTTTTCAACAATCCACTTAAACCTTCCGTTTAACAACGAACGGCAGGACGAGAAAAAGGGACTGAACAAAAATGTCTCCCGAACTTTGGTCGCTTAGTATTCAAGAAGCATAAAGTAATAAATCTAAAAACATTACTTTGCCGAATTTAAAAATACGTACGACACGTTTCTCACTAATAAAATAAACTTTAAGAAGGCAGTCTGAGTGTTAGGGCTAATGTGCTTAATTTAATTTTGATATTGTCATACCAACTTTTTTATATGGCTTTTTAAAACTCTTAAAGTTTTATTTTAAAGAACTTGAGCAACGCTTACCGAGGTGTATCGGTGGATGAGTGACTATATATTTCATACCATTCGTGAAGGAGAAATCTACATATACTTACTAATTCTTTATTTCCTTTAATCTGTGTCATCGTGTGATCTTTTTGTAAATATTCTGGTGTATATTAAATGACTACTGTAACCAGTGTTTGACTGCAATCCCACCTGATGGTAAGCAGTGATGCAATCAGTGATGATAAAGCGAACTAGTTTTTATAGCTAGAACTATTTCAAGTCGTGTTATTATGCTTACATGGCATAATAACACGAGTTGTGGCTTAATAAGAACAACGGAACGGATCGATCAAAGACCTCATCTTCGCTTGCCGAAGTCCGTCCGTGTATGAGTCTATTTACTACATGCCGAGTCCTTTCCGTACATCAGAAAGCACGCTAAACAGTCGGCCCTGGCTATTATTTGTAGATCACTCAGTTTTGTTTGTTAGTCGGTCATTACGGGTCGTTGGCAACCCTATAGTCTGATAACTAGACATACGCAAGGGTAGTCTAAAAGTATATAAGTCTACTCAGTATTAACCCATATATGCCCAGAACTTTTATTGACTCCGATTTTTGTGATTTTTACATATGTTGATGTTTAGGGACCATAAATAAAGCCTATAATAGTAATTTGTTTTTTTCAGCCCCGAAAGTAGGTTTTTTTCCGTGGGTCGATAATGACCCCATGGGCATATATAGTCTTACACAAGTATAGAATAAAAACTGACGAAATTAAAATACACCATAGGTTAATTAGTCTTTATTAGGTTTTTTTTAGTACTTACTCACATTAGGTAGTTATAGAATTTAACAATAAGACAATTTATTAAAATTATGCATGAAAAGCTGCAAAACATTTGTCGTACAAATTGACGTTACATTTGCGGCACATTTTCACCGTTTTGCTTTTATACAGCGCACATCGCCTTCTGACCTGACCGTGAGTATAATATGTTGAGCTGAATGTTTTCTTTCAGAAACAGGTACATTCGTTCTCACTTGCTGAGTTGGCCCAGGCTAAGATTTTGTCTTACCACATTTCTACAGAGTAGGTAAAGACCGTGCAATAGATCGCCGACATTCCAACGTGTCCACATTTCCCCCGAAAGATGTAGCCAACAAGGTAGCGTTGTTTACAGCGACGTCAAGCGACCACATAAATATACCATTTTTTGCCTCAATCCGGCAATCCGGTAAACATTAGCATCAAGTCTGTCCAGTCCACCCATAAATCGGTTGTATGATGTACAACATTTGGTTGATCGATATCAATTTTCTTTTTGGCGGCAACTGAATATCGGCGTGCCTTTGAACGGGGTGTACTCCAAATTCATTTGACAATATTGTAACAACGCTGTTGTCATTCCATCGCACGTTGCGTTATGTACTACGTCGCGTACGATGGTCACTACCACTGCGTATCCTGGTGGACTGCACATTTGATGAAGAAGGTCCATTATGCGTAGCGATGACCGTTGGTTTCTCAACAGGAAAATGGATGTCGTATAAATGGGTTCACGGTTTTGAGAACTATTACTAGGACTGACTGTTACCTCATCGATAGTGGTTGCATTATGCTCTTCGCGTTGTTGTAACACCAACTCAGCTGGTGCAAGTAGTTGATGGCGATTCAGTCGATTTATGTCAAAACAATACTCTTCACCTGAGTCGCTATCCGATATGGTGCCTTCACAAGGTGGATCTAAGTAAACATCGATGCCCTGAATATTGTTATCGTCATCAAACGCCTCCAGGGCATCGGCTATTTCATTTGCAGAGAGGGCGCAGCGAGACCTAAAACACAAAAAAACACGACATAAAACATGATATGAGCTCACAGGGTCGGTATCGACCCAAAAAAAAATGTTTCTTTTTATAACGAGAAATATATACTTTAGAACAAAAACTACCATCTAAATATCTAAAACACACATTTAACTAACAATTTCAACTATTTGTTTGACAAAATAACATAATATACACAAAATACTTACATTTATAATCGTCCGGTCGCAAACTTTTTAAAAAAAGTAAACAAGTACGAATTTGCACGACTAACTGTCACTTGAAAATATATAAATGAACAGTACAACTTAGATGTGATTTAAAACAGTTCTTTAATCTTGTATAAGGTGGCGCTATTATCAAAATTAATGCAGCAGCTCGCACTCAGGATGCATTTTAAGGATTGGGAGTACTTTGGGTCATTATCGACCCTATGGGCAGATATGGGTGGTTGTAGAGGTCATATAGATAGGTTATGCAGATTACATAGATAGTGGTTTACAGTTATAAAAAAATAAACAACTTTTACACTACGCCATCTAGTCCCGAGCCAGACAGAGCTTGTGCTATGGGTACTAAGCAACTGATAAACATACTTATATATTTCTAAATACATATAAATTATAGATAAAGCTGCATCGACAGTGGAAGTCAAACCCATACAAACATATGTTTGTATGTGGTTGACTTTTCATTCTAGACGATCTTCTCATTATATTTGTAAAGAATCAATAAATAATATTCATAAACAGCAAAGTTATTAGCGTTATCCCAAAAAGTAACTCAATTAATGGAAATAATGTACAGGCTATTCATGAAACAGTAGTATTCATTATTCGTCATCTCTCGCTCGCGTTCGCGTGATCTCGCTCAAGCATGCCCCGCGTCCAACAGCTGTTTTCGTTATTTAAGTTTAACTAAATAGTGGAATTAAAAAATTGAATATGATTTTTTTTACTTTTGATTACGCAAATACGATCAGTAACAGGTACGGATACAGCCCATTTTTTGTACTAATTAAAAAATAGTGGTGTTTAAGTTCACGCCATTTTCCTTGGGGGTAAGCAGAAACTACAGAACGCCACTTACTAAGATTCTTACACTGAATTTTCCTTTTGCTTCATTACTTCCATCTCGCCGGCTGCGAATACTACGCATCTGACCTATCTAAAGGACATCACCAATAAGGTCTAGGAATGTCCTTCTAGAGTCGTTATCGTTTCAGTCGCCTTTCATTCGTACTCTCAACGTGACCCCAAAAATTAACCATTATTATAATGGAACATTGTGGTTTTTAACAATATGGTTGTTACATGAAATAGAGATTACGCGGTTTTAGTCATGTACTAGAACAACATTCAATTTTGCGAATAAAATGTATTTTGTATTGTATTATAAAAAGTGGCAAGTTTGTACAATAATATTTTAATGGTGTATTTAGTTAGCTGCGTTAACTTTACTTTATCTGTATTTTTGTCTCAAAAGTTTAAAATAAGAGGGAATAGACTAAATCAATTTTACATTTCGGAAACAAAGTTTGATAAATCAGAAATGTGCGGATATGGCAATACTGAACTCCATACATTACGGATTTCACTACTAAAATTCGAATACTTTAAGCATTCTTAAACTTCAATGTAAATTTTCTTGCAAATGTAGGAATATATTACAATTTAGCCTAAAGCTATATAGAACCGTAATACAAGCATATATCCTAAGATTTTTATGATACACTACACGTAACCACTTTGGGGGCAGTGCTTCATTTTATTTACTTTTAACGCCCCCCTGCCCTCCCCAAACAGGGAAGTAGTAGGCTTTTAGTTTTACGATGTGGAAAAAGTACGTGTTAACGTCTTTATAAGGGTGTTATAATAGTGATTAAATAAAACACCATATATTGTTTAAGACAATGTATGTAGCTTGGGATTTCGTATTCCATCAAGATTTGCATGGAAAGCTGTGTTTCTTATGTCATCATCTGCGTCATCTGTCTAGCCTTTTTAACCGACTTCAAAAAAGGAGGAGGTTCTATGTTCGTGTGTATGTTTTTTTTTATGTATGCTACCTGATTTCTCCCCCATTTGTGGACCGATTCTCAAAATTCTTTTTTTATTTGAAAGAGTATACTCCTGAGGTAGTCCCATTTTAATTTGGTGAAGATCTGGTGCTGATCTTGGGAGATATACAACGGAACTCTTCAAAAATAGACGGCAAATCTGTCGTGATTGCTGGAATCGCTTAGATGTTTATTGTTTATACAACATCATTATCTCTACTATGTTATGCTTGGTTGCTAGTCTAACCAGATGCAGGTGAATAAATGAATAAATATTTCACAACTTTTTCTCACAACACCATCTAGTCCCAAGCTAAGCTAAGAGCTTGTGTTATTGGTACTAAACAGCTGATATACATACTTATATAGGGTAAGTATCGGTCACTTATTACCAGTCATCCTATATATAATATTTCTAAATACAAAAAATAACTTTTACACAACTCACACTATCACTTATGTACAGACGCCAGCACATCAAGTTACCCCAATGTGTCAAATTTTCCCAATTGAATATGAACCTTATGTTGTTTGACATACAGTTGAAAAACGATCAAAGAAATTTGACACATTGGGGTAACTTGATGTGCTGGCGTCTGTACATATAGCGACTACCAATCTGACCTCCACAACCCAGTTACTGGGTAACACGATACCCCTTGGTTAAGCTAGTTGTCAGTATTCTTAGCTTCGACTAGAATGGTAACGAAGTAGTGAGAAGAAAAACAGCGTAATACAGTAAAGAGAACCTGTATTATTGCTAATCCTATTCTCTTGTAAAAATCATAATGCGATCTAGAAATTTGAACATTTTTATATCTGGTTTTGCTACGTAGCTGCGTAGGTACATAAGGTGGCTTTGATGTATAGACGCCAGCACATCAAGTTACCCCTATGTGTCAAATTTTCGCAATTGAATATGAACCTTCTTCTATTTGCCATAAAGTTGTAAAACGATCAAAGAAATTTGACACATTGGTTTAACTTGAGGTGCTGATGTCTGTACTTATAGTTTAGCTTTACGTCCCGATTTATTTTACTTTGCTTCACTTTAAAAGTAAAAACAAATTATTTCGACTAATGCTGAGATAGTTGCCTTTTCGACCTCGCACAGGTCTTTTTATTACCCGATATTTCGATTTTTGTTGTATATCGTTGGTATGTTTGTTTTAAATACGATCCTGTGCGTCCAAATAAATGATTTTATTCCTTTAAAACAATTCATTTTGACACTCACACTGAAAGCCTACTGTTTTCTCTCTTTAAAACAAAACATGTCACAGAGACTTTGAAAACGCTCGCTGAACGGAAAAAACACATCACAGTTCATTTCGGGCGTTCTTTCATTCATACATTCATTCATTCGCGTATCAATATACTTTCACGAAGGAGAGCAGAATGATGGTCTTGTGACAAAATAACAACACTTATTACGTTTACGGCTCGATCGAAGGTTAAGCTACACGACGAGGTCAGTCGGAGGATAGGTAACCATTCGTTACAGAATAAGACCTGTCCGAGCCTTGGAAAATACGTTGACAGTTTAGTCTCGGCTGCCATTTGTAGATCGTTGACAATAGTTATGAGTATATACAAGTCGAAAGTCTGACCGCTGCCTTATTCTAAACCGTTCGATTGGTTCCCGTGTCGGTAAGGAACCGTTTTCGACAATCTCATTTCCGAGCCGAAGAACTGCCAAAACGCTATTCACAGATCCGAACGGATACGTTTTTTTTTCTAAACGATTGATCATTGTATTTATGGGGAACGCTACAAAATGGTAGTAAATGATCAGCGTGGTAGAAAATTTAAAGTAGTAAATAAAATTGGTTTATTCGAATGTTTCGATCCGTTTAATTATAGACTATACAGCTAGTAATTTAATAGACAGCAAACGGTACTAAATGATTTTATTATTAATCAAACAAACTTTATTTCGAATAAACTTGCTTTGTAAACAGCCGTTTGTCAAACTGGCATTGCCAGTTTGACAGACTTTTTTACTTTTTAAACTTTTTCCGCATAGCCAGTCTGGAAATGCGGAAAAAGTTTTTATTTGAAATAAAACTATGGATTAAAATTTATTTTATTATAACTTTGCTTTAAAAAGGCTAAATGAATGTAAGTATTTGATATCAATACACAAATCTTGCTATTTGCTTATTGTCAAACAATAACACGTACAACTATACGAATAAAAAGTAATTCAAAGTGTAATTATGTAGTTCTACATATTTACACTTTGAATTTATGTAAATGCGAAAGTATCAATGAAATACGGTCAATACAATAATAAAACTTTATTTACTTAAAAGTGCAGTGTTTTAAAGGTTTACAGTGTTTTTATTTCTCTGAAATAACCTGGATTTATGAAAAATAAATCGTTTAAATTTTGTTCGGTATGGCTCCCGATAGCAAACAGCTGTCGGAAAGATTTGAGTCTTCTTATCGAATTTGTACTGTCAAAAAAAAACGGTTTCGGATTTGTGAATTGCGTTTGGATGACAACTTCGACATCTTAGACGTTCGATTCGGTACGGAATCTAGTCGAATGGTTGTGAATAAGCCAGCAGATTAAACAAGGGTTATCGTGTTACCCTGCTGTGGAGGTCAAAAGCATGTAAAACATGGCATTGCACTGTATTCAGCTGTATTTGGTTAGACTGGAAGCTGACTTCAATATATATAATTGGGAAAAAGATTTTAACTTTTGCTGAGAATATTTTGCTAGGTATTCTATGGCTGTATTTTTCGGGATTAAATATAATGACCACCATAAAATGCTTTGATACCCTTAGTTCTTTTACCAAAAATATGAACTTGACACCAGAAAAATGAAAGTCTAAAATAACAATAGTACTAGCTATTTTAGTCAGGACTGCGCTTTGAATTGTATTCGAACACCAAATGTAGTAAATGATCACCAAATCTTAGCGAGAAAATTCATGCACTATTTCCGTGGTACAACGGTGGAATTATGTCCAACTGGTTGGATCACGGGGATAGGATTATCGTGTAAAACAAATGAAATGTATGTAGGAGGTAATATATGGAACTACTGGTTCAAAATGAATAATTCTTTTGTACGGGATTGCTTAAACCCCAAAGAGTTTGCTCCCATAATCAGAACTTGGGGCATCCGGACGTTAGGTTAGTTAGGTTCCTTTAAACCCTGCAGACAGAAATAGGAGCCCCGTCGCCTACGCTTTTTAAATTTCTGCGTTGTTAAATTTGCTTAAATACGATAGCAAGATGTAAAAACTTTGGTTATAATCTTACTTTAATATGCTGGTTTAATTTTGGTGATCATTTACTATTTTTGTGTGCTATTTGTTACTATATCTGGTGGTAAGTTAAACATAAGCCGTATTTTTCCACTGAACACTTTGGGAGCCAGACGTTTTATATTGCATTGCGAAGAGCCTAATCCGAGTCCTAATATCGGAACTTTTTTAATCCGTATATATCTGTAGGCTTATTCTTCAAAACCAATAAAGATCGAGTACCACTTGAATCTACTCGCAATACTCGTACAAGAGATACCGAGTATTGCCCGAGTGGCGTTTGAAATTCAATTTTAGAACATTCTTATTCCTATTTCAAACGCATTTCGGTACACGATGGAAGTTTCGAGTGGCCTCGTTTTTAGTTTGCTCAAGCAAATCCCTGAGGATAGTCCCGCTAGTGATGTAGATCATTCAATATTAGCGTGGGTTGATACTCGATTAATATAATATTAAGTCGCTGTGATTATTCCGTGCTGTAATATAAGTTGGAGTAAAATGTAACAAAAGAATTCAAATAAACTTTTTACTTATGCAAAAAAAAAATTAACTGCAAAGTATGTAATCGTTTCACTTTTACAAAACTTACCATTTGAGTATGCACCTACTCGTAAACGTTGACGTGTAAAAGTACCATTAGTTCAACATTAGCGTTGGTCAATCGATCATTATTTCAAAGCCATTAAATTCATTTGGCACTGAATGTAAGTTAAAGTTAAATGATATAACTGCATTGAACCTATCATGTGAATACGTTTTAATTCCCTTTTTTTCGAAAGGTTTAACTTTAAATTATATTTAACTATATAGATAACACTATTACTCACAACACTATTACTTAGCACACCTTTTGAGATTGCACCTACTCGTAAACGTTCACGTGTAGTTAAATGTCTGAAAAGAATACTTACAAGACACATTAGTTCCTTTAATTTTACTCTATCACCACATCTAAAAATCTTCGATCTATCGGCCGTTGCTTTTCTGCGGGTCTGACATCTCCTGGGACCTCGAGTTTGCCATATTTGATTTGGTTTCACTACATTCATAATGCTCCGTGTGTGATCTACAGCCACCACTGCCCGTTCGATGTCCACACAGAACCGATGGAAAGAAGCAGATTGTTTTGTTTTATTTTTTTATTTATCTTGCTCTACTGGGGCAATTACCATACGGCATTCTAACGCAAGGGTAAATATCTAATTCTATAGAAAAACATGAAAGTATGTATCTTGTTAGTAATATATTATCGACATTATACGCAATTAGTAAAACTAACTAATTATTCGTGAGCTCATCACTAGTGGCACTTATCATGGCCGCCGCGTGGCCAAGCATAGGACTGCACATATCCGTTTAGTTGCGGACTCCGTAATGCCGTTTCCGCGCCATCTTGTTTACCCTGTTGGTCTATTCCTTGTTCCTCGCCTCGTAAACTTACGACTAACTTATTTATCTCAATAGTTTGAACGTCCTTCTGCGTGTATACAGGGTAGAAGGGGTATCAACGCATATCTGGACGCCATGTCGAGTACTCTACATGATTTTGGACGCCCTAGCTTAGAAACTTTTCATCGGTTTTATCCTTTGAATAACATATAGAAGCCGCGTTTAGTACAAACCACGGGCGAAATCGTGTGTCCACTTTAATATCTTTGTGTGCTGCATGTGTTTACTCGCGAGCTATGTTTGACGGAACGTGACTTTTAGACACGGTTCGCAGAGCAAACAAGCGTAGGTACTAGGATTATATGCGTTAAATCATTATTCTAAGGTTTTACCCTTATTTTTATGTTGTTTTTGCAAAATTGTTAAAAACATGAAAATAACCCCTGAGCAAATTTGGCTGAATGTGTGTGTGAAATAAGACCTTTCAGTCCGTGTCCAGAATCATGAATTGAACTCGTAGTGTCCGGATGTGCGTCGATGTCCCTTCCACCCTGTATTTATATTTTCGCGTAAAAGCCTTGGAGCAGTTCTAAACAATGAGATGTTTCTGTTCTTGTAGAAAGTCTTTTAAGGTGTAATAAGGAGTTACTTTGGTTGTAAGGCCTTGTGTTGGTTCGGGAAAAACTTGTATCACAGACTTCAAGACTGGAGTAATGAAATTATTGCTTCGTTTTTAAGCGCTAAACCGAAAAGAGTGGTGTTATAAAATTGTCGTGTGTCTTATGGTCACATAACTCCTAAACGAATGAACCGATTATGGTGCAGTTTGTTTAACTTTAGATGTTGGGAATTGGTAAAAGATGGATCATTCAGTCTTTTTGTCTGTTACGTCAATTTCACTAAGTAAATTTTAGTAAATCAGTTTTTTGTGTTACTTAATTTGTACTCGTCTATAGATACTATTATTATAAAGAGGAAAAGTTTGATTGTTTGTTTGTTTGCATTGAATAGGCTCCGAACTTACTGGACTGATTTATAAAATATTTCACCGTTGGGAAGTTACACTATCCCCAGGTGACATAGGCTACTTTTTATCCCTGTATTCCCACGGGAACGGGAACTACGCGGGTGAAACCGCGTGACGTATGCTAGTCGTATTATAAAGATTTTTTGTTTGTTTGTTTGTACCGAAAAAACACAGAGACTGCTAGACTGATTTTAACCGTTCTCAAGACTAGACTGATTTTAAGTTTCTGTCTTCACCATTAGAAAGCATACGTACTAGTAGTGAGGGGTCAATTTTCTTAAGAGAGAAGCCTAGAAAAAATAAGAAAGTATTTGTATAACTATTTCTTGTCTGTATTGAAGTCATCGGTCTACCTACCAACCATCCTGTATACCTTTGGTGTGAATACCTTATATTTGGCAATACCAGAGTCTGGCTGCTATTAGTCAATAGTGGTGGAGTTGCTCTTCCAAACCTCCAAAGGGAATCCGATAGGAATCGAGTTGTATGGACACTTCGCCACAGATACATACATATTATAGAAAGCATGCATACATATTATGAGGAAGTAAGAAAGAAAAAGAAAGAAAATTGTGTTTATTTGGCAAAAAAACCTTAAAAATTAACAAAACTGATTCAATACAATTCAAGTTAATAATGCCAAAAGGGCCTCAGCTCAGCATAATTCCAGATGGCAACACAATGTGTACCACCTGACGCTGATTTTCAGCTGCTGCCCACGAGTGCCATACGCTCGAAAATATAAACAAACACACTTTAAAATTTTAAAATAGTTTGCAAAAAATAAAATAAAAAACCTACTAAAATAAAATGTTGCGACTCTAATGAAAAAGAACAAAATGCCAATAATAATTATAACAGTAACAAAGGTAAAAGTATACTTTATTGGCTATCATTTATTTTCAACACTACGAGGGGTGAAAGTGGACTTACCATTTCTACCCCTCGTAGTATGGAAGCGGGTGAATAGTATGAAATAGATTCGGACGTTATCAATGAAGTATTTTTGGTTCTAGTAAAACTATAGTACATACAAAGGTATACAAGTTCTTTAGTTTTCAGCACATGTGCATTGTGCATATATTGGAAACTTTAAATCAGTAATGTCTAAACTATTTGACCCCTACTAAAATGATCAATTTTATAATTTTAATTTTATTGTTTTGTTGTAATTATTTTTGTATTTTTGTATATTGTTGTTTTTTGGATTTTTTGTGTCATTACGCGGCAGTGTGTGAGTATACTTTGTTCCACATTATTATTTACACAAACTCTAGACGTGGAGACTTGTAATTGGCTGTCAGATAACCTAACTGTTACTTATTTCCATTGTATTTAGCTGTAAGTCTTCCAAAGTCGTTAAATAAATAACTAAATAAATATTTTTGATTTGTAGATCTTTAGCGGTCGTTACGAGTAGCCTTTGACAACCAGTCTAACCGATAGGTCCCATGGTGACCCATCCATGAATCGACTGCGGTATCCATAGCTTAACTGTCGGTCGAACCGTGTGGCTGTTAGTATTTAACCACGAGCCCCGTTGTTGGGCTGGTGATCGGTTTACTTACTAAATTAAATAACGTACGTGTGTGTAAGCCTGGTGTTCTGTGAGTGTAACTATGCCTACTGTTCCATGTTAGTTTTATTAACCGACTTCAAAAAAAGGAGGAGGTTCTCAATTCAGTTGTAATTTTTTTTTTTTTTAGGGTTTGTTACCTCAGTACTCCGTCATTTATGGACCGATTTTCAAAATTCTTTTTTTGTTTGATAGGGTATACTAACAGATTGGTCTCATTTGTATCAAAACTCATATCTGATGAGGGGTCTTCGAGGAATTGAAGGAACTCCTCAAAAAATATAGGCACACATGCACCGATTTCAGCATTTTTAGTAACAAATCAAGCATTTTCATTTAGATAGTATTTAGTGCGTTGAAGAGTTCCGTTGCCTGTCTTCTTCATCAGTTTTTCTTCACCAAATGTGGTGAAGAAAAACTGATGAAGAAGACAGGCAACGGAACTCTTCAACGCATAACAGCAAATTATTCGCGATTGCTATAGTCAGATGTTTATGCTGAGCTTTTGTATTTCCACAACATAACATTACGCCATTCTTTTTTAAAAGGGGCCGGCAGAGATGTACAGATTAATGTTTAGAGATAGAACTTCTTTAGCAATTGTTATCCAATTTCAATGATTCTTTCAAGTTTTGAAAGACTTTCTTTACATACAAAGAAACTAAAAATTACAAAATAAAAACTTTTTTACAAAAAAAACAACCGATTTTTTTAAAAAAAACTAACAGGTGAAAAATAACTCCAGTTTCGGAAGTCGGTGGCCAATAGTGATCAAAACAAAACCACCAAAGCCACAGACTTCCGAAACTGGAGTTATTTTTCACCTGTTAGTTTTTTTTAAGAAGTCGGTTGTTTTTTTTTTGGTTTAGTTTTTACCGTAATTACTCAATACGCAATATCTTTATTGATTATGATCCATATGTATTCTTAGGTGGTAGGTATATAAATGAGATCATTATGGACCCTGTAGGGCACAGCAAAAATGATAGGAGAGAGGAAGCCTTGCATAACGTGATCATTTCATTGTCATAGAAGAATGATTTAAATTTTGAGATCATGATGAAATTAACTATCCTCAAATATTTTGTGTTTATTAAAATTCCATTTATTAATTTGACATTACCCTCGATATTATTAATTTATTGTACAGACGCCAGCACATCAACCTACCCCAAACTGTAAAAAAATCCTGTTTAACATAAAGTTGAAAAACGATCAAAGAAATTTGACACATTGGGGTGGATTGATTTGCTGGCCTCTGTTCATACAACTGTGTCTAAGTTACTTAGTGTAATTGGCGTTGTACCGCATTAAGTAACTATTAAATAAATAAACGTACTTCCAAAACTCATATTTTAATACACAAAATATAGAATGTGGTAGATAGTCGTCGTTTTACTCGTAAATTAGCAGCATAGGCTCCAGTTACGTTTGCAGCTTGATTTATAGACTCTGGGGACGGTGCGTCCTGAATGTGGTCCAAGCTGAAATGTTATCGGCAATGGACTCGTGATAAACGCATATTTATGTTTAATTAGGAAATTATAATGGTATAATGCGCGCGGGTAATATATTCGAGAGTTTCAACCGCCGTCAAAGATGGGTATGCATGTACAGACGCCAGCACATCAAGTTACCCCAATGTTTCAATTCTTTGATCGCTTTTCAACTTTATGACAAACAGAATAAGGTTCATATTCAATTGGGAAAATTGGGGTAACTTGATGTGCTGGCGTCTGTACATGTCTGATATGTAAGACGATGTGTGTGATGTCGACTCGTGTTCTGCTATGTGTTTTGGTGTGAGTGAGTGTGGGCGGGTAAATATTCGAACGTTTCCACCATTTCATTGTTGTGTGTCGAATATTTTCTTGTAATCTAGATGAGGGACTAAAAACTAAAATTTTGTCGAATATCCCATTGTTCAGTGGTCGATGGAGTGCCCAATAGGGCGCACTGTTCGTATTCTAGTGCTTTTTTAAATAAATTTCACGCGTACCTCTTATTACTTGCACAAGCTGGCTGTACGTCACAGTTTTTATTTTCAATCTAACAAGTGCTATAAAAAGCCTCCGCCATTTTTTCCAAAGATAACTTAGTTGTGGGTAGTTCCAAGTTTTAAATAGATTATATACTTTGCTAGCCAGTTTGTTTCAGATAAAAAAAATAATACTGTATTTTCCTTAACGGGGCTCGCAACTCTTGGATAACTTAATAAAGAAGTGAAACAGGGGTTCCGAAGTATTGACAGTTTTATGCAGGGATTATACAAGTTGCGTAATCCAGGCCAATAATTTTGTACCTACCTAAACTCGCTTTTTTTAAGGAAATTTTATGGCTTAGCTGGATTTAGAGATAATCCAGTTTTATGGAGTGAAAAGTTTTCAATATTAAAAACTGGTCAAGTAAGATTCGGGCACATACACAAACAAAAATACCGTAGGCAGATTAAAAATTAAATTTGAACCAAAAGAACCTAAGCAAATCCCGTTTTCTCTATCGAATTCCGCGAATCGAACCCAAGATATCATATTCGGCGGTAGCTTTTCTAATCAAGGGAACAACCAGGCAGGGTGTAGTAAATATCATTAACACACTACTTTTAATTTTCTCTCTCACTAATAATTAACGCTAACTTCAACACGGAAGTTATTTAATAGCTTCCTAAAAAACATAACTACATCACAATTAAAGTCGATGAGTGACGACCAATCATACTAATTAAAATATTATTTATTATGTTTGAACATGAGTTTAACATTGTTGTAGTTCATTTTTAGACTATGTATGTATGTTTCACTAACTCGAAAAAGGATATAACTTATCACATCTACATGTCTGAGACTAATTTCACTTTAAAAATACTGTATAAATAAATAAATGTCAAAGCTTGATAACATATTATATTGTTAAATCCATTTTCTATAATAAAGAAGGTTAGCAGTCTAGCTTTAAAAAAAGTAATATTAAAAAAGGGCTAATAACAAGCTTCCACATTATAGGAGTTAAGTCCATCCAAAGATTGTCCGCAAGAGATCGCTTTTACCGACAAGGCTTCCCATTTTTTCACCGTTTGTAGCCCTTAAAGTTATAATTTGTTAGTTTTTATGGTGTACAATAAAGAGTATTCTATTCTATTCTAAAGTAGAAAAAAAAGAAAAATAAGTCTTAATAAAAATAAAACTTGACTTTTGACTTTACATACAGTGCTTCGCTTTACCTACTAATAAGTATATATTTTTTTATAGAAAGAAAGAAAGACCACCATACCTTATAATATTATAGCACCTACCTATCAATCCAAAAATTAAAATCCTCTGTCTTCATGAGTACCGTCAGTCGAGAAGTTTAACCAAAAAATAACACATTGTCCAATGAAGAAAGTTTATTCAGAAAGAAAATGTAGATCCGTTGGCGTCGCGCCAAGAGGCAGATAATCTCTTTGAGAAGTTGGTGTGACGGCAATATTTTTTTCACTGCTAGCAACACTATCTAAAGTGAAGAGTGAAGAGGTTTTATTTCCGTTAAAATGTGCTATGGAGGACGTTGATATAACTTCCACTTAATATAAAGAATTTGGATTTTGTAGATTAAGTCTTATCTTACCTTTAAAAAGATAAAAATAATTAAATAAAAGAAAATATACGGATGGAATAGAATATAATAAAATAATCTTTATTGTACACCATAAAAACTAACAAATTATAATATAAGGGCTACGTGGGATGAAACAATGGGCGGCCCTATCGCTAAAAGGAAAAAAATAATTAAACAGTAAAAATAGTAATTTATTTGTTTAACATGAGTAGATTGCAATACAAATAGATGCAATTGCGGTAAATATTTATAAGTAAATGCTACATGCTATACCATAGTAGGTGTACAAATCTTTCAGGTTTTTACATAGTCATTAAACATTTATAATTATAAAACATTAAATTGTATGTACCATTGGAGTTGGTCACAAATTACAGAGGTTAAAATTTATCAGTTAAGTCAACAGTCCGTGCTATAGTAACATTTAATGGTTAAAGTTTTCATCTTTGTCCTAATTAAAGATGTATTGAATTGTTTAATGCCCTTTGGTAGTTTATTATAAAACATATTTTAGGAGCCATACAGGATTATACTGCGTTTTATTACTGTTAATAAAATAAGCCTTTATTACTTTTACTCTTTACAATCCTAATATTGCATGTTGTACTAAACACTATTTACATTAATACTTGTGTAATTGTGGTCTTTATAGTTTACCGATAAAATCGATTTAATTTTAAGCTGCAGTAGCTTCCTGCGTGGATCCCAAAACCCTAATTAAAGTCAGACAGTAAAAATAGTCGTGCTTATCACACTTATATTGGGTGACTGGTAATTAGTGACCGATACTTAAACACGCGAATGTACTCATGAATACCTACGAATAACTTTCCCAAAGAAACTTTTTTTATACTCATTAACTTTCAATTAATTCAATTACGTCAGTACTGCACAACTGGAGCGGTGGCGGTGGCGGGGGAGCGTGTGACGCTACGACTACTACTAGATTTTGCCCTTCCCGAGGTCAGACTATCAGCTGATAGATCGTGCAGATTTGTGCCTACTATGATCGATCACAGGCGCTCGGGAATTTCAAACAGTGTTTTTGTTATTTTATTGTATTATAATTTATAGTGTGTAAAAAAAAAGTTTCTTTGGGAAAGTTTATTGAAATCATGAATACAATCACGTGTTTAAGTATCGGTCACTAACTACCAGTCACCCTATATAAGTCTTGGGTGCAATTCGAAACCACGACCCCCGGCATAGCTGTCTGGGCCATTAGCCATTACATCAACAGGTCAGTCAAAGCTGATATGGATAAAATATCAATTGAGTTAAATTATTACCTTCTACTACTACCACTCAAATACTTACTACCTGTTCTAGTATTGTATGTGACAAAAAAACACGCAGCGCAGTACTTCAGTTAAAAATTATGTTTTTTTTTTATCTTTCAAAATCAACGCATTTCCGTAAGATAGTTAGGTTCGGTAGTTAGGTTCGCTATATGATAGGTATGGTAAGTTAGGTTAGGTTATATGGATATATACGTTGTCATTCTCATTCTATCTACTTAGAAAAGGTTTACAGAGCACATTAGAGACTAGCTAAATAAAATGTGGTAGTAATTATTATTGTTCTGGATTCATTTGTTTTTTTCTTATTTTTATGTATTGTATTTATTATTATAATCAAATTCTCGTGTCACAGTGTTACTTAGGGGTCATTTGTATGAAGTAATCGTTCCAACGTGTACAGTATTTCCCTTTATTTCTTTTGTAAGGTACCATTCATTTGACTGGCCTGTTGGTCTAGTAGTTAGTGACCCTGACTGCTATGCCGGTGGTCGTGGGTTCGATTCCCACCCAGGACAAATGTTTGTATGATGAGCACGATCATTTGTTCTGTGTCTGGGTGTAATTTATATAAAATAAGTATGTATTTAGAAATACATAAGTTTGTTTATCAGCTGTTTAGTTCCCATAACACAAGCTCTCAAGCTTAACTTGGGACTAAATGGTGTTGAGTGAAAAAGTTGTGGAATATTTATTGATTTTATTTATTTATTCAGTTATTACGTTGGTCCATTTTTCTTTCGCATACAGATAGTTGACCTTTATTTATTAATTAAAACCATAGTCATGGCTGAGGGTCGGAACTTTTTGAACGTCAATACACATAAGGCAGTCCCCCAAAACGCCCGCTCATCGCTATTTTCTAGTATTTTTGCTGGGAAATGGCGGAAAATACTCCCTAACAATAAAAAGAAATAAATATAACATATACAATTATACATGATGCAGTTTCGAATAGATTAGCGTCCTCGTGCTCGACGTTGGTGTTTGCTTCGTTATTTTTTATCAATCGACACTGGCGCTATCTCCAGAGTCAATCAGCTCCAACATAAACGAACGCACTACTAATATATACAACAAGTCTATGACGCTTGAAATAAGCGTACATTATTTACACATTATAATATTATTTGTGCAGTAAATAAAGCCACTTGACATTAACAAATAATGAAATAAAAGAATAGATAGAATAGAATAAGAATAGAATAGAATAATCTTTATTGTAAACCATAAAAACTTACAAATTATAATATAAATGCTACATAGGGTGATGCAATAGGCGGCCTTATCTCTAAAAGCAAAAATAATTAAAAAGGAATAATAGTAATTTATTTGCTTAACATTCATGAGTAGATTGCGATGTACAAATTAATAGAAAATTAAGATAGCGATAACTACCGTTAGCGTTAGTTTTTAGTCCGCTTTTTCCTGTATTGTAATAGGAAAAAAAAGCTTAGTAACAAAAAAAATAATAAACCACAGTGATTGTAATTTAGTGGTAGAACATTACGCCCTTTTTATTTATTGAAGCTAATAAAACTAAGGATACTTTTGTAACTGTTAGAAACGTTGGCAACGCATTGAATTGTTTTTTAGTCCAAAATCATCTAATATAATGTAGTTAAAAAATATCTCCTTTAATAACCGTTTATAAATTAAGTGGCATTACAATTTCCCGTTACGATTATTAAGATATTTCGGCTAAACATTACGAAGCTTATAAAATTAATCTTTGGTAACCGACTCAAATGAAATTATACTAAAAGGCACTACGAAACTTAATTACATTCCATTAATATCCATTTCGTTAACAAGCCTGAAAGTTCGCTAGTCGATACAGATCAGTGATTTGTGCTTCGAGGAATTGAGACCAAGGAAATTGCCTTATTAAAAGTCCTTGGCAAAATATCTCAGGGAGACCTAACTTCATAAATCAATCACAAAGAGTTTTCAACTATTTAAGGAGTCGCGAACTGGCAAAAATTTATCCAAGCTACACTTAATCAAAGGATTCGAGTTCGAACCCAAGGCATGCACATCTGACATTTCAGATTCATGTGCGTTTTATAATTCTGTGACCCTAGTGAAAAGGAGTATAATTCCAATTTTGTCGAAAATGAATTGTGTACCAAAGTGATCACAAAACCGACTTTTACAGTTTTTTTTGGTGTCAGTTGGACCCTTTTACACAAAGTAACTTTCTTATTTTTAGAGATAGATTAGATCTGTCTTCACCAAACGATAGAGCATTTTTTTCTGATCACTTTGGTACACTTAACTCATTTTCGACAAAATTGGACTTATACCCCTTTTTACTAGGGCCACATAATTATCATTTGTTTTGAAAACGGTGAAGGAAAACATTGTGACGAATCCGTCTTGCCTGGGAGATTTTTCAGTGGCCCATGGACGGAATAAAAACTCTGATACCAGGTTATTTACTAACCGCACGAATAGAAGATATCAACAACAATGGGCTATTTAACAAAGTTTTAGTTTCTACTTAAAAAAGCATACTACTCGATTAAGGAATGTTTAGAAGACAAATTGATTGGTCCATAATAACGCAAAAAAAAAAAAAATTCTAAATGAGAATGTGTAAAAAAGTAGGTACTTACTTACTACTAATTTGTTACAGTGTTAAGATACTTAACCAATGTTAAAATTTGTATACCTTGCAAGGTGAAACATAGTGTTGCACATAGAATTTGATATTGTCACCAAGTCATATACTTTTTACCTATGTTATACAAATAAATTACTTTGACTTTGACTTTGACTTTAGTCCCTCATCTAGATTACAAGAAAATATTCGACACATATTTTTTCTTTTTTCACTTAATCACAAAATAACGGCGACACATTTAGTCAAAATGTCGCATGACGTCACCAGCCAGTACAATGTATACTAGATAATAACGTTACAAGCCCCCCCTCTCCACAACTTTAATGCGCTTAATACATAACGTCACGCCTGTAATCCCCGAAGGGCTAGGCAGAGGTGTACCTACACCCACATTTCGCCAGTTATGTTTAAGTCCCATGTAATAGGGGGCGAGCCTATTGCCATCAATCGGGCACGAATCCAGACTCCGGGCTGCTACTGAGAAATTCCAGATGGAAAAACTCAATAACACTTTGCCCGACCCGGGAATCGAACCCGGGACCTCATGCTCAGCAGTAGCGCTTGCGTCCACTAGACCAACGAGGCGCTTAATCTAAGCAGTTTTCCAACAATTTGAAAAAGAAAAAAATATGTGTCGAATATTTTCTTGTAATCTATATGAGGGATTAAAAACTAAAAAAAAAACAAATAGCCAATTCTCAAAACAATTAATTCCCGCCTTGTACTTTCACTTATATATCATTTGCCGGTTCTTCGTTCATATATACTTATTTATACGAAACTCTCGTGTCACAGTGTTCAGTAAGAAAACTCCTCCGTATCGGCTTGTCCGATTAAGTTTTGTTGGTATATTTAGTAGGTCTGAGAACAACACGTAAACTAAAAAGAGTTAATTAATACTAAAAAATTGATAAGCCGAAACAAAGTTACGGGGCAGCTAGTATATTTATAAAAATGAACTGGTTCCTCATACTAAAGCACTTTTACAACGTCATTGTCAATGTCCTTTCGATTTAGGTTAAAAATATAAGCCAATAAGGACATATAAAAACATTGCTTACTCTGTCTCAAACTAATGTCATAGTAGACTATAGAACCCTGAAAACATCACAACAAAAATTCCTCGACCATTTCCCCATCAAAATATGCTTCAGTAAACCGTAAAGTTTAGTTTAAAGTCCCCAAGTAGCGACGACGGACTGTCGACTCAATTTCGTGAGCCGTCGAGTGTGGAGCGACAAAGGATATGCGAAACAGAAGGTCAGCTTCATAGATCCGGGCTAAAACCAGGCGTGTACAGTTTTCCCAATTTAAAGAAAACAAATGTTCCCAGTGGGGACGAGGCTTAACGGAACTACAGGGTTGATAATTGTTTACCTGTAAAAATCGAGTTGCGCTGCGCCTCGCCAGATGTGCCCTAAGAGCTAGAAAAACACTCTAATAAACATTCGGTTTTGGAAACAACTTTACAACTTTCACTTTATAGGACCAACTCGGAAATCCCGAAAACAATCAGCCGTAAGTGGCTTACAATGGTTTGATACGCGGTCAAAATGTATGAAACCGCAGATTTTTATCGAGGTTTCCGAGTTGGTTCCATAGCCAAAACCTTCTATGTTCATGGGTAGAACACCCCGTAATTTTGTCCAGTGCCTAAAAACACTGAACAGCAAGTTTATATGCTATAACCTGCGAAACGCCGCATCCAATTTCAAGAATTCTTTCGCTGATAGGAAGCAATTTTACTGACGAGAGCTTTAAGAGACGGATAAACTTTATAGTATAGTAAACCTCCATGGAAACAAAATCGCGGGCAAAAACCAGTCGCTAATGACGCTAGAAGCTTACCTTCTGCACCTTTCTATATAGTGAAAGAGCTGCGAGCCAAAGTGTTTCCGTATAGGTAATCCGCTGAGCTTCCCGACTGTTCTGCCGTTATTTATGTCTGTCGATAGGCTGAATCGGAGCTTATGTGGGCAAAAGTGTCCAAACTAACCGGGGTTAAGTTTGTGGAAACCGTCAAAGTTAAAGGTTTTGTAGTTGGGGAGAGATTATTTTTTAAATTTGTGTAAAAATAGTAAACAGGGTTTTTGTTTGCATCGATTAAGTGATCGGTTGATTCCTTTAGAAGGGATGGTTGTTAACCCTTTGACAGTCACCTAGGTTAAAGATAAGGGTGGTACTGACAACAGCAGTTTTTATTCTTAGTACAGACGCCAGCACATCAAGTTACCCCAATGTGTTAAATTTTCCCAATTGAATATACAAAACACACAAAGATGAAAAACCATTAAAAAAAATTTGACACATTGGGGTAACTTGATGTGCTGGCGTCTGTACATCGTCCTCATATATAATCTGATTAATGATTAATGTATTTTAAAATCTATTTTAATTGACCCACTTAACTCTTCCTTCTCCATACGAAACTACCTTTTCATTTTACCATATTTAGCTTTGAAATTGCAAAAATTGTTTTGCTCGTGACAATTTTATTATAATATTATTATGTAGGTACCCAGTGAATATTCTAAATACCATTAGGTATTTAGAATATTCACTGGGTTAAAAAAAAAGGTCGCTCCTTGACATGAAAAGTTCCACTCATTTTTTTCAATAACTGGTTAATCTGTTTATCTCAAAGTTATAATAGTGACAAATACTATAATCAAGCAACGAAAGCACATGAAATTGGGAAAACATCAATGATATTATAAGTAAAAACGTGTAGATAGGTTACCTAAACAACATTCGATCTTCAAAAACGGCACACTAACGCACGCACGCGTCCGTTGACAGCGCGACGCGACACTGAGGTCAAGTTGTGTGGCAAGAAAAATAATGAATTATTATGGTTAAATGCAGATACATTGAGATAAGGCTAGGCTACCTATGATTTAAAACAATAAAGGCTTAAAGCACTTCCAAACATTTGCAAGAACTGTTAAAAAAATCGTTTACGAGCGGACTATAAAAAAGAGTCTTTCGACCACATCGCTAACAAGCAAGAATATAACCCTTATCTTCAGCGGTCACGCTGACCCAAATCGCAATAAAAATCCGCCGCTTATTGAGGGGTTAACAGATAAATAGATAGCCATAAATCGTTCCGATTCCGAGTCGCATGCGTCCTTCCCGTTCAGTAGATTAAGGACCCAAGGGCATACCTACGCTTAATACAATTCCAAGTCACTCGAAACGAGCCCACCTAAAGCCTGTTACACATGTCCCAATTTACCGCGAGTGTAAGGTAGTTTGGACGGCATAATTTGATCATACGGACTGCATGTTAATGCTTTGGGTTGGAAAAAGTAGTCGTCAAAGAAAGAAACCCAACAAAAAGCGTGTGTGAACACGCGTTCGAAGTTATTCTTCTTTGGCGTAATAATAGAAACAAACTAAAATGTTGACTATAGCTAACTTCAGGGTGTCGGTTTTAGGCGATTATCACACTGCCCCGCATCACGCTGCTTGTTGCGTATTTCTGAACTGAATTGAACGCGCGTGGATGCATTTTCTGTGTGTTGGACTGTGCGTGTTTTCTATACAAACGGAGATACTTACAAGAAACGTTAAAACACGCATTCACGCGCTACGCTGCGTGGTGCGTGGCAGTGTGTTAATCGCCTTACGTGACGGCGCGGTGGGCGCGCGCATAATAATTTACTCTCATAATTTTTCCCTAATACGCCAAAAAAATATTACTTAAAAAAAAAAATATTTACCGACTTACAAAAAAGAAGGAATTTCGCAATTTGGTGGTTTATTTTCTTAAGTGTGTTACTTCAGAACTCCGTTATTCATGGACTGATTTGGGTTTATTTTGAGGTAGTACTTTCTATTCCTATTATCCCATGTGAATGTTATCGGTATAATTATGTTTAGTAGTTTGGTTTTATTTCATCATTAATCATAAACAAAAAGCTTATTTTTCTTTTATATAGGGTGACTGGTAATTAGTGACCGATACTTAAACACGTGATGGTACTCATGAATACGAATAACTTTCCCAAAGAACCTTTTTTTTTATACTCATTAACTTTCAACTAATTTTATTACGTCAGTACTGCACAACGGGAGAGGTGGGGGTGGCGGGGGAGCGTGTGACGCTACTACTACTTGTAGATTTTGCCCTTCCCAAGGTCAGACTATCACCTTATAGATCGTGCCGATTCGTGCCTATTGTGATCTATCACAGGCGTGCACGCGGGAATTCCAAACAGCGATTTTGTTATTTTATAGTGTTATAGTATATAAATAAGTTTCGGGAAAGTTTATTGAAATCATGAATACAATCACGTGTTTAAGTATCGTTCACTAATTACCAGTCACCCTATAGAAAAAAACAAACTTCATGAAAATAAAAACACTTAAACATTTGTTTATTAATTTACATTCCTACTTACATCTAACATGACAGCCGGGAACAATGGCACAACGTGTTTTTCAAGACACCAAGGAGTCTTTATATTATAATGAATGTTCACCCATTTAAGGCCCGACCTCATCAAACGTAGCTTAATTTTCGATCGACCCATGCGGCAATAGTTTCGACATCTTGTTAGTATCAAACAATATTATACTAGCGTAAAAATCCTCCCCAAAGTTTTGTGTGGTGCATAAAATCCGCTGTCTTTTCGAATATCCTTTGAAAGACAATCAATACACTCTACATAGAGTATGTTGGCACTGTTCAAAGTCACGTTTTGTAATATGTTGCTGTTCTAAAAGATTGAAAGTGCATCAGTGTTGACAGTTTCAAAGCGCTCACAAAGTGCTTTGAAAATTGCTTTTTCTTGCCTTTTAGCTATCATAACATCTGCGGTAGACAATAGACCGCTGAGTAATTAGTTTGGTCTTGATGTGTTTATATTTAATAAAATTTACGTACTTTTACGTAACAACCTCTTTGAAATACCTTCTTTTTTATATATCTTGCGTCCACGATATTTTCTGGTGAAAACCATTTTATAAATGAAGTTTAGCTTATTTGATATGAATGCACTTTTGTGATGTTATCAAAGTTATTAGTAATGTTCAATAGAGGCGTGCTGGCCTCAAGCTATCCTAATGTGTCAAATTTCTTTCATAGTTTTTATTCTTTGTTTTTTTTTTGTTTTTGTTTATGTTCATTTGGGAAAAAAATGTCAGTTTGGTGTAGTTTGATGTGCTGGTCTGCGTATTAAATAGCACGAGTAATAATATTGTTACCATCACAATGGGGCTCAAAATATGACTTATGTACGTCGATCTGTTAATAAGAAAACTTTTAATCTATAAAACATTTGGTTCGGCAACCTTCGAAATTTAAAACAAAAAAAAAACAAAATTTAAAACTGTATTGCCAGCCATTGACGGTCACACGGGTTAAAAAATTTTAGAGCAGGCTACACAATTTACCGTCCTTCTTTTGGATGCGAGGCAGCCTTTGTGGGTCTCATCTGTCCCATGCTTTTGACGAGCCCGTCAGTGTTGGGCGAAGGTAGGAGATTGTAAAAAATGGAGGTTTGTGTATGATGAATATGCAGCAGGCAAAGGTTGTTTTTGTCATGTTTACCGAGTTGCATATTGATGAAAAATTAATTTGTTGTTGGGCTTTTTATGCTTTCTACGGGCTTACAAAGAGTTTATAAAAAAATGGTATCCGCATAGCGCAATCTACCTTAGATTGAACTTTACAGATACCATTTTTTATACCATTTTTTCATTTTTTGCAGATGCCTAGCTCTGTATTACGTATTTGTGTTGAAAATAACGTGCTAATGAAAAGAAAGTCTTTTATACTTTCTAACTGATGAATAGAAGACCATAATGTAGAATTAATGATAATTATGTTTACGTTGAAAAAGACATAAATAACCGACATATAAAAAAGGAACAGGTTCTTCAGTAACTCTAAACACGCAGTTATGACACCGCAGTTCGAGCATTTGTCTCACACAACGGAATGCCATCAACAATTTTTACCAGCACTCGTAACTAAATCGACAAACACTGTACAACAACACAAACAGATGGTATCCAGACAGATGTCGAATGCGTCCATGCATTTATTTCCTCTATTTTACAATTTTCTGCACGTTCCCGGTGCATTACAAAAAATGCTAACAGAAGCAGCGTCGGATGTTGCTGAGTGGAGCAAAAACCAACACTGGCAGAGCATTCAAATTGTGTTTATCCAAGACAATTTGTTTTTCTTTGATTTGTGTAAGATTTTCTTTGAGAGCTCGCAAAATACTAAGTACACATGGTTCTGTCGTTGTTTGCTTATTTATCAAGTCGTGTTTTAGGTAACGAGTTAACTACTTATTCAAAATCGACATAAAAATTAATTTAAGCCCAATCAGACTGCTAGATCAAATACAAATACAAAATACAAAATCTTTATTTTTCAACTAAAAGGTTTACATTAGTAAGTGATTGGAGCCTCCTTTTAAGAATGTAATGCCTGTGTTAGGAAACTCCGCTCTTCCACAGCAATATACAACTATTTCGGCAGATCGGCACTTCTTAAACGTCAATAATTACCTAAGTCAATCGCCCAAAAAACCCGCTCTCCACCTGTTCCCAGTGTTTTTGCGAAGTATAGTTTTTGTGTAAGAGGCCTGATTGAAAGATGGCTGAAAATCTAGTTTAATGAGGTAGGCGTTACTTACCATGTTAGCCCATAACCGAGAAAATAAAGCATCATACAAATTTATATTTATGAATCTCTTATCAGGAATCAACCTATGTTTTTCTCAACTATACTGAGGTCAGCTTCCAATCTTGCCAGATGCAGCTTAATACTAGCTATTTGTTAAAATGGTTGTCAAATTTTCAGGGTAAACTAACAGGCTAACTACTTGTACTGCCTAAAGTCCACAAATGACAGCAGGGACCAACGACCTAACATGCATTCCGAGGCACGGAGGGGTCTCAATCTGTTATGGATGGTGGCCCATCTTCGGAACGGCCTAGGCAAGCGTAGCTCTAGTCATAGCTAGCTTAACATTCGTTTAACCTATGCAGCTGTAATTATTCCACCATAAGCCCCGTTTCAGGTATAAACCCAAAATAAAACAAGTGATGCCAGATAAAAATTTATACCAGAGATAAAATAAATATTAGTTCCAGCCAAAATGTTAGGCAGCCCTAATCTGATCGAAAGCCTGGATCCAATATATTTCGATGTTGGTATTGTTTTGTTTATCAAATATTAAGGATTTATATACCAATGTTGATGTACGAGAATATGTGGGAGATTAAACTAATAATAATTATTGAAATTTATAGATTTTGGAAGGTGTGAAGGTACAGGTGATTATATTTGCATACGAATTACTCGTATTTTTATTTTGTTTGAAAATCGTTTAGCCTTACCATTTCTGATGAGTTTGGTACTTACTACACGCCATAGATTAGAGAGTAATGTTTTGGGGGACCGAAGGATAATGATGATCTGATAAGACTAGCCTGTTGGTTTAGTAGTTAGTGGCCCTGACTGCTGTGCCGGAGGTCGTGGGTTCGATTCCCACCCAGAACAAATCTATGTGTGATGAGCATGATCATTTGTTCCGTGTCTGTGTGTAATTTATCTATAATTATGTATGTATCTAGAAATATATAAGTATGTTTATCAGTCGTTTAGTACCCATAAGACAAGCTCTGCTTAGCTTGGGACTATATGGCGTTGTGTGTATAGTAGTGAAAAATTATTATTATTTCGTATGTTCATTGTGATGTCTTATTAAATACATTTTTAAATATATAACATTTTTATATAAAAAAACCATTTAAAAATATAAAAAATAGTAGGCAACCGATATCGGGGACAGGGTCCAAGCTAACGGCGGTCAGGGTTCCAGGGAGAGGAATCGCCAAACAATGCGAGCGGTGTCCATGCTTTCTGAATCAAACCCTTGATATTATTGTTATTGTTTTATAATGGCATAATGTGCTTAGATCGTCCCATTAGTAGAATAATGTTTTATCATCACATATGTCAAAAACGATATTATATTAAATTCGTCATTACAATAACGTAAGCTATCGACTGGTATTTTTTTTTTATTTTTTTAACCAGTATTTCAAAAGTTATAACGCTCGAATAAAGTTTCTTCTGCTGTGAGAACCTAGAATAACGCTGCTTGATCACATAGCGCGATATTCTGTGTCCGGTTTCGGCGCGTTCGGCTCCGTGCGCTGTGTCGCATCATCACAAATCACGTTATTCAACGTAGTGGACGCGAGTCGCGTTGGTGGCGATAAATATCGATATTAGCGATCAAAAGTGGAAGAAAACCTTTTATTTTTTGTGTTAACCGAAGTTGTAGTTATTTCCCACAAAGACAGTATTTATAATCACATAAGACATTGTTTTATGAAGTTGCAAAAACATTTTAAATTTTAGTGTAACACGAAATAAATAGTTTATTTATAAGCTCTATAACACAAACTATACAATAAAGCTTGTCTAATTTATTTCCCTAACTTTGTGGTTTCTTATGCATGTAGAACATTTTACCACGAATAATTTTGTATTTTTTATGTCCGCATGTACACATGAAACATTATTCTATTAAACAAAATATTAAAGTTAGTATCGCAAGTGCAAATGCCACAATTTTCTACTAATTGTTTTATCATAAGACATTATTCGAAATCTTAAAAGTCCTATAACATGGTTAAATATTATTTTATATGCACTGCCATTCTCAATAATTAATTATCAGTATAGACAAAATTAGGAAATCCTTTCAGGTTTAAAAAAATACTACTAACTATAGGTGATAAACATTAAGAACTAACTTAGTCAAAGGTGGTCTCAGAGTTAAATTAAACATGAATTTATATTATTTCTACAAAAAATTGTTTAAAAAAATATAATATGATTTACAGTTTTAATTCTGCCTCTTTGGGATGATAAGATTCATCAGACAATGTTCCTGCTCACGCTACTTATTATGCCGCACCAGCGGAACCGACGACTCGACTTTCTAACCACTATCCGTTCACTCCATTTCAACTTGAATCTGCATCGAGTTTCAAAGAATCACCTGCCATCTGCATAATTTTAATATCATCTTCATCAAGTAGGGTACCCACAAATGTCCTACACCGTATCCTGTATGGTGTGTGGTAGTGAATTTTGTATATATGAACTGACACGCGCTGAAAATAAACATTACTAAACAGTCCACTGCAAAAGCGCCAGCTCAAATTCAGACATGTCAGCCAAAGATATTTAAATAACATCGGCAGAAGGTATCACATGAATTTGGAAGCCTTCAACGAACATTCTTTAGAAGACGAACATAATGTTCCCGTTGTTCATGTTCAATCTTGCCAACTCAGTCTGAGATTGAGAGAGTAGTGTGATTGTATATCCCGATCCTTCTAATCTACGGTACAGACAAGTCTGTTTCTCATACAGATACACAAATAAAAAAAACGAAATGTCGCAATTATTGGGCAACAACATAAATAGAAATTCAGTTCTAAATATTCTCTTCCTAACATTAGATAAAAAGTACCGGGCAAGCTTCGACCATACATTATCTTATCAGCCGAAAGACGTCCGTTACTGGACAAAGGCCTTCCCCAAGTGTCGCCACAACGACCGGTCTTGTGCGTCACGCATCTATCGGGTTTTCACGACCTTCACCAAGTCATCGGTCGACCTTGCAAGAGACCTTCAAGCACTGCGTCTTACAGTACCTATGTGGCCGACACTCAAGACCTTTGCGGCCTCAACGTCCATCTGTTCTGCGCGCAATGTGCCCACTGAAGCTTAGGCTGCTATACAATCTGTTCGCAAGAAAATGTTTTGAACTAGAAGTTTAAGCGATAGAGCAGTTTTACCGGCTTGAGATAAATAGGCTAACAGCACCATTGTTGGAGATGATTACCAAACTGGTACGGACCGTGGTTTTCTGGATCTTCTCATATGGTGCTGAGACTTGGACGCTGAAAACTGCAGACCGCAAACGTATTGACGCTTTTGAGATGTGGTACTGGAGAAGGATGCTCCGAATCCCTCGGACAGCATTTTGCACCAACGGTTGTCGTTCGAGTGCCTACGTAAGATTCTTCAATACTTCGGTCACATAGCAAGGAAAGACGGTGGTAATCTCGAAAGGCTCATCGTGACGGGCAAAGTGAATGGGAAAAGGCCTCGTGGACGCAGCCCAATACGTTGGTCCGACCAGATCCGCACCACTCTTGACTCTTCGGTATACGATGCCCTTCACACCGCCAGTGATAGAAGCAAATGGAGGAACATCGTGAAGAAAAAGGTGATAAAGCAGGGAGGTCACGACTCTCAGCATTGAGGAGTACGACGCAAGGAGGAGGAGGTAACCACGTTAGTGCCCATCGAATCTGACTAAATAAGAAGAAGGAGAACGTAATTGTATCTAAGGGTAGGGGCGTGCTTTTTAGGAACTGTATTATGTAATTTTGACGTTCAAAAAGTGCTGATCCTCAGCCTATTAAGACAAAATAACTTTTGATTTCGATTTTTGAATTTAAGTGAGCAGCTGTTGTCTTTTTGATCGTGTATATGACAACTTGAAAAAAAAGATATCCATAAATTAGTTATCGATCAGATAACGAAGTAGGTTCTAGTTCGATATCTGCGCTGAACAAAACAGAAATCGAATCAATTTCTTCTATTATGTATGAGTACGTTGCACAAAAGTAAAATTACACGTCGTTACTAAAATTATAGGGTATAAAATCAAGTTATATTCAATTAATAGATAGAAGAATTTCAAATAAGACATTGAAATAACTTTACGATTCCGTAAAATATTGTTTCATATGCAGATGTAACGCGATAACTTTTGTCGAATAACGTTCCATGTGTTCTTAAGACAGTACTTTTTATATTTTCGTAGACAGTATAACGTTACATATGCACATACGACGCACTATTTAAGCACAGGCATAGTTTTTAGGATAAATAATGATAAATACATAATCCGTACTGTATTCTTTATATACTGTTAAAATATAAAATGGCTAGTGTCTTTCATTAAAGAGTTATAAGCCAATATGTGCGCGCGAAACTTCTAATCGCTCTACTGAAAAGTTGGCATTTCGCAGATAAAACGTTATTCTTCTAATGGGACGAGATGTTAGAACACGATTTTTTTTATCTATTTTAACACTTTGACTGACTAAAAAGTAGACACAATAGTTAAACGATCAACGTGAGTCATATGTGACTCATGAGACAGAGGTTTAAACATAATCGTTTTCAATTTACTTTAGGCTTTGTAAAGGTATCTAATTCTCCTAAATTATACTAAGCACAAATTGTACTAAATAAAATTATTACTAAAATGTTTCAAGAAATAATTTTATGATGAAGACGTTAATATTCATTTTCGTTATTTCGAATAAATAATTCCTCAGAAACTGATTATTTAGTTAGATAGCCCGGGCTGCTGCTATTACAGTATAACCTAGAGACCTTAAAATATTATACAACTAAATGAAATTGAACCGTAACCTTAGAGACACACAGCATATTTTCGATCGTTTTTTATAAAGCGTTATAAAAACGTGGTAATAAATAGCTAAATATGAACATCAATACCAATTCGTAAAAGACAGCTGAGCCTTCATCATTTTTCATGATAAGAGTTAATTTTATACGGAGGGAGATATGAAAAGATAAAGAAAACATGGGGAAAATAACCTTGCCCCAGTTTATTAATGATGTTAGGGTAAGAATAATATTATAATATTATCATCATCACGCCTGTGTTTCTCACAGGGTAAGACAGAAAAAAAGAAAGAAAGAAGATAGAAAAAAGAATTTGTTTGGCCCAAAAGGCACACGATATTATATAAAAACAATACCAATAAAAATTACAAAACAGACAGACGTCTACCATAAGTATGCCTGTGTTGTTTGCAGTTTATGTGTAGAGTTTTGTGTTTTTCCTGAGCATATTGTCTAAGCATGCCATCTGTAAACCGACCTAAGTTTCACAATATAAATTATTTGAATGATTCAACCTTTCTTTTTCGAGGGATACCCTCATGGATGGTTTCTTTGCCGGATTTACGGTGTTTATTTATTTATTTATTAAAACTTTATGCACAAGTAAAAAAAACTGTACAAAAGCGGACTTAATGCCTTAGGCATTTTCTAGCAGTCTACCTTAAGGTGGTGCAGAGATGGAACAAGGTAGGTGTAACTGGGTAAAAATTAAGGACAAATAAGTGACACAAAATAAAAATACACAGATACATACTTACATACTCAAACAAAATAAATACACAGATACATACATACTTAAACAAAATAAATACACAGTCAAGAGAGATAAAAGTACGTTCCTAGATCCACCGTCTAAACATCACCGAATCTTCGAGAAATCCTCCCGTGCGCAACACGTTACTGACCGGGAGGAAGACTGCCCCAAGTCAAGAATCAAGTCGACCACCCGCAGGCTGGCAACTCATGGAGACCGCAGTGTGCATTTACCTCTGGAGGGCAGCGTGTCAATGGCCTCCCTCTCTTTCGCTACCTTATCCTTTATTTTGTCTGACTTGCTCGCAAAAAGAGACGACAACCTCTTAGACCCATAATTAAACTTACATTTGGTAAAGGGTCGGGTAAAGTGTTATTGAGTTTTTTCATCTAGAATTTCCCATAAGTAGCTTGGAGTCTGGATTTGTGCCCGATAGATGGAAGCTATATTTTATAAACAATTAAAACAAATATTAGATTATTTAAATAAAAAAGACTCCAGACTGAACATTGTTATAGGAGGAGACTTTAATATAAATGTATTAGATAGTAGCTTAAAAACAAACCAATTCTTAGATCTCATGTTGGAATTTAATTTTGTACAACATATAAAAGCACCAACACGAGTGACCCAAACTACCTCCACGTGTCTTGATTTAATTTTTACAAATACCAATATAAGATCACACACCACAGTGGAGGAGTTGGGCCTCTCTGACCATAGTAGTACAATTATACAATTGGCTGTACCCCGGCAAACTAGACAAATAGTCTGGTGTGTTGAAAAGAGGCTGTTCAATAGCAAAAACACACAATGTTTCAAATCTAAACTAAAGGAAATAAAATGGAACGATATTATTAAGCCCGGTAGGGGCATGGATGAAAACTATGAATCATTTAACAATACACTTACTTGCCTACTTGATAAATTCATACCAAAAACAAAACTAAAGTTAAAAACAAACTATAGAAAACATTGGCTAACTAAAGGTATCAAAATTTCTTGTAAAAATAAAAGGCTTGAAAAAATACTCTCCATAAAAACAAATAACCTTTTAATTAAACACCATTACAAAATATACGAGAAAACTTTAAAACTAATTGTAAATAAGGCTAAAAAGCTACAGTATATAAATAAATTAATGAAATCTAATAATAAAGTGAAGACTATGTGGAAAATCATAAACGAACGAACGAAAAAAAACGTAAAAAAGGTAAAAAATAACATTACGCTACACCTAAACGGCAATGCCATCTCGGACCCAAAGCAAACAGCAGATATATTTAATAACTTCTTTGCGTCTATTGGAGAAGGAGGTGTCCAAACACCCGGCAAAGAACTGCGAAATACCTCTGTGGTCCACCGCACAGAAAACACCATGTTCTTAAGTACAGTAGGCCCCGGTGAAGTAAATTTAATATTAAAAAGCCTTAAAAACAAAAACAGCTATGGAATAGACGAAATACCACCTACCCTAGTCAAACAGTGTGCAGATGAGCTGACCCTACCATTCTATTTGCTAGTCAATCAGTCTTTTGAGGAAGGCAGATTTCCGAACTACCTAAAAAAAGCCATTATTAAGCCAATTCACAAAAAAGACTCAAAAACCGACCCTTCTAATTACCGCCCTATTGCTCTTTTACCTACAGCCTCGAAAGTATTCGAGAAAGCGATGGGTAATCGCGTTTATTCGTTTTGCGAAAAATATAAAATCTTTAACGAATCTCAGAATGGTTTCCGCAAAAACCACTCTACAGTTCTAGCAGTATATAACCTAATCCAGGAAGCCATTAGTATAATTGATAGGAAAAAATACGCCGTAGGTATACTGTTAGACATGACCAAAGCTTACGATAAAGTGCAATTTGACATCCTACTTAACAAGCTACAAGGAATAGGGATCCGCGGAAAATCTTACGAATGGTTCAAATCATATTTGGAAGATAGAGAACACCAAGTCGAAGTAGAATACTATAACGAACATGCAAAGCAAATCCAATACATTCGGTCTGATAGCAAGCAAATTAACGCCTCAATCCCCCAAGGGAGTGTTATTGGATGCCTCCTGTTTATCATCTACATAAACGACCTCCCCACAATCATAAATGAGTCATGTGTTCTGTTTGCCGACGATATCTCTGTACTAACTTCTTGCCACGACAATACCAACTTAACCGAAACACTTACAGGTATACTTAATAAAATAACAACTTGGATGGCAAAACACAACCTTGAACTAAATTTCAATAAAACAAAAATAATGTCCTTCCATCCACATCAGAAAGCTCCTTTAGACATAACATTTATTTACAATGATGCAAAAATAGAAACAGTTAGAGAATTCAACCTACTCGGCTTATCCATAGATACAAATATAAATTGGAAATCACATATAAAAAAAAATAGGTCTAAGTTATCAAAATTTGCCTATGCCCTCCGTGAAATACAAAAAACAACAAATCTCCCCACTGCTCTGGTTACGTATTATGCCTATGCATACGCATGGTTAAACTACGGCGTAATATTATGGGGAAATAGCACAGATGCACCAACACTTTTCACACTACAAAAAAGACTGATTAGAATACTAGTTAATATAGATAACACAGACAGCTGCATACCCCATTTCCAAGAACATAAAATTTTAACACTTCCTTGTATATATATATTGGAATTGTGCAAATTTGTCAGAAACAATCAAAAACTATTTACTACACGCGAACACATACAGACTCACTACACACTACGACACAAAAATAGACTAAACATACCAGGATCTAAGCTGAAAATACACTCGACAAGCACTTTAGTAATGTCAATTAAAATATATAATAAATTACCAGACGAAATTAAAAATGTTCAAAAATATAATATATTTATAAATAAATTAAAACAATTTCTAATCCGTAAATGTTATTATAATATAAACGAATATTTAAACGATAAATTTAATAAATAAACAATAATACCAAAAAGAAAAGCAAAAATATTGTATAATACTTACCAATAATAATAATATAATAATTTAAACAAATATCAATGTATAAGTTCAACACATGAGTAGTAAAAATTATATGTATACAAGTATTTATAAGCCTACCTCAGCCTACCTACACTAAACAAAAGAGTAGTAGAGATTAATATAAAAATTATATAGAAATATTTATAATAGCCCTCCTCGTAATTCTCCTAATTTTTATATTGTTATGCCCGACAGGGCCCACAATGATGCATATTATTATTATATCCTTATGTACCTACCACCTAAGTTCACATTGTGGAATGCAATAAATGTATTGAGTATTGAGTATTGAGTATTGAGATGGCAATAGGCTCGCCCCCTATTACATGGGACTTAAACACAACTGGCGAAATGTGGGTCTAGTATCAAGTACACCTCTGCCTTGCCCGTCGGGGATTACAGGCGTCACGTTATGTTAGTCAAAGTATGTTTAAGTCCTTGGTGGTGGTGAACTTGGCAGGAGCAAATCGAAATCTTGGATTGACCCAGATGATGTTGCTCGTAGGTTTTTTTTTTTCCTTTTTTACGATGTCAAAGATCCATACTAGGATCACAGTTTCGACACCATAAACTCCACTTAAAATTCTAATCACGATTCGCCCCAAAACAGGCGTAAAGACAAAATATAAAATGTCTAATAAATACAGGGTGGAAGGGCCACCGTCGCATATACTGATATCGTGAGTTGAAAGAAAGAAAAAGTATTTTATTTGGCCCAACAGGCTTCTGTTCATGGTCACGGTCCACACAGCGTTTTTTTCCGCATTTTAAGATTGTTTTACTTACAGACAACCATACTCGTACATATAGATAAAGAGCGCCATTTAATACCATTCCTAAATTCTTCTTGCACATTGTTTTTCTATGTCATAAAAAAACATGAGAACATTATTTACTGGCCTGTTGGTCTAGTAGTCAGTGACCCTGACTGCTATGCCGGAGGTCGTGGATTCGATTCCCACCCAGAACAAATGTGTGTGTCATGAGCACGATCATTTGTTCTGTGTCTGGGTGTTAATTATCTATAATATGTATGTATTTAGAAATATATAAGTATGTTTATCAGCTGTTTAGTACCCATAACACAAGCTCTCAAGCTTAACTTGGGACTAGGGAATGCAATCTCGTCTCGCCGAACGAGATTGTATCTCGTCAAATTTCGTACGAGATCTCGCGAGATAACGAGATCGACAAATGCAGCGTGACGACGTGTATTGCATAGCGCGGCTGCGCGCGAACTGAATCCTGGCCGCCGCCTAAATATAGATAATTATTGTTTTGTTACCAATATTGTAAGAATTTGAACTGATTAGCTACAGTAGGTATAATAATTAAAGACATAAACAAATGTTATTAGAGTTGGAGACAAAATAATAAGTACTCTGTTGGTTTTTAAAATAAAACTTACATTATTTTTATAACTAAGCAACGCAGTTTCTATTTAATTACATATCATGTCAATTACTAGTTCTTAAAACAAGCATTTGCATATGTTTTAATTGCGATTCTTCCAATCTCGCGAGATCCCGTAATTTGCGAGATCTCGCGAGACTGGGTTTTGAGTCTCGCGAGATCTCGCTAGGCGGAAATCTCGTACGAGATTGCATTCCCTACTTGGGACTAAATAGCGTTGTGTTAAAAAGTTGTGGAATATTTATTAATTTGGAATATTAATTATATCTTGTTTCACAAATGTTATTTTTCCTAGAAAAGTAAACACGTCACTTCTTTTATTAAAAAAAAAAACATTGAGTTACACTCTACACTAGGGAGCAAATACATCTAGCCACTTTCCTTTTTCACGTTTAATAGTTAACATTATCAATGAAAAAAAAAGTTATATTAACTATTAAACGTGAAAAAGGAAATTGGCTCGATTATAAGGACTCCATCAATTCGAACCATACATCGCGTAAAAGTTTATTAAATAACACAGACAAAAATGGTAAAATTATTTGATTACCGTCCAACCTTAATAACTTATTTAAATCTAGCTTTGAAAGAAAAATGGTGATTATGATAGAAACTTTAGTAATAATACGTGAACAAGGAAGTGGATCAATTTATTTGCTCCCAAGTGTAGTTTAAAGTAAAAATAATGTCATATAAGTCTTAGAAATTAGGAAAGGCTGATGAAAAGTAGCGGCAACAGCCCAATAGCTGGACAGGATCGAGAGGTCGTGAGTTCAATCTCCACCCATTGCATTTAAATGAACCCACTGCAGACTCAAGCATTTTAGTTTAGTTGGCGGGGTAAAAATTATCAAGACTATTAAATTAGTAATCTGCAATCCACATAGGTAGTAAGCTAAAGAAAAAAGTTTCCTAGCTGGGTTCCAGAATCATAATTATACGGAATTCTTTTTATCCGTATGAACGACTATGCCCATTCCACCCTGTATATGTCGAAGTAGGTTATCAAAACGGCTTTATGGATTCATATCACGGGACTCTTTAGAAAATCAAAGCAGATGTTGCTAGAGTAGACATTTTGTCTCGCTCGACTCGGCTCGACCTTTCAATAATATGATTTACATTACCCCAGACCGCTCCAGAGAATGGTAACGGTGATAAAGTAGTATGATGTGGAAACACGACGCTATTTTCAGTCTTTGTTTACCTACATTTATAACTTTTGTGAGCATTATTGATTGTTAAATTCGCCTTTTAACTGACCAATGAATGCAAACCAATATTTTGCGATCATTCCGAACGAGTCACACTTGAACGTATTACAGTGTAACTCGTTGGGAAAAAAAAAATCCCAACCAGACACAATGTTACTCGATAGGACAGATTTTTATTGTTTGTACCCAACGAGTGACACTTTTTACTTGGTATGTGACGTGTTAGACAATCGACAACAAATAAAAACAATTGTTCCCAGAGAAACAGAGTCTAAGGCGATTATCACACTGCCCCGCATAACGCTGCATGTTGCGTGTCTCTGAACTGAATTGAACGCGCGTGGATGCATTTTCTGTGTGTTGGACTGTGCGTGTTTTCCATACAAACGGAGATACTTACAAGCAACGGAAGAACACGCATCCACCCGCTACGCTGCATCATGCGGGACAGTGTGTTATTCGCCTAAGAGTAACAATATGACCTGTTGGTTTTTTTTTCCAACGGGTCACACTGCTATTCTTAAACTTTGTAAATCTTTGTGTTTATTCCCAGCGGATCACACACCATGTGAATTGGATGAAACGTTGGGAACAAACAATTAAAAGTAGTCCTATCTAGTAACATTGTAACTGGTTGGAAACAATCGATATTTTACCACAATATTAAAGTTATACCTAATAACAACCACATAAAAACAGTCCCACACACCCACAAAGGCTTCTTCTCATACAAAGAAACTACGAGCTTTAATCATCACGCATATAGCATGCTCAAAGCGGGTTAGCAATTTTAAACACACTAATTATTAGATATTTTTTTTATTTATTTATTCAAACTTTATGCACAAGTAAAAAAAACTGTACAACAGCGGATTAAATCCCTCAAATAAAAAATGTTTCAAGTTTCATCGCGATGTTTCTCTTCGCCGAATCTTAAGACTTCGATTTTTGATGAGTAATATCTATTCTCTCGGTTGCTGGATGTGTTGTTGGAGTGATAACATGAAAAGGGACGAAACTCTGTAACAAGCAACTGAGGAAGCGCGCGTTATTTGATTTGACCAATGAGCGCGTGTTGTGGCGGAGAGAGGCCTGTGAGACGGTGCCAACCCATTTTGCGTGAGGTTGGTTCCACATCTAACTGTCATTTTATTTTTCCACGAAAACTTGATTGTTTTTATTTGTTTTATGACAGTGTATCGAACCCGGTCTAGAAACTACAGAATTTTGTAAAGATTTGGTTGATCCTGTTAAGTTGATATTTTTATCCCTTACGTAAGCGTACTTCTCAAACTAGAGCCTCTTAAAGGCACGCCTGTTGAGTTTAAAGATTGTGGAACTACAGTGTTATGAGTATCTACATTCTACTTGTTAGCAAAATACTCTGCTTCTTAATATTAGCAGCCTGCTACTGTAATAATACAAATAAGCATTGATCACCACGTTTGCTCAAGACGATGCATGTGGCGATTTTAGACTGTACAACCTACATACACCAAACCAACCTTTAGATTCCTTTCCCTGGCGGTCACGCGGTTTTACCCTCGCAGTTCCCGTTCCCGTGGGAATACAGGGATAAAAAGCATAGCCTATCTCACCCTGGGATAGTGTAGCTTCGCAACTGTGAAAGTAGTTTTCAAATCGGTCTAATAGTTTTAAAGTTTATTCGTTACATACATAAATACTAAACTAATTTTCCTATTTATAACATTAATTACTATAAAACATCTGAATAATATAATCTAATATAACATATTATTATACTGGTATATACAATGTCTATAAGGAGGAGTTTTGTGTGAGACTTTATAGGGAGAAACGTCCACAAAGACACCCAAAATTATACTCGGACGGGAAGACCGCAGCAGGTAGGTTGTTTCAGTCCTTCGACGTACGCGGTATAAACGACGAGGTGAAACGCTTTGTCCGGATCGTTGGGGTGCCAACTATGTAAAGGTGGACACTCGCCGTACGCCGATTGTCGGTTGTCCGATGGAAGAAGGGTGATGGCGGAATCAATTCATGTAATTCCCGTGCACACTCTACAAAATGTATCCTATAGAATACCGAAAGGCTAGGCCGATATTCGTAAAATTAGTCGAACAAAGCCGCCTTATGGGCTCCTTGTAATCGTAGCTCTTAACTAATATACCTACTATAATAAAGGGTAGAGAATGAATGCAGTAAGCTTAAACAGTCTAAATTCGACCACTAGGCGATTAGGATTACCTAACGATGTTTTCCTTTACCGATGCCTGTAATGACATACTCGTTTTATTGTGACATACTCCACAGAATAGGGAAAGCAATAAGCAAACTGTGACATACGTGACTTTCTAAATGATAAAATGATTGACTACGTAATACAAATAATATTTACAGAGCGCCATATGCTACGGTTCTTAAATACTTCTTTTAACCATAGGTTACGCAGACGACCTTGCAATCCTCGTGTCGGGGAAGGTGACTGGGACGATTTGCAACCTTACCCAACAAGCACTACGAATTGTAGAACGATGGTGTAGAGAATTTGACCTGTCAGTGAACCCCACAAAAACTGAACTAGTCATGTTTACCCATAAGCGAGCTCTAGGCCCTTTTTGCCTACCCAAACTTTTTAATACAGAACTACAGTTGGCCACCGAAGTCAAGTACCTAGGGGTCATCCTTGACAGTAAGTTAAACTGGAGTAATCATTTAGACAATAAACTAAACAGGGCCTGTATCACCTTCTGGCAGTGCAGGAAAATGATAGGTAAGAAGTGGGGCCTATCCCCTAAAATCATACTCTGGCTGTACAATACGGTTATCCGGCCAATGATAGCCTACGGGGCCGTGGTCTGGTGGCCCCGAACTAACCTAGTCACAGCCTCAAACAAATTACAACAAACACAGAGGTTAGCTTGTATGGCTATCACAGGTTGCATGAGGACTACTCCGACCGCAGCACTCGAAGCCATGTTGGGACTTCCGCCGCTTCATCTGTTCATAAAACAAGAAGCGACGATGGCGGCAGTACGCCTCAATACACTAAATCTTTGGGGTAAGAAAGAGACGCAGCATACCAGGTTATTGGAAGAGCTCAATACTGAACTCCCCATGACTAAAGCCATAAACGATCGTATTCCCAAGCAATTCATGTTTGATAAAAAATACAAAATTCAGCTCCACGAGGATCGCAGGTGTGAGGGGTTACGCCCTACAGAGCTGCGAATCTTCACGGATGGATCCAAGACAGGTACTGGTACGGGTGCTGGTATCTTCTCGGAGGATTTCAACATACACATAGCTACACCGTTGGGGGCCCACAACACGGTCTTCCAGGCCGAATGCTTGGGCATTTCATTGGCGGCCACAGCTATCACAGCAAGGAAGGTACAGGACCATTCGATCCGCATACTGTCGGACAGCATGTCAGTCCTGCAAGCCCTAAACAGTCACACAACCAACTCGGGACTCTTAAACGAATGCCATCACCGACTAAATCAGGTGGGTACCTTCAATAAAGTAACCATTCAATGGATCAAAGGACACAGCGACTCTCGCGGCAATGACGCCGCTGATGAACTCGCCAGAAGGGGTTCAAGCATGGTGGCAATGGGACCTGAACCTGTTGTACCACTCCCCTTCGGATACCTACGCACCCTGGTAAGGAAACGCACCAGGGATCAACACGGCAAGCTATGGTCGGACCAAAGTGAGTGCAGGCAAGCCAGGGAAGCACTTCCCACAATTGATAGCCGTTTCACGAGACAGGTTCTCCGGCTGACTAAGCAGCAGCTGCGAATACTCACAGCTGCCATAACAGGCCACGGGCCATTTAACAAACACCTCTTTGTATTAGGTGTTACAGACAGCCCACTGTGCAGAGCATGTGTCGAGGAGGACGAGACGGCATCGCACGTGCTGCTCAACTGGGCAGTGGTTGCCGCATACAGGGCTAAGTTCTTCGGAAACCCAGGTACCCTCCGAGAGATCGCCAGTAGCGTTAAACCGCTGCTGGCCTTCTTCGAGGAGCTAGGATGGATGGAATAGGGCACATTCCCACCCGTACGCAAAATACGCGCTTGGTCGTGGAGTTGCGGACACCTGCCCGTTAAACCTAACCTAACCTAACCATACTTCTTTTGCTTCGTTTACATTCATACATGTTGTCATACACACACGCCGGTTGCGAGTGACACCTGACCTTTTTGAAGAACCTCACCAGTAAGGTCTATGTATGTCCTTCTAGGGCGTCCTTTCCCGGAGTTTACACTTACACTTACATTGTTTTGTGAATACATTGAATTATATTGTAATGAATTGTATTGTTATTTGTTTGTTAATTGTATTGTCTGCCTAACTCTGCCTAACTCTTTCTATTATTATAATAAAGTGTTAAAGCATTGAATTATTGTAATATCAAATTCACCACTCTTGTTTAACTATTTTTTTAATTGATTGGAATTTTTAAACTACGACAGTATTGACTTTATATTCGTATATTTGTACGCATGAAGGGTCAAAGTGACAGATCTTCTGTAAACTGACCATCTTGCATGCTCCGTATACTCGTATATACTCATGTTTGCACGAATAAAAATATCTTGAATCTTGAAACTTGAATATATTAGAAAAAAGAAACTGAGAGGGCATAAAACACCTTTTTAAATCTAACTTTTTACATTGCCATTATTGGAATATATATATAAGCCTAGTAATAAACACACAATATATATTTTATCTTCATAGTAAGTGTTCTGCCTTTTCGCTACTATCAAACAAGATCATTTAGTTTTAGTGATTCATTTCGAAGGACAATAAACAAGAAGATAAGAACTCCTTTAACTGTCTCGAAGCAATAAAAAAGATATAAATCTATATACAGGGTGTAACGGAAAGGGTATATACATCCGAAGGGCACGGATTCTCTTGGTGATAAGAAACGACATGGCAACGTTTTTATACATATACATACACAATTGTAAAGTTGAGCCCGCCCGCGCCGTCGCGCCTTCGGCGGTTAGGCAGAGCCCGATAGGTCTGTACTAGGCGCGCAGAACCCGAGATAGATATACTTGAACCTTGCCGGACAGGATTATGACCCTCATAGTGCGGTGACACGTTTGTTATGATTTTGCATTTAATAAACTGTCGATATTAAATAATATCGTGAAGTTTCAAAGTTATTAGTTGGGAGCTGAAATTTTGAGGAAAGACTCGTTATTAAATACTCTATTCACCCTGTTTGTATGTATATACCCTTTCCGTTACACCCTGTATATATAAAAGAAAGTCGTGTTAGTTACTTCACTTATAACTCAAGAACGGCTGAACCGATTTAGCTGAAAATTGGCAGGGAGGTAGTTTAGCCAGGAGAAGGACATAGGATACTTTTTATCCCGTTCGACATCATAAAAATAAATATCAAGAATATCGGTTGTCTCAAACATTTTTCAAACGCAGCGCCATCTTGGATGACATGACAGGAGTCAAACTTCCCAGTTCATTATCAGGTGACAATTTGAAATTGACAAGTCTTAAGCTAAACCCAAGAAGGTAAGGTGGTCAATTTATACGTACCTACGTTCTGAAATTTATTTTGTTACTAAACTTAGAGGTTTTATGTAGCATAAAAAAGTCTTATATTTCAGAAATCAATTTACGTAACTAGCAATGATGACAGAGACGAAATTTAATAATTCTTTGCAAATAGAACTTATTTTACTGTTAGGACTTTAATTAAAGTAGACCGGGAAAACTATAGGCATAAATTATTGTATGTAACATAGAGGCAATAGTTCAGATTAAAATTATGAATTTAGTATTTTTTAGTAAGGTAGTTAGGTTAGATAGTTGGGTTAGCTATAGGATAGGTATGGTCAGTTAGGTTAGGGTATATATACAATATATACATGTTGTAATTTAAAAGTAGTAGTAGTTATTATTGGTTTGGATTTATTTGTTGTCGTCTTATTCAACGTATGTATATCTAATATAAAAAAAAAATAAGAGCAATGAATTGACTCTAAGGCACAACGAAGTTTGCCGGGGCAGCTAGTATTTACTATTTGTTAGACTGTTACAAAAACGCACTTCACAATATATACAGACTGCCTCGTCAGTCTAGCTCGAAGTCTTAGGTTTAATCCCCAGGTCGGGCAAAGACCTATTGAGTTTTAAGATCTTAAATTTCATAGTAGAAGCCTAAAGTCTGGATTTGTGGCAATAGGTTCGCCTTCTTATATCTCTCGGTTCCATTCGGTAAATCTTCTCAGAGTAGTCAGACAGTGAAATACTGACCTCAACTTGTTTAAAAACACACACTTTACTTGTTTTACAAGGCTTTGTACTAACATTTGTCCTGGGTAGGAACCGAACCCACGACCTCCGGCATAGCAGTCAAGGCCACTAACTACTAGACCAACAGGCCGGTCAAACTGATTTCTTCTGTCTCGAGCATGACAATGTCAAGACACACGAAAAGAAATATGTCGAATCTACAGTAGACAAGAGTCTACAATGTCGAGCGACTGGCTTACACAATACCACCTATTAAGATTAGTTGTCACATTGCACATTAAGATTGGTTGTCACATTGCACATTAAGATTGGTTGTCATATTATCCATTCATGTACCCAACTAGGTTCCTCTTGGGATACCTTGGATACAACTCCCTGGACGTTCGAAGATCTTATGACCAACTGCTGCAAATGTTAAAATCCTCCGAGGAAAAGTAGTTGCCCCCGATTTAAATTCCGAATTGTGTCGCCTGTTTGTTCCAATCAACTACCGGCGCGGTCGAAACCACAAGTTATTCGCAGTTCCGTCATGTCGGACGGTTGCTCGTACAAGATCCTTAATACCACGAGCCCTCGCCACACTTAATGCCCTTCTGTACACCAGACCGGAATGTGATGTGTTTGAGGATGAATGGTAGGTGATTTTGTCGGTATGTCTGAAGTACTGGGAGGAGAAAGCATGCTAGAGAAATTAGTTTTTAAGATTTATTTTATATTAATTTTATGATGTTCTGCTTCTAACCATATATGTGTTTTGTTATTTAACTGTCTATTTACTGTAATTGGTTTCTTTTTACTGTATAAATAAGTAAAAAAATAAATAAATTGCTATAAGTGCAAATAAAGCCATCTAAAAAACCCTTCAAAGTCACGCTTACCTACGAGTCTATATTTTTAATTGGCACGCAAATAACTTTCCCTCCTACGTACCTACATCGTGTACAAGAAATAAATATCCGCGGATTTCCTTGGTTTATAATGAGACGCACTCGACGTAAGATTCCCTGAGGATCCGTAGGGACGTATTGAAATACACGAGCGCGTTATAAATCATGTATTTATGTAGCGGGAAGTACGCGGTGGTGAGGTTATTTTTAGTTTTTTACTACTATAAGGGTATAGGTAGTATTTGAAGTAGTAGCTTCAAATACTACCTATTCTAGTATTGTATGTAGCATAGAAACACGCAGCGCAGTAAGGCAGCTTAAAATTTTATATTTTGTGTCTTTCAAAATTAACGCCTTTCAGTAAGATAGTTAGGTTCGGTAGTTAGGTTAGCTTTAGAATAGGTATGGGAAGTTAGGTTAGGTTATATGTATATATATTGTCATCCTAATTATTTTTAACACAAAAGGTTTAGAGAGCACAGTCGAAACTTGCTAAATAAAAAGGAGTTAGTAGATATTAGTGTTGTAATTTTATAAAAAGTATCTATATTTCTGATACATACAATTTTCGTGTCACAGTGTTAGTTACCAAATTTCTCCAAAACGGCTTGACCGATTCATATTAAATTTTTATGTATAATTATTCAGTAGGTCTGAGAATAGGCTGCAAACTGTTTTTTTTTAAGGCGAAACGAAACAAGCGTGGATCCACCGTTGTGGGCACTGTGGGCATAACTGATGCCCACAACCCTAATTGAGGTGGATAGGCCAATGTTTATATCCAATAGTTAAAAAAAAAGCGTTGTAGGAGCCCACGCCGTAGATATTCCGTTTAGACGTCTGAACAATAATATTTTAGCACTAGTATCTTTATTTGGGGATAATGCTCAATTTACTGCCTGCTTTGGTTTGGAGAGGGCGACCTAGGCCAAGTACTAATTAGGTGTAGGTTATAGTATCGTCTGCCTAGCTTTTTCGCCTATTTGGGCCTCCCGTATGACCAGATGCAGCCGCTCCAGTTGTTCACATGGAGCGACTTTCTAAGATCTATAAATGACAGCCGGGACCCGTTGGTCCGAAGATTCCTCCGGCATGGAGGAATCCATCCAATCTCATCCAGTATCAAAATCATCGGGTCAAAATCGTCAAGCGTAGTTTAACTTTTGATCGACTTGTGATATTATTATTAAGCCACAAGTTCTTCCTGCAATACTAGGCAGATGTTGACTTAATTTTAATATTCTGCCTAAAAAAAAACAAACTCGATATTACATTATTTCCTTTTTCTTCAAAGTATTACTTAACAATGTTTCGCTCATCGTATGTAAAAAATATTATCCTCCTAATATTAATTACATCAAAAGCCCTTTGACAGTCATTAATTTAATATACGACGACAAACCCTTTTATAACACCGTTTTAATTAATATCATATAAAACATTCTGTTTTAATATAGCAAAGCTGTACTTTGAGAATCTAATTACATGATTTAATACAGGTGTAGATATAAATATATGTGTAGGCTCGATATATCATAAGCGCGAAAATGTGCAAAAGGTCGACTCGTTACAACAAGTAAAAGTAATAAGTTAAGAAACTCAAACCGACCACTAAAAATCACTTTTTAAAAAGTATGAAACAAGAAGATATTCTCTAATGCGGACATTCTTTTGGAGGATAGCGGTCGTATGCCCTTTTGCCCTAAAGCTTATAAACGCTTACTAAACTATTAAAATGCATTGTTTGTTACGGCATACAAGATTCTCTTTTCTGATTTCTCTCTACATGATTCTGGGCCCTTTTACGTTAATATTTGCGTCGGTTTTTCTTCATTTCGAAGTTTTTATTGATGTTGTTTTTACTTTAAACTGTATAAAATTGTGAATCTAAACTTTATTGTCAAGCTAACTATTTCAAGGAAAAATCTTAGTGAATTTCGTGGCCTGAAATAAATGTGCTGAATTTCCTTAAATCTCTAAAGTTTTTAGCAAATTCAACATTAGAAAAAAACGCAAAATAATGGGATTTCATTGTGAGTGAGGTACTGAATCATGTACAGAACTTTAAGTGTCGAAATGTGCGTCAATATCCCTTCCATATGTGCGAACTTTTGCGCTCTAGAACTGTAGTTGACCTTCTGTATTTTTTTTGTTTAGTGTCAAAGGACTACAATGACGTGATGAAGTCTTGGTGACGTCATAAAAGACTGGCTTTCGGGAAGATTTTCGCGGCTCCCACAGCAACAAGTCGAACGCAATTCATGTCTGCCTAAGTCTTATGAGGACTTAATTTCTCTTTTGTACCTTTACAAAGGAGTTATAAGTAAGGGTTAAATTGCTTGGGTTTAAATTGAATGGTAATTGATATTTACGTGTGGTAATTAATAATAATAATAATAATAGTAATAAAATAAATTTATTCACAAATAAAAGACACACAAGACCTATGAAGTCCCTGACTTCTGATCTAGGTTCAGAGACCTGTGTTACAGAAGTCAGTGTCTTCTCCCATCAGATGTCACAACAGTAATCATTTTTTGCACAGAAACTTAAAAAATATAAAGAAATGTGAGTAGAGTGTAAATGAATGTAAAATGTAGGTGAATGTAAAATTGTGAAGTGTGGATGTGTAGTGTGGATGTATGGATGAAAATTGTCTTTTATGATGTTATATGTAGGTATGAAAGTGAATGTGGAATAGTTCTTGTTACATTCCTAACATGGGGTGCGTTTAGGGGAGAAATTTTTCAGTTGGCCATAGTCGCAACTAATTGACTAACCTGCAGGCCATATTATAAATTCTATTTCTACTATCGTAATCGATAAGGCGACAAGAGAAAGAAAATGGCGTATATGGAACCAGCTGTTTGTCAACTATCAAGTGTCAACGAGTAGAATTTGTAATATGGCTGAAAATTATATACACTTGACAGTTGGCAAACAGCTGATTCCATATAGGTACGCCATTTTCTTTCTATAATAGAAATAGAATAGAAATATAATTTTTAATATGGCTAGGCTTGATGGTGTTAGGGTTTAACGTCGCCCATGGGTCTCTGATCACGAAAAATATCTATAAGGCATCCCGGTTTCCTGAAAATATTATAAAAAGTTCATTTATAAGATTTTTTTATTTGTTTTTGAGGTATATGTTCTTACTTACCATGTCATATTTTACGTGTTTGCTATAGTAAAGATAGCAGACGTCACGCAGTTTCAACCGCGTAGTTTCCGTTCCCGTGGGAATACGGGGAAGAAAAAGCCTATGTCCACCGGGAATAGTGTAGCTTTCCACCAGTACAATAATTTTTAAAATTAGATCATTAGTTCCGAAGATTACCCCCTACATACAAACTTACAAACTAGTATAGAAGTATAGATGAGTCTGAAAATGCCAGGGTAACCAGTAGAAGCGTCTCGATATTAGATTGTTGTTGTTGGTGATTGTTGATTGTTTGTTGTTGTTGTGTGGTCCATTTGCTTTTTTATTATATTGGACCTAGAGGATAGGACATTGACGTTAACATGAGACTGCATTTTGTGCACAATTCTTGACCCTCCAGCGTAGAAATATTTCTTAAGTTGTTGCTATTTTTTACGTATTTTTTATGTTTATTTTACTTTTAGAGACAAATATCTTATATATAGAATCAGATAATTTAGCTGAGGGAGTACGACAAACTGATACCTACAGAGCAGTACCCTTCATGCATTCTTACCCCATATCTGTTAGTCTTCTAAGCATGGGGTACTTGGTAGAAGTTGGATTGGATTCCTCGAATCAATAATAGGTCCTAATAAACTAACTATTATTATTATGGGCCTGTGGTGTCCCACTGCAGGGCAAAGGCCTCCCTTCCATTCTTCCACTTCTTCCTGTCTTCAGCCACTTTTGGCCAATCCTTCAGAAAGGAGTCCAACTCGTCACGCCATCTCCTTCTGGGCCTGCCGCGTCGCCGGCTCCTGCTGTCTGGGATTCAGTCGGTTGATACCTTCGCCCAATTTCGTGGCGACATGCGGCAGATGTGGCCTGCCCAGTCTAAACTAATGATGTTAGTAATATAATGTATACTTACTCTTCTGCCTAACCCGTCGTGGTATGATTTCAATTATCCTATTTAAACAATAAATAATAAAGCGGCTTAAAAACTGGTATTTGAAGCGTAAACTGTTGCTAAATAGTATAAGCACTGCCCGATTATAACAGCCTCAATGAGTTTTAGTAGTTCAGTAGTTCGGCTCTCTCTAAAGAGATGCCTTTTGCTCCGAATTTGTATGCAGACGCTTGATGTTATCCCAATATAACACTAAATATTGTTAGACCTCTTACCAATTTTTACATTGGCATGCAATGAAAATCCTATTTTTTAAAGCCGATTACTATGAGACCGAGTTCCAAAATTTTTGTAGTAGGTACCTACTATTTTTTAAATCAAAGGGCCAATTTCCATATTTTCAAGAACATTCGCATTCTAGTCTAAGTCTCAATCCATTAAAAAATATTTCTATTTCTTTACTTATTTTTGACAAGTTTTTTTCAATGACTGTCTGTATACTAAGATAAGATTGCAACTAGATTTTAAATATACGTAAGTCTGAAATCGTTATCCTATTTTAAAAACAAGATGTTATATAACTAACAGACGTAACGCGATTTGACCCGCGTTTCCTGTTCCCATGGGAATACAGGGATAAAAAGTAGCCTATGTCATCCGGGGATAGTGTAGCTTCGCAACGGTGAAATTATTTTCCAATTAGGTCTAGTAGTTTTGTAGCCTATTCAATGCAAAATACAAACCATCAAATCTGTTCGTTTTGTAATATTATTATCTAATATAGTATAGATAAACAGATTGTACATAATATGGACATGGTCCAAAGAACTAAGTTAAGAACTATTTTTGGTGATTTTTGATTGAGTAAGCAAGGACTTAATGCTAAACATTCGCGATAGGAATTCTTAAGTCTGCGTCCTATAATCATTTCATCGTTAATTGAAATATTGATTGTCTGTTCCAAGTTCTAATTAGAAATGGGAAACGATAACGCAGTGGAGCTAGAGCTCTGTGTCCGTATGGATTGAGAAGCTTAATAATTAAAAATAATTGTTTTCACATTTAAATATCAGACATGTGATATTTTATCGCGAATCAGTTTTATAGTAAACTAGCTGATTAAATAAGACAATCCTGGAATTTGTCACCCTTTATTTGATATCTTCTGAGTATAATTAAAGAAAATGTAACAGTAATAATAGTTTGTAATATACATAATGGCGAAATGTGGGTGTACTACCAGGTACACCTCTGCCTAGCCCTTCGGGGTTTATAGGCGTGACGATATGTATGTATGTATGTAAATAAATAAAATACAATAAATAAATAAATATTCCACAACTTTTTCACACAACGCCATTTAGTCCCAAGTTAAGCTTGAGAGCTTGTGTTATGGGTACTAAACAGCTGATAAACATACTTATAAATTTCTAAATACTATTACATACTATTACTATTTCATATTATTATAGATGAATTACACCCAGACACAGAACAAATGATCGTGCTCATCACACAAACATTTGTCCTGGGTTGGAATCGAACCCACGACCTCCGGCATAGCAGTCAGGGTCACTAACTACTTACCAGACCAACAGGCCAGTCAAACAAAATAAAAAAATGTCAAATAAAGTTAAATCTAATGAAAAACCTTCCAAATCATAGCATGATGTAAATTTGATTTTTGCTTCAAATCATAAAAAAAGCATTGTAGCAATCTCAAGTCCCGACGTATATTACATATACGTACATACATGTTTTGAGTAGGGAATGCAATCTCGTACGAGATTTCCGCCTAGCGAGATCTCGCGAGACTCAAAACCCAGTCTCGCGAGATCTCGCAAATTACGGGATCTCGCGAGATTGGAAGAATCGCAATTAAAACATATGAAAATGCTTGTTTTAAGAACTAGTAATTGACATGATATGTAATTAAATAGAAACTGCGTTGCTTAGTTATAAAAAATTACAAAATAAAAACTTTTTTACAAAAAAAACAACCGACTTCTTAAAAAAAAACTAACAGGTGAAAAATAACTCCAGTTTCAGAAGTCTGTGGCTTTGGTGGTTTTGCTTTGTTCATTATTGGCCACCGACTTCCGAAACTGGAGTAATTTTTAACCTGTTAGTTTTTTTTTAAGAAGTTGGTTGTTTTTTTTGTAAAAAACGTTTTTATTTTGTAATTTTTAGTTTCTTTGTATGTTAAGAAAGTCTTTCAAAACTTGAAAGAATCATTGAAATTGGATAACAATTGCTAAAGAAGTTCTATCTCTAAACATTAATATGTACATCTCTGCCGGCCCCTTTTAAAATAGAATGGCGTAATGTTATGTTGTGGAAATACAAAAGCTCAGCATAGACATCTGACTATAGCAATCGCGAATAATTTGCTGTTATGCGTTGAAGAGTTCCGTTGCCTGTCTTCTTAATCAGTTTTTCTAAATGAAAATGCTTGATTTGTTACTAAAAATGTTGAAATCGGTGCATGTGTGCCTATATTTTTTGAGGAGTTCCCTTAATTCCTCGTAGATCCCTCATCAGGTATGAGTTTTGATACAAATGGGACCAATCTGTTAGTATACTCTATCAAACAAAAAAAAGAATATGTCTCTAATGTATAAGTAGATTATTTTATACCTACTGTAGTTAATCAGTTCAAATTCTTACAATATTGGTAACAAAACAATAATAATATTTAGGCAACGGCCAGGATTCAGTTCGCGCGCAGCCGCGTTTTGAAATACACGTCGTCACGCTGCATTTGTCGATCTCGTTATCTCGCGAGATCTCGTACGAAATTTGACGAGATACAATCTCGTAAAATATGGCCGGGATCTCGCGAGATCGAGATCTCGGCGAGACGAGATTGCATTCCCTAGTTTTGAGTACCTACAGATTATAATATTATCTTTAACTAAATTGTGTGTAAATCGTTTTTGGAGATATCCATAGTCATCGAGTTTGAACATGTTCAAGTCATCTCATAAATTCAAACGCCTAAAATGAGGCTACACCTCAAACTTGCTCTAACTTGCAACTAAAGCTAGTTTACTACCAAATATTTGTAGTATCCCTGATTCAACATCAGACATGGCTCCTGAATCCATACGGATACAAAGCTTTGATTGCACCTACACGTGAATCAGTAGCCGTCTATACATTACACATCAGTGAATGACGTAATCCCCTTTCAACTTGCATTTCAACGCCTACGATTTAGTTAGAATAGGTATGTACACAGATTGTACACACATGGATTGTGTGAAAGATAACAGAAAAGGTAGAATAGTTTCTTTATTTTTTGTCAGTTGAACTGGCCTGTTGGTCGTGTAGCTAATCAGGGGGACTGCTATGTCGGAGGTCGTGGATTCGATTTATTGTGGATTTCCACCCCGAACAAATGTCTGTGTGATGAGCACGATCATTTGTTCTGTTTCTAACTGAAATTTATCTATAATATGTCATGTATGTATTTAGAAAAATGTAAGTATGTTTAGCAGCTGTTTAGTACCCATAGAACAAACTCTGCTTAGTTTGGGACTAGATAGAGATGTGCGAAAGTTGTGGATTATTTAAATATAATATGAAACCAAATGCGAATTAGGCTACATGTTTTGGAAATAAATATTTACTAATAATAATATATTCATTGTACGCCATAAAAACTTACAAATAATAACATATAGGGGTAACATAGCATAATCAGCCTATAATGTTCCCACAAAGAAAACACTGTAAGAAGCCACGCGGACCCAGTGTGGGGTGGTAGATGGGTGCTACAATGGGGTAGGCCCTACAACTAGAAGCCAAAGGATTCTGAAATATATTGGTTTGTGCGTCTAAGCCAAAGTCAAATAACTTTCGAACGTCAAACTTCAATGTAAGTTATAATAAAAATGTTTTTATTGACCCCTTTTCAATATTATACAGTTAGGAAAGGACATCCTCAACCCATACAGGTACTACAACATATTACGTAATAATAAGAGTTTATATTATAAGTATGTGATTTGATTCTGATCTGTGGGAGTTTTAACAAAGTGTTAGAAAATCCGTTTAGTATACTGGCAGTGAAGAAAATTTTTAGAGGTTCTAAAAAAGAAACATGTAGTACATAAAACGAAATCCGCTTTTGAGGTCTCTAACCCTCTTCACGCAATAGTCTACTATCAATATCGAAGCTCGTACACGTAATAAATATTATCGCGCGCCTCAACTCGACACCCGAATCTTCTGAAACATTAATAAGACTCTGTGCAGAACCTTTACCTTATCGAGGGCCGGTTGGCGGAGCATTGAACTTACGAATTACGATTACTAACTTATACCAACACATGCGGTCCAAATCGAATTAATATAGTCCCCTACGTGACAATAAGAATATTCTCCTACATTTTTGTATGGAGTTTTTACATTAGGACACACAAAAGATGAGGGATTTTCCTTTTGTCGACTGTACCTACTTATATATTATTTTTCTGTAGTTATGTCTTCTTGTCCCTTTTGGGGTGGGTTTAGGGTGGAAACAACGGCGATAAGTGCACTTTTATTTTGATGCTCTCTTTCTTCGATTATGTCGAGATGTTTGGGTCTTTCTCGGGTTATTATTCTTTGTTCAGGGGTCAGCTTTAAGACATGATCGTGTATGCTCTTGGCAGTAAAAGATTATTATTTTTAAAAAGTCTTTGGTTACTACTGTCAACGTAAAGGATTACTAGAAATTCGATTTATTACAAATTTTGACATAAATTTGTTAACATAGGTACATTTTTCAGATAAACCTTACTTTGAATAAGCTTTTTGAGTGTAAAGGAATATTTTTAAGGCTGTACGTAAGTAATATTAGCATTTGAAACACGACGCCCGGCATTGTTTATTTAGTTATGTGGACTGAAATCCTGTTGTTGTATGGTCTGTGTTATGTACCTCTTCATATTAGTATCATGTTATCTCTTTCCAAGAAAAATATAGAAAGCCAACCATTAGACGTAAGAGCTTTTGTTGTGTCAATAATATATTTTAATGTATCAAATTCTTGTGTCACATTATTTGTTACCAAACTCCTCCGAATTGGCTTCACCGATTCTTTTGAAATTTTGTGTGTGTATTTAGTACTATAGATCTGGAAATAGGTCGCAAAATAAGTTCACCGGGGCAGCTAGTACTGCTATAAAAAAACGGTAAATAACGGTAACGGTAACGGTAATAAAAGGTGCAGAAAACATGTTTAAATATGTCTTACATTATTTTCCCCCTTTCTTTTGTTTTTTACCCTGGAACATACAAGTAGGTGATAATATGATCATCATTAAACTCGTGGAGACTTCAAAGCGTCTACAACTGGCGTTAAAACAAAACGTCATGGTGTAATCACGATCCCCATTGTGACCGAAATGGAACAAGCTATTGAATAATATAATAGAAAAGTCCCAAAACGGCCATTTTTGCTTACACAGTAAAACAATTTGAAAAGTGAAATAATTAATTTTGTCTCAAAAAGGGGACAGTTCGTTCGAAGCGATGGGTAAAAGGAGTGATTGATGAAATGAATGAAAAAGTTGTGTCCAACTTTACTAATAAAGGAGTTGCTGACGTCGTGTTTGGTGTACCTACCTATAGCGATTGCGTTTTGTTTCGTTCATAATTAGGTTTGTTCTGTTTACATCTGACAATATGATGGTTGTTTACTGACAGTTTTAGCAATAGGGTTCCAGTTCAATCATCAACGCTGGTGGTTAATTAAAAAATCAGCACGACATTAACGCTACTAGCGGCATGGCAGGACAAGAGTTTTTTTGTGACACAAATGACACATACCTACATACATAAACACACGTCTTTTTCTCATGGGGTGGGCAGAAACTACAGGACGCCATATGCTACGATTCTTACATAATTCTATTGCTTCGTTTACATTCATACACGTTGTCATACACACACGCCGGTTGCGACTACTATACAAACAAAAGTCTCGTTAATATCGGTCTAGACTTTAACCTGTACAAACAGATAGACAAACATACATAAGTAGCTAATAAATATTATTGGCATACCTATACCGTTAAATATCTACTAATGAGATTGCAAAGTGAATACTTACATACTTACGTTTCTTCCTTATCTAGGTTGAACAATGCTGCTTCAGAAGTAGAACTCGATGTCAGATACTCAATATTCAATATATTTATTGTTTCCACATAACTTAGATGATAGGTTATACAGAAGTGGTCAGTAAGGACACTCTAGGGCACAGCAAATGTAGGAAAGAGATGTTTGTTAACACCATATGTTTGCCCTTTTCCCCCACTATAGTGGGATGGGCTTCCAGTTTAATCGGATGCAGCTGACCAGCGCTTAACATATTCATATTCATATTCATTTATTTGCGTTCCACAAGGTAAACCAGATGTTAACAGAGGGCTTAGAGCTAAGAACCATTTGTAGACCCTGTAAGGGCACAGCAAAATATTGTTAAATACTTAGCAACTAAATAAAATCTAAGTCTAACTAAAATTTGATAACAATGGAGCGACAACCCATCTGACCTCCCCACTCCAGCGACTTGTTTAACACAATACCCCTTGGTAAAACTGGTCGTCAAAGATCTACAAAGACGGACAGCACCAACAGCTTAACTAACTTTTTGAGGGGTGGAAAATCCTCATGGATGTCCCCCGCCCGGGGAGGCGGAGGGGTCTGTCAGACTCTTACTGACTAAAAACCACCCCGTGTTCCTTCTCACACCTGCGCCGGGGGTCACGGGAACAGAAGATACTTCCGCGACCCCCGACTGGTGCCGGCCCCGCGGGCCTCGCCAAGTCAGCGAGGGGAGTCAGGTGTTAGAATCCCCTCGCGAGGTCTAAGAGGGGCGCGCGTGAACACGACGTGCCGCCACCTCGGGTCCATGTACGTGGGGGTGGCGGACATCCTCGCGTCCATCGCCCTGGACCCATTCAGGGGGGCTGGAAGAGGGCGTTGTCCACCCTCCGCCTGCGCCCGGTGCGTCTGCTGCGGGCAGGGTGAGTGGAGGTAATCTCCCTCTCCCTTTCCGTAGCCTCCTTCTGCGAGATGACTGTTTCCCAGAAGGACACCACCGCGTCCCAGGACTCGACGCTGCCGACCATCCTCTCGACCACGGCCGGCAGCGACAAGTCACCAGAGACGAGGGCACGGCGCGGCTCCTCCCAAAGCTTAACTAACTTGGGTCAACTATACCAAAAGAACGTTGGATGACCTACGCGTCCAATATAATAATATTTTTAGGATGCTGTTGGGGCTGCCACGATGGTGCAGTGCTTCCACAATGTTTGCGCAAAACCGTACTGTTGGCTTCCACGCCGTCATTCGCAAAATACCGCGTCACTGTTGTCGAGGTTGAGGGCGAGTGACAACAGCATTCTTAAAACTTTGGCGGAGAGTATTAACCCTCCGATTATTAAAAGTGTTGTGAGAAGGACAATCACTGAACATTAGTTTAGGGACGTCCTATTCACAAAACTATTTTATTTTATTCTGTTTTTCTTAACACTAGTAATAAGTTATTGAGTGTTTACAACACTATACTAGATCATTGTTGTCCGAAAATAAAGTATTATTATTCTTATTACCGTCCTTTCCGAGGCGCAGAGGGGTCTTGGTATGTAATGTAAACCCACCCACGGACAGAACTCGATAAGCACCGAGCAAGCACCTACGATACTTACCTCTTTCTAATATTAACCACAACTTAAGGCTATGAGCTTTATGAAAAAAAACTGTGGAAAAAGTGAATGAATAGCTGAGCTGAAGAGAAATTTCAGAGTATGTAAATTTGTGTTAAAATGTAAAAAATATTTTCGTTACTTCTTGCAATAGGTAGTTTTGAAGGACGCTGGAAATCATGGAGATACTGAAGTCATTGCATCAGATTTGAGTTGTTTTTTTTTTCTATTGAGGAGATAAATGCCAACACCAATCTTGTCCATAAACATTTATTAATATATTTTATCATTTCCATATTCCAATATTAGTATTAATACAATTACCATATTCCACAATCAGGAACATACATAAGATGCTACATACATACAGAGAATCTACTTGGCTGCAATACCATATATACTCCTGTCCGAGAGTCGCATACAATACATTAAGATTCGTTTTATTAATATTATATGAATTATGTATTGACACATTAATAATAGATATTTTAAAAATCTAAGGTGCCAATCGCAAATACAAATGGCGTTGTTATATATAAAGGCTTATAATAGCGTCTTCCACCAAGTTTTCCATTACCGATACTCTCTTATATGACTAGAACATTTAGGTTTAAAAGTACATTTATATTTTTTTTTTCTATTTTGTAGTGATCGCTACTTCCTATCGACATAAGTTTACCATCAATTTAGCAGCTACTGCTTTATTCATCTACGATTAACTTACTTAACTCTACATACATACATTGTAATAGAATAGGTGAACTGCCTACGAGGCGACGGGTCGATTCGTCCAAACCAAAACTTCAAACGAAACGGAACGTATGAGGACGCGTCGCCAGAGGCAGTTGCCGGGGTCTGATTGGCCGAGCTTGACGTCGAGGCGTACTGATTGGGCAATAAGGCTGGGTGATTGCCCAACCACGTAAGCGGACACTCGGAGAATCAGATAAAGAAAAACTACAAGAACCAAATCAAGGGACTGAAGTCTAACAAGAAAAACAATACCATCTGTAAAATTTGTATATCATAAGGTCCAAAAATATTTCCGAACTAAAATCTAGGTCCCTGTGTTCAATTCGAATCTCTCTAAGCAATAAGTGAAGGTAGTAATAGAGAGGGGAACTTAGATAAATGAAATATGGTAAAGAAACGCAACGGGTCCATTTGAAAATGCAGATGTTGTCGTCCGATGGAGCGGCGGTCAAGTCGGCTGGTGGGAGTTGGTCGCCGCTTCAGAGGAGTCGGAGCGTGGGGAGGAAGCCTACCCCCACTTTTGGAAGAGCCCCATGCGCTGGCAGCGACAGTTGGAGCCCCAGAGGTTGCACCTGCACGAGGAGGAGTGGCAGCAGTCTCCAGGTCGGTGGTCGCAGTTGCCTCCTCGCTTCACACAGGCGCGCCTGAAAACGTAGATCAGCGACGATCGTCTGAAACCACATCATTGAACGCTAGCCTAAGTTTGTGTCCGTGATAATGCTATGCAGGACCCGCATGCATTCACTTTTTTTGGTATACTTAAACGGTAATTTAAACCTCTTCTTAATAGAAGTAGCAATGGTCAATTGGTACTGAGACTGATAAGCTTGCACAAATTCCAATTTTGTGTTTACATTTAATTAATTGGGAAATTGACAATACATAAAGTCAACTTTCAGTTCATAACTCTCCCTATAATCACGAAGTCCTGGTTCGTTTACTTTTTCCAAGTTTTATTTTGTTTGTCTTGAAATTTTTACTTATTTAATTTCGATCGTATGGGTAAGGTATTAAAACTCACTTTCCAACATCCTGGAGCAGCTGCAGATCAGCGGGATCCTCTCCGTAATCAGACAGGTTTACTTCAACGTCGTCGTCTCCTGTTGACAAAACGCTTTGTTATAGTTTTTGTTTAACATTTTACTTAAACAACAACGAGCTTCTTTGTCTTGTTTTTGTTTTGTTTTAAAAAATAAAAAACGCTGCCCCACACTAGGACTTTCTTTAGTTTCATAGATTCGTTTATGAACATTAAAACTCATATACACCAACAACCAGAATATACGGAATGATTACCCATTACTACTACACATACGTTTTACGTGCAGTTAATCGCTCGGCCACTGTTGTAACTATGATGGCTTGGCCAGTAGTATCTAGACTGTATTGTTACAAGCCACCAAGTATACATTTGAAATTAATTGTTTTTGGTAACAATAATACTTTTTAATACTTTGATTGCCAGACTTTCAGACACTATAGAAATTTTATTGTTTTGCGTCTCACCGATCACCGGCATGGCGTTCCAAGTGTTAAATAGGTATGGTTTTTGTAACAACTGGCTATGACATTGTTTATGAATAAATGGTAAATAATATTTGTAATTTATCTATAATATGTACGTATTTAGAAATTTGTATATAAGTATGTTTATCAGCTGTTTAGTACCCATAACACAAGCTCTCAAGCTTAGCTTGGGACTAAATGACGTTGTGTGAAAAGTTGTGACCTTAGACTATATACCTCTAGACGTAGCCCAATTTACAGTGTGAAGTGTGGAAGTGAGACGCATTAATACAAAGTTCGTAGGAAAATTGAGACAAAGCATCGTATCTTCTGTCCCTTACGGCGTGCCGTATTTTTGCATGGCTAACTTTTGAATGTTAGCCAAACAAAGTGCTGTCACTGTCACGTATATTATTATGGTCGATTTAATTTCAGTTTTCGGATGGTTTTTGCAATTGTTGTGATAGTTTGAGTAATTTAATGAGAAATGGACTCCATTAGTTTAGTGTTTAATGTATGGTGTATGCTTTACGATGGGAGGATGCTGTATAATAGGCTGTAAAAGCCGCACAGAAAAGGATATTAACGAAATCACTTTTCATTCGAAAGTTTTCAATACTGTTAGTGTTATAGTATGATTATTGAATTTATACATTTGTGCGCTTTTATTTTCATGGGTTTCAGACTAAAATATGGAAGATTTCTTAAAGTAAACTTGATTTCTTATATCACATAACCTAGAAATACTTACTTACAGTGTTGCTACACGTTTCAAATCTTTTCCCTTAACTGTCAGGCCTAATGTTCAAAAGGTAGGCATAATAATCAAATAAATCTATGGTGGCTAAACACACACAAATTTGTGGGCGAACCCTTACGAACGAACAGAGCCCTTTCGACAATCATTAAGTTTTACTCTTGAAGGCAATCGCGTAGGTACTTATAGATATTTGGAAGTAAGAATTCATTTTATAAATAAATGTTAAGTAACAATAAAGATTTGGAATTTAGAAATCAGAAATTTTCATAATAAGATGGTTTTGTTTAAAGGACAATAATTATTATACATACAGCGATTTCAATGTCAGACTGGATGTCAGCCATACCTAAGTACATTTTAATGATACATAAAACACGAAAAAATAATGTTGTTTTCTTTTAAAGAGTTCCTTCTATGTACACACATCAAGCTTCACTTGGTAGTACCTAGTGTATATTATTTGTGAGAATCAAGGTAAGATTGAAAGTAGGTATTTTACGTGAAATGATATTTTCCCACACATTGATACTTGTACACTCATATTACCACGTTGAATACGTAAATTATACTCGTCTTTGTTTCATTCTCAATGAGATAGGTTTACTTGTAGTACGGCCCATTTATATCACATCGTCATTACATAGTTTGCAGCCTCCCGCCAAAAACTGAACGTATCCCCTCGTGTTACGCGCACCTGTCAGTTATCTGTCAAATATCTTCATTTGGTTTTTTATGTCACATAATGGCGTCATCATTTTCCTATATTTTTTAATATTTTGTGTTGTATTGTGAAAATACTGTTCCAAATAGCATAATAATGGGAAAAAGGAATTCACTAGGTAAAATTAGAATATCAAAACGACTGAGAGGTGTATTATATGCTAAAACTTGATTCAAGTCACGAAGAAGGTAAGAAAATACCTATAAAAAATGGCCGCTTTTAAACTGTTTTCTGTAACTATTTCATCAGAAAACTGATTCAAATACTTGCCTGATTATAACTATTGCAAATCAAGACCCTGTGTGCGTATTATAGCTAGTGAATATGAAAACATAGGGTGCGCTTTGTGTTTTTTGCGTTATGCACGTGCTACTGTGCTTGCAACCTACAAGTGCATGCCTGACCTGTGGGACGTTCTGCGGGAACGTACGTGGTCAACAATGGCAGTATTGGCAGTGAATAGCCCAACCTGTGGAGCGTTTGAAAACGCATTTGTGATGAAAAATTACTATAGTGAGCAACAAGTGCATGCCTGACCTGTGGGACGTTCTGCGGGAACGTACGTGGTCAACAATGGCAGTATTGGCAGTGAATAGCCCAACCTGTGGAGCGTTTGAAAACGCATTTGTGATGAAAAATGGCTAAAGTGAGCAACACAAGTGCATGCCCGACCTGTGGGACGTTCTGCGGGAACGTACGTGGTCAACAGTGGCAGTATTGGCAGTGAATAGCCCAACCTGTGGAGCGTTTGAAGACGCATTTGTGATAAAAAAGGCTATATATGGTGAGCAACTTGCCTAGAACCTGTGGGGCGTTCTGCGGGAGCGCACGTGGTTTACAATGGCTATGTTGTGATTTAAGCAATCTGAGGGGTGTTCTTTAGGGACACACGTGGTTGACTATTTTCTTATAACCTTCAAGGGAAGTTCTGCGGGAACTTACATGGTTATATTGAACAATGTTTGTTGCCTTTACAGCATGAACTGTTTTCTACAGACACTGTAATAAATTCATTAAAACAATTCATCTGAAATTAATAGAAAAAACAAAAAATGTTTCTCCGGAGTTCATAAAAAATCTTCAAACAAAAGTTGTATTATGCAGATTCTAGTTGGTAAATGGAATGATTGAAGAACAGGTACCAGGTACCTCCGGAAAAGACATAAGATGTTCAGATTCGCAAAATGCTAGCCGTGGGTTCTCAACTGGAGAAATCAGGATAAGATTTACCAAAAATAGATTACCCAGGTATCTAATACTTACTAAGAAGCTTAACAAAATATGTTATTTAATAAGCATAATGAAGATGAAGACAACATCAGGGTGTCATCGCCCTGCCTTGTTTTGACTCAGACCTTCAAATGTGTCTAGATACTCCGGAGCAAAAAATGTAACAAAGTTGAGTGATACTTTAAGGTATGATATATATGTATACATATAGAGGGGCATTTTTTCCCTGCTAGTAACAGTCATAAAGACATCAAGAGTTTTCTGCCTTATTCGGAGTCAGAAACATACTTATTTGGTGAAGACCCAATACTTCCCAAACAAGCAGCTTTAAAAACCAACCTCACTCCAAAAATGGGGGGGGGGAGGCATCATCTGAGACACCAGTGGTTGAGAAAACATGAGAAGACCGGAGGATTCATCAGCGCTGCAAAATACACCCACAGGTGGGCATTTTAAAAATTAATTTATGTGATTGATAACTAATCATCACTTCTATTTGTGGTTATTATTTTTTGATAAGATTGTAACTACTTTACAACTTTATTTCATACTAAACCACACCAAAGTTACTTTTCATTGAAAGAAAAACTTTCCAAAGAGAAATCTTTTCAGATAATATCTGTAATTTATAAATATTTTCTGAGCAATAGAAATTGGTCAGAATACTAAAGCTTAGTTTACCAGTCTTTTATTGGTAAACAGCCCATTGGAAGCTTTCCATTAATTTCTAAATTAGAAGTTGAAGTTTTTTGTTAAAACAGAACATTTCAAATGAAAAGTCTACCGCACTATAAGTGATATTTAACAGAAAAATGACTTTCTGATAGAGGTAGTTTTTTAAACAGGCTTATTGCCTGGTCAATATTTACACATATATGACATTATATACTCTTCAAAGGAAATGGCAACAATTAATTGTTTTATGTTTTTTGGGTTATATATAATGATCAACTTTTACAAGAAAGGTGAAAGATGCTTACAAAATGAGAGGCTATAATATATCAGTTTGTATAATCCGAATTTCTGTTAAGAAATAATTCAGTCAACTGTAGATAAACAAGGGAAAACAAGATTCCTAACTAACAAACTAAACAACTTTTATAAGTTAAACATGTGAAGTCAACTATAGTCAGATTCCATGTTCAGATGAATGAAAATTTTACATCCACTTGCATGACACCTATTGAATATCTTGTCTTTTATTTGAAAAGTTAATAATGAGAATGAATTATTAAGGAATAGATACTACCTTGAATACTACATGTTTAAACTAGAAGTTTAATGGTAGTTCATGAACATAGTCAGAGTAAAAGAAAATTTTGAAGTTAGAAACATTTATTTTATTTCTGACGGGCCTGTTGGTCTAGTGGTTAGTGACCCTGACTGCTATGTTAGAGGTTTTGGGTTTGGTTCCCACCCGGGACAATTTTTTTTTTTTTTTTTTTGTGATTAGCACAATCATTTGTCTTGTGTCTGGGTATAATTTATCCATAATATATGATGTATTTATTTAGAAATATGTATGTTTTTATCAGCTGTTTGGTACTCATAACGCAGACTCTGCTTAGTTTGGAACTAAGAGGCGTTGTGTGAAAGTTGTGGAATATTTATTTATCTACAAATGCCTTTTTTACCAGGTAATTTCCAAGAGGTTATTTGAGAGGCCTTTGGAGGCATGTAAGGAATGGACTGAGAATGAAGCTAAGCTTCAAATAATTTTTTAGATTCAATTGCTGCCTACTTAGTCTGTAATGCCTTGCCAGACACCCAACAGATAAGTAGTGAAATCTGATTGAGAAAGGATTATATGACTACAATATCAACAATTGATTAGGAGGAGTTCAATATCCTACCTATCTATATACCATTACTAAAAATAATTGGCAGTGGTGTGATTACAAACCAAAGGGTTTTTTGATTTTGGTTTTCTACATGATTAAATTTTAATGAATAGCTGATTCTGAATCTAGAAGAAAAGTAAACATTACAAAAGCATAAGGTACCTACTGTTTGTACTTCATCCATTGTTCAGTGAAACCATGGTTCTCAATATTTCAGAGATTGTTGATATAGGTCACTGAGGCATTTTAACCCCTTAATTATCTCCTTGGCACTATCATTCTAGATTGTGACATGTCCTTCACAGGAAATTGAAATAAGTGTCAAGAATAGGTTTAATAGACTGAAAAGTAGTCCATATTGGATCGTAAAGTTAGTAAAATACAAAATATGATTTTATTTAAATTTATTTATTTTTTAAAAGTATAGAATACTTTTGATTATCCACCTTAATAACTTAAAGAGTTATATAGGGTATTTATTACTCATAAAATAGGTAAGTGATCTCTTACAAACAACCGTTGAAGAATATTGTCATGTAAACATTTGTACATGTTTGGAGTGTGAACAAGCAGTTGAAAATTAATTACGTTAAATATTGATTGAATTCCAGTGCGTTTGACTTAAAACTGTGAATTGTAGCAGTACCAAGCCTACCATAACTTATGCTGTTCAATATCATAATGAGACTCCTGGAAGAAGTTTTTCCTATGAAAGTTTTGTTTATATTTGATCTGCTCTACCCTTGATCATAGGACCGCATAAGATGATAAAATGAAAAGATTATTTAAAGGCTTCATAATAAGACCTCTTAAACCTAGATATACTTGGGATGTTTTTTCATGTTTACTTAATTATATTTTAAATAATTACATGCAACAAGGTGATTTATACTTTGTTACCAAGAAGGTTTATTGAGTCTATTTGCGAAAACTACAGGTCAAAGGATGATAACAATCTCCATTATAAAAATAGAGTGATCCAATTAGACATAGGTAATCATAATTAAGAAAATTACAGCTATTACAATTGATATGATGAAGGATTAACAATAAATTAGGAGATGGATAATTACAAGGTTTCTATTTTTTGTTTCCTATTTTTACAAAACAATAGGTAAGTAGGTACCTACTAAACATTGTAACAAAAACGCTGAACTGTGTAAGCTCCAGTGTCAGCCGTTGGATTACCAGGGCTATGGAAGAAAGAGTGAACTTAATATTAGCGCGTTTTTTCAACTTTCATTACATTCATTATGTAAGAATTTCAGCCGGTAAGGGGGTTTTTTAATATCAACTTTATTATAAATTATACCTACACGTGAACTGAAGGGTCAACCATTCCTTCCTAAATTTCCAAATGGACATATTAATAATAGACATTTTCCATTTTAGTTTTGTCGAGTATGATTCTATTTGAATTGTAATTCGATGTTGTGTTTTTATTTTATTTTTTTGATTCTTTTGAAAAATTTAAAATAACTCATTGTTATTTTTAATTATTTAATAATTATTGATTGATTTTACAACTTGTCTTTAAACATCTACAAGTAAACCTATCTCATTGAGAATAAAACAAAGACGAGTATAATTGAATAGTCAAACGAACTTACCTGTAAGTGAAGTTCGACGGTAATTATACGAAGTCTTTGTTTCATTCGAAAATGAGAAGAGTCCCACCCGACCCAAACAATACATGCTTTCTAAATACAATTTTATGCATGGACCCCACGTTGTAAAACCAATCATTTGCTGTGAACTTAATGAAGATATTTGACAGATAACTGACAGGTGCGCGTAACACGAGGGGATACGTTCAGTTTTTGGCGGGAGGCTGCAAACTATGTAATGACGATGTGATATAAATGAGCCGTACTACAAGTAAACCTATCTCATTTTCGAATGAAACAAAGACTTCGTATAATTACCGTCGAACTTCACTTACAGGTAAGTTCGTTTGACTATTCAATTATAATTTATAATAGTGCTAAAATTGGAACCTGCAGTTAAGTAGAATTTTGGTCGTATTTTGGGACTTTTTAAAGGAATAGCAACACTGAACTTTTATATTGCTGTCTCATGTGCGGCCACGCGGTGGCTCGATCTAGAGGTATATTATCTAAGGTTGTGACATATTATTTATTTATTTATTAATATACAATGACAGTGTTGACAATGACAGACAACTGCGAATTTCACGTTGAAATATTTCGCCTGAAAATATTTATAGCGACGAAATATTGTCTTTATTGTGAAGGTCCTTTAATCATGTTTGGCATTCAACGAGATAATTAAGTTTATTTTTCAACTCCATAGATATTTTCCCGTAAATTCTTTTCCTACTTCCCTCCAAGTGTTTTTGTAACGTTCGTTGTCAAAAATATAAAACTTGGTGAATTTGAAGCCTGCGTAATTGAGCTAAATAAAGTGTGGTTCCGAAAACAGGTTTTTATTCATTTTTTTTTTGCTTATTTTACTGATGGCGAATTACGAAAGTAGATTGCTTTTGTGAACAAAGTATTTTTAATCTCTATTTATAATATACGAAAATGGTGTTGTTTTCTTTACTTTATGTTTGATACAAGACTAATTTTATGGCAAAAAAACGTATATGTATAGAGATTTCAAATAAGCGTAGCTAGAGTATAAGATATTATTACGATGTTTGAATATATTCATGAAAAAAATCAAAATACAACAATCGGTAAAATCAAAATGAAGTTATCGTCTTTTTTTATTATTTGTAGCAATATGATATTGTAGCAAAAAATAGTAGTAGAGCATAGTCTTAGTTGGCGTTGTGTGATAAAGTTGTGGAATATTTATTTATTTATTTATTTATTTAGTCACTAGATTTTGTCTTAAACTATTTAATACTTATAATAATATTTTTTATTCATATACTAAGTTCATCTTAGGGCAACATTGAATAAAATAAATAAATAAACCATTGACAACTTAAGCTTGCATTAAACATCTTGTGCAAGCTTGCAATGCTTCGGTCTTTTCTGTATGAGAATCGGCCTTTGCCCTATAGTGGGACAGGCCAAAGACCTGATGTTATTATCTAAATATATGAAAACATAGTTTTACCAGGATCGATGTATGAGGCATGAGCCCACTCAGCGGCGAGCAGGACCGCCGCTATCGCCAGCAGAAGTGCGCCGGCGCGCGGCATTCTGCCTACGCGACTACCGCTGTTTGTCTGTAATATATCGTCATGTTAGTGTGGTCATACCTTTATTGGGAATAAGCTTTTGACTGCCAGTAATAGGGGAAAAAAATACAAAAAGCGATTTGTATTAAAAAGTTTTAAGACAATTATTGTTAAGATTATTTTGTTACATTTTAAGTTTCACATGCACAGCTTAATGAGTATCAGTTTTCTTGTCCTGTACATTAGTCATGATATTAAAAGATAAGACTGGCAATCAAAAGGTTTAACATACTTAATATAAGAAGGAAAGGAAGTGGAGAGTCCTGGAAAGTATCGTGTTGTGTGTGGCGAAAACTGTTTTTAAACCAAACGAGACCCCACGAAGAATTGATCGATAATATCCTAACAAATCTAACAAATACCAAACTTAACAAGACGCTACAAATACCTGATCAATAAAATGCTACGAAAATCTACTCACTAAAACTTGACCGAGACTACATGAGGAGCTAAAAAGTAAAAATAAACGCTAAACTTCCCAATTAAGTATAGATACAAAAATATGTAGAAAATACAATTTTTGACCTTCTTTAACGATGCAATTAATACTAGACAGTAATGTACAGACGCCAACACATCAAGTTACCCCAATGTGTCAAATTTCTTTGATCGTTTTTCAACTTTATATCAAACAGAATAAGCGTCATATTCAATTGGGAAAATTTGGCACATTGGGGTAACTTGATGTGCTGGCGTCTGTACCTAAGTAAATACTAGACAGTAATAAGTACATACAATGTCAGTTGACATTATTAAGTTTCCTGAGGTTGAGGCCAACGACTCATAGTAATAATTACCTATAACCAATCCAAATTAAAATTAAATTAATAAATTTTACACTTTAAATCCTTTGTTAGTTTTGCAATCATTTACATTACCGGTAATAAACATCGCAGCTCATTTCGCAATTAAATCAAATACCAAAATGTTGAGTGCATTTGAACAATTTAATTACAATCGTTAAAATTACTGCCTGATTGTTGAATCGTGAAGCTTACCACATTTATTTCAATATAATCCCCAGATCATGGTAAACATATCAGTTATTTTTATATCAAACTTACCCAGTAAATATTATTTTAATGTTACCAGTTATACAGTATATTCAATTATGTATTAACAGTAAAACGGGGTAAATACAAAAGGGGTGAAAGAAACCAAAACTTTCAAAAAAGTCAAAGTCAAAGTCAAAGTCAAACCATTTATTTCAATTAGGCCCCTATAAGGCACTTTTGAACGTCGAACAAAAATTAACTTTAAAAAATGATTCTAGTTGCCCCTTCCAAAAAGTAGATTTGTATGGAGAAGAATGGGCAAGAAACTCCATACTTACTCTTTTAAAATCGATTTTACAATACTATGTATACATCAATAAGATTTGTATGTGAGGACGATGCACCTAGAATAAAAGTACTATACTAAGATAGAATTAAGCAAACAAAAAAAAAAGCTATGGAGTTGATAATTACATGTGGTACAGCTAGATACATTGTGCTCACATATTTACAAATGTAATTACATTAATTTAAAAACAAGTGAAGAAATAAAAAATAATAGAAAACAATACAGAGGTACATTATTATATTAGCAACCCGGTTGATTTTGTCAAGACTCCAATGATTGTCCTATGGAGCAGGACCAGCATGTTTCCAAGCATTCCTATCCTGAATATAATCTTCTAATTTATAATATGCCAGTTTACAAAGTGTACTTTTAATGTAAGTTTTGAATTTTCTTTCATTTAGTTTTAATATATCACATGGTATTTTATTATAACATTTAACACAATACCCCATAAAAGATGTTTGTACTTTTGCTAATCTAAAGGAAGGTTGAGCTATTTTATCTTTATTTCTTGTATTAAACTGATGTCTATCGCTTGTTTTACTAAAGAGTTGAGGATTTTTTCTTACATACATTATATTTTCATAGATATATTGACAAGGTACTGTCATTATATTTATTTTCTTAAATAGCTCTCTAAGAGATTCGCGGCGCGGTAAATTATAAATGGCTCTGACAGCTCTCTTTTGTAAAATGAAAATGGATTCAATGTCAGCAGCCCGGCCCCACAGCAAAATGCCATAAGACATTATGCTGTGAAAGTAGCTAAAATAGACCAAACGCGCGGTTTCTACATCTGTTAACTGTCTTATTTTTCTAACCGCATAAGCGGCTGAGCTTAGCCGCCCCGCAAGAGATGTTAAATGGGGTCCCCATTGTAATTTTTCATCTAGAGTAATACCTAAGAAAACTGTCTGATTAATAAATTTCAGTTTTCCTCCATTTAACATGATGTCACATTCGCTACTTTTAACATTTGGTAAAGTGAATCTAATGCATTTAGTTTTTTTTTCATTAAGTACTAAATTATTTACCGTAAACCAATTTTGTACCCGAGTAATTGAGTTATTCACGTCGTCAAGATGTGGTGACCGTCTGTTTATTTTAAAGATCAGTGATGTGTCATCTGCAAATAACACCATCTTTGGTTGATTATGTATTAATTGGGGCAAATCATTAATGTACACTAAAAATAGGAACGGACCCAGTATTGAACCTTGGGGAACACCCATTGTCATTTCAGCCCCCAACGAGTTTACGCCGTTTACCTGAACTTTAACCTGTCTGTCTTTCAAGTAAGATTTTACTAAATTAAGTGCTGTATCCTTAATTCCATAGTGATTCAGTTTCAATAGAAGTGTTTCATGGTCAACGCAATCGAACGCCTTTGAAAGGTCGCAAAAAATTCCAATGGCATCTTGAGCTTCCTCCCAGGCGTTAAAAATGTTCTTAATTAGGGTGACACCGGCATCCATTGTACAGCGCCCTTTGGTGAAACCGTACTGCTGTTCATGAAAGATGGATTTTTTTTTAAAGTGACGTAACATTTGACTGAGCATCAACTTTTCAAACACCTTACTGAGAACTGGCAGAATTGACACAGGTCTATAGTTGTTGAGGTCTTTACTTTCGCCGGATTTGAATAATGGAACTACTTTACTGTGTTTCATGAGATCCGGGAATACTCCTTGGTCCACACTAAGATTAAAAATGAAAGCTAAATAGGGCGCAATTGTTTCAATAAAAGACCTACAGACTTTAACCGACATTCCCCAAAGATCTTCTGTTGATTTAATTTTAAGATCTTTAAAAGCTTTTATAACAGCCTGGGGGTTTGTGTATTGAAATCTAAACTGCAAAGGGCATGCCTTTACATTCTCCTTTAGTAACGCAAAGGAAAGCGCGGATGACGAGTTTAAACCTTCAGTAGTTTTAAGTGGAATATTAACAAAAAAGTAAGTTTATCCCATATTATTTATTACTAACAAGATATTCAAATTAACTATTTCAATGTAGTCAAATTATTAGTGTACAAACATTATTTAACAACTTGAAAAGCCCCTTCAAAGTTTGTATCCGGGATGAATTGACCTACAATATCTAAAACTGGGGTGATTTAATCACCCCGTTTTGCGGCACCATGGTAGGTGCCAAATATGGATCGAAATATAATTTCACACATCGAAACACCGTAGACCCTCTACGAAAGATCACGTAGCACTTGGTACATCGCTACGCTTTTAGCCCTTTACGTATGAGAGGCTATTAGAACCGTTTCGCACTATATTGCTAGTCGGATTTCTGCTCCATAGCCTGCTAACACGTTACTATGGCAACACAAGACAAGCGGTCCAAGTTAATTGTCTAGAAAGTCTTGCCGTCACTGTTGGATAAGGAGCGGAACAGACTTATAAATTGACAGGTCACCGTTTAGGCCATGTCGTGTGGAAAAGATAAACTTTTATACGTAACCCAAAATGTACTTTCATTTTTCCGGTGGTATTTAGTTACAGATGTTTGAGAATGTGGATGAGGTAAAAATAAACTAAAACGGTTTTTACGAAAAAAAAATAGACGAATTGAGAAACTCCACTTTTAATTAAGAAGTCGGTTAAAAAAATTAACTGTAAAGGGCTATTTTATGAAACTGTCAGTTAGTTATAAATCTCCTCTAAATGTTCAATATAACCAGAATAAAAAAAATAATAAAATAACTCGTTTTTTTCGATTTGTAATTACCATTACAAACACATGTTTCTAAACTAGTGAGATTTCATTTCTAGTTTTTATTACAAACACAATATGTTTGTAACTACCTATCGTTTAAATTTCCATTTGACTTTTTTATGATTGTGGTTCTATTGTACCTTTATAGATGACTTAACAACAGACAATTTAGTAAATAACGCATTACATTTTGATTTGTTAAATCCATTGTAATATTTCACTGACGTAATGCTGAATTAATTACGAGCAAAAGGCAATAATAATTTTGTAGCAAGCTAATTATAGTTCATCGACTTTTTGTATGTCATTATACCGTAACAACTATCTAATTAGAGACGGCGTTACTTTAATCACCGCCGACATCATAAGTATAGGTACAGATGTTAATAATATGATCAGAAATATAATTCTAGGGCAATCTCACTAACTCGACGTCACTATTCTTGGCCTGAGGATTATCTTTTGCAGATTACTTTTGTAAAGGTTATCATTCATTTTTTCGGCTAATAAAAATAATCAGCAATGATTTGAGCTGAAGTCAATAAGAAAACTTATTGACGTCAGTGCAAATTCGGTGAAAGAGAACGACCCACTGCTTCACCAAAACTGAATACTTATCTAACTGTCACTTGTAAACAAAAAAACATCGAACTGTAAAAAAAAAAACAAAACACAACCAAACTTCGCCACTTCCAAAACCACCATTTTAATAAAATATTTAATACAATTCTGTCGGTTTGACAGGGCGACATTCCCGGTGAGATCTGTTCAAGTATTCATAACAGCAATGTAACATGTCGTGAGACACGTTACATGATACGCGTCGGGAAACAATGCCGAATAATAAAAATGGCGACGGATCCATTGGTTCAATGTGAGTGAGCATTTTCCGATCGCAAATATTCGAGCTGGAATGTCGGAAATGTATGGGTTTTTGTGATAATAAATACAGATATTTGTAGAATATATTATAATAGTCTATATTGAATACTACTGTACTTCTCTCTTGAACTATGGAGAGGGCTATGCTCGGAGTCTCTCTGCGAGATTGAATCAGAAATGAGGAGATCCGTAGAAGAACCAAGGTTACCGACATAGCCCAGCGGATTAGCAGGTTGACGTGGCAGTGGGCAGGGCACATAGCACGGAGGACTGATGACCGATGGGGTCGAAAGGTTCTCGAGTGGAGGCTTAAATCGGCAAGCGTAGCGTAGGACGTCCACCCACAAGGTGGACAGACGACCTCATGAAGGCCGCGGGAACGTGCTGGATGCGAGCCGCTTCCAACCGGTCTTATTGGAGATCTATAGAGGAGGCCTATGTCCAACTGGGCTTCCTATGGCTGAAATTATGATGACTGTTCTTCTCTACTCTGTATGAGTGGGACAGTAACAGGATGGTATTACTTTTTATTTACTAAGCGGTGGTCTGTCATAGAACGTTAAGTGTGTTCTTATGGTAGTTGGAGACGTACCCAGACTCAGATCCTCCAGTAATTATATTAATAGTCACTGGGGAACACAACAGACTAAACAACTGCCAGGCTACCAGACACAATAGAAATTCAATAGGCATGTGAACGATCTAAGAATTTTAAAATATAGTTAATTAGTCCATCAATAAGATTATAAAAAAATACAGCACATCAAATTACCCCAATGTGTCAAATTTTCTCAAATGAATATGAACCTTATTCTGTTTGACATAAACTTGAAAAACGATCAAAGAAATTTTACACATCGGGGTAACTTGACGTGCTGGCGCCTGTACAAGTATTTCTTTGCTTTTTAAATTGATGGAAAACTACTTAGATTATTTGCATCCGCTTGCTTGGGGCTTGTGACGTCATTATCAGTATAACTATACATGATAGTGACGTCATGCAAAATTTTGACTGGATGTATCACCGTTATTTTTTGATTACGTGAAAATAGAAAAAGACAACCGTAAATGTTACGGGAACCTCTGTTGGGTTCAACCAATGGGCTACTCCAGGTATTTATAAAAGTAGAGCGAGACTGTACGAGTTGTATGGTTTGAAAAGATACAGGTTTGATACTCCCTTTTTAGATTATGTTAAAAATTATTCTAAATTGTTTAAAAAGATTTGCCTTATAGCTAAGTCTAAGTATTTAAGCGAAACTATTAAAAATTCTAATAACAAAGTAAAAACCACATGGAAAATTATTAAAAATGAAACTGGTAAGTCAGTACGCCAAGAAAATCAATTTGAAATTATAGACGACAACAAATTAGTTAGTAAAACGGCTGATGTAGCTCAAGCATTTAATGAGTTTTTTGTAAGCATACCAACTATTACGACTCACGCCTTATGTTCCTCCCCGTCTAAAGCTGAGAACCTTTTACATGGTAGTGTGCCTAAATGTAGTCGCTTATTCAATTTCGAACACGTGACACCGCGTGATGTAGTTAATGCTTTTAACACACTGAAGTCTAAAACCACTGGTGATTATTGGGGCATCTCCATTAAACTTTTGAGTAATATAATAGATGTTGTAGCCCCCCTATCTTGCTGTTACTTTTAATAAATGCGTAGATCTAGGGACTTTTCCGGATCTCATGAAGAGTAGTAAAGTAATTCCGTTATTTAAATCTGGTAGTAAAAAAGATATTGGCAATTTCAGACCTATCTCGATCTTACCGGCATTTAGCAAAATATTTGAAAAGTTAATACTCAAGCAGTTGCTAATTAATTTAAATAGCCTCCTTCATTCTGAACAGTATGGTTTTACAAAAGGTCGTTCAACTACTGATGCGGGCATAGCTTTATTAAAACATATATTTAACGCGTGGGAGAACTCGCAAAACGCAATTGGAGTTTTTTGTGACCTTTCAAAAGCTTTTGATTGCGTACACCATGACACACTTCTGCGTAAGCTACATCACTACGGTGTCCAAAACGAGGCTCTTAATATTATAGATTCATATTTAAATAATAGGTTCCAATGTGTTGATGTGAATGGTGCGAAATCTTCCGGACTACCAGTTCAGTTAGGTGTACCTCAAGGCTCAATTCTGGGTCCATTCTTATTTTTGGTATATATTAACGATTTACCATTTTACCTGAACGGTATCTGTGATGTTGTACTATTTGCAGATGACACATCTCTTATTTTTAAAGTAAATAGGTATAGACAAGATTTTGACGAAGTAAATAGTGCACTTTCTAAAGTCACAGATTGGTTTACCACTAATAACCTAGTTCTCAATGCAAAAAAAACGAAATGTATAAAGTTTGCCTTGCCTAATGTTAGAAACCTTGGACCTAATCTCGTCATAAGTAATGAAGTGCTGGATACTGTAGACTCCGCAGTCTTTTTGGGCATAACCGTTGACTCCAAACTTCAATGGAGCCCTCATATATCAACTCTAGCAGGAAGACTCAGCTCTGCCGCCTATGCTGTTAGGAAAGTTAGACAATATACTGATGTTGACACAGCTCGGTTGGTCTACTTTAGTTATTTCCACAGTGTTATGTCATACGGAATGCTGTTATGGGGAAAAGCTGCAGACATCCAAAACATATTTGTGCTTCAAAAACGAGCAGTTCGTGCAATTTATCAGTTAGGTTCTAGAGAATCCTTAAAAGAACTTTTTAAAGAGATTGGTATACTCACAGTGGCATCGCAATACATTTTTGCCAACATATTATACGTTAGGCAAAATATGCATTTATACACCAAAAACAGTGACATCCACAATTTTAATACCAGAAATAAGCACAAAATATATGCACCTCACCACCGTCTTCATAAAGTCCATAGTTCATTTGTGGGGCTCGGTATCCGCTTTTACAACAAGTTACCACGTTCTTTCTTGGATTTACCATTTAATACTTTTAAATCAAAAATTAAATCGAACCTTTGTTCTAGAGCATATTATTCTATTAACGACTACTTAGATGATAAGAATAGTTGGTCGCTTTGTTGAACGCAAGACACTTAATGTTCTTTCACTGAAATTAATTTATTAACTAGTTGAAACTTATTGTTTGTGTGTGACACTTTTCATTTTTATTTTTATTTTTTTATTATATTTTTTTGTTGACATAATCTTCTCAGTACATTGTATTAAATTAATGAGATGTATTTGCATTATGTGGTGAACTAGAGACTCCTATTTATTGGTTAATTTTTACGTAAATAACCGGTAGCAAGTTCGTCATGCTCCCTCAGATGTTACTGCTTGCGGTAGCGTCGAGGGTCGGGTTACCACCTTCCCTTTAATATGGCGAGGGGGGTAATGGCTGATCTTTGCGTTATGCTCGTGAACGGGTGCTGCTTGTGGTAACTGGTCGTCTTGCTGGCTTTGGTTTTGCTATTGTTTTAACTATTACCTGTTTTTTTTGTTTTATTTAACTTCCACAGTTTTAGTTTATCATTTTGTTACATTGTCTTGCAGATCTATGGATTTAATCCAACTCTGCACATACAAGCTGGCACACCCTTTTTACCTGGAGGATTCTTATTAGTCAGTTGCTTTTGCTTGAGTTAAGTTAGTTTTATTGTCGGTAGCTATATATTACTGGTATTCTGTATGTTGAGTGTGCTAGCTAACATGTAGTGAATAACTTATTTTAATTACACACATCAAAAGTGTCTAGGGATCAAGCATTTTTATGCGGATTTCTTGAGATTGAGATGTGGCTTTGTAATAAATTTATGATTTTATAAATTTATATGGATCCTTTTTGGTGCATTTCATAATTTGAATCAGGAACTGTGAATCAAATTCGAGTAAAAGATGAAAATCAGCTGTCAATATTTTCCCTATAAAAACATACAACGCATTGAAGACATTATTAGTGCTACTGTTTCCCTACTACTGATTAAAACCAACGTTATTATGGAGCGGCGACGTCATTTAAGCAGGGAAGAAATGCTCAGAGCCGTGGGAATGATAGAAGCTGGTTCCCGGCAACGTACTGTGGCTTTAGCTCTGAATACAAGTCAGAGTGTTATCAGTCGACTTTGGACACGTTACCGAAGCACTGGTACCGTGGCTGAGCGCCATGGAGGACGGTATCGCTGCACCACACGGAGACAAGACCGATACATTCAAATCTTAACTCGAAGAGCTCCAACAATAACCGCCATGATGTTAGCCGTGAGGCTTCATCACTCTTCAGGGAACTTAATTAGCGACCAAACAGTCAGAAACCGCTTGCATAAAGTGAACCTTCATTCCCGAAGACCGCTACGGGTACCACCTATAGCAATGCACAATCGTAGGATTCGATATCAATGGGCTCTTGAACACAGAAATTGGGCAGAAGAACAATGGCGTTTCGTGTGCTTTTCTGATGAGTCTCGTTTTGGTATGAGACCGGATACAAGACGTATACGACACTGGAGAACCCCTGGACGCCAACAGCGATTAAAATCCTGCCAGGAAGTCCATCCTTATAGTGGTGGAACCATCATGGTATGGGCGGGTATTTGGATCGGCGGAAGAACTAAGTTGATTTGGATCAGAGGCAACCTCAACGCTCAAATTTATGCTGAGACGATTGTATCAGACGTCATCGTTCCTCTACAAGTGCAAATCGGTCCCTTATTTCAGTTAATGCATGATAATGCACGACCGCACACCGCAAGAGTTGTAAGACAGACTCTCGCCGCAGCTAACATCAATGTCCTGCCCTGGCCTGCTCAGTCGCCAGACTTGAACCCGATTGAGCATGCATGGGATATGCTACAGAGAAGAGCTCTGCCGAATATGGAGGGTATCCAGTCGCAAGAAGACCTTTTTTTGTTGTTGCAACGAACATGGGCGGCCATTCCACAGCGTGATTTGGATGAACTCATTTTGAGTATGCCAAATCGATGTTCTTGTGTTGTTAGTGTTCGCGGTAGAAACACGGATTATTAATTGTTTAAGTTACCCAATAAAATTTTAAAGAAAACTGTTATTTCAGTCTTTTTTTCGAACTTTAATGTTAGTGGTTCAAATGTCAAAAATCCCTTTATTAGGAAAATGGCAAATTTCTTTATTAAAGCAAAGGTGACTTGGTTTATCGTTACTGTGACAAACGAAAACACTTTATTTGATGAATCCTTAAAGAAAATTTTAATTAATATCAATCAGGAGAAAAGTTATTGCAAAAATATATGTTGATCCCTAGACACTTTTGATGTGTGTATTTTGTAATTATAACTAATTGTACTGTGTAAATTCAAGTTCTTCTAACTTATCAGACAGATGTGTTGCTGGGGAGTTTGTTCCGCCACTTCTTCTTCCCAGCAAAAACACTAGGAAGTGGCGAAGGGTGGGCTTTTTGGGGGACTGTCTTATGTAATTTCGACGTTCAAAAAGTGCTGATCCTCAGCCTAATTTGAATAAATGACTTTTGATTTGATTTGATTTGATTTAGACATATGTGTCGAATATTTTCTAGTAATCTAGATGAGGTACTAAAAAGTAAAATTTAATATACTAACCTATTATAACAATATATTTAATTTAACTTGACAACATTGTGTTAGTACAACAACAAACATATCAATTAAGGGTTAGTATTTATTAATTTAGTACAGACGCTAGCCCATCAACCTACCCCAAACTGTCAAATTTTCGCAATTGAAAATGGTTCTTATCCTGTTTGTTAAAAAGTCGAAAAACTATCAACGAAATTTGACACGTTGGGGTAAATTTATGTGCTGGCCGCTGTACATACAAATTACACACAAATTATACCTCACTGACGCAAGAGCAACTTGACACAGTGAGTAATTGTTCGGGGCTTTTTAGATTTGGGAATTATACTTTTTTTGAAGGCGAAACCACGGGCATAAGCCTAGTAAATGATTTATGTTCTTAATACTGTTAACGTTATTTTGAAAAGGTATTACTTAATTTCATATTTGCTTAGAAATTACGCTTGTTGTTTAACAATATTTGCGTTTATGATCATCTTAGGATAGGATATGTTGACAAATGTTTTAATCCTTTTTGTTTTTTTTATTAAATATTTTATACGAAAAAATGCTCTCGAGTGTTCTTTTTTATTTATAGTCAAACAATGGTTTTAGCTATACACGTACGGGATAACATAAAACATTTAATTCTACTATTTTTTCTTATCTTAACAAGTGAAATCGTATAATAGGGAAATAACATGACTGGCTAGATGGTCTAGTGGTGAGTTATAGTCCCGATAGATTCAACACGACGGGTTCGATTCCCGCCCATGACAAATATTTGTGTGATGAACACGATCATTAATTTGTTCTGTGTCTGGATGCAGATTATCCATAATATTTATGTATTTAGAAATATATAATGTATGTTTATCAGTTGTTACCGCTGAAATGAACCTTTTGGCGCAGCCGTGAGAAATGCCATTTTTGTCCCTTTTTTTTTTGTGTTATTGCGTTTTTACTGTGCGTGTATCCAGCTGTTGCCAATAAATGTATTTTCTTTCTTTCTTTCTTTCTTTCTTTCTTTCTTTCTTTCTTTCTTTCTTTCTTTCCTTCTTTCTTTCTTTCTTTCTTTCTTTCTTTGTCTAGTACTCATAGCACAAACTCTGCTTGTTTGGCACTAGATTTAAGCTTTAAGTTGAAAGTAGTGGAGAATTATTATTATACGGCAGCTGATATAAAGAGTTAATAACCTTGACACGCATGAACCGATAAACAATACCACAAGGAAACTGGCCTTTAAATGAAAAAAAGCCGCATCGAAATCGGTCCATCCGTTTAAGAGCTACGATGCACACACAGACAGACATACAGAAATCGACGTCAAACTTATGACACCCCTCTTTTTGCGTCGGGGGTTAAAATTGATACAGTTTAGGTATAAAATACACTACGAAATCAGCAGGCATATCAAACATTTGTTTACCAAAAGCCAATATCGACGTGTCACCAACAACAATCCAACTAGTATCGCCAAACCGCCTTCAAAGCGAATAGTTGAGCCAACTTTGATTACTTGTGCTTCCTTTGATTGGGTATATTGGCGCGTGAAATCCTGGATCACTGCCGTTCCCTAATTGTAAAACTATTTGTGGTAAAATACTAATTTTGTCGTGGTTTTTAGCTCAAGAGTTTGTCTGGATTACATAGCTCTAATCTAGACTGTATTTTGCTTAGGAAAACATTCCTGACTGCCTTTCTGATGAACTGGTGGAAAACGCTTAGCCTTAGTTAGTAGATAATAAACCCCGCAGGGCAGCTTGTGGCGAGCTGTGGGGCAGTAGCGACCCCACGGACCCGATCTCGAAAAAAAATAAATAATAATAACTTTGTTCAAAATTAAATAGGTAAAATAAAATTACAAAAATCTAATTGAGAGTTACAAAGGGATGCGAATGTTAGATGTCTGTATGTACTAGGTTAGATAAACCCAATAACGAACGGTCGTCAATCTTTGGGTGATGCAGAAATAGGCAGAGAGAGGAGAAAGAGGTGCAATTTTAAAATAATAAAATGAGTATAGATACACATTTTTTGTATGTGTTAGGTAAAATAACCCTTTTTATATTTTAAAGACTTGCTTATGTGCTTTTGTTATGTCATGGGAAACAAAACAAACAGTTTAAAGATTTATGGTTTGTGAGCGTGTTAAGGTTTAAAAACATTGTTGTTAATGCTATGCTTCATTAATCTTTGTACAATGTCACAAAGTTATGTGTAACAAAAAATAAAATACATGCATTTGAGTCCATTATGTGTGCACATTAATATTATCTTAATAAATCTCGTCTTTATTACGTGCAGAAATATACGAGTAAGGAGCCATTTTTTTCATGTTTCATCTACTTACTGAGAAACAGATTATGGTTTTGCGATTTTAGACATTTTTATTCTTAAAAGATTTGTTTACACCATCACTTACAAAGAAAATATAATACTTTAACTTTAAAATACGTAAAGCCGATTAGCGTAGCAGGTTAGGTTAGCTATGAAAAAATAAGATTTTGTAACAGCTTTCGTAAGAGGTTAGTTAGTTGTAGAGACACGAAATTGTTCACAGAATCCAAACGTGAGTTCACGCGAAACTAAGTGTATCGCCACTTTGATTGTCATACACCACCATTATACATCACCTTTATTTCACTTGTAGGTAAATAACATTTTACACTTTATTCTTCAAAGAACGGTTTATTCCACACCCGTCAAAGTAATAAAGAAAACGACAAACATATTTCGTCTCAAATATTTTTCCAACTACGTCCATCCAAAAAGTGACAAATTGTTACCATCTCCGATACAACGAAAACAACCCTTTTTATTATTAACAGAGACTTATAGCTTGAGTGGAATGATAAACAGTCCGAGATGATAGTCTATCCCCCTATTCATAAAAAACTTGACATCTACAAATGGCCGATAAATCTCAGTGTGTCTTGGTCATTTTCTTTTTAAATTAAGATGGTGAATGAATTTTGTTCGAACCAAATGATAAAATATGCAGCGTTAAAATTTTAGCGGATTTTTTTTGAAAAATTTCGCCAACTTAAATGATTTTACCCTTAAATACCTCTAGCAATGGTTTCAGTATTGTTTCATTCAAGACAATAGTTGTTGTCCGAGTTAATACTTACTCTGAGCACTGACTGGATAGGTCTACTCATATCCATGTTAATCTTTCCTCAAAATACTAACTCAGACACTAATCTGCGTACTTTAGTGTGATAGGTAACAGTCTTTTAAAGTCCATACATTGTTGTTAATGTATGGACTTTAAAAGAGACAGTACACAGTTACACACAGTGAAACACCGACCTTACCTCACTAGTTGCAAAGTTTACAACGTGTTTTTTTTTATATCCCTTAACTCTAGGGTATGATTGAGACCATGTCAAAGAATCAACTGGCATATGAATTATGTTTCAATCATCCTTTTTTTTTTTTACTATCATACAAAATAATTCGACAAAGTCACGATGATTAATGTAAAACACCCTTACGTGAAAGAAAAGTGACGTTAGAAAGAAGATTCGTCGTACTGGTGACAATTTTTGAACTAATTAGGTAGTAAAAATAATATTAATAATACTTAATAATAATATTCTACGACTATTCACACAACGCCATCTAGTCCCAAGCTAAGCAGAGCTTGTGTTACGGGTACTAAGCAACTGATAATTTAATTATGATTGATGATATCTCCGAAACTATGCATTTTTGGACCATCTATTCTAGGAGTTTTAGTATTATTTTTACCTACAGAATATGATCCTAGAGTTATGGGATATAAAAAAAAACACCTTGTATATTGCCTGTAAAACCAATTTGTAGAAATTAATAATTATTATCTATAACGTTTTACAAATAAACCACTCTTTTGCAGCTATGCTAGTGTCACGAAGCAGATTTTTTGGTTTGAAGACAGTCTCGATAAATAACCGATCAATTTATTAGACAGTCATGAACTGGAACATTTACCATACTCACACGGGGCCATCTTTAACAGAGATTACCGTTACCATTTTATTTTAATTCACATTTGCACCCTTTTCCTCTTAATTTGACGCTAAATAAAATTTCTGTTTATTCAACCTCCCTTTAAATTTAATTTCGAGCTATATTTCATTATTATTACAAAATTATAACGTAATAAATCAAATTGTGTTGAAACAATGGCCGGGTAGAAGTGTACCCCAAAATATCTGTCAGGCAATGCAGATGGCAGATTTACGATGAGCATGGCTTAGCATGATTAATTGCATCTGAGGGATTCGGTATCTGTTTAGAAGCTTTGGTCATTAATTTGTATACTCAATTCAAAATTTAGTGAGTATTTACTGGTACTGTTCAAGCTTACTGTTTGATCCGAAATGATAACCGGCTTTTACATTTGTAAAGTTTTGTTTTATCAGTAGGAAGTAACGGTTAGTAATTATTACTGTATTGACAAATCCTACTAATATCCTACTTTCTACTAATATTATAAACGCGAAAGTTTGTGAGGATGTTTGTTACTCTTTCACGTAAAAACTACTGAATGGATTTTAATAAAATTTGGTATGGAGTAAGCTGACACCCGGGATTTACACATAGGCTCCTTTTTATCCCTGTATTCCCACGGAAACGGGACCTACTGGGGTAAAACCGCGGGACGTCTGATAGTTCACCATAATCCTATACTTTACGCTTTATTTTTGTTTTTAAATACATTACTAGCTGGCCCAGCTAACTTCATTGCGTCTTTAAAAAAATAATAGTTTTTGTGTTATTCTCAGACCTACTGAATATAAACTTAAAATTTCATCAGGATCGATCAATCCGCTTTGGAGAAGTTCTTTTACAAACACTGTGACACGTGAATTTTATTAGGTTTTCGAATTTACTATCTAATACATAAAACTTATTTGAACATGCAAGAAAAAAAATAGATGTAATCGTAATTGTCTCTATATTACTTAGTTTACTTGGTGTTGTACCGTATTAAGTAACCGAATTGAGGACCTCCTCTTTTTTTGAAGTCGGTTAAAAATAAATTAATGTCCTCCACCAGGGAAGAAGAAGGGGTCTTAAGACTCTTACTTGCTACAAAGCTATCCGGTGTTCGGTTTCATACCTGTACCCTGGGGGGTCACGAAAATGTACAGACGCCAGCACGTCAAGTGACCCCAATGTGTCGAATTTCTTTGATCGTTTTTCAACTTTATGGCATACAGAATAAGGTTCATATTCAATTGGGAAAATTTGACACATTGGGGAGACTTGATGTGCTGGCGTCTGTACATACGATTTTTGCGGAACTCCCAGCCGAATAGTTGAATGCCAACGTTTGCAAATGATACTTCCCTTCTCTTAATGATCTTGACCCTAGCAGCAGTAGCCTTATTACCCTTAACATTTACTAACGGGATTTACTTCCGTCCGTAATGCAATTACCCTCCTTTAGCCGCAGTCGGCGAAAAAGTGGAGTTCCAGATAATATTTTCCTTTTTATCATGTACCTAAATGTTTTTTTTTTTTTAATTTATTTGCTGATTAGTTTCATGATCATTCACGAATATTTTACGAAATTCTTCAACTGATTCAGCAATGCTATTCCACGAGACAATGCCACCATATCATTCACTCAGGTCTTTTTTCCATGGGGGTAGGCAGAAACTACAGAGCACCATATGCTACGAATCTTACATACTTCTTTTGCTTCGTTTACATTCATACATGTTGTCATACACACACGCCGGTTGCGAGTACTACGCACCTGACCTTTCTGAAACACCTCACCAATAAGGTCTATGTATGTCCTTCTAGGGCGTCCCCTACCGGCGTTCCCACTAACATCTGCCTTGTAAATACCTTTTATTAGTCGCCTTTCATCCATCCTTTCAACGTGACCAAACCGTCTAAGTGTACTTATTTATTTATTATTAAATTGCTTAAACCGAAGTAAACTGTAGGATCCTATAAACCATGGTAAGATCCTATGCCGTATTTTCTCTTGTATGGTGTAAAGGAAAGGGTCCCGGGTTAAGGGTTTATATTTAACGTCGAAGTGAACTAATGTAAGTAGCTTGATGATGATGAAGTGGGAAGGACGCCCATATAAATTTTAGGGCATGAAACCGTTTGCTACAGAAAATACATTTTGATAAAGGTTTATTGATGACAAGTTCGTCCATTCGAATCGGATCAATCAGTTATTTTAATACCTGTGAAATTGTACTACCTAAATGATTGATGGAGTATTTTTGTTTTGATTCGATGTTTATTTAGACAGTAGTGACATTGGGGCACGTTTAAACAGAATAACTTTTTATGCAGTGCGCAAATTTTTACTGCATGAATAACTCATGAATATGAACAAGTTCCACTATAGTACGAATTCTGAAGTAAAGAAAAAAAACAGCTGTTTCATACATTTTTGTCAAGTAGGTATTAAACTTTTCTTCTTTGAAACCACTGAATTCTTTTGGTTGGAATCTTTTTTGGTTTCAGAGTTCGTCCTATAGAGTGAAAGATGTTCATATTCATGCGTCATCCAGCCTGTTTAAATTTGCGCACTGCATAAAAGAACAACCTGTATACTTGTATAATGTACGTACTTAGGTAGATCAAAAGCAAACCTTTACATACTCGAAACAATTTAATACAAACCATTAATTCATTTAACGGTACAATATTAAGTAGCCTATCCTATTTAGCCTACTTAACACTTTAGTTGGAGTTAACCCCTCAGGAATGGATTAACCCTTTTAGGCGCTTACCCAAAAAGGTGTTTTAGGGTACCAAAATAAAGTGTGTGTTTAGCTCAAAACCAAACAGCTACAGTTTAAAAGCTGAATCTTTGATCCACGTCGACTTGGTTATCACGCAATAACAAAAAACCACACTCGACGATCAGGTCAGTCAAATGATAGTTGCCTGCCTTTTTTATGCCGAAATAGATAATAATAATATCCCACAACTTTTCACACAATGTCATCTAGTCCCAAGCTAAGCAGAGCTTGGTGTTATGGGTACTAGACAACTTATAAACTTATTTATATATTTATAAAAACAAACATAATATAGATAAATTACACCCAGAAACAGAACAAGTGATCGTGCTTATCACACAAAGATTTGTCCTGGGTGGGAATCGAACCCACGACCTCCGGCATAGCAGTCAGGGTCACTAACTACTAGACCAACAGGCCAGTCATAACACTCATGGATGTCCCCTGAGAATCGTAGCATATGGCGCTCTGTAGTTTCTGCCTACCCCCATGGGAAAAAGGCGTGAGTTTATGTATGTATGTAATAAATTAATAAATTCCACAATTTCCACACAATGCAATTTAGTCCCAAGCTAAGCAGAGCTTGTGTACCTACTAAAAAACTGATAAACATACTTATACATTTCTAAATATAGATGCTCTTACACAATAATTTGTCCTGGGTGGGAATCGAACCCACGACCTATGGTATACATAATTATTTACTATGTATTTACCTAAAAGATGTCAGAGTATACCGAAACATTTCATCTACTCTTAGATAAAATTCTTAACCTGTTCAGAAAAAAATCAAATCAAGCTTCATCTAAACTCATTCGTATCTTCAAGTCCAGCTCAAAGTAATCCAAGTTTCTAACCTTATCTTAAAAGGAAAATTGTACCAACAACATTCGAAGATTTCCGCAGTGGTTTTATCTCGTGTGCTTGAATAAAGACAAAGTTTTACAGGTACCATTTGCAATTATAACAACTGAATTATTCAGCTTTTTCTTCTTTTTGGTTTAAGAGTTTTAATGCCGCCCTTGGGCCTCTGGCTTGGCGTTATACCTCTTGGAAAATATCTCTCAGGCATGCCGATACCCTCATGATGTTTTCCTTCAGGGTTTTTTAAGCAAGTGAAAGTTATACACACAGGAGTGGGGGGGGAGGGGGGAGCCTTGGGTTTGAACTAGAGACCTGATGACTTATTGCATTTCACCGGTCACACTATTAGGCTATACTACTTGAATTATTCTGGTTAAGGTGTTTTAATGTAATGTAACGAATAGAAATAAATTAATAATAAAAAATAAAAAAATGATGATGATGTAAATAAATTTAGTTAGTGGACTTGTTCCAGGAAATAATAATTACCAATACATTTTCATTAATTCTCAATCCATTTCAAATATTATACGCGGAAGTAACTCTATCTCCCTGTTTATCTATTACCTTTGAAGGCCTAAACCACTAAACCGATTTTTAAAATTATTTTATCAATAGAAAATCGAATTATTAATTTTTTTCGAATTATTCGACGTGCGCTGCGATTTTGTGATCCCGTCGACACTTTCTAGACACTTTATTTGACACGCGCTGTCATTTTACAATTTGTTATAGTCACTTTGGAGATTGTAGAGTACAATCGGAATTAATTGTTAAATTCTAAATAAACGCAAGTGAAGCCGCGGTCAAAAGCTAGCCAATAACAAAAAAATCGAACCAGCATCACTATTAATAATACAGAACTATATTTAAACACTTCTCTGTAAAAAAACCAAAGCCATCTCAACAATAAAACTTTCAATGACGTCACAGGCAGAGCTCCGAGGCGCGAACAGCAATGCATAGGTCACCGGGTTCCTTTGAAATCAACGTTATGTCAACTACAGCTTTTAACAACTACCCTCTTTGCCGTGAAGCCATTAAAATGCGCCATGTTATACGAGAAACTTTTGCAGCAATTTTTATATAAACACAAGTATTCGCAAAGAAACTTTTTACTCCTTCAGCAATATTTTATTTCAAAGTTCTTGTAAGTATTCCAATTGTTGTGGATGAATGCGCGACTATTTTAGTTTTTTGAATTCAATTTGTAGTTGTGATTTTATTGTGTTCAAGAGATCTGACAAAGGAATCTACATTTGCATGACTTTGTAACAACTGATCTAGCTTTTCGAAAACAGCGTTGAAACAGAGCGTTTCAGGCTTACATTTGTTTCTATGCTCATTTACTTAAGACCGCAGCCTAGCCATATTACAAAATCTATTTCTATTATCGTAATCGATAAGGCGACAATAGAAAGAAAATGGCGTATAAGTAATCAGCTGTTTGTCAACTGTCAAGTGTTAACGAGTAGAATTTGTAATATGTCTGTAAATGAAATACACTCGACAGTTGACAAACAGCTGATTCCATATACGCCATTTTCTTTCTATAATAGAAATAGAATAGAAATAGAATTTGTATTATTGAGGTCGTTGTCCATGGATGTGTGACTATCAATTACTAAACATGTGAGTGATTCTGTGATATTGGTTTCAGCTGTAATTTGTACAAGTACATCTGACAGTTGGTCTAGAGTAGTTAGTGGCCCTGATTGCTTTGCTGGAGGTCGTGGGTTCGATTCCCATACAAGACAAATGTTTGTGATAAGCACGATCATTTTGTTCTATGTCTGGGTGTAATTTATTTATCTATAATATGTATGCAGTTAGAAACATAAAAGTATGTTTAACAGTTGTTTAGTTCTCATAGCACACGCGCTGCTTACTTTGGGAGTACATGACGTTGTGTAAAAAGTTGTTGAATATTACCTGCATGCATCATTTGTATTGTAACAACTTTTGTAAAACAAATAAATTTGATCTTTATCTTTTGTCTAAAAATGAACTGTTTTACTTTATCACTAAAAAACAACACCCAAAAATAAACCTGTCCATTAATCAACTACACAGAAACCTTTTAACATCCTCTACTCAACTGCCGAACGTCCCGGCAAACCCTTCAATATGGCCGAACAAAAGGCCCTCATAACGTGAACAGTGCCAGCCTTCCTCCAGCCACTTAATTAAACACTTTGGCTATCGAAAGGATGTATATACGAACCTATCAATGTTGCTACAACCTGATACTAGGATAAACCTTTTGCACGCGTCAATTAATAGCCTTTTGCGTCATGGTTTAAAAGGTTTTTGTAAAAGGAGGTTGGTTTGGGACTCTTTATTCTTCATTTAATTACTAGTTTTTTCACACGGATTGGATCCCATGTGTTAAGGTCCACTTAATATCTGTGTCCACGAACAACTGCATCTTGAAAAAATAACACCTATGAAGTCAGATAACCCCTTTTACATAGTTAACACGCGCTATTATACGTATCTTATGTGTTTATCAACCGTGTGTGTTTGAATAAGCAAGTTTCATGTTAAACTTTAACTAAATCAGATCAGGCGTTTCAGCGTGGTTTACAAACACTTACAACGTACACACACATACCGAAAATGTTCGCAGGTGTAACGTAAGTACGATATAAGCCTACATTTATATAAAAATTAAAAATTTTAAAAACCCCCACCGCAAAATAGTAAACCATTACACCGCTTAAGTAAGGAATGTTCCTGTACTTGTAGGTCATCATCATCTGCCTAGCCTTTTCCCAACTATGTTGGGGTCGGCTTCCAGTTTAACCGGATGCAGCTGAATACCAGTGATCCTGTACTTGTAGGTATGTAGGTACTTATTTTAACGGTACCCCGACGTTACGTAAAATTTCATGGCTAAAGTGTTATTTTTAACTTTTTAAATGTTTTACTATTTTGCGGTGGGGGTTTTTAAAATTTTTAATTTAATTTTTATTTTAAAATTTTTAAACGCATTAATTTTGTTTTATAGAGTTTACAGTTATGAGAATTTGTCAGTGCATTGTGTATGTAGAGTTAAATGCTGGTTAAAACGAATCCAAACACGACATATCTGCTATTATTTTGTCAATAGTCTATCTACTGGTGTGCTGGATAGCCTGGCTGCAGCATCAGCTCATCCTGTTGCCATCAGTGCATTGTGTATAGAATCAAATGCTGGTTGAAATGAATCCAAACACGACATATCTGCTATTATTTTGTCAAGAGTCTACCTACTGGTGTGCTGGATAGCCTGGCTGCAGCATCAGCTCATTCAGTTGCCATCAGTGCATTGTGTGCAGAATCAAATGCAGGTTAAAATGAATCCAAACACGACATATCTGCTGTTATTTTCCCAAGAGTGTATTAGTCTGCTAGATATCCTGGCTGCATCAGACCAAATACACCATAATATTGCTTATTAATATTACACACATGGGTGATTGAAATTTTAAGACACATATATGTTTGTAAGTAAAGTTAATACCCATAGACGTCTAAAATAGCAACGGTAGCTAACACAAAAGAGCTGATAACCTGCAAACGGCTGAACTGATTTTGATGAATTATGTCTAAGAACCATCGCAAAAAACCCTGTTTTCAAATAAAAAAACCGCATCTAAATCGGTTCACCCGTTTGGGCGCTACGGTGCCACAGACAGACAGACAGACAGACAGACAGACACACACACATAGCGGTGAAACTTATAACACCCCTCTTTTGCGTCGGGGGTTAAAAAGAAGCTCGTAGAAGCAGGAATGTAGAACATTTTATTTTATAGTGTGTATAAGTGAGAACGTTTTGATTACAATTATTTTATTTTAAATTTAGAAGAATAAAAGTTCGAAAGAACGCTTTTTTTTGTTTTTATATCGACACTGTAATTTCCAACTTAAATTAAATAATAATTATCACTAAATTGAATCCACATCATATCTTAAAATAAATTATTGCAATAAGTGTGAAAACTGCTGTGAGAATAGATTATAACAAATTCGGCGTGTATCTTTATTGTAACATGCTTTATTGTACTTACGTTACAAAGTGTGCATTCAAAATAACCTGTTTTTAACTACTGTCTATACTGTAATGCTATTATAAATGCAGTATAGCAATCCATTACACAAATGTACAAAGCATAAGTTTCTTAATACCGACTTCAACATCAAAACTCCGGAACTCAAGTTATACGGTCCAATAAATCTATTTATTGCTTCTATCTACAGAATAAATAGTACTTCTCTAGAATGTTCGATTGGGGCCAAACAATATCACGAATGCTTTCAAGTGTTCAGTATATAATCAGTTATGAAATTCAGATGGAAATGGGAGTCTGTTTGCGGGAAGCCGATTCGCTTCAAGCTTATCTTAAAATGTACGAGTATTGTCGTTTCGATTCCTAAACTGCGGTGCATTCCCCTAATCCATTGGTTCCCAATCAGTAGTCCGCAAAAGACTTATAAGTGTATAATTCTTCAATTTGAAATTTTGTGTTTTAAATTACACTAGTGTTTCGCTGGCGACTTCTTCCGCGTGAACTTCGAAATTTAATAAGTATCCATTTTACCCCCTCTTGATAAGAAAAAATCTATGTTTATTGGCGAAAGGTTTTTTACCTACAAAGAAACAAACTAACAAAAAAAAATGTTTTCTTGTTTTATAAGTGGCATAGAAAATTTATAATTAGTTTTAGTTAAGAACTCAAAAGTAAAATGCAACAGTACAAATCATAAGTAGAAATAATAAGTTTCAATCTAAGTTTATTTTTTTATTAACACAAGTTTCTTGGGAAAACTGGTCCTAACAACAATGAAACCATAACGGTTAAAGATAAAGACAAAGATATATTATTTTTCTGGTTCTTGGTCTTCAAAAGGTTGAGAGCCTCTGCCCTAAGCTGAGTTGCCTAAAACTTGGTTCAAATGCTTCCCCGATTGACTCGAGCGCTATTGTCCATTATTTTATACTCTGATCCAAATGTTGGCTCCAATGGTTATGTCCAAGCTATTGTGCCAAAGTGTGGTTTTGTGCATGCTATTTCCAATATTTCGGGCTATTTGTTTGCAATTGGAATACCAAGTAGATACAATATTTCTGAGTCGCTTTTCAAATCGAAATCTACGAATGGCAGATGCGCTTGGGATGAGTTTTCTTGGCAAATATTGCTACTGGAATTTGAATGTACTTGTCTTGCTTGGAGCTTACGTAACGTTACGACTGTAATACCCGATAGGTTTAGCAGAGGTCTACCTTTAGTAAACCCATATTTCACCAGTTATAATTAGGTCCCATGTAGATACAGCGGTGGCCCTGTGTTGGCGTCCCCGACTTACGAACAGTAAGTCGTGGATTCCCAGGCAGGCGCATTAAATAATAATAATAATAATCAATAAATATTCCACAACTTTCACACAACGCCATCTAGTCCTAAGCTAAGCAGAGCTTGTGTTATGGGTACTAAACAGCTGATATACGTAGGTACTTATATATTTCTAAATACATACATATTATAGATAAATTACACCCAGACACAGAACAAATGATCGTGCTCATCACACAAACATTTGCCCTGGGTGGGAACCCACGACCTCCGGCATAGCAGTCAGGGACACTAACTACTAGACCAACAGGCCAGTCGAATTACTTACATTACTTTGTGTAATTTATTTTATCACCACTGCTCTCAAAAACGGTGAAGGAAAACATCGTGAGGAAACCAGCATGTCCACGAAACAAGAATTCGAAGACATGTGACATCTACCAATTCGCACTGGCCCCGCGTGGTAGATTATAGCCCATACGCAGAATACGTACTCTGACGTGGAGTGGCGGATACCAGCCCGGTATCTTTAATATTTTTAATCTTTAGGTCCCATGTTATGCCCGATTGATGTCAATGGGTCATAACCCATGTGAGCCTATTGGCATCAATCGGGTTTCTATCTAGAGTCCTGGCTACTACTGTGAAAACACTAAATTACGTATTTAATTGCCCGTATTCCATTTTTTAATTTCTTTGTACGTAAATGTTTTAGTATTTTCCATGTGTTTTGATATTACAACCAAACTACTAAACCGATTTTAATCAAATTCAAATGGGACCTCACAGAAAGTACACCCTGATTTTTTATCAAATTGGTCTATAAACGACGTAGTTATGAGGTCCACACATATAAAAAATACAGCCGAATCGAGAACCTTCTCCTTTTTTGTAAGTCGGTTGAAAAGAATACAAACCACTCAATGAACCTTATTCCTCTAATGTAGCAAAATAATGAAATTGTTGTATCGTTTGAGAAGTCAATTAAAACTGAGTTTTATTACGGGCCGTAAACTGGCTGGTTAATATTATCGCTGTGAAATTAATTTGCTTGTTACAGCTTCGGGCGATAAAAACAGCGAATCATTGGAGACTTTCTTTCGAGAATATTAAACATAAGAGAAAAATAACTCAGGAACAAGACGACAATATGGACGTTTTAATGGGAAACGATTTTCAAGTAAACCTTATCTACTCTTTAATAATGGAATTGCCGCCATTTTTGTGTGTTTGACATATACAAGGTGGAAGGGGACATCGATTAACACCCAAATACCACAATTTTAATACAGACGTGTAAGAACATCAAGCTTCCACACACTGTATTTTTTTCTAAATTGAACATGCACCTTGTTCCGTTTGTAATACAGTTGAAAAACTATTGAAAAAAAATTGTACACATTGGGTAGCTTGATTATTGCTAAAATTAATCTTGAATCCCTTACCAATAAACTAAACTCACTATGTACACGAAAAAACGAAACTATAAAATACTGGAGAGTCCAGAATAATGTACAACAATACAATTTTGTAAAAATCACCTCTTAATTTAGTCAATTTAGTTCTTCCTAATGCTTTGATAGTTCACTTTAATTTACTGAATCGACCGGCTGGTACTATGGTATCTACTTTACGCCAGCACATCAACCTACCCCGAACTGTCAAATTTTCTCAATTGAACATAAACTTTACAGTGTTAAGAATAAAGTTGAAAACGTATCAAAGAGATTTGACACATTGGGTTAGATTGATGTGTTGGCGCCTGTACCTTCCACCCTTTATAATATACTACCTACTCGTATGTCATGTGACATTATAATGACGTGTCAATTGTCGCGAAAGCAGGATAAGCTGCAAAGCGATTATCTACCAGTAATCTTAGTTCTCCGGTAGATTATCTTGTCAGTATCTGATGTGGTTACCAATCATTGAGGGTAAGAAGGTCTTGTTTATGGGAATAAATATGTCATCATCGTCTTTTTTTAATAACAAGACAAGCACGATGATAATTTTATCATCTGTCTAGAAATAAAAAAAATAACATCAGAAATCGAGGAAACCAATTTGAGTGTTTGTGAACGAGGACGACTAGCCAACCGTGATACAGTTTTCAGCAGTACGGAGGTCAGTGTGAATCAAAATAAAACAACCGCTAAACGTACACAGGTATTTATAACCTCCGCAATTTTGTATGATTATACGAGTATAGAACTAAATCACAGGACTGTTAGGATATATATTTAAGGTTGTTCTTATATTCTGTCAATAAACTTTTTTCTATATAGTCAACCTAATCCAAAAAAATATTATCATGTAAATAATGGTAAATGGTATAAAGGTACGGCCAGCACATCTAGTTACCCCAATGTGTCAAATTTCTTTGATCTTTTTCAACTATATGTCAAACAGAATAAGGATCTTATTCAATTGGGAAAATTTGACACATTGGGTTAACTTGATGTGCTGGCGTCTGTACATTATGAGGACCATGATTGACCCTCGTAGTTAGTTAGCTATACAACTAAAATTGTATACCTGTAAAAAATTCACTCGAATTAACGACAGACAATTTTCGTTTACACCCCTCTTGAGCTGTCTTTAAAAATCCCAGAAGAATTAACTAATCTAATTAAATTCTCTATCTTCATTTATATTCTTTTTGTACCGTTTGATTAATTCCAATTTATTATTTGAATCCAATCAACCAATTGTACCTTAATCCTCCTTTTTCCTACAGCTTTTATAAAATGTATTCGGGCACTATAACATAATCGTATTTTGAAAACACAGTCGATGAATGTACCGTGAAATCTTCGTATTGTCTCGAATCAATGAATAATAAAACAAGGCGATTTACTTATGCTTGTAAAGGTCGTCATATCGTATCCTTTCTCGGTCCTCGGTTGTGAAAAGTGCTAGTTGATCCGCATCAATGAATATGTGGATATTTTCATGTCTCGTTACTTTATCGAAGACAAATCTTAATACGTATTGAGAATGTGGCTTTTGCTTTTTTTTATATATATAATGGGTCCACTCTTGACCTCAATCTTGTCCTGCGGTCAGAGATGAGGTCGACGATGGAACGAGCTTACCCATAAGAAGCCTATTAACTCGCGACTTAAACAGATTGGGGTCATATGAACTCGGGAACACTGATGCAGGCAGGGAATTCCACTCCTTGGCTGTGCGCATAATGAAGGAACAGGCAAAGCGCTTCGTGCGAATGTGTGGAACATCTACAAGGAATGGGTGATAACCTGCAGTACGTCTGGATTCCCGATGGAGGAAAGGAGATGGTGGAATGAGCTCGTGGAGCTCAAGAGCACACTCACCGAAATACAGTCTGTAAAAGACCGACAGACATGCAACTTTGCGGCGGTGGGCCAGGGTATGAAGCTTGGTACCCACCAGCTTTTCGTCACCAATGAGCCTCTTGGCTCAAACTAGAATCTTACAAGTAACTGGCATGACTTCCACACAACGCCGTCTAGTCCCAAGCTAAGTAGAGCTTGTGTTATGGGTACTAAACAGCTGATTATCATACTTATATATTTCTAAATACATACATGTATTAGTGCACTTATAGCTTTAGCAACAGGCAAAATGTTGCTAGATATCAATGATGAAATGAATGCAACGAGTGGTTTCAATGTTTAAATTGTGCCTTCCGACATTACCCGCGTTACTTTAATTTGTTTGTTTTCTTTTCATAATCATTTTGAGAATCAGAATCTGAATGTTTGTTAGTTTATTTGTTAAACATAGGTATGGAAAGGTAACATAAAGGTCTTAGGTAAAAAGTATAAGCAGGAACAAACTAAATTAAATAGATACCTACTCTTAATAATATAGTAAATAGTCTCACTAAACTAACAATCGAAATCATTTATAAAATCTACTACATTTTTATAATAACATTTTTCAATATTAATATCGAGAAAAGACTTTTCTTAAATTTTAAATTGGGGCATTTGTTTTGATGTCATGTATTTTATTATAATTTTGTTTGGCTAGTTGCTGATTTAACCATCCTTTCTTTGTTTTGTATTGTAAGAGTTTAATAAGTACTTTTTCCATTCTTTCTTTCTCTCCATTAGAGGATCCTACACTAGAGTGAACACTATAAGAATAACCAACAACACAGCAAATGCTATTATTAAACACATTATTAACAGTGGCAAGTTTCTACCTCATACGCCGATAACCCTATTATCTCGCTTGACTTAACAAAGACGTAACACTTGGCGATATGTCTAACCATGAGCTTATTGTCTTTGTTAACCAGTCGTGGAACTATACTTGTGCATATTTACTACTGTTTCAGTCTAGATCGAGACTGAGTTGCTTTGATCTCGTTAGATTATGGGTCTAGATTTAAGGCTAAATGTTGATCTTTGTTTGAAATAAATGTATATGGTACCCTCTAGCTACCACGGCAAACAAAAAGCAGAGGCTGTAATTATCAAAGCGCACGTATGTCATACGACGTTTTATAACATACTTGCTGCCCCGGCAACCTTCGTTGTGCCTTAGAGTCAATTTATTGCTCTTATCATTTTTTTTATACATTAGATATACATACGTTTAATAAGATGAGAGCTAATAGATCCAAACCAATAATAACTACTACTACTTTTTATGTAGCGAGTCTCTACTGTGATCTTATTAAAACATTTTTGTGTTCGATATAATTAAAATGACAACATGTATAATTATAACCTAACCTAACTTACCATACCTATCCAATAGCTAACTTAACTACCTAACTTAACTTCCTTACTGAAATGCATTAATTTAAAGAATACTAAATTCATAATTTTACATTACAATTTATAAAGTAGACCGGGAAAGGTCTACTTTAGTTAAAGTCCAAACAGTAAATAAATCTATTTGCAAAGAATTATTAAAGTTCGTCTCTGTCGTCATTATTAATTACGTAAATTGATTTCTGAAATATATGGGTTTTTTTATGCTAAATAAAACCTCTTTCTAAGTTTAGTAACAAAATAAATTTCAGAAAGTAGGTACGTATAAATTGACAACCTTACCTTCTTAGTTTTAGAACTGAGAAGTTCATGCGTCATCCAAGATGGCGTTGCGTTTGAAAAATGTTTGAGACAACGAATATTCTTGATATTTATTTTTTCGAGGACTTTTCATGTTTTTTATTAATTATTATGCTATTCCGGACAGAGGAAAATCCAAAAAGACCAAATTCATTCAAATTGATCCAGCCGTTCTTGAGTTATAAATGGTGTAACTAACACGACTTTCTTTTAAATAATAAACTAGCTGCCCCGGCAAACTTCGTTGTGCCTTAGAGTCAATTTATTGCTCTTATCAATTTTATTTTATATTAGATATACATACGTTTAACAACAAATAAATCCAAACCAATAATAATAACTACTACTACTTTTTATGTAGCGAGTCTCTACTGTGATCTTATTTAAACATTTTCTGTTCGATAGAATTAAAATTACAACATGTATGTATAACCTAACCTAACTGACCATACCTATCCTATAGCTAACCTAACTACCTAACCTAACTACCTTACTAAAATGCATTGATTTAAAAAATACTAAATTCATAATTTTGATCTGAACTATTGCCTTTGTGTTACATACAATTTATACTTATAGTTTTCCCGGTCTACTTTAATTGAAGTCTTAACAGTAGAATAAGTTCTATTTGCAAAGAATTATTATAGTTTGTCTTTGTCGTCATTGTTAATTACGTAAATTGATTTCTGAAATATAAGACTTTTTTATGCTACATTTAACCTCTAAGTTTAGTAACAAAATAAATTTCAGAACGTAGGTACAGACGCCAGCACGTCAAGTTACCCCAATGTGTCAAATTTTCCCAATTGAATATGAAACTTATTCTGCTTGACATAAAGTTGAAAAACGATCAAAGAAATTTGACACATTGGGGTAACTTGACGTGCTGGCGTCTGTACGTATAAATTGACAACCTTACCTTCTTAGGTTTAGCTTAAGACATGTCAAATTGTCACCTGATAATGAACTGGGAAGTTTGACTCCTGTCATGTTATCCAACATGGCGCTGCGTTTGAAAGATGTTTGAGACAACGAATATTCTTGATATTTATTTTTTCGAGGACTTTTCATGTTTTTTATTAATTATTATGCTATTCCGGACAAAGAGAAATCCAAAAAGACCAAAATCATTCAAATTGATCCAGCCGTTCTTAAGTTATAAGTGGTGTAACTAACACGACTTTCTTTTATAAATATAGATTTGCGAGGAAAAAAATAAAAATCGGACTGAAGTATTCAAATAAAAACAATATAGTGAAAATAAAAAGCGCGCGGAATAATGTTTAGTTGGTCACAAATTAGTGATACGCTTTTATTGTTTTAAGTCAAAGGCACAAAAACAGCCAGTATTACTTATAAAGTAAATAACTTAATATTTTTTTTGTTTTTGTTACAAATGGTTGTAATTTATTGTCAAAGTTATTTAAATTAACTAATTAAATGTTTATTTTTTATATTTTATCTCCCAAAATTCATTTTATTCATAAAATAATGACCACTTTTCTGACATAAAAACTCTTTGCTAAGCGACATCATCTTTTTTCTCTTGCCCCAATTACATCTCCGCTACAATTTCACACAAATGTATACCTACCATTTAAATTATCTTACCTAAGGAATTGCTCCCCTAACAGAGCAATTAACATAACAAAGATATTTGAATAGATTACGCGTTCAAAGTTTGTGTTCATTATGCTCTAACTAAATAACTTTAATTATAATAGAAGGTACCTTCGTGTAATGATGAAGTGTGGTCCAACATAGGTGATACAAATTTGACTATCTGCTGAATTTGACAGCCTTGAGGGTGCAGTAATAGCAAATGTTTGAGGAAGAATCGTACGTTCCCGCGACCCCCGTGTGGTTTTTAGTCAGTAAGAGAGTGACAGGTCAATGAGTTTATTAAAACTTAATCATGTAATTATCAACTCCATTGCTTATTTTTTATTTTTTTTTGCTTAAACCTATCTTAGTACAGTACTTTTTATTCTAGGTGCATCGTCCTCACATATAATCTTATTAATGTATGCAAAGTTTAGTAAAATCTATTTCAAAAGAGTAAGTATGGAGTTTCTTGCCCATTCTTCTCTATACAAATCTACTTTTTGGAAGGGGCAACTAAAATCATTTTTTGTTTACGTATAAACTAACAACCAATGTTAATTGTCTAGAAGCGCATTGAATTGGACTTAGATTAAATTACATTGTATAAGGGAAAGGTATTCTGAACAAGAATTGTGTTAGGTTGTTAAGATAATTTTACAAATAAAGAAAGTTTTTTTTTTATTTTGTTTTTTTTTAAGTAGTCACTAACACGCTAAGAAGAAGGCGATCTGGAATTTGTCAGTAGCAGCCCGCACTCTCGATTTATTTATTTATTTTCTTTATTGTCGGAAGGCTTACAGACTAAATAGCACAATATAATAACAAAAATATAACCAAAATGCTAATTACAAGCCTCCACAGTTAAATAAAATGATTAATGCCCTGTTCGTGGCCAGAAGCTAGCTCCCTATTACATGGGACTTGAGATAGCTGGCAAAACGTGGGTGTAATATGGCACACCTCTTCCACACATGCGTGATGTTCAGATATCAAATTCATACAAACATAGGTACAGACAAACAACAAAATAATAGGCAATTAAAGAAAGGTTGCTGTCGAAAAATGTAAAGACGATAATATAAAGCTTTTTTTAGTTTATTAGAGAATATTGTAAGGATAAAATTGAAAATTAGTATTTACGACTTTCGGGCTTTCGGGTCTCGTAATTTAATCAACGTCTCTACTTTAATATAACGATAACACCTAAATAAAGATAGACGTAAGCAATTACCCGAATTTTTCACGAAATATATTTTGACATGTCTGGCTGGATGAAAACATTGGTTTTTACTTAAAAAAATAAGCCAGGTCATATTATAACATTTATTTATTTATCAAACTGACACCCACAGTTGTAACATGTGTCCCAATTCAACAGTGGTTTCCACACAAACAAAGTTAAAAAAATTACATATATCTAAGAGGAATCTACTATATGTAAACTTAAAAGACTAAATTCTATTAAAAACTTAAACTATACAACTATAGAAATCAAATTGCACGCTAATTTGTCCATCCTCTCATGTACTTCGTTGAGAGAATATATTGTTCGAGTGAAGGGTGTTTTTGACAAACATCGAAAATACATTAAAAATAAGTTGCATCGGTAAAAACGAAGTAAGGGCTCGTACACAAAACTGCGATGCGATGCGAATTCGCAACGCAGAAAATTACGTTAAAAAGTTCTTGCGATGTGTAGAGGGAGCACGCACATTTTTTCGATGTGACATCGCATCGCAGTTTTGTGTACGAGCCCTAAATAAAGTTGAACCAGGAACCGAAAGCCGCCCGAGACGTTCCACAGTTAGTTTGGGCTTACTCTCATGGGAAACTAGCGCAGTGTTACTACGACGTGTATGCTAAAAAAAAATCCAGATACACAATGTACTTTTTAGGTTATGGTATAAAAATTAAAAACAATGTAGTTCGAAGCGTTGATCTTTTTTTCTTCTGCTATTTCGCGTGTTAAGTGACTAAGGTGATGTCAGAGTTTTGCCGCCCATGAGTTTTGACTTGGTAACACATGCCGTCAAGAAATATCTCTCAGGAATCTTGGCTTCCTCACGATGTTTTCCTTCACCATTTTTGAAACAAGTGATGATCACACAATACGGGATAAGGCGAGGCAAATAAAGAATAAAAAGGTATCTAAATAAAAAGAAAAGCATCGCTAACGCACTCAATAGGAAAGTGTGCACACAAATAGTAGCCACCGGTATCGGGAACAAGGTTCAAGCTTCAGGTGGTCAGGGCTCCATAGATAAGGATCACCTAACTATGCGCGCCGTGTCTAGCAGTACTGCTTTCTGGATCAAACCCTTGATCCAGTTGCCTAACGAAAGCCTCATAGGTGTTGGGCAAGACTATTTGCTATGATGCCATTAGCCCATTATTATTGTTATCGGAGGAGCAGTGATAGCCTAGTGGTGTGACCGGTGGATTGCCAATTCATAGGTCTCGAGTTCGAACCCAAGGCACGTACCTCTGACTTTTCGGATTCATGTGCGGATTGTATAATTATCACTTGCTTCAAAAACGGTGAAGGAAAACATCGTGAGGAAACCGGCTTGCCTGAGAGATATTTCTCAAGGGCATGTGATGCCAAGTCAGAGGCCCATGGGCGGCATTAAAACTCTGACACCAGGTTAGTTACACCACACGATAAGAAGATTGTTAGTAAAGATTTCTATGATCGTGAGTCTCAGTTCTTTGGTCCCGGCTGCCATTGTAAAAATTGAAAATCTTTAAAGCCGTTACTTGTCATAGCCCGAAAATCTGACAACCGGTTTAATTCATTAAACCACGAGATGACACCGGTGTCCGCGCTGCCATTGTCTTTCTATTGTGTCTCTAATTGACACGATTAAAAGGTTAACCAAGGGGTATCATCTTCCCCCTTGGTTAACGCGCGGGGCCGGCACCAGTCAGGAGTCGCGGAAGTATCTTCCGTTCCCGTGACCCCCGGCGCAGGTGTGAGAAGGAACACGGGGTGGTTTTTAGTCAGTAAGAGTCTGACAGACCCCTCCGCCTCCCCGGGCGGGGGACATCCATGAGGATTTTCTACCCCTCAAAAAAAAAAAAAAAGGGATATCATCTTACCCAGTTAATGGATTGTGGAGGTTTTTTTTATTGCATTCAGCAGACTCCGGCTAAACTGGAAGTCAACCCCAACATAGTTGGGAAAAGGCTAGGCAGATGATGATGAGTAACGGTACTTTGGTATGTTTTGTACGGTAAGAAAGTTCTATAACATTTATCGCGCAATAAAGTAACAAGTCTCGCTACAATGTGAGAAATAAACACGTTTATCTGCACCACACAGACGTGTAGGTACGAGGGCTTGAGAACAATTGAGGTTTGATAAGATCTGCTAGAAAGGGAACTTGTATTACGTTCACTGCGAATGATAATTGTGTGACAAGAATTTTGAAAATGTTGTTGAAATTTATATTAGAAAGTTCCTTTTTCTCACGGGAGAAGGCAGAAACTAAAGGATCTGCTACGATCTTTATATTTCTGACCGTCAAAATGAAGGTATCACGTCTCGGATGTCTACCTACCTTACCTTACCCACCTTCGCTAAGAAATTTGCTATTCCTACATTTGCACAATATTTATTAACAAGTAGGAAATTATTCTATTACATACATAATAAAAAGTAAAGTAAAATAATTATAAGGCATCAAAAAAAAAAGGCCGAAAAAACTGGCGCATTGCCACGTTGAATAGCAATGCTGATTCCCTGACCTAAATAAAGACCAGCCTTTTCTGGTCACGTGAAGAGTCGATCAACCGCGCGCGAAAACTGTATGGGCATTCGGACCCCACGGCCCGAGTGTTTCAAGCCCAAACGCTTCAAATGTAAAACTTCCGATAAGGTTTTGATATTTTCGCCGTTTGAGCTTTTCAGTACCTGTAGCAGCCGCACCAGTACAACCCGCTGTACTAGGAAGATGAGATGGCGCAAAGGTATCGACAAATGTTGCATCCCACACCAAAGGCCTACCCAACTTCCAAGGCATTATGCTTACACCGTCTGGTCTCTTCCCATCGTCACGAAATCTAAAGATGTTGTTGTGTATTAATGATGAAATATGTTAGTTTTGCTACTAACTGCACAATAGACAGTGACAATTAGAATAGTTGAAAATATAGAGGAATTAGCGTTTGCTATTACGCAGGTCTAGAGTTGTTCCACGCATAAGTAAGATTTTAGAAGTATTACTGTCTTATATTCTTTACAAAGGTCAGATACGTTACTCGCTACTGGTGTGCATGAATGTATGACCGAATGTAATAAAACATAATAATTATAAGTAAAACTAATTTCAGTAATTGTAGGTTTAGAATGCAAACTTACTATTACTGGTTAAGATACACACATCAAAAGTGTCTAGGGATCAAGCATTTTTATGCGGATTTCTTGAGATTGAGATGTGGCTTTGTAATAAATTTATGATTTTATAAATTTATATGGATCCTTTTTGGTGCATTTCATAATTTGAATCAGGAACTGTGAATCAAATTCGAGTAAAAGATGAAAAACAGCTGTCAATATTTTCCCTATAAAAACATACAACGCATTGAAGACATTATTAGTGCTACTGTTTCCCTACTACTGATTAAAACCAACGTTATTATGGAGCGGCGACGTCATTTAAGCAGGGAAGAAATGCTCAGAGTCGTGGGAATGATAGAAGCTGGTTCCCGGCAACGTACTGTGGCTTTAGCTCTGAATACAAGTCAGAGTGTTATCAGTCGACTTTGGACACGTTACCGAAGCACTGGTACCGTGGCTGAGCGCCATGGAGGACGGTATCGCTGCACCACACGGAGACAAGACCGATACATTCAAATCTTAACTCGAAGAGCTCCAACAATAACCGCCATGATGTTAGCCGTGAGGCTTCATCACTCTTCAGGGAACTTAATTAGCGACCAAACAGTCAGAAACCGCTTGCATGAAGTGAACCTTCATTCCCGAAGACCGCTACGGGTACCACCTATAGCAATGCACAATCGTAGGATTCGATATCAATGGGCTCTTGAACACAGAAATTGGGCAGAAGAACAATGGCGTTTCGTGTGCTTTTCTGATGAGTCTCGTTTTGGTATGAGACCGGATACAAGACGTATACGACACTGGAGAACCCCTGGACGCCAACAGCGATTAAAATCCTGCCAGGAAGTCCATCCTTATAGTGGTGGAACCATCATGGTATGGGCGGGTATTTGGATCGGCGGAAGAACTGAGTTGATTTGGATCAGAGGCAACCTCAACGCTCAAATTTATGCTGAGACGATTGTATCAGACGTCATCGTTCCTCTACAAGTGCAAATCGGTCCCTTATTTCAGTTAATGCATGATAATGCACGACCGCACACCGCAAGAGTTGTAAGACAGACTCTCGCCGCAGCTAACATCAATGTCCTGCCCTGGCCTGCTCAGTCGCCAGACTTGAACCCGATTGAGCATGCATGGGATATGCTACAGAGCAGAGCTCTGCCGAATATGGAGGGTATCCAGTCGCAAGAAGACCTTTTTTTGTTGTTGCAACGAACATGGGCGGCCATTCCACAGCGTGATTTGGATGAACTCATTTTGAGTAGGTATGCCAAACCGATGTTCTTGTGTTGTTAGTGTTCGCGGTAGAAACACGGATTATTAATTGTTTAAGTTACCCAATAAAATTTTAAAGAAAACTGTTATTTCAGTCTTTTTTTCGAACTTTAATGTTAGTGGTTCAAATGTCAAAAATCCCTTTATTAGGAAAATGGCAAATTTCTTTATTAATGCAAAGGTGACTTGGTTTATCGTTACTGTGACAAACGAAAACACTTTATTTGATGAATCCATAAAGAAAATTTTAATTAATATCAATCAGGAGAAAAGTTATTGCAAAAATATATGTTGATCCCTAGACACTTTTGATGTGTGTATATGTAAGTAGGATTCTAACAGGTGGAATTCTTTAGTTTCTGCCAACTTCCATGGGAAAAGGCGTCAGTGTCAATATGTATATATAATATGTATTTTATGGTATTGCCTATTTTCTGTCAAGAAACAACAGCTAATTAAACCCTAAATTGCTTATAACATAATGACTAGCAAAGCTGATAGTTCCTTTTTAAATGAACCTGAAACAGTTTAAAATAAATTAAAAGTAATTACTGAAGGCTTTTAATAATGAAATATTCAGCTAATTCTCCTAAAGTGTCTATAGAAATGAGTTAGCCCGAGGTCTCTAAACTCATTTAGCAGAAAGGTCTTTGTAATTAACGCAGTTTACCCACCAATATTAATAACAGCCTTATCTTTAAACACAGTCGTCCGGTAATAGGCTTTTCTTAATAGCAGAAGCCCAAAAGATTAGCAGACAAGCGACATTATTTTTAATTGACTTTATGAAGAATGTATATCGTAAAAATAAAGAAAACATTTTTATTGTTTATTCGTTCTTGGATGTGGCATAGTGTCTATTATTTTATTTTATTGGTGTGTTTTTTTTATGTGGGTACTTTGTTATACTGAGTGTAAAAAGACCGATCACATAACCGATAACCACACATTCTGTACATATAATTAAGTAACTTTAACCAAAAAAGAATGCTGAGAAAATACTTTTTTTTCATCTTTAAAAAAGAGATGCTTTTTATTGCGCTCATTGCATAGCGCGACAACGCAACGCAACTTTCAATCAGCTGAGCATATGGCCACTCGAGCTTTGTCATTGACCCGGCCGGCCCGCTTGTTTAGTATCCATTGCATTTTTGTAACTTCAAAATGCGTAATTTGTTTTGAGAAATCGATGATTTTGATAATGTTTGTTCGGACAAAGTTTACTAATGATGTTCGTGTACTTTTCCCATATAATAAGTCTTTCTTGGACCAAGGATATGAGAACATCTATATCAATATCCTGCCTACTCATCGTAAGATAAAAAAATATTACGCTCGTCTAGCTTCCTCCTCTAGCAGTGAATCACTGTCCGTCGTCGCAGCGGAGCTCCGAAAACGCAACGCATTACCCTCTCTCTCGCTTCGTGTCTTGTCCGTCGATCCGTTGAAACGTCGCGCGTGACGACGCAACGGTCTAATGGGGCCTCGCTCTTAATATTACCAAATTCAGCATTACGGATACGAACGTGACAGCCCAGTTTCGTTCACTGTTCAAAAAGAGCCCCAACCAGGCCTAAAGAAATTTACACTTCAAAAAATCTATCCACCACGTAAGCTCTTTAGGCATGTCAAATAAAACGTTACAAAGTAATGCTATAGTCCGGACTATGTGGCTTAATGTGGGCACATCCATCACATTGACATTTATTACTTCGACACTGCCATTTAAGGGCGGTTAACGACTCTTAGATGTTTTTTTTTATATTGTAGCTTTAGCTTTAGTGCTTACGCGATGGGTAAGCAAATATTTACACAGATATTGCCTGTAATTCTAAAGCATTAGCTATTGTTAATAGGCTGTGTAATCATTTTATCAATGTAAAGATTTAAATAATGGTGCAATAAAATAATTCCTTTACAAAGTAATGGGTATTTGAATGTGAGTGTCTACTAAACGCTTTTGAGAGTAGGTATGTAGATAAAATATTGGTAAAAAATTTACACAATCGTCAATCATCAGTCTAGATCTTTTCCAATAAAGTTGCAGTCCCTTTCTAGTCCCAAGCTAGAACCAACTGAATATCAGTATTCTATATGTAGTGATTCTTGCCACCGTGCTCTAGTTACTGGGTAGACTGGATATCAGACATTTGGGCTTCTAACTGCCGTAACGACTGTCAAAGATCTCTGTGCTGACTGGCCTGTTGGTCTAGTAGTTTGTGGTCCTGAATGCCATACCGGGTTCGATTCTCACCCAGGACAAATGTTTGTTCTGTGAACAAGATCATTTATTCTGTGTCTGGGTATAATTTATTTATGTATTAATGTATTTAAAATATATAAGTATATTTATCAGTCGCTTAGTACCCATGACACAAGCTCTGCTTAGCTTGGGACTTGATGGCGTTGTGTGAATAGTCGTGGAATATGTCTTCCAAGGTACGGTCCAACCTTGACGTTAACTTTTGCTAATTTCTTTCAAGCCATAAGCTAATAAATCAATACTTAGCAGAAAAACCCGTCTACAAAAGCGCTGTGAACCTGAACATGCAAATATAAACTGCTTAAACACACCTCTCCTTCTAAATCATACGAAAAATTTATTAAGAATCCTTTTACTGCAGGAAAGCGATGGAAACAGCACTTTCAGTTTATTAGTTCTTTAAGTGGAAATGGGCAATTGCCACTTTTGTGCCAATTGCCACTGCTAGAGGAGGAAGCTAGACGAGCGTAATATTTTTTTATCTTACGATGAGTGGGCAGGATATTGATATAGATTTTCTCATATCCGTGGTCCAAGGAAGACTTATTATATGGGAAAAGTACACGAACATTACGGTGTGCATACCCTCTTGCGTTGCGTTGGCGCAGGGTCAACGCAACACAGGTATGGCATACAATGCGTTGTTCCGTTGCGACGACGCGACGCAACGCAGCGCAACGCACTAATGGGGCCTCGCTCTAAGTCGACTGCAGTTGGTAGTCGTCAGTCAGCTACGTTTGCCGTCTAACAAGGAGTGTATCGTTTCAAGAAATTTGAATATCCATATTTAAAAAAAAATAGTACCTATTAGTAATTAATAGTATTAATAGAGTAATTGACTCATATGCAAAGTTTCGTAGTACACGTTGAAATAATCTACTAATCTACAAATATGTGGGTGAGCACTGCTTTCCCAGCTAGGTCAAATAAAATTTATAAAAACACGTAACTTTTTATTTCTATTGTGTTGTCCAAAGTACCTTCTATGTACCTAGTAGTTCTTCCATGTCATTTCCTTTCGTATGGCAAAGAAAAAAATAGTAAAATACTATATTCACTCTTTAGTTTAAGAAGAAATGAAAATTATATCTTCGAAAAAACGTATAAGTACACAAAATCAGAAAAAATAATTACATTAATAGAAATAAAATCTCTTCCTCGCAAAAAGTCGTTTCGAAACGAAATGACATTTCCATTTTTCATGTTGTATGGTTGTCATCAAATCATACAGCCATTCACAAAAATCGCGAATACTAATGAATACATTCGTGAGCCCACGTATCATGTGATATGAAATCAACAGCATTCACTGACAATTAGTGTGAAGCCTAAAAAGGTTTTATTATGCACTAGCTTCTGCCCGCGACTTCGTACGCGGATCCTGTTGCTTATGCCAGCGACAACAGGGTCGTCAAAATCGAAGATCTGAAACATCTGATGTCGAATTCTATAAGCCCGGGACGGGAAATTAATGGGATGCGCGAGACGATTCAAGATGTTCCAGATTTTTATTTTTGTTGGTTAACAGGAAATGCCATCAGACTTAACAACTTTTGCTAAGACGCCATTTCTATTATGTATATGTTATATTGTCTCTGGGCTTTGGAGTTCCCCTACAGGTGCTCCAGATCTTCAAATTTAGTCTCACAGCAGAAAACACTCTTCACGTGGAATAGTTTTTGCAATGGCACCATTTTTATATCTCTTTCACTTTAGGTGTTCCATTTTACAAAATAAATTATAGCCTATAATATGCTGCGTGACGTTCACGATCAGCGGTCAGTCGCGCATCTCCTTCCCCCACTTATCTCTAGAGTCGATGCGTATATACGCTGAAAACTCAAGCGTCATGCTTTTTCCGTGAACGTCTCCAACTCGCGAGACAGTGCATGATGTTCACGATCAGCGGTCAGTCGCGCACATATTCTTCACTGGTCTCTAGAGACCTGGATGTAGATGCGTAAATACGCTGAGAATGCAGGCGTGCTTCGCGATCCCAAGAAGTTTCCGCGGAGCGAGTTGCAGCCTCATGTTCTCGAACAACATCAAGTCTCTCCTAACGCTCTTCGGTAGATTGTTGGGATCTTATGGTCTTTAATCATTTAGCACCTTTGGAACATTGGGAAAAATTTGACCTCTTTCTAGGCATGGTTATAGTTTTATTGTGATGATACCTGATCAATTAAAATCTAAGTGGCTGCTCCCCTGCGTTACCGGGTTAGCTACCGTGTAACGAAGATAAATGGAAAAGGAAATTAAACACTCAAATAACATAAGCCCGAAGGCATACGATAAAAAAAATGGGAGTTTTAGCCAGTAGAGTCTAATTTTCAACGATATACCATCGTCATCGAAAATCAGTCCTGAACTGTTCCCGCCTTCACCGCGTAGTACCTCCTACTTATGTTATTTTATAATTATGCAATGAAATTAGTGATAGTTTTAATTTCTATATCAAATGTTTCTGATCTTTGATTTTTATAAGTCAACAGGAAATGCCTATCAGACCGAACAACTTTTGCTAAGACGTCATTCCTTTTTGAGTTATGGTGTAGCTGGGCTCTTGGAGTTCCACAACAGGTGGTCCAGATCATCGATTTTTATACGTCAACAGAGAGTGCTCATAAGGCTGAACAACTCTTGCTAAGACGTCATTCCAATATATGTTATAGTGTAGCTGGGCTCTTGAAGTTCCACATCAGGTGTTCCGGATCTTCAAATTTATTCTCTCAGCAGAAAATGCTCATCACGTGGAACAATTTTTGCTATGGTACCATTTTTGTATCTCCTATAGTTTAGATGGTCTGTTGCGGTTCTGCATCAGGTGTTCCGGATCTTCAAATTTATTCTCTCAGCAGAAAATGCTCATCACGTGGAACAATTTTTGTTATGGGACCATTTTTGTATCTCCTATAGTTTAGATGGTCTGTTGCGGTTCTGCATCAGGTGTTCCAGATCTTCAAATTTATTCTCTTAGCAGAAAATGCTCATCACGTGGAACAATTTTTGCTATGGGGCCATTTTTGTATCGCCTATAGTTTAGCTGGTCTGTTGCGGTTCTGCATCAGGTGTTCCGGATCTTCAAATTTATTCTCTCAGCAGAAAATGCTCATCACGTGGAACAATTTTTGCTATGGGACCATTTTTGTATCTCCTATAGTTTAGATGGTCTGTTGCGGTTCTGCATCAGGTGTTCCAGATCTTCAAATTTATTCTCTTAGCAGAAAATGCTCATCACGTGGAACAATTTTTGCTATGGGGCCATTTTTGTATCGCCTATAGTTTAGCTGGTCTGTTGCGGTTCTGCATCAGGTGTTCCGGATCTTCAAATTTATTCTCTCAGCAGAAAATGCTCATCACGTGGAACAATTTTTGCTATGGGGCCATTTTTGTAACGCCTATAGTTTAGCTGGTCTGTTGCGGTTCTGCATCAGGTGTTCCGGATCTTCAAATTTATTCTCTCAGCAAAAAATGCTCATCACGTGGAACAATTTTTACTATGGGACCATTTTTGTATCGCCTATAGTTTAGCTGGTCTGTTGCGGTTCTGCATCAGGTGTTCCAGTTTCCAGGATAAATTATAGCCTATGTGTTGCCCAGACTTAATATCTATACAACAAAAAAAAATCATACAAATCCGTCCAGTAGTTCCGAAGATTAGCGCGTGCAAACAAACAGACAAACAGACAAACAGACAGACTTTTTTTTTTGGATTCGTGCTCTATTACTGTTTCTAAACCCCCCTCAATTATTATTTTTTAAATATATTCAATGTACAGACACAGTTTTTTTACAGTCTTATTATATGTATAGATTTTTACTACATAACTCCATCCTTACATATTCCTTTTCAGTTTAACTTATTGTTTAATGATAAATGATGATAGGGAGCTTTACACAAATAAAAGAAAGACTGCCTGGCTAGGCACATCATGTCTACTTAGAAAATAAACCCATATGACAGACAAACGGACGGCTCGGTTTGAATGACTGACAGATGGGTAAGCTTAAAGATGAAGCCTTGTTGGCACCCTGGGAACGGTGGATTAAGTTCAGCAAAATTATAATCTTAGGTATCCCGGACTTCGTCGGTATTATACGTTTCTTTATTTATTACCTACTAGTGGTCGTCATGCAATTTCACTCGCGAAGTTACCGTGCCTGTAGGAATACAGGGATAAAACGTAGCCTATTTCGCCCAAGGATAGTGTAGTTTCCCAACGGTGAAAGAATTTTTCAAATTGTTATGCTTGCTTGCTTGATCAGTTAAAACTTCTTCGAAAATTGGATTGGATTGAATTGTAATAAATAAAAAAATTGTGATTAACAGCAATATTTTATTCTCCTCAAATTTGGTTTACATTTTGTGTAATTCCGCACTGCGTTTTATTAAGCTTTGTTTCTTGTTTTTTGTACTTCCATTTTGATAGTCTACTAATACGATTTGGACAGGCACAGGATTATACAACGTGTTTTTTTTTTATATCCCATAACTCTAGGGTATAATTGAAACCATATCAAAGAATCAACTGGCATATGAATTATGTTTCAATCATCCTTTTTTTTTTTACTATCATTCAAAATAATTCGACAAAGTCACGATGATTAATGTAAAACACCCTTACGTGAAAGAAAAGTGACGTTAGAAGATTCCTCGTACAGGTGACAATTTTTGAACTAATTAGGTAATACAAATAATATTAATAATACTAAATAATAATATTCCACGACTATTCATACAACGCCATCTAGTCCCGAGCTAAGCAGAGCTTGTGTTACGGGTACTAAACAACTGATAATTTAGTTATGATTGATGACATCTCCGAAACTATGCGTTTTTGGACCATCTATTCTAGGAGTTTTAGTATTATTTTTACCTACAGAATATAACCCTAGAGTTATGGGATATAAAAAAAAACACCTTGTAGGTACTTTAAGTAATCATTTTAATTTACAAAGTTCAACAACTTTCACATACAAAATCAAAGCTATACTTCCCTTATCAAGCCATTAAAGATTATGCAACACAATACTGAGTAGGTTGCACCAAATCAACAGCAAACGTTCACAGAAAATCAGCGAAGCAAAGCTTACGATAGACAGTTTCAATTAAGCCGTGTTCACACGTGGTGGGCCAAATGAGAGTGTAGGCAGTATGATAGCTTCATTTGAACAGCACTCCATTCGCGTTAGACTGGCAATGAGATTCGCACCCTATGTGGGTTTTGTCTGTGTAAATAAGCTTTTGCTTGCGTGGGAGCATTTGAGCTTCGAGGTTTGCTAATACTGTTTAGATGGTTTGTTTAAAGAGAAAGGTGAATAGTTTATGCTACACATATACTTACAAGTCTTGTTGCAAACTGTACTGCTAAGCATTTCCAGGTCCTTCAAAGTATTATTGGGGTTTCTCAACTGGAATTTCTCAGTTACTGTAACTGAGAAATTCCAGTTTCAAATATAGTCTGGATTCGTAACCAGTTAGTGAAAATAAGATCATCCATTATAAGGACACCTATTATTATTAAAAGGTACACAAGATATCTAAGTTTTATATATTTAAACAAACGTCTTTAACCCTATTTTATTAGTCGTTACACCTGTCTTTCGCTAATTTTTTTTGCTCAAAGTCGAAAAGTCAGATGCTAGGCCCTTGAATTTCACATCTGCTTACCACGTGACTGGAACAAAATGATTGAGTTTGATTACAACTGAGTTGTCAGTTAATTAACACCTCATGCACATAAATCAGCCACAATGACATTACCGTAGAAGTAAGTATAACAATACCATCCCGTGACTATCTTATCTACTGCAATGCAAACAAAATACTTCTTCTCATACAAAGAAGGTACGAACATTGATCACAACGATTGGTCAAGACGTCTTATTGATTTCAAACTTAACTTAGTAACTATAAGTCAAGGTTTTCTTACAAAGTTTTCCTTTACCGATGTTAATGATGTCTAAGATAAACTTAGAAAGTACATATGAATTTAAAAAGTAACATTGGTACTCGTCTGGATTTAAACCAAGGTAGCTTTAAATCTCTAGGCCCTAACGACATTAATTTTATTGTTATTAATCATTTATTGAGCACCACACACAATACATTTAGTAATAGTAACAAATACTTATTCAAGTACCTATGTTATTTAAACTTAAAAATTACTACTAATAACTACAAATATTGGTGTACAGACACCAGCATGTCAAGTTACCCCAATGTGTCAAATTTCTTTGATCGTTTTTCAACTTTAAGTCAAACAGAATAAGGTTCATATTCAATTGGCCATAAATACATCAATCTACTAAAAAGTAAATAAGTATGGTTATTATGTTGAAACAAAAGTCAACTCAATAATATTATATATAGACCAAAAAGTCAAACTTTTGATCGAAGTGAGAAGAACTCATCTTGTATACAATTTAATTATTTTATCTTCTTTTGAAACGCTTCCGAACATATTGAAAATGAAATAACAGTCACAAAATTAAAACAAACTAATTTTGTAACGTATTAAAGTTAGCCTACAGTTTTGATAACATTTAGCGTTACTACAGAATGAAAGAAATTGTTTGTTTTGATGAATATTAGCAGCGTTTGAGTACCGTACCAAAATGGTCAAAAAGGAACCCTCGCATAGCGACATAATTCGTTTGTTCGCTTATTTTTTGAAGCTGAAGCTATCAATTTATTTTTTTTTTATAGTTGGAAATAGCACCTGCCTAGCTAAATTATGTTGGTTTTATATTTTAGAAAATTAATAAAAACTTAATACTTAGTATTTAATTTCTTGTTGAAAATGGGGCCGAAACGACGGGATGTAACTAGGTTAAATAGGGTAAATTGTAAAAGGGTTTTATTTGAACATTGTAAAATGTTTTTGTTTTTATTTGTGCACACAATTTTAATTTCAATCCCCATTATCTCCTAGGAATGCAAAGAGCCTGAAATAAATGTCCGGTAGATATTTATGTATATAATACATAAACTAACTAAACTATAAATTAAAAATAGACGATGCCACTAAATAGGCCATTCTTTAAGAAATCAGAAAAAAGTCTTTTCCTCAACTTATCAAAAAAATAATTTTTTCAAGGTCCGGAACCCTCGATGCACGAGTGTAACTAGCTCTTTGCCGCTATGTTACAAAGGTGAAATACAATAATATTATATTTTATGGTTGGTATATTTCACTCATAAACGAACCAACATTAAAATTTGAATAAATTATAGCGTTCTTATAGTACAATGTTGGTTAAATTACTCCTACCTATTATTATCTTATATATAATATATTATACGGAAATATAAATTAAATTGATAATGGAACACATTAAATTTTTTAAATGTCCGTTTAAATTAGGCGTACTATATAAGGCTTTGACGTCTGTAATTATTTAAATTATCATTTTTTATTTACTGTTCAAACAAAATGGGTTTTTGTTAACAGCCTAATATATTAGGTGAATCGAATGTCAAAGCTAACATTGAAAATAATTATGTGAGTGCTTGCTTAGTGTATTAAAATAATTGAATATTGAATTTCTAAAATTGTTTTCTAACCTTCAATAAAATAATAAAAAACCTTAATTATTAGCCAATACTTTTTCCCGAAGTTTTGTATCTGTGGTCTGTTATAGGTAACTACCGGAACAATGCGAACAGTTTTTATTTCACGGAAATTGCCTGATCAGTACAAACATCTAGAGATTACAACTGTATGGAAAAAAAAAGAAAAAGTGTTTATTTTGAACTTAAGTTAAATTAATTACATTTTACTTCTGCCAAACTAAAGAGCAGTTTGTTGGGAGACGCAGCTCCCACGATACTCTCAATATTAACGTATGTACGTTCACTTTTCCATTTACCTACATAATAAAATTACAAAAATAATCTGACCACAACCAAATTACTGCAAAACTACATTAAAACCTCCTTGAAACAATTTTATTATACCTGTTTATACCTATTGTCACTTTACATAACCCTTATATACCTTATTTTAGTTTTCGGCCAGAACAAGGCTTTAAAGCATGAAAATAACTCATTCTTAGGTACAAATAACAAAACCATCAGATCCATATAAAAAAACTAATAGCATCGCACTTGGACACTGTACCATAAAGATCAAAAGTAAATCCAGCCGATATATTCTTTAAAAATCATACCACTAAAAGTTAAGTGAACTATTAAGCATTAGTATGGGAAGACAAATCCTAAAATCTTTTCGTTTACTTTATAAAATTTACAAGAAGTTTTTCAAGTTCACCTATTCTATAGAGGTCAGAATAAAATTACCATTTTGTAGCAAAATTGCTAGATCAACATCACCCAAGTTACATACTTAAGCAAGTTTTTCGATTTTCCTGTGTTTCTAGGTTGCGACTTGAAATATACAAGGAACTACTTAAAGAGTAGTTTCAAGTTATTTGAGATGAGTTAGCGAGTCTTCATGAGAGCATCTTCATCAAAAATGAGTGTTTGAATAGATTTTGTAGGAATTTGAATATCAACAACTATCACTGTGATTGTTTAGGGCAGTTTGTAGAATTTATTAAGGGTCTGCTTATATACAGCCTTATTTATTTACCTTATTTATTAGCCTATTTTACATAAAGCTTTATTTTATTTCAAAAACAAATAAAACTACGTTCTAAGATTTCTTGACAAGCATACCGAAATAGCTGAAAATTAAAAATTGAATCTTATTATTTTATTTATCTTATCTATACGATTGTTCAGGATAAAACTCTCTAATAAATAAACATTTGGTTTAAAAAATAAAAGAGATAATAAAATCTAACGTTAATGTTATTTTTATCATCTTAATTCTTCTCTCAAGATGTTACTTAATTTTATTTTGGCAAGAGCGCCGACCTTGAAAATCGGTCCTACAGTAAAATATGTTCATTTTTCAAATTACTACACTACCTTAAAGGATAAACCGTGATTTACTTACTACTCCTTAAAACAATGCCACATAAAAAAGTTCACTAAGCTCCAAAAACATAATTTGATTAATTACTTTTTATACTACGGGTGGGTAAGTAAAATACTCAATCTCCTAATTGTATGAGAATCGTGCGAAAAAACAACCCTTTTAAGAGAAATATTGAGTTAATAATTAAAAATTTAAACGTGACTTGCGATAGTCACCTGCTAGCACGTGTTTTTAGCGACCCCCACCCCACGTGCAAGCGCTTTTAAGGTTAGACCTCCCACATTTCGCGATCAACTTCAGTTCCAAAAACAGAAAAATAAACTGTTACTCCTTCACACTTTTATTGCTTCCTAAAATACTTCCCAACCCCAACTGGGGACACTGAAATAGGGGCAGAAATCTTGAAACACATTACCTTTACAATCGGGGCGCAATAAAAGGTAGACTCGTTAAATAAGACAAGCAATTTAACGCGTGAGAGGGCCACGTGCTGCTCACTGATTGGTCTTCGTTTGTATGGCCTTTTTGATTGAAACCTCCGAAGGTCGCCGTCAGCGAAGAGTGGAGGCCTTTTCGGCGAATGGATAATGTGTTACATAGGAGAAGTGTTTGAATGACGGTGATGTTTGTAGATGCGGGTGAAGGGTGTTTGAGTAGGGCTAATGAGGTAGGCGTTATTACTTTATTTTTGGTGAAGGCAGTGTAAGGTAATGGTATCATGATTGCCACCTAGTACATACATAAATGGTGATAAGTAGCAAACAAGACATCCCATGTTTAGCAATGTTTGGCATGAGTTCTTTTTTACTTATACAGTTTGTTTTTTATTTATTACTAGTGGACCAGACTGATGTAGTGCTGCCCAAATAAGCCACAAATTAGGAGCAATTGTAAATCCAAACCATAGAGAACTTTTTATTAAAATCAGTCCCCCGGTTTAGAGTGAGCTCAGTGACATACACACTTAAAGGTCAATAATAAAGTTGTATTATGTTTTCTCACACTATGTTACTATTTCCTCGTAAAACTGGCACACTATAATAATTTACAGTGCAATACTACTGCTTAGTTTTTGTGGGAAAATATTGTCGCGTTTTAGACCCATTAGTTGACCGATACCAGTAGCTCAGGCGAACCCTGGTACAGCTAACAATTGGGATTAACAGCAGGTGGAAGAAGTTAACCGTTACCAGAAAAATATATTTGTAAAACACTGACATCATTTAGAAGGATGAATGTTTATTTTTGTTTTATTACACACTACCAGACGTCCCGCGGTTTCACCCGCGTAGGTCCCGTTCCCGTAGGAATATAGGGACAAAAAGTAGCCTATTTGTTAATCCAGGCTGTCAGCTAACTCCATACCAAATTTTATTAAAATCCATTCAGTAGTTTTTATGTGAAAGAGTAACAAACATCCATCCATCCATCCATCCTCACAAACTTTCGCGTTTAAAATATTAGTAGGATTTACACGACGCCATCAAAGTACCATAGAATTAAAAGTTGATCTCCCCATTGTCTGGCTTGCCTAGTCAACTATGTTGGGGTCAGTTTTCTTGGAACAACTGCCTTTATCTGACCCCCACAACCTATTTCTAGGTAACGCTTATCCTTTTATTTACGTGTGCCTTTTGGGCCAAATAAATGATTTTTCTTTCTTTATTTTCTTCTTTCTTTGATGTTACTGGGTGTCAAACTTTTATTCTTATGGCAACCGGGACCAACGGCTTAACATGCTTACAAGAAATCCTTAGAGCACATTATGTCATTTAACCTTTCAATCGTGTCAATTAGAGACACAATAGAAAGACGATGACAGCGCGGATGCGCGCCGGGGTTTAATGAATTAATTCATTAGATTGTTGACTACATATAAACATAACGTCACGCCTATAATCCCCGAAGGGCTAGGCAGAGGTGTACCTGATAGTACACCCACATTTCGCCAGTTATGTTTAAGTCCCATGTAATAGGAGGCGAGCCTGTTGCCATCAATCGGGCACAACTCCGGACTGCTACTGAGCTATTCCAGATAGAAAACTCAATAACACTTTGCCCGACCTGGGGATCGAACCCGGGACCTCATGCTCAGCAGTAGCGCTTGCGACTACAAGACCAATGAGGCAGTCTAGCAAAAACAGAAATTGATTGAACTTTCCTGTAAATATACGTATGTATGTACCTATATTTACTGGAAAGTTATATGACGTCTGTTCATTCAAGGCAAACCGTAAAGAAACTTTATGGTAACTCGATTCGCGGCTGAGTGTTTGCGATGTCAAACAAATCATTCGGTTTGTTTGCTAGGTTATTTTTGGATGTGTTATTATTGGTTGTATAGACGCCCAGCACATCAAGCTTCCCCAGACTGGAAAATTTTCCCAATTGAACATAAACCTAATTCTGTTTGTAATAAATTTTAAATGTCAAAGGAATTAGAGACTTTGCATGGGGTAGTTTGTTTCTGTATACACGCCTATTTTTTTAATTAGTACCCAAAAAAAAATGGGCTGTTACTGATCATTTGTGCGTAATCAAAAGTAAAGTTTTTAAATATAAATAATATCTATTTAGTTAAACTTAAATAACGAAAACAGCTGTTGGAGGCGGGGCATGCTTGAGCGAGATAACGCGAACGTGAGAGAGAGATGACGATTAATGAATACTACTATGTCATGAATAGCCTGTACACATTTCCATAAATTGGGTGACTGTTTGGGATAATTGATACTTTACAAATATAATAAGAAGACCGTCTAGAATAAGCCCTAGTATTTATACTATATAAAAATAGTGGTGTATACAGGTGGTGAATACAGGTACTGGTATTAGTTGAAGATGTTTGCAGATACGCTGGATGTACCTGCAAGGGGTGGTTTACCAAGCTACACGTTAACAACAAACTTGAAAACCTTCCTGCGATTGTGATTTTCTTTTTTTTGTGTCATGCATGTTACTAATATATTATTTTGAAGTAAGTTGTACTACAACATTCTAATAGAATTTGATGCCTGAAAATGTTTTTTTTTTGTTGCAGGTAAGGTCCTATGGGGTAAGTACTTTACTATAAGTAAGGAGATAAATGGAAAACTAAATAGAATAATCTAATAAATGTAGTACCTCAGGTGATTATTTTATTCTACATGTTTTATGATAATGCTAGCAACGTCAAAGTCTACCTAAATTCTTGAACGAAGATTCTACCAATGTATTACGTGAATAGGAAAAGCAAGTGTGTTTTACTTTCATAACACGAGTTTTATTGATTCAGCTGTCTAGTTATTTTTGTATTTATGAATTATTCATTCGGTTGATTTTTACTTAGCATTTTATTAGTAAGATTCAAGAATTCTTACCACCTTTTTTTTTATTTATTTTAATTATAACGTTACAGTCTTATAACATAACATAGCATCTGCCAAACTGCAATGCAATTTGTCGGCAGTTGGTTCTAGAACTAATGAGACAGATGCGTTGTTGGAAAGTTTGTTGTGTCACTTGTTCCTAGCAAAAAACACAAGAAATTGGAAAAGGGCTGTCGGTTTGGGGGACTGTAATCACTGCCGCGTAATTATTAACGTTAAATAAGTGCTGATTCTCAGACTAATTAGTTTAGATTTTATACCGGATAATTCAAGACCTTTTCGTAACCTACTTTATTATGTGCTGTCAAAAAAATTAGATAATTGAATAGTCGACTTTTAATACAATATTGTGCTGTTCCCCTGTGCCCTTTATAAAGGTCAGCACTTCTGATATGAGGGTGATTAATTTTTTTTAGAGCTATTTGGTAATTAAACAGGAAGCAAACGAGTAATCTACTTAATTATCCTTTTTGCTGTGTTTTTTTGGTACTAAAGTATATTGGTTTGCCCTAATGACAATACAAATGTAGGTTATTAATTAATAAAGGTACAAAAGCAGAATCCTACTTCCTACTAATATTATAAACGCGAAATTTTGTGAGGATGGATAGATGAATTGATGTTTGTTACTCTTTCACGTAAAAACTACTGAATGGATTTTAATGAAATTTGGTATAGAGTTAGCTGACACCCTGGATTAACACATAGGGTACTTTTTATCTCTGTATCCACGGGAACGAGACCTACGCGGGTGAAACCGTGGGATGTCTGCTTGTATCTACTAAATTAGGAAAAGGTTGAGAAAAATTCTTAAAGAGATCACTTTTAGCGGTAAGTGGTAAAAGCCCTACATACCTACTGTTACGTTGTTTTTTTATGTACCTAACATTTACCTGTAAGCATACGTTGTAAATAGTGAGGTTTCCAATATTGACCTCAGTGGTTTCCAAGTGTAATTTTCATTGTAGTTTTTGCATATGACTTTGGCTTACGATATATGGAAAGAGTCACCCCTTCACCTGTACTTTGCCACTGGATTCTTTAGTAACATTTTGTGACGATAAATCACTTTCAAAACAATAATAAACAGTTTTTACGATAAATTAGATCCTTCATAAATCGTATTTATCGCGATTGTTGACACTACAAATGACATTAAGTTAAACGTCAGTCTTTGACAGTTGGAGGCGACATCTAGCGGTTGCCGATTACCTGTTGTAGTTTTAATCGATATTAGTTCTTTTTAACAAATTGATTGGAATCCATCGAACAAATATCGGATAGACTAATTATTACTAATTTTCTGCTTTTGGTTAAAATACACGACTGTCTATTTATTTTATCTATGACGATTTTTTCATTACAGACATTATTCCAGAAACTTCTAAAAAACATAATCCAGTTTTAATCTATGGTTTGTCGATATGTCTTAGTGTGACCAGGTTGTGCTTTCTAAATTCGCCAAAGGAAATAAACTAAAACTTTCCCTACTGAAGACCAACTTTAGTGTTGAAAATTATCAATAATGAGTTTGTTAGCTTGGATCTTGGAGATGGTTATTGTTTCAGAGTATGGAGGTTATTAGGGACACGTTTGACCGTTGTTAGGGATTTTCTAAAATTAAATATTTTGGTATGGTGATTCTGTCATCGGTGCTTTTTGCCTAGAACAGGGGAAATTCCGGTTTGTACACTTGACAGGACAGGAGAAGATCAAGGGCGTTGATTTGCATTTGACCTCGCTTGAGATCAGTTAAAAACTTTATCCCAGGTTTTTAAAGACCAAGCACGTGTCGAAAGGATATGCGGATGACCTAGACGGACGCGTCTCCAGCACAGTCTCGCAGTCAAGTGTTTCCACCGTTGATCAACCGTGAGGCAACTCGAGTGATTCGTCTCGCCGCCAGGATCTAGAGGTGCCTCTGGGACCTGGACGTGAGACCCGTTCCTCGAGTCCACTCAAAGCCTCCTGTGGAGACGACTGCGCGGTGGCAGAGTCCGCCTAGCGTTGTTGCGCAGGCGGGACGGTTTTTTTTTATATCTTATTTTACCCCATTTTATTTTCTTTACTATTGGCTGGTTCCTTTAAGAACCAGTTTATCACTGGTCCGGTCTTCAACTAGAAGCCGGTCTTCTACCCAATTTAATTTATGGACCTCGGGTCGACGCCTACACTTAACTGGACGAACATCGAACATCCTACTCGGCTCCGGGTTCTGGGACTCTTAAAGTCCCTGGCGCCCATTCAATTTTAATTACTGGAAGGTTGTACCTTGATTTTACTATAAGTTTTAACACTTTAAATTAAGAAATAGTACCTGGGTTATCTCCAACCCCCCACCACCCTAGTTCTACCAATTTAAGCTGGCTGGCAGTAACCTTATGTTTCTACTTTAACATTTTGTATATCAAATAAACTATATTGTTTAGAAGCTTGTTGTTTCCTTAAATCAATACCCACCCACCTTGCGTTTGGGCTTTTGTCCGCCTACTACTAGAGGGACAAAAACTTAAATGTAACAGTGGCGACCAACGTGTGTATTGGTTGGAGATAGAGGTTACGTCTATTGCTGTACCTTACAAGCCAGAGTACTGTTTCTTGGACCTTCCAGTTATTCTATTTTTAAGAAAAAACCGTCTTGCAGAATCCTTTGTACCGTGTTATTGTCTATATGTTTGTTATGTATTATACACTTTACTTATACAATTTTAACTTTACTTATACAACTTAAACTTTACTTTTACATCAAGAAACTATTGTTATTGTGTTCTTGACTATATGTTGGTACTGTATTATACTCTTAACTTTTACTTTTACAATTAACTTTACTTGTAAAACTAAAACTTTACTTTTACAATTAACAAACACAATAAGACTCCATATTGTGTAACAGCTATTACTATAAATAATATTAACAGTTTGAGATTATACATTGTGACAGCCAGTTTAAAGTTCAGTTCACTTCAATTATTTAAAATTTTACAAAATGGAACGACCCATTACATTTAATTTACTACGCAAGGACGAGCTCACATATGAAGTACTGGTTAGAGACGCGAAACCCGCATCAACCGTAGAGGAACTACGTGTTCAGATTAGGGAACTTAGTAAATTGGTACGTTCCGACGATATTGTGGAGACAAACTTAGATCCGAATAGCGAAATAGTAACAATCAAGGCCAAACTCCCAGAAATTAGTGAAGTACTAGATAAATATCCTTCCAGTTTCAAAAAATTTAACCGCGTTAAGGCTTTAGGTTACCACCTGTATCATCGTTTGAGTAGGATAACCCCCCCAACCGGTCTGAGTACCGACTATGCAACTATTGACAAACAGCTTGGGGATTACTTGTCTAGAATTGATTCGGCTACCGCAAGCTTCCACCAATCATTTACTTCCGCCGAGGAGGTACCAAAAGTAACGCCAGACTTGCAGCCAAAGGACTTAATCATTTCCTGCAAGAAAGAAACCGTAAAGACTCTAGGTATTAAATTCGACGGAACAGGTTGCGTGAAAGCATTTATTGAGCGTCTTGAGGAACTTTGCGATGCCAGAGGTATTAGTCAAGCCTCCTTACATACGTCTGCGCTGGATCTATTCTCGGACGGAGCTTTATTGTGGTACCGTGGGATTAAAGCGTCGGTTGATGATTGGTCGGATCTGAAGAAGCAATTACTAACAGATTTCGCTCCACCTGACTACGATATGCGTCTCATTTCGGAAATAACCAACAGAACGCAAGGGTCAACTGAGCAGTCATGTATATATATAGCAGTAATGGAGAACCTTTACAATAGGCTTTCTTACAGGGTTCCAGAACGAGATCGTTTGGCACGGATCAAGTTCAACATGAGACCGGATTACACAATGGGGTTGTCAATAATGACTGTCAACACGCTGAACGACTTGAAAGAGAAGTGTAGACAACTGGAGCTAGGTTTCCATAGCAGGGCTCAGTTCCATGAACCACCCAAACCTACGTCTTCTTTTGTGGCAGCAGACTTGGCATACCAACCACAAAAAGGTTCACATCGAGTCGAAACCGTGCAAACTGATTCTGGATCGTTGTTCTGTGTTCGTTGTAGGGTTAACGGGCATTCATTACCACAATGCAAATCTACGGAAATCGTGTGTTACCGTTGCGGCAAGAAGGGCGTACGTGCACCGTCGTGCCCTACGTGCAAAAAGGAACAACAGAAGAAGAAGCCGCAAAGAAGAGGCATTAAGTCCGCCTATGTACATTTGTGTGCTTGAAGTATTAAATAAATAAATAAATAAATAAGCCGAAGGAGCCTCAATCGTGTCCAACTTGTCATTCTTCAAAAAACTAAATTCGCGGAACTACAGCCAAAATTTTGATAGGTCCGATTGGGACGATTATTTAAAATCATTAAAAATATTTTTTAAAACACTAAGGGTAGATACAGTACGATATAAAACTGTGGATGATAGTCGTCCACATTTAACAGTTTCCATATACGATGAGTATTATTATGGTTTACTCGACTCGGGTTCCTGCATCTCGGTGTTAGGCTCCGATGTTGGCCAACAATTCATAAGGGCGGGTGCGACTTTACACGCAGATACGCAGTTGGGCAACATCGTAACTGCCAATGATTCGCGGGCATCCGTGGAGGGTTATTTATTTTTACCAGTGACTCTCATGGGAGTAACTAAAGTAATTAAATTCCATGTCATTCCTGACATTACCACACCGTTGATTTTTGGCATTGATTTTTGGAAGGCCTTTAATTTGGCCCCAAAATGTTTTAATAAATTACCTTTCCATTATTTAAAAAACAATAGAGGCCATACATACGTCTCGGAGGTTAGGCACCTACAACCTTTTGACGAATTAACACCTGACCAAAAGAATGAAGCGGAGTTATTAATTAAAAATTTCGAAAACATTTCCTTTGAGGCTAAGGGATTAGGTCGTACCCACCTGTTGCGTCATAAAATAGACACGGGGGATGTCGCCCCTATTAAACAGCGTTATTATCCTTTATCACCTGAACGCCTCAAGGAACTTAACCGTCAGCTGGATGAGATGTTGGAGATGGGAGTAGTGGAACCCAGCAATAGCGCGTGGAATAACCCGGTTCTACTGACTCCTAAACCGAATGGGGAATGGCGATTTTGCCTGGACAGTCGCAAGCTAAACGCGGTCAGCAAGCAAGATGCGTACCCACTACCCTACGTCTCTCACATTTTAGACCAGTTGCGGGACGCACAATACCTTTCGTCAATCGATTTAAAATCTGCATTTTGGCAAATCGAATTGGACTCCGTTTCCTCCAAAGAGAAAACCGCATTCACGGTTCCGGGTCGAGGTTTGTTCCATTTTAAAGTTATGTGCTTTGGGTTGACAGGAGCCCCAGCTACCCAACAGCGATTAATGGACAGACTTTTCGGCCCAGAGTTTGGTAATAAGGTGTTCGTCTATTTAGATGATATTATTATTTGCTCATCAACCTTCGAGGAGCACATTTCACTTCTAAAACGGGTTTTAGACAAATTAAGGCAGGCTAATCTGACAATTAATTTGCCAAAGTCTTGTTTCTTTCGACGAGAACTAAAATATCTGGGTTACCGTGTAGACGAGCATGGCTTACACACTGATCCGTCGAAAGTTCAGTCAATTGTTGACTTTCCAACCCCTACCTCCCGTAAAGAAGTGAAAATGTTTCTTGGAACGGCCTCATATTATAGACGTTTTATTAAAAACTTTAGCACGATAGCGGCCCCTTTAAACGCACTAACGAGTACAAGCAAAAAAGCGCCGCCTTTTCAGTGGACGGCTGAGACTGAAACCGCGTTCTCAACCTTAAAAGAGGCGTTGGTGTCTGCTCCGGTATTGGCTTGCCCAGATTTCTCTCAACCTTTTGAGATTCATTGTGACGCATCTAGTTTTGGGATAGCGGGCACTTTGACTCAGGTTATAAATGGGGAGGAGCACCCAATAGCCTATTGCAGTCGTTCGCTCAATCCGGCGGAGCGTAACTATTCGGCAACGGAGCGTGAGGCGCTTGCGGTAGTCTTCGCCGTCGAACACTTTCGTCCCTACGTAGAAGGCGGTCCTGCGTTTAAAGTGATAACCGACCACTCGAGCTTAAAATGGTTCTTCAACTTAACCAATCCGTCTGGTCGATTAGCCCGTTGGGGTTGTCGGTTATCACCGTACAACTTTACCATTGAACACCGCAAAGGCAAGGACAATGTAGTTCCAGATGCCTTATCTCGTGGCGTTCCGGTGTTGGAAATTAAGGTGCCCACTAATGACACATGGTTTAAGGCGTTGTGGGATAAGTGTGTCAGTACGCCTAGGTCGTGTCCTAACTTTATTATTAAGGACAATAAACTGTTCCGCTACGCAAAAAATAAATTCGGGGTGGCTAGTGACTATGACTGGAAGCAGGTAGTACCGGAGGGCAATCGACTAGAATTGTTAAAGAATCATCATAGTGGCGAATTATCTCCACATTTCGGAGTATTTAAAACTTACAAAAGACTTGCACTCCGTTACTACTGGCCTAACATGTATAAGGACGTGATAAGCTACGTTGGTAAATGTGATACGTGCGCCGCATATAAACACTCACAGTTACCTCCACCTGGACTTTTGGGTGATGAGAAAAAGTGTTCCAAGCCGTTTGAAACCATAAGCATGGACTTGGTAGGTCCGTTGCCACAGTCCAGGGCGAGGTTCACATATCTCTTAGTTGTAGTGTGTTGTTTTACGAAATACTGTTTATTATTTCCTTTACGTAGAGCTGTTGGTAAGGCTATAGCACAGAAACTAGAAGACTGCGTTTTCCTGGTACACGGTGTACCTCGTACGGTCATAGCGGACAACGGGACGCAATTCACGGGTAACGAGTTACGGTCACTATTGGAGAGGTACAAAATACCTCAAGTTCACTTCACACCTCGTTACTGCCCAAGCGTGAACACCGTGGAACGCTATAACCGTACCATCATGACCGCGGTATCAATTCTTGTGGAGGATGATCATCGGTCTTGGGATATCAACATCTCTAAGATCCAGTTTGCTATGAACACCTCCACAAACGAGGTTACTCGCTTTACCCCGTTCTTCCTAGTACATGGCAGAGAGGCAGTTAGTAGTGGAGATGTCTTCGGCAATGATACCGTTGCACAGCCCACTCTAGCTTGCGCTTCCCGCAGTTCATATGCCAATCAGTTAGGGGGTTTGAGTGATATCTTCAATAAAGTAAAGGAAGCGCTCGTCAAATCACATAAACGTAGTGCTCGTTATTATAATAGTAGTAGGAGGCACGCAGAGTTTGAGGTAGGCGACACTATTTGGAAGAAGACATATCCTCAGAGTGACGCCTCAAAATTTTTTATGGCCAAATTAGCTCCTAAATATGAAAAATGTATAATTAGGAAAAAACTTTCACCCTTAGTGTATGAATTAGAAGGCTGTAGTTCCGGCAAAAACCTTGGCACATGGCATATCAAGGATTTTAAATCACCATGTGGCGAGGATTAACTTTGTCTTTTATTTTATTTTAAACATAATAATATTAAATATGTTGTTATCATTTTGTGCAGGATGGTCACAGTGACCATTTGGGGCTGTATATGCCATGGTGTTGGGACCATCTCAAGTAAATTATTTTTATACTGTTCTTGCAGCTCGTAGTGCTACACAGGATTAAACTGTGTACACGTTTGAGAACTGTATTAGAGAGAATCAATTAACGACCGTTTAAAGTTGTTGGTTGATTGTTGTTAAACGCTTTTGTTTCAGGAGTGACACTCTTTGAGTGTATTATATAAATCTCCGGATTGCTGGTAAGGCAGCATAAAGATAGTCCTGAGTTAGGAGGCCTTAATGGCGGGCGTGTAGGCTGCATTGATGGAAAACGTTTTTAGATGATTTTTATATAGGTGGCGATTAACCGTCACATTCCATTTAGGAAAGTCGGTTAGCTATTTCTCATTAGTTTGTAGCATTAGGATTAATTTCTTTAGGGTAGTGTTTGTGTACCAGCTCGTCATTATTTTCGGCGGTCATTACTTTTCTTTAGAGGATGTGCAGAGTGGTATTGGTGTACGATTGGGTGGGATAGTCTCTCCTATATAATTATAGTAGGTCAGACAAGGTTATTGGTTTGGTAGGCACTCCAGCAGATACTTTCACATCTTTACTCTTTTTGGAGCTTGTCTTTTACATGTTTTTAAATGGATTAGACTCGCTCCAGGAGAAACACTATTTATTATATTTCACAGGTTTAATCAGAATTCTGTACTGGTGTTGTGCCTTAGCTACCTAGTCGTGCACCGGTTCCTATGTTTATTTTTTTTCTTTCGTTCTTTCTTACTCAGTTCCTGTTTTTGGGGATGAGAGTTGTGGATTGTGGTAAGCGGGCTTGGTTCTTCGGAGTCTGCTTTGACGCTGGAGGGCCAGCGTCGAGATTTGCCCTATCGGGTCAAATCTCTGGTGGTTGGGGAGGTACTGTTACGTTGTTTTTTTATGTACCTAACATTTACCTGTAAGCATACGTTGTAAATAGTGAGGTTTCCAATATTGACCTCAGTGGTTTCCAAGTGTAATTTTCATTGTAGTTTTTGCATATGACTTTGGCTTACGATATATGGAAAGAGTCACCCCTTCACCTGTACTTTGCCACTGGATTCTTTAGTAACATTTTGTGACGATAAATCACTTTCAAAACAATAATAAACAGTTTTTACGATAAATTAGATCCTTCATAAATCGTATTTATCGCGATTGTTGACACTACAAATGACATTAAGTTAAACGTCAGTCTTTGACAGTTGGAGGCGACATCTAGCGGTTGCCGATTACCTGTTGTAGTTTTAATCGATATTAGTTCTTTTTAACAAATTGATTGGAATCCATCGAACAAATATCGGATAGACTAATTATTACTAATTTTCTGCTTTTGGTTAAAATACACGACTGTCTATTTATTTTATCTATGACGATTTTTTCATTACAGACATTATTCCAGAAACTTCTAAAAAACATAATCCAGTTTTAATCTATGGTTTGTCGATATGTCTTAGTGTGACCAGGTTGTGCTTTCTAAATTCGCCAAAGGAAATAAACTAAAACTTTCCCTACTGAAGACCAACTTTAGTGTTGAAAATTATCAATAATGAGTTTGTTAGCTTGGATCTTGGAGATGGTTATTGTTTCAGAGTATGGAGGTTATTAGGGACACGTTTGACCGTTGTTAGGGATTTTCTAAAATTAAATATTTTGGTATGGTGATTCTGTCATCGGTGCTTTTTGCCTAGAACAGGGGAAATTCCGGTTTGTACACTTGACAGGACAGGAGAAGATCAAGGGCGTTGATTTGCATTTGACCTCGCTTGAGATCAGTTAAAAACTTTATCCCAGGTTTTTAAAGACCAAGCACGTGTCGAAAGGATATGCGGATGACCTAGACGGACGCGTCTCCAGCACAGTCTCGCAGTCAAGTGTTTCCACCGTTGATCAACCGTGAGGCAACTCGAGTGATTCGTCTCGCCGCCAGGATCTAGAGGTGCCTCTGGGACCTGGACGTGAGACCCGTTCCTCGAGTCCACTCAAAGCCTCCTGTGGAGACGACTGCGCGGTGGCAGAGTCCGCCTAGCGTTGTTGCGCAGGCGGGACGGTTTTTTTTTATATCTTATTTTACCCCATTTTATTTTCTTTACTATTGGCTGGTTCCTTTAAGAACCAGTTTATCACTGGTCCGGTCTTCAACTAGAAGCCGGTCTTCTACCCAATTTAATTTATGGACCTCGGGTCGACGCCTACACTTAACTGGACGAACATCGAACATCCTACTCGGCTCCGGGTTCTGGGACTCTTAAAGTCCCTGGCGCCCATTCAATTTTAATTACTGGAAGGTTGTACCTTGATTTTACTATAAGTTTTAACACTTTAAATTAAGAAATAGTACCTGGGTTATCTCCAACCCCCCACCACCCTAGTTCTACCAATTTAAGCTGGCTGGCAGTAACCTTATGTTTCTACTTTAACATTTTGTATGTCAAATAAACTATATTGTTTAGAAGCTTGTTGTTTCCTTAAATCAATACCCACCCACCTTGCGTTTGGGCTTTTGTCCGCCTACTACTAGAGGGACAAAAACTTAAATGTAACACTACATAATAATTTCAAAAGTTTTTCATGCTTTACCATATTATGGTTTTCTATTTTAAATACTAAGCAAGATATACTAAACATTGATTTAATAATATTGCTCAATCTTGAATGTAAACTTTTCTTCATTTTCAAACTTCTTCATTCATTTTCTTTATTTTTTTTACACACGTAAAAGTGATTTTAATTATTTATGTTGGAGATCCCCAAATACAAACTCAAACTCTATTTTATATTTCACAAGTCTACTTTAAAGAACAATAGTGTTCATTATAGACCCTGTCGGGCACAACATAAATTTATAGTAGGAGAGAGGAAGCTAAATACAATTCTCTATCATAAACCCATACTTCAATTTTTAATTGTCAAATTATTAAAGTATGGACACGACTACAATAAATTTCAGCGTAATGTCCTAAATTTAGTGACTCGGGGGCCGTAATGATGAAATATGAGCGAAACGTGAACGGACTGAATGTGACAATATTTCTTGTCTGCCTCGGAAAAATTACGTTTATATTTATTTTGTTTGAAAGTAGCGCCAGTGGTCGAGAGAAGTTTTGTGGAAATCTATTGTTAGTGTACACACGTGTGATGGGAATGGAGGATGAATAAAAATGATGTCAGTAAAGTTTTTAGTATCAATGCGGAGGGTTACAAACGTAGAGTAAGACCAAAGAAATGATAAATAGATTGTATGAAAGATGATAGATTCTAGATATAATAAAAGAAGATGTGCGGAAGCAAAAATGCTGTGCCGACCTCAGTTTAATTGCAACAAGGTTTAAAAGATGAAGATTTTTTACTTGCTTCAGTTTGGATGAACATAGACAATATAATATAATATATATGTCGGCGTCAGCGATGGCTGAGCGGTATGGGCCGACATTAGGGGTTTCCTGGTACCAGGTAGGTACATAACGTTGAATAATAATCTTCGTTGCAGTAATAACCTCACTTAATAAAAGTAATCACATAACATAACTCAGATAGGTAAACAGATAGTTTCGCACTGGACTAGTGTCTTCGTTGGTGTCTCAAATCCAACTGAGCTCTGTCTAGCTTCCACTTCCCAATACGACTCCATCCACGTGACATCGCTCGCGCCATTTGCAAATGACAGCTGACGTCACGGCGTTTACCACAGACTCTGTACTAATGTAATCAACTTCACAACTTCTTATTTCTGAATATCGTTCGCCACGACACGGCCATCATGACCCTCACACGTCCTCGTGTGTCTGATCTGACAACAGAAACATTCTGAAAGTAATCCGTTCGGCTATCCTGCCGTTAAATCTTAACAACTATAGCTGTACAATATAGCCAGCGTTGACAAGGTCTCAAGGATTAAGGAAGTCACAATAATCCAGCCCTTTAGAACCAAACAGGTAAAATTCTAGGAGGGAATCATCCCATAAAACACATCATATCACTTTACATGAGATCATTTTAAACAAACGTCACTTGGTGTCGTCAGACATAAATTGTAAGTACAAAGACTCTCATAGTCAGCCTGTCCATCGGCTTTTCATTGTCTGCCAGCCCATCGGCCTTTTACAGTCTGCCAGTCCATCGGCCTTTCACAGTCTGCCAGTCCATCGGCCTTTCACAGTCTGCCAGTCCATCGGCCTTTCAGTCTGCCAGTCCATCGGCTAGTCATAGTCTACCAGTCCATCGGCTAGTCATAGTCTAGTCATGGTCTGCCAGTCCATCGGCCTGCGATCCATCCCCAGAAGCTAACCATCTCAGCCGCATAAGTGCTACCCCTCGGAAAGGATATGCTGCGCATAAAAAGCAGACACGCGCACCTCTTACATGCTCCGGCGCAACTGGATCGGTCACCAAACTCTCACACTTAATCCATAGAGTATACGTTAAGTTAGATGAAATGTATTCCAAAACTTTACAGGTAATCATTAGTAATGACTACTCAGTACCCATAATAACTAAACGAACTTTAACTAAGCCATTTTAAGAATTTAAACATAGAAGGTTCTCCAAAGCCTCTTAATTATTAAATTTCAAAAGTAAACACACTACTCATGGCCCTGCCACAGCCATTGACAATATCGGTATTGCCACCCATATCGTTATCATCTCACGTGATACGACCAACACTTCCTCTAGAGTCCACGACTCTTAAGTCATTACATGACCGTACAAATAGTCTCTTTCAAGGCCCGGGTCCCCGCCAGACCACAAGCCGCTCTGCGTGCCCTGAACGATAACGTTCGCAGTTGCGACTGCATCTTATAGATGCGGATTGACCGGATAGCCAACAAGCGTATCATAGGTTTATCGAGGTTCTTTTGCCCTCAGAAATATTGTCTTCTACTTCTAACTCGTTTGAACTTCACAGGTTGATACCCTACGACTTGACTTTACGACATACTGGTCGCCTTCAAGCGTTAAAAAAAACCCTTTAAACATCGGGTCAAGCTTCGTTAAGCTAGGCTCTTCATTTTTAATGTAAACCAAGTTACTATCACTTAAGTTTCATTTTAGTAGGTACCTACTATCAAAACGGGACTTAGAGAAACGTTTTTCATTACCATTGTCCTAAGAAGTTTGATTTCTGTACCTACTATCTAAATTTGACTGTCAATCATCTACTGACATACGCACGAAACCATCACGCTTTTCCAGAAGAAGAAACCGGATAGTCGTACGTACTATCTCTACTTCGCGAAGATCGAGTTGTAAAGGACAGCTATAAACAACACGAGTACGACTTGGAACTTTTGTAAGTTACCAGAGTAAATGGTAAACCATCTATTAATCGCGATTGTAATTCAGTCAATAGACACTCACGGCTATCTTGGGCAGTCGCCTAGTCGGCGAAAGATCGGTTTAGGTTTATTCAAATGAATTTCTGTCATTGATAAACGAGATAACCTATTGGTACTTCACATGTCTAAGCACAGTATTGAACTCTGCTGATAACTACACTACCTTGTTTAGCCTTCGTTCACAGCGCACTGCGCACTACATTAGTAATTAGAAAAGGTCCGACCAATAAGTTACAACGCAGTAATTCTAACAGTTCCATTACTCTTTATCATCATTTATAAGCAATGCATACTCAACTCATTAAAATCTGTGCACCAACACAGACAGTAATCGCACCAACGATTCCTTATAGACCCATCACCACATGTTACTCATGAGGTGCGGTCCAAACCTTCGAGTACGAGTATACAAGCTATTCTCAAGCAGATGTGGTTTCACTACCACTGTCATTAACTATGACATTCAATTCTCGAGGAACTTTGTGATCGGGGCCTTCATACTTGAATCTAATTTAGTTAGACTTCTTTCCTCATTTTTAATTAAAACACAATCAAACTAATTTAAAACCCTGAGCCTAATATTATGGTCAAACCGACTTTTATCTTTGCTCAATTTAAAGTTAGGCTAACAACCAGCTTTCTGATACCGTGGTGATATCAACAAGTTTCCATCCGATTTACAAAAAAAGTAAAGGGAATTGCGCCGCACTTGCATCAGTTTGAATTTCAATCTCATTTAAATTGAGAGTTCATGATAAGAAAATAATCAACCAGGTATAGTCTGTAAAATTGAAATTATTAGTCATCTTATCTGTCAGTGTCCCAATTTCCAAATAAATGGACCAAATTGTTTACTAGTCATCAATAAAAACACTGAGGGTACATTAAAAACGAAAAATTCAACTGACGAACTTCCGAAAATATGGTACTACCTATGAACCGCCTAACATGGTGAATGTTATCAAGAAAGGCAGCTTAACTAAGCTTCAGCTCACCTGTAGCTGTGATATCATAGCCTAGAAACTTTACATAACGCTTCACAAATGAACACTTCGAAATGTTCAAACCGGCGTTTATTGAATTATTATACACCGAGCAGCCTTTCAATCCTTGCTAAAGTAGCAGGACTTAACAGGGAACTTAACAGGGATTAACTAGGGCAAATAACAGTACCCATCACTCATTAGTTTTTTAACAGAGTACCTATCACACTACTTTCCTTTCGTCCGACTTGGTCTGTAAGGTTGACGTCAGAGGTTAAGGTTCAGGTTTTGAAGCCTATTTCTCGGTTCACTGCGATTATAGCAATAGTAGTAAATATTGTCGCGTCACGTTGTTTACGTCTATTTACTTACTGAGTTTTAATTGTCGCAACTTCGATCGCTGTTGTATCACAACGTAACAAAATATGGCTACGTAAATCAAACGTTAAATAATATTAGGATAGCATTACTGTCATTCCTAAAACGCATTAAAATAGCCCTCTGCTCGTTTACTTAACTTCAAATAGCCTGTCTAATGTTTTGCTAAGCGAATAGGTTTCCCAAACGGAGGCTTACTAAAGCGTATGTTATAAGCATCTACTAGTTCTTGGACCGTTGCTCGCACTGCTAGCCTTTGGTCTAAGCTAATTTTGTAAGGCGCCGATAGACGTACGTATGCACGGTAAACCAATAATAAAAGTATGGCAATATTCATTAAGTAAAGTTATCAGAGGTTCCCTATTTTACGTACCGTAGGTATTTTACGTTACGTATTTCAAGTACCTATCTGGTTAGATTTGTAACTACAATCCACTGCACATTTTTGTTTAGAAATAACCAAGAAATACATCGTGACCGCCTGTCACATAATATTTCAAATGATAATTAATCGTAATACGTGGGTACCTACCCCAAAATAAAACAGGTAAACAAAGACCATAAACCAAAACGTCGCAATGAATTTGCTCGTTATGTAGGTACATACAGTACGGTCTATTTGTACTTCATAGGTATACCTACATACCCTTTATACAAACGTCTGTATTTAACCTCTAAAATGACGAACAATCTCTGAACGACATCAGTCGATCAAAACAATAATTACACGACTCACCGGATTGCTGTGCTGTGACTGCCCACAATACCAGCTATTTTGCACGCGTCTATCTCCACGCGCCACGCCACTGCAAACCCGCTACACTTGCATCTTGCACCTCGCAAACGTTCTTGCTAGAGCCCGATGTAGCTATCGCTGCTCGTTCGCCATGCCAGCGCTCCCAGCGCAGCCTTGACAATATCAAGCAAGCTTCGATCATTTTCTTCTGATATATCTTGACGACTTGGCAAAGCACGCCAGCCAAGTGGGAAGCAAGTCCTTATCCTCACTTCTGATGTCGGCGTCAGCGATGGCTGAGCGGTATGGGCCGACATTAGGGGTTTCCTGGTACCAGGTAGGTACATAACGTTGAATAATAATCTTCGTTGCAGTAATAACCTCACTTAATAAAAGTAATCACATAACATAACTCAGATAGGTAAACAGATAGTTTCGCACTGGACTAGTGTCTTCGTTGGTGTCTCAAATCCAACTGAGCTCTGTCTAGCTTCCACTTCCCAATACGACTCCATCCACGTGACATCGCTCGCGCCATTTGCAAATGACAGCTGACGTCACGGCGTTTACCACAGACTCTGTACTAATGTAATCAACTTCACAACTTCTTATTTCTGAATATCGTTCGCCACGACATATATAACCTCTTTGTCTAATAAACGAAACTGTAATTACACTGCAATGTTACTCACGAACGTTAAAGTAAGAGTATATCGCACGGTGCAAAAACGTCCCTTCTTCAATTTTTTGTCAATATTGATCTAAGTTTTATTAGCATTACTAAGTTGTGAGGAGTTTACTTTTACTTTTAGTATGAAGTTCAAAGTAGTAGTTGTAAATATTGTTCTGCTTGATTAACATTAAACTAGGTTGTCAATTTTCAAATGCTTTTCGTGAAAGAAAACAGCAATAAAAAAAATACTATAGTAGGTACTGGTGCTTAAAACTCGGAAGTGCTCAGATCTCTTTCTAATAATGAGGTGATAATTATAATGACTTCGTAATTACTGACAAATTACTAACTACCTACGCAGAACATTAAGCAGATGTTCTTTCAATTGACTTTTACAGCTTGCGTGGGAGGGTAGGAATAATTGAATTGCTTTAAATTGGATGACTTTGTATACGATAATTTGGCTGTAGTTTGCACTTTATTCCGACAGTAATGAATATTGGTATGTATATGCAAATGAAGTTGCCCGAATAACGTGTACAAAATATTGTAAAAAAAAACATTTTAACGTGGCCATACATCCCAGTCTTTTGAGTAAAAAAAAATAAGTAATTCATTAAAAATCTAGATACCAATGCAAACTACACTGAGCAATGAATTTTCCCTAATTTTATTTGGTGTCGCAAGTTTTATAATTACTTTCAAAAGTTAGATTTAATTCCCCTTGTAAACGGCGTTTTGGAATTATTTGAATTCATTACAAACTCGAAAGCAGTTGAAGTGTCTGCGTTGTTTACAAGTACAATTTAATTTATTCTGACAAAGCACTAGTAAGTACGAAGCGAACTATCACAACAGGGTTCAAGTAACTCCAAGAAATTTCGAGTAGCAGACAATATTACCTGAAGAGCGTCGAGCTTCAAAAGCTCGAATCGTTGAGTGAATAAGAGCCCGAAAATCTAATAATGTATTTAATCAAGCCAAATACGGTCGACTTTCGTGAAAACTCTCATACAAAAACACTCTCCCGCAGTTAATAAAAACCGACCGACAAATTAACGGCCAGTGAAAATAGCCGACCGTGGCCGTGTGGATCTGTGAATGGGAAAAAATAAACATTTACCTTAAGGGGAAATAGGAACGTCAGGATAATTTCAAGTAACTTTGTATTTTGGGATAAATATTTTATTTAAGGTTCATTTTTATTGAAATCCAATGGAAACATCTATTTATTTATTGTTCACCCAAGCAATTGTAGTCCATTTTCGAATTGTATTAGTGATTGATGTAGAAAAAACATCGATAGGAAGATACTAACAAAAAAAAAAATTAAAATAATAATAAATAATTGCTACCGCATAGCTATTGCTTTTAATTGCTACGACGTACTTAATACCATCACGTCAATGCTACGGCGTAGCTAATGCTACCATATAATTGCTACGAGAGCAACGCAGCTTGCCTGCTTGTATGCCTGTACCTACATTCTTAGCAAATAAAGTTCTGATTCTGATTCTGATTCTGAATAATAACGGCTACGGCTTATAATCTCTAAAAAAAACATATTTTTATGCCAAAATTAATAAATATTTAGTCAACCTATTCTTTATTACACAGTTCAAGGTCTTAGAAAAACATCTTTCTCGAGACAGAAAGTACGTAGAAACTAATTCGTGATAGATTCATCAATTACAAAGGATGTCCTAATATAGTTCTCACAACTTAATTGAAAACAAACGATGGACGAAAAACAAGTAGCTTGAACTTTGGCAATGATCGATGGCCTCTGTTGATTTAGTTATGGACCTTTTTTATTAGCTAAGAACTTTACTGACCGATCGCCAATCGTTCGATCAGCGACTTCCCACCGCCTTTTATTTTCCCCTTATCTTAAGATAGTTTTCACACACACATCAGAGAAAACTGTTGAAGTTTTAGATTAAGAGAAACGCAATCTTAAGATATATCTGTTTAATAAAGTGGCGAATTGTTGAGATTTCCCTTACTTTTTAGCTAGACGATAATTTTTGTAAAGAATTCAATATTCCGGTGCTTCAATTAATACAGTGATCGATTGTCACATATTAACAAAACCGTGTCGGTCGGTTGAATAAGACCCTGTATTAGTGAATGTATGATTGAACACATAAATACATCAAGTGCTTGGATTGGGGTAACTTGATGTTCTGGCGTCTGTACATAGTAAACATAACCAACAAAACAATAGAACAAAGAAAATCTTTACACAATTACTTACATATTCTTTTGTTATATTCCTTGAACTCGTCAGACCTAAATTACGTTCTTTACTTCTTAACAAAAGACCTACAGTAAAAATGTAAGAAAATCAAGCTTAAGCCAGTTTTATCTTGAAATTGGCTACTCTTCTAAAAGACCTTTGTTTTATTTAAATGTAAAATTTGTTTAAAGATATATTTTCTGTTTAACGAACCCTGCTTTAGATAAAATTACATTCTTGTAGGTCCTACAATGTTCTACGTAAAGTAACAAAGATATCTCTCATTTACTAGATTATGAATAAACATAATTAAAAAATGTGAGCATAAATGGCGAAACAACGAAACGTCAAGTTGGTGTTGTCAAAAGATTTAGTCGGAATACTCCTCGGCAGTTTCTCAGTCTTTTAATTACAACTTTATGTACACAAGATTTAGTCGGGAAAGATTAAACTTAGGCTGACTTTTAATAAATAACAGTAAACCTATTGTGGTGATATATGCCTCGCAAAACAGCTGAGCAAGCAACTTACAACATCGACCGGACAGATTCACAATTCAGACATTTGCTATTTCGTGGTAAGACACGGATCTTTGATGCTATTTTTATTGCAAATGAAATTGTTAGATGTTATAAACAACTACCTAGCTTCGTAAACAGTTTCAATGTAACTGTTTATGTAAACGCACACATAGTATCATTGTGTAACTTCTCTCTCTCTCTCTCTCTCCTGTCATGGCGGTTAGTGTGTGCACTATCTAAAATCTGTCTCGCTAATAAATCTCTTTTTACTGCCTCAATCTTAAGTTATTTCCTCATAATCCATCAGACATTAAGTTTCTGAGGCTGCGGCTCACAAAAAATTTCCGCAGTTAATAATTGCACAAGATTTATTATTAACTTAAGCAAACATTTCCAATAATCCGGGTTCTAGAATCAAAATTTTTATTTAAATTAAAGATACAGGCATTTTATCCTTATTAACATAAATATCGGATGAAATTCCCAGACATGATACATAAAAAAATCAAAATTAAATTCTTCATTAGCTTTTGTCTGAGAAATAATTAAGTTAATTCCCAAGATAAATACGGTCTCTATGATACAAGAGCCAAGCGAAGAAGCTTTTCTAGAAGGATTATTGGAAGTACAATACGTTGTAGGTGTAACTTATAAAATAATTGAAGAAATATTCTTGTACGTAAAATTTATTTTTCTTAGTACGTTGTGAAACGTATACTATGTAATTTGTTCGCCATATCTTGTACCGGATTAAAGTATCTTATGTGTTAATTCTGGAAATGGTGTATTTATTTTTCAATTTGAATCTAAATCTTTTCAATGTTTGACGCGTGATTGAGTAACAAAAATCTAAAGACCTTCACAAACTTTTACATTTATTATAATGTTAGGTATATGTACAGGATCATATTATGTGTTTTGATAAATTTAATTTTTAAACGTTAAGATATATTATAATAGAAAAATCAAATTCACAAATTAATGACCAATAAATTAATGATGAGACACTAAGACAAAAAGTTGACATTTTGTTTTAGCTTAATACTTCGCTGCCACAAAAATAAAACGTTTTATACTTAACCGTATTAATGGCTATTATCACACTTAACAGTTACCCCTACGATTTATATTTAATTCGCCAGCTTTAGCCTATTTAGGCCAGCCTCGAATAGATGGCACGAAGCCAAACCCATTCGCTGCTGCCAGTGCTAAAAATATCCACCGACTTGACGAAATTAAGGTAGGTTATGTTGGCACCCTTAATTCAATCTAAGGTAAAGTTCTTACGTTTGTTAAAATACTGACGGCAGCTGACCTTGAAATGGAAGACATTGTTAGGACAGACTTATTATTCATACTAAAGCCTTAACTGGAGTTTCTTTGCTTTTTAGTGAAATATTTTCTGGAGTAGGTAACTAGTGCTGTTATACAATTTCTGTATGACTTAATTCTTGCGGAAGGCTATATAACTTCACATTATGACCTGCAGAAACGGGCAAAACTACGGAGTACCTACATAGAGATTGCAACTAGTTTTTGGACGGGGAATTAGCTATTCTGGTCCGCCAACCAGGATTCTGGTACAATATTACAAAGCAAGATCCTTATTATCTAAACTTAATATTGTAAAGAAGAAAGATTAGACTGTTTGTTTGTTTGCACTGAATTAGTTCCGAAACTCCTGGACCGATTTAAAAAAATCTTTCATCCTTGGAAAGCTATACTATCCTCGTGTGACTACTTTTTATTCCTGTATTCCCACGGAAACGGGAACTACGCGGGTAAATCCGCGTGTCGCCTGCTAGTTATTAAATACATCTGTTTAAATAATTCTTTAACTCAAATTCAAGATGGCAGCCTTGACATCGTTTTATTTCCCTTCCTAAAGCTTCAGGAGAGCGATAAAAAGTTGATAAAATTGTAGGCACTAATCAATTTATACGGTACGCAGCCTTTGATTCCCATTGAGACCGTATTATTGGGTTTACGTTAGAACTGGGACCTGTTAAAAGCAGTACCTCTGTATATTTGATACGAATTAATTCTGATTTCGGAGAAATATGGCTGTGCATTACAGCTTCGCCTCTTGTATAAGTATAGGGTGACTGGTAATTAGTGACCGATACTTAAACACGTGATTGTATTCAGATTTCAATAAACTTTCCTAAAGAAACTTTTTTTTTATACACAATAACTTAATATAACACAATAAAATTAAAAAAAACCGCTGTTTGAAATTCCCGCGCGCGGGCCTGATATCGATCGCAGTAGGCACGAATCGGCACGATCTATCAGCTGATAGTCTGACCTCGGGAAGGGCAAAATCTACTACTAGTAGTAGCGTCACTCGCTCCCCCGCCACCCCCACCGCTCTCGTTGTGCAGTACTGACGTAATTGAATTAGTTGAAAGTTTAATGAGTATAAAAAAAGTTTCTTTGGGAAAGTTATTCGTGTACATGAGTACAATCACGTGTTTAAGTATCGGTCACTAATTACCAGTCACTCTATATAAAGGTACGCAAGGCAGTGACTGACATCGACAACTGCGCTGTGTTTCGTAGGTTTAATTCCCGCATGGAACAAATATTAGTATGGCCTATAAGTAGGTAGTTGTTTTTGTATCTGACTGTATCTGAGTTTAAAGTCTGCAACCGTACCAACGATACTGAAAACTGGAAAACATACTGATCATAGTGTGAGGAAAAGTTTTATAAAAGAAGGAAACATTCTTATCCATCATTATGACAGACTGGCCTGTTGGTCTAGTGGTAGTTAGTGACCCTGACTACTATGCCGGAGGTCGTGGGTTCGATTCCCACCCAGGACAAATGTTTGAGTGATGAGCACGATCAATTATTGTTCTGTGTCTGGGTGTAATTTATCTATAATATGTATGTATTTAGAAATATAAAAGCATGTTTATCAGCTGTATAGTAGGTACCCAAAAGACAAGCTCTTAGCTTAGTTTGGGACTAGATGAAAAAGTTGTGGATTATTTATTATTATTATAAACCATTTTTATTACTCATGAGTTATGTTATGTATTCTTGAACAATAAGGAGCAGCTACTGTTTTTTTAGCAATATTTAAGTTTAGAAATCACGTACAGACGTCCAAGTAACCAAAGTAAAAGGCCAACATTATTAGTAAAAGCAACAAAATAACCATTCGGATCTCATTTAAAACCTATCCTGGTTTAGTTTCCAGTAACCAATATGGGACAGAATAAAAAAGCAAATCCAATTTTCTCAAGGAGCAGTGAACCAAAGACGGCAAACGTGAACGGATAGAAACTGCAATCGTAGGTACTGAAAGTAATTAAGTAGGGACAAGTTAAAGTAATAAAGAAAGTCGTATGACTTTGAAATAAGAGTTAATTGGAAATCGGGAGTCAATATATGTATACATAAATTCACGCTTTTATCATTGGGGGACAGACCTAACCCCACTTGCTACCTTAATTTAACACAACCGGTCGATTCAGTAAAAGTCACCGCGTGGAAACTTGGGTGAAGTGAATTTTCAATGCCTAGTATATTTGTTGACGGGCATGCCGATGCCTTCGCTGCGATCAGACGCAAGCGTAAGCGTCCTTGCTGTTCAGAGTGTGGGCCAGCTCTAACAGTCTCCTGCGTGTCATTACTGATAAACTGGATTGTCCAATTGTGCACTTTTTAGTCACCTACCTGTGTTGTTTCTTTACATCGATAGCTCGGGAACTTTATAATTCAAACACCAAAAAGTTTAGTTTTACTCAAAACTGTATTACACGGAAAAAGAACTCGACACGCACACACCATGACAGTACTAATTAAATGTTGCCTGTCCAGAAAACCTCCAAACCCACACTCAGTCGGATACTTCTCGTGTTTTGTATTTAACCAATTCGGATACATTCTTGTGTTCTGTATTGAACAACCTGTGGTTGGCTGAAAAACACCACTTACATTTTTCTCTAACCAGCCAAAAGAAGTATAACTTCAAAAAACAGGTTTTATTACATACAAAGCAATGTGAGCTCGAGCTATTTAATTAATAACAGCAAAACTACAATTTACTTTACTAATTAATCTTAAGGTGTACGTGATCTATCTGGAGGTACAAAATATCGTTCGAGTTGTCACCGGATTTTGATTAAATGGGTGTCATTATAAAGGAAATGAGACACGACAGGGGAGGGTTATTATGTGTTTTTGATCAAATGTTTACCTATTTAGTGACTTGTTTGTTAAATGCTTACAATATACACAACACCACGCTTGTAGTCCTGAAAGGTTAGGCCGAGTTGTGTACCTACTATCTTAACAAATATAAAGTCAAAGTGCAAGTCAAATAATTCATTTCAATAAGGCTATAAAAGGCACTTTTGAGCGTCATACTTATAAGTTAAGTAAAATATAATGATACTTGTCCCCCTTCGGTTTCGTTTAAGTATCATTTTAAATGGGGTTGAAACTATTTTTAGTAACCGGGGAAAATCAACACTATTCTCGATTCGGGAATCGTTCACAAGGCCTCATTCTCAGCAGTACAGTATTGTTTAATGTCACAACCAATCAGCTTGCGTCACTTTGCCCGCCAGTGCTAAGCTTTAGCACAATAAAATATCCTGTTGGTTAATTACAAGACATCTCCTCTCGTCTCCGCTTTGGTGTAGTCTCACCCTGCCCACTTGACCATTCATAAAGGATTTAAATTCAGGTGCAAAATAATTTGTCAATTGGTTCTCACAGTTCTTCATTTTACGGTTTTAGACATATTTTGCTCTTCATTACTTAAATTTGATTGCAACTAGAAAAATAATATAAAAGTAAATAAGAGATTTATACATCTATACTTGGAAGCAAATAAATCAAGCCTATCAAAACTGTAAGCAAAAAGTGCTTACAGAGCAAGATTAGTATTTAATGAGGTGAGGTTAAGTTTAGGTGGTAATCCAATATATTTATCCTCATTGTAAAGGTTATCCAATTAACTTTCAAGCAATATATAGTTAGAATTGATACGTTCTTTATTACCGAGAGTATTAACCATTATACGTGAAAAAAAGAAGTGGCTAGATTTATATGCTCCCAAGTATATAATGGAAGAAAATGAAGTAGGTACTTGCAAAAGTTGATACTACTAAAAGGCAGACTGCCAAAAGTCTTCATAAAAGACATAGTTAAGAAAAGTAGATATTGTATTTTGTTATACTTTTTCAGTGTTCGTAATAAAAACTGTCTGCAGCGGTGCGATTCTGTTAAAATCACCGCGTAAAAATGGACGTATAGTGAAGGCGAATTGCGCTGTCTTTCCATACTAAAACTAGGCATTACGAGTACTAGTTTTCACAGGCTGACTTAATTAAATCGACTACACACATTAAGCTACCCTAAAGTGTTAAATAATCCCATTTGACTATTAACCTTATACGTTTGTAATAAAGTTGATTATCCAACAAATAAAGGCATCAGCCGAAGAATCATTGGCCTAGTGATGCAAATTGAAGAAGCAAATGACAGGCATAAGGATTGACGGCTGTCTTTCAGATAGAACTTGGTGGGACTTTTTTATTAAGAATTGCGACCTCTACTTTAATGTAACTAACAACAGATCGGAAATATAAGAACGCAATAAACAATTATGACTGGCCTGTTGGTCTAGTAGTTAGTGACCCTGACTGCTATGCCGGAGATCTTGGGTTTGATTCCCACCCAGGACAAATGTTTGTGTGATGAGCACGATCATTTGTTCTGTGTCTGGGTGTAATTTATCTATAATATGTATGTATTTAGAAATATATAAGTATGTTTATCAGCTGTTTAGTACCCATAACACAAGCTCTCAAGCTTAGCTTGGGACTATACACTATACAATAATAATTACGATTATTTTGATACCTTTGTTACCATTACAAATTCGTAATAGCAATGTTTAAGTTATTGAATTTATAGTATTTATTACATAGATGGGAAAAGCGTGGCCATAAAATGGGCAGATTTTTTTGGCAACCTTCCTTTTTTGGCAGATTCATCATAATCATCATCATCATTTCAGCAATAGGAAGTCCACTACTGGACATAGTCCTCCCTTATAGATCTCCAATAAGACCGGTTGGAAGCGGCTCGCATCCAGCGCGTTCCCGCAGCCCTAAATAATGAGGTCGTCTGTCCACCTTGTGGGTGGACGTCCTGCGCTGCGCTTGCCGATACGTAGCCTCCACTCGAGAACCTTTCTACCCCATCGGTCATTAGTCCTCCGTGCTATGTGCACTGACCACTGCCACTAAAACCTGCTAATCCGCTGGGCTATGTCGGTAACCTTGGTTCTTCTACGGATCTCCTCATTTCTGATTCGATCTCGCAGAGAAACTCCGAGCATAGCCCTCTACATAGCTCGTTGGGCTACTTTTAGCTTACTCATGAGGCCCATAGTGAGGGACCACGTTTCACTGCCATAAGTCATCACTGGCAACACACACTGGTCGAAAACCTTCGACTTAAGACACTGAGGTATGTCGGACGAGAAGATTGCGGTAACTTTATGTGCAGACAGTATAACGTTAAACAACGTTTAAAACAAAGTGAAAAGAAGAAACTTCACGTTACTAACGATACAAAGGCAAAACAATCTCACCAAGAAAGTACAACAGAAAGTATAACACTTAATAAAAGATTCACGTTGAAGCCTATTGTTAGGCGTAAAGTTTGCCCGTTATACCAGACCAATATTAACTTAACTTACGCTAAGCCCGTGCATGAACTTAAAAGTGTAACATATTCTTCTGAAGAAACAAACTTTGGCTTGCATGAAGGCATCATGAAAAGAACAGCTTCGTGTTCCAAGTTTCTGTATCGATATTTAAGTATGCTGTAACAAGTGTTGAAGTTATAAAATAAACTGGTGTTGTGTATACAGGAGATTTCTTTTATCATACAAATGATATGTGACATTTATTTCTGCAAACAGGTTCATACAAACACGTAATTTTTTAACTAGAAAGTAAGGTCGGTGTTTCAATACTACTCCGAGAAGAAGCACCTAAATAAGTTCACAGGTCACAGTCTTTTTTAAGTCCAGACGTAATCTTGGGCAGATCATGTATGAACCATGCAGATTAGTGTCAGAAATGGTCTTTTGAGGAAAGAACCACACAGATAGAGGGGACCAGATCAATCAGTGTAAGCATTTGTCTGTAATCGTGAGTTTAATTCGGAACTTGAGGAGCTCCGCGTCCTGACGAACAACAAACTACACAACGGTACATGCTACATTCCTTTCGAACTTAACAAAACGTGTATGTGTCTACGAACACGTACGCGGATTGCGAGCACTTTGCAACTGACTTTTCTGAAGAACATCATTATTAGTAAATTCTTATACACTGGCCATAATTATGATAGTGGTGATATTCTCGGCCTCCACCAAAATAGACCAACGATCTGGTAAAAAGCACAGACCTGCTCTTTGGGTAATTCTGAAACGTTAATTTCCAGCAAGTCTTTCGACTGAAACGGTGGTTATGGTGTTAAGTTTTTTTTCGTTTACGATAATACAACAGTATTTTTTATTTTTATTATAATTTGATAGGAATAACAAACAAAAGCACATTACACAATAAGACTTATAATAAAAGTAATAAATACGCTACTCGAGTATTGCGATTACAATAGTTTTTTTCCAACTCAACCAGTTTTCACTTTTAAAAAATCGTTCCTAGTTACAAATGTTTCTACCGCATAACATTCACATTACATTGCGGTCCCATAAACGCGAGTGATTTTCGACAAGAATCCAGCCTTTGATTTTACCCTAACTACCTATTCTGAACTGAACCCGAGTAAAATTCGCACGTAACACGTTGCGTAACTAAAATGTGCTCATAATTATGCAGTGTGAGCACAATTGCGGCTTCGAAATTACTAGAGAATTTTTATTCATAGGAGCTGGATGGAAAAGACATCTAAGCACCACCTGAAAGTATTAATTCGACTTTGGTTCGATTCCTGCCCAAGAAAAATGTTTGTGTGATGTGCACGATCATTTTGATCTGTGTCTGGGTGTAATTTATCCATAAAATGTATGTATTTAGAAATATATAAGTATGTTTATCAGTTGCCTAGTACGCATAACACAAGCTCTGCTTGGTTTGAAACTAGATGGCGTTGTGCAATATTTCACAACTTTTACTCAACGCCATCTAGTTTATTATTTTTTAGTTTATTATTATCAGATTGTTATTATTATTATTTACTAAGCAACCACAGTTGAAATACGGTACCGTGCTATATAAAAAGCACAAAAAATTGTGTTATCTCCGGCCGTGCTGTTGCAACCCACGACTGTTAAGTTGCAAGTTCTTTCTCCAAAAAACTTAGAACAAAATGCACTCTATATTCAATCTAGCCCCTAAAAAACTTTCTGCCTTTTTCTGGTCACTGATGAAAAAAGTTTTCCCATCCCTGGACTAGACAGATTCTAAATTACTTGGCTACGTTTATTTTACATCCTATTCTCAATACCATTTTACTTAGTCCCTACGTATCATCAAACTAACTGATCAACAGTAAACTTCTAAACTAATTAAAGTTGCCAAGTAATTATCGGTACCAGTAAAACCCATAAATACTTAGCTATGACGTCACTAAAATACATATATACGACTGACATCGTCCTACAAGTTGGATAATGTTGACGTAGCTCTAGACTCAATTAGATTATGATCAGAACTTTAATTGCCATTTACCTTGACATTTCGTTTTCCTTAATTGGCTGAGTTTGTGAAGTACTTTAATGAAGAAAGCGTCTAAGGGATTATGTCATAGGAATGGACTGTAGTATCCTCTTGAGAGGCAATAACGCCTGGTTTAATGATGGCACTATTACATACCTACAAGGCTGTAGACTCCGAAGAATTAGGAACTGGACACGTTATGTCCCATGTTAAAGAGACAAAGTATTTTCCCATCAATTGGGCAGAAATACAAAGTCACAGAATCTTACGTCACTACTAAATTAGTATATTTTTAAGCTAAAATTATTCTATTAAGTACAATAGCACTCTTAATTGTAAAACCGTAAAGAGTTACATAGGATTCAAATACCTAACAAAGCGTCACAAGTATTAACATTCTTTAAATGGCAGAAAAATATATGAAAATGGTTTGACAACCTTATGAACACTCAAAACAAACAATTTTTTTATTGAATATCACGACTAGGTACACAGAAACCAATCAAAATGGATTGAACGGGAATAAAAGGAAAAGAACCGTGATTAATCGGAAATACTAAAGCCCAAATAGACTCACTAGCACTAGCTTTTGTTCGAACATAAACTAGCAGAGAACTAAGCTCCAATTGCCCCAAATAGCAAAACCCGAAACATTTCGATATCACAAAACAATTCCAGATAAGTCCAATCCTGTACCGGACCTAGTGCGAAACCTTGACGTATGCTATCGCGTTAATGTTAAGGTTCATATCAATTTATATGGAATAAATTCCCTGAAATAAATAAATAAGAAATGAATTCCCTGACCGCAGTACAAGATTGAGGTCAAGACAGAGTAGACCCATTATATATATTTAAAAAAAATTAGTTCCCATTATTGTTACTATGTCATGCTACCCGTATCCTAATTTGATACTGTCGCACTATACAGGGTTTTTTTTTATCACCAGCCTAATTTTCACGGGGTGTTCTAACCATGAATATGAATACATTTCACTAAAGAACCATCTCTAAAATCTCGAAGAAAGAATCAGCTGTTGCATACATTTCGGTCGAACACCTATTGAACTTTTATAAGCAACCGTAAATATTTTTTTCGAGATAACCGACTTGGTCCCGTAGTGAAAGTTGTTCATTTTTATGAGTAGAACATCCTGTGAAAATTTGGCTGGTGATTAAAAAATAGCCCTGTATAGACAGATAGATAAATAAAATATTTACACAGTGCATACAAAAGACACAACAAAATTAAAAAAACAGCAAATTAAATAAAAAACAGTGTGCCAATAATTAAAAAAAAATAAGTAATAATGTGTCACGTAAAGAGAAAAAATAAAAAAGAAATACAAATATACAATGTGTGGTGTCTAAAATACTTATTTAATTTATTAACCTTTCCATTTGAGTACAATAAGTATGTCGATAATGGCGGTGACCATTATAAATTGCCACGACATACTTCTTCAGACTTACTTATTCAGTTTTTATCAGTTGATTCAGTAAAAATAACCCGGTGAAAACTTAAGTGAAGTGAAGTATCAATGCCTAATATAAGTATGGTATGAAGCTCAATTCACCTTTGCTTCATTTTCACAGGATGATTTTACAGAATAACACTGCCGTACTAATTAAAGTCCGTTAAAACTCGTCCTAGGCCCACCGAATAATCGAGACTCGCCATGATTCGTGCCTACATACGAACGCGTTGCCAAAACATTGGGATTGCAGTTCTGATTTGTTCGTTGTCACCTAGATTAGCCGGTACTGCAACCTTTGTTATAGTACACGACTTATGTGTGTGTGGGACAGGCCAGTGGCTTTTGAACTGGATATTGGAATGTCCGACGTATTTCGCGTTTTGTGTTTAATGCGACTGAAAAGCACAAAGCCTCGTACACACCAAACGTATTGTTAGCCGCTAACTGTGAGCATGCGTTACGCAGTTTACTACATGTATGTTTATCACCTACGCCATTAGTGAGTCTGCTCACAATCAAAGTCAAAACAAATCATTTAATTCGATAACCGTTAAAGGCGCTTTCGAACGTCATACTTGAAAGTTAAAAAATAAGAAAATTCTAGTTACCCCTTCCAAAAGATATTTTTATGGAGAAGAATGGGCAAGAAACGGCATACCTACTTATTCTTTTAAAAAAGGTTTTTCAATACTTTGTATACATTGTTCAGATTATATATATGAGAACGATGCACGTAGAATTAAAAGTAGGTACTATACTGAGATAGGTTGAAGGTAATAAAAATAAGTAATGAAGTTGATAATTAAATGATTATGTTGGTAGATACGAGTACATTGTAGTCACGTGTTAACAAATATACCTACACTGTACACTCTAGATAATTATTAAAAAGGAAACAATCATTAAATAAACAAATAAATAAAATTAAAAACCAACAGCAGACCAGTGAGTGAGTTTAAAGAAAAAATGCAAACAGACAACCATTTTGATTTTGTCAGACTTCTATGTCCTATGGAGCAGGGCCAGTTTGGTTCTGGTTTAGCGGCTGACTATACGTTTTGAGTTAACGGAGTGATTTCTATCGTGAATGCTCTTAGGGGCACAGTGTTTGTTTTTCACATACAAATGTTTTTCCTGCAAATATCGAGTCCCCGCGCCGTAGCAAATTGCTGTTGGTTTATTAATACATTCGAGAGCGCTCTTTTTGTCAGCTCCGCGCAAATGAACCGCGAAGTTACGTGAAGATGAGGAAGCACAATTTTATTTGCGATGCCCTTCTTTTATACTTTTTTTCACGCACTGCCGCACTCTTCCGGGTGTTAATCGTAGGGGTACGAAGAGCAATCGTAAAAAACAATTTTATAGCTTCCTATCTATCATGTTCTGCCTATTCTTTTCCCAACTTGGGGTTGGCTTCACGGCTAATTGACGCAGCTCAATAACAATCTATACTAATATTTTAAAGAGGAAAGGTTGATTGTTCTTTTGGTTGCATTGTATAGGCTCCGAAACTACTGGACCGATTTGAAAAATTCTTTCACCGTTGTGAAGCTACACTATCCCCGGGTGCCACAGGCTACTTTTTATCCCTGTATTCCCACGGGACCGGGAACTACGCGGGTGAAACCGCGCGACGTCTGCTGGTATTTAATATGGAGCGCCTGTCTATCTGACTTCTACAACCGAGTAACAGGATGACAATACATCCTCAGTAAGACTTTCAGGGACATTTGAGCTTCAAACTACGAGTATAAACTGTCAAAGGTCTACAAATGACCACCGATACAAACCAACTTAGCTTATTTTATAAGACGCGAGTCTCGGTATCATATTTGTACAGTTTACTGGAAAGCGTGGTGCACAAAGACGGTCACCCATCCAACCTCGGCAAGTGTTACATAAGTTTAAATATCAACTCGTGAAGTTGCCGGCACTACCTATATCATATTATTAAGCTATTGCATAGCTTCTATCGCGGGTCTTGAGCGCGGGAACCGAATCCAGAAATTCCGTAACGAAAAAAAACCTCACGCTCCCCACTCCGACGGGCAAGGAGGTGTGGCTTGAAGGCCGTGCATCGTCTAACGTCGTTTCAGTTCGGCAGTCTTCGACACGGCGTTGTGTGCGATTAGATGGGATGTTGTGTGGGAGGGGAGGGGGAGGGGGAGGGGAGGGGAGGGGAGGGGAGGGGGTGTGGGAGGGGGAGGGGAGGGGGAGATTGTGACAGAGGGAAGGGGGTGGAGAAGGAGGGGAATGGGAAGGATGAGGTGAGAGGGGAGCGGAGAGGGGGAGGGGAAGAGGCAGGGAACAGGAGGGGAAGGGAGGGGAAAGTGAGGGAGGGGTGAGGGAAGGGGAGGGAGCGGGGAGGGGAGGGAGCGGTGAGGGGAGGGGTGTGGGAGGTGTGGGGGAGGGGAGGAATGGGGAGGGGGATAGGAGAGGAGTTGATAAAAAATGATATGCAATAGCTTTACCGTGGATGTCTCCGAGTGCCACACGTCATTTTTTTCTTTTCAATCGTGTCAATTAGAGACACAATAGAAAGACAATGACGCTTGTGGATAAATGAATTAATGTAGCTACAATTTTTGGGTGATAAGATTGCTTTAAAAGCATAGCTTGTATTTAAAAGATCTTTCTAGACGCTTAATTGACACTTCGCGTGACCCAAAGGCTGGTTTTTACCTTGGTCAAAGGATAAGCATTGCCATACAACGCGGCAATGCTGCCAGTCTTTTGGGTACACTTCCCGTGGACAGCGATGCGGATGAGTTTTTAGACGCCATATTTTAGATTTAGTTTTTAGATTTTATTTTAATTTCTGTATAAAGTTAAGTATTCAAATAAAATAAAAATTAAAAGCCAGCTTCACAATATTATACTTAAATCAATTTCTAAACATAGATAAAATATATTTATCCTAGAGAATACACAAAACTAGGTTATTCAGGAATCTATCTACAGTACCTACGGCCTAGAATATTATTATCAGTACCTTTATTCATCAAAACTGACATACTTACCCTATTTCTGTGGCCCTAGTGAAAAGGGGTTTAAGTCCAATTTTGTCGAAAATGAGTTAAGTGTACCAAAAAAAGACTATTTATTATATTTATTTTATTTACCCCTTTTCACTAGGGCCACAGTTGTTGTAGTCTAGTCGCAAACTCGACATCTAGACACCTTTTTTTTCATGAAATTCATGTCTTCTTATAAAAGATATTCGCAAGCCGTTTACACCGATCGCAAGAATCTTTAGAATACATAGCACCTATTTTTATGTTCGTTTTTTTTTTGCCGCTAGAGAAAAAGACGTCTTTGCCAGTTTTATAGCGTATTTTGTAGGACACTGGCAGGAATACTAATTTTGGTTTAGGTAGCACCAGTAACTTATAAATTACTGGGAGACAATCCTGTACAAACTTTTACTGTGTACAAAAAAAGAGCGAGACACACTCGTTCAACTAAGGTTATAAGACCTACCTACCTTTGCTTTGAAAATATTGCTGTTTTGAAAATGTTTTTTTTCTAGGTTTAGGTTTGTCTATGTCGAAAAAATGATGCCAGTTTAAGTCATCTCGACTTTGTTTTGTATACCCTGTCCTAAGTATTACGTAAATTTTTCATAATAAGTCAGTTTAAACCGCAGTGAAAGTGCGTTTTGTAATAGACAAATCGAGCCCTGTTTTGAGATACTGGACTTTACAATCCCACTTAGAAATTCTTTGCAATCATAATTTACTATTCTACATTTTTAAGTCAAGTAGTTGTAGTACTTAGTGTAGTTTCAAGTATTAGTACTTATAGTATTATAAACCCTTATTAAAGTTTCAGAACGTAGCCATAAAAAGGGAAGCGAGCTAGCTACGAGAAAAAAATGTAATAGTTAAGCTGAGTTTTTACTTCATTTATTATACCACATTGTAGATGGCAGACACTCACACATACAAAATCAGCTTTTGGCCGTAAAATTATTTTTAATTTACAATTAAGCGACTTAAAAAGCACAGTTACCACGAGAATCACATTTTAACGGCCATGGTTCTAGTTCTTTATAACATACTAGCAGACGTCACGCGGTTTCATCCGTGTAGTTCCCGTTCCCGTGGGAATGCGGGGATAAAAAGTAGCCTATGTTATGCAAGGTAAATGTAGCTTTCCAAGTTGAAAGAACTTTTGAAATCAGCACAGTACTTTTTGAGTTTATTCATAACAAACATACCACAGAAAATACCAAATACCAAAATTGAGTAGTTACAAAAGCCTAACCCAAACAACAAACAATATTATCATCAGGTAAAAGCTATTTTATTTACCTACATGTTGAAACGTATATAATTACTGTATCTTTCTCCTTTTCTTACTCGTGATTAAATTCGATACATTTTCCGAGAAGGATTTTCTTTGAAGGACACGCTTACGTGTTTTCCTTTCCTAGAATTTTCTGGTCTTTCTATACGAGCTAGTCTGGCGCGCACATAAAATAAATTAAACGCGGTATTACACACACGTGCCTATTACGGTTTATAAAATGTTACTACATTATGATATCAGTTATTTTCTGGCAGAAAATAACTGGCGAAATGTGGGTGTACTACCAGGTACACCTCTGCCTAGACCTTCGGGGATTACAGGCGTGACGTTATGTTATGTTTGTGTGTCTGTTATGAATCTCCGAAATGTATGTACGTGCATAACTTCGAAACGACTGCACCAAATTACATACCTAATTCTTTTTGTGGATTTGTGTTGGGCCCCGGATAGTTTAGATTTTCAATTGGACCCGGTAGGTGGCAACCGGGTTTGAAACCAATATTCAGGCAGGACAATGTTTATCAGGTCTGCTAGTGAAATAATGATAATAATAACAATAAGTTAGCCTATGTTGTCCCACTGCATAGCAGTACTGTTCTGTACAATACACACTGTTAAACCGTAGGTTAAGTGAAAACAAATTGAGCTGTCATTCCATACTGATGCTAGGCATTTACCACAGGTTGACTTTTACTGAATCGTCCGGCTGGTCTTAGTTCTTGCAGAATCCTGCAACATTATCATTTATTTTTTATTTGTTAATGAACGCCAGGTTAAAAACAAGTGAAAGCATACTTTATAATCTCGATTCCGTAAAGAAATTTGAAATTTTCATAAGTTTTACGCTACTTAAGCCAATCATCAAAATTACCCTAACTTCTATGAAATAAAACCAGAGTTAAGTCACAGACATTAGAGACGCCATTAAGACAATCGCAGAACATCATGTGGGGCCCTGCAAGGACCAAGTTAGAGTCGGCCAAAGGAGGCCCACGGGAACTCGTAACTGAATTTACACAAACAGTGAAGGATTAGTGTTGAGGGAGGGGGGAAATGTACTTGCCTATGTGCGGGAAATTGAGCGATACCCTTTTGTTTTTATGACGTAAGTGTGGGGTTGACAGAGGCCGAGAAGTTCTTGAAATTTGTAAGTGTGCGGTTTGGCATTGCACCTAAGTCGCAAGTACCTAAGGCTTAAATTTCAGCTTTAACATGTCATTTTTATTAGTGATTTGAGTGTTTTTCTTACGTTTAATTTGACATGCAACAAAACATAGTATTAGCGAACGTTACAGGGTTTCACCCGCGTAGTTCCCGTTCCCGTGGGAATACAGGGACAAAATGTATTCCTATCTCACCCGAAGATAGTGTAGCTTCCCAAACGGTGAAAGAAATTTTCAAATCAATGCAGTTTTTAAGTTTATTCGTTACATACAAACATATATTTTTTCCTCTTAACAATACCTAGTAGTATAGAATAGTACAGCCCGTTAGTAAACTAGGTTAATTACGTTATTTTGGACTAGGACTAACAAAACATCTGTGTCTATGTTTCAAGACTTATGTAATGGAACTTAAAGTACAGAGTCCTCATAAAATCAAAAACAATGGTGCGATTTCCTATTGACCCAGTTAACCAAGTATTTGTTGTGGGTTGAAATCAATAGTTCGCGTCCCTAAATTTTTACGACATCTCGATTGCAGATACTCTCGACTGTAATTTATAGCCTCTACTAAAATAACGCAACCACTATAAAAGAATTCATCCACTTATAAAAATCTTATACAAAGTACAGACGCCAGCACGTCAAGTTACCCCAATGTGTCAAAGGAGAATGCCAATTTCTGCCCCAAAGTGTACAGAGATCATTGTAATACAAATACTTATAGTAAAATGAGATACGAATTTTAGAAGATAACTAACATTCCATACCAGACGTGGAAAAAACTCACAATAAAAAGTATCTTTCTTTTTATTTCACTTGAAAGTACCCTCAACATTGCCAAATAATATTAACTAAGAGCAAAACAGGGAAAAACTATCTTAACACATACCTGGCCTAAAATGTTAAATATTTGTAAGTTAGCGTAACTTAAAACGTAATACATTATTATTAGTGTTATATGTTTTCTTATCCATAAATCGAACTGTAATATTGTTAGATTAATAGTTTAACACTTTAACTGTTCATAAAGTAGACACAATAGTTAAACAATCAACATGAACCATATGTGGCTCATGGGACTGGCAATGGGTTAAAATAATCTGAGCATTCATATCTAACATTATTTAACTTTTATTTTCGCAACACTCAAGTCTTCGATCAAACGTCAAATGTCATTATGTCACAAAATATTCTGTCTACAAATGATACTAACCATAATAGATTTACTTTGAAAAATAATGCCCTCCCAGTGCTTTAAAACGAATACACTGTGTATATTAATGCCTGGAACAGATATCTAAACATGTTTATACCTTAATGTTTACAATAAACATAAAAATACTATAGCCGGTAGGTACAAAAACGGTTTCTTTAAACCTTTATAACTTTTGTCCTCGACTGCTGAGCAATATGCGCATTTTATACTTTTGCTGTAGAAGATCTTTACTATTAAATTACATAGATTTCATTTATGTACAGCCTGGGGCACAGGTTCATACAATTTTTGGCATTGTCTTTTCTTTGATCGTTTCTCAACTTTATGTCAAACAGAATAAGGTTCATATTCAATTGGGAAAATTTGACACATTGGGGTAACTTGATGTGCTGGCGTCTGTACTTACGACGAAGGACCAAATTCCACAAAGAAAAAAAATAAATTTCAAATAAATGAAGAAAATATAAAAAAGAATGCTGTAACAAAGTGGACAGTCTTAAAGCCTTGGCTGAATGTCAAGGCCTCGTTCAGGAGACCTAACCCTATTACTTTAATGGTAATCCAAATCGATTTTATTTCACATTTCAGAGGTTGAGATAGACCGATTACACTTTGAAGTTACGTAATTAGATTTGCTATTTTCTTTGAGATTATCTTTAAGTTATAAGTTTCTGCTAGATTTAGAGAAATAATTTTCTCCATTTAGGTTTTTAACCGATGGTAGAAGTAATTCTTAAAAGGCAGGCAAAAATCATTAAAAACATATATTTAATTTGGGTTAATTTCTAAAGGACCACATTACAAAAGGACCGCATTACTTACGCATGGTATTAAATCATTTCCCACAATACCGACTGTTGAATAACATTTTTAACATTTCAGGATTTAAAACATAATCCCTTAAAATCCTACTCTAGAGTCTTCACAAAAGCAAATACGAGTTGCTATCACAAAAAAATAATATCGAACAAAATCCGTAGCGAAACTCAAAGGATGCGAGAAAAATGTTCACATTTCCATTTCAAATTGGAGATCAAACTTAGTCCTTCCACGCCGTCAAACCTCGTGAACTAGACTCCTGAACTGTGGACGCCTTGTTAATACTCTTTTCTTCAAAGTTACTCGACCGAATTTCATTTGAAACCTGTCCGGATGCATTAGTTGTTATGCCAAGTTCAGTCGCGCCAAATTTCCTTTTGGTACACGGTTGACTTCAACTTAGTACTTAGCTTAAGTTGTTTGCAAAACTGATTTGAGAAAGGAATAAAAACATGTTTCTATTACCTTGTTAGTCTGACTAAACTTTTACTTTGGAGTTTTTTAGTGTGGACACAGGGTTAAATATATTGCTTTAATATTAAACATAATGAAGATAGGTAGGTATGGATGGTACTATGGATCGCGTTGAAGCAAATAATTGCCTTGTTACTACATGGTTTTACATTTAGTAAAAAAGGCAAGTATATGCTCTCGATTATTTTTATATTTAATGGGTCTACTCTTGTCTTCAATCTTATCCTGGGGATAGCGATGAGGTCGACGATGGAACTAGCTTACCCAAAAGAAACCTCGCAACTTAAACAAAATTAAATCGCGAATTAAAGTGGTAATTAAAATTTCCAAACAGAACAGTGATTGTTATTTACTAGTATTTTAGAGTCGTTTCATTAAAGCAAAAACGTATTTACCCATATTGAATTTACATTTTCATTAAAGTGCTCTAACTGAATGTGTCGCGTGTGTCACATCTGTGAGACCGGACCCCGACAAATTACTTTAAAGTCCGGTCGGAAATTGTGCCGTTGACAACTCTAAACCACAACGCAAAATAGACACAGAAGGCCGGCTCCACACAACCAATGAAAATGCACGCACGCTTGTCACGCAACACGAACTGTGAACTCATTATTAATGACATCCGACCAGTATCAGACCAAATTGGCTTGCAAACTAATCTAATATGACTTTTAAGTTACTAAATTCTGACCAAGGCAAGTCAAGTCAATCAGCCATTTGTTTTTAAATTATAAATCATTAGTTTGTAATCAGGTAAAAATAACATACAAGTAAAATATATTTTTTCGTATAAATTTGGGTTATCATTTATGGTTGTTTATATGATTGTATTGGCGGGGTATAACAGTTAGTTCTATTATTAACAGTAGTGTAGAATATTCTTTATACAAACTTACAAGTCATGATTTTTAAGGGCTAGGTACATAGATTTTGTACGGTTGTTTTTTATTTTATTTTTTTTTATTAAGAGGAACAACAAACAGTTACATTATAAGAACTTATAACTAGTTTAACAATATTTTCATTTTGTTAATAATGCAACCCACAACGCTGTCCACGGGTTATCATAATAGTTTAGGACAAACAATAATCGCCAGGGGCGAGAGAAAACAAATAATAAAAAAAAAAAATGGTAAGTAAGAAGTACACAGTCAGGCCATATAATATGAGACAATAATGTGAAGTGTGAATTGATTAATAATAATTATACGTATTAATTTATAAAAGTTCTGAAGATTAGACCTTTGAATTTTCCTATCGAGTTGTTGAAGATGTCAATATTTACAAAAGTTTTGTTGTACAAGCCAACCATACGGCGGACGGGTGAGCGCAGGCCGGAGTTAGTTCGGCAGGAAGGAATTGCGAATAGCGTACCTGCGCGCACCTGACGCCTGTGGAAGGTTCTAGGTATTGCGTAGCAGATCATGTTATTTAAATTTATGTAGTTGAATTTATTTCTAACAATTTTGTATTGCGTGATAGCTTCAAGATATTTTCTACGACTGTTTAGAGATAAAAGTTTGTACTTGCTGAGTAACTGGGTATAGGGTAGATAAGATCGATGGCACCTGTAATGAATAGCGCGTAAAAAATTTGTATTAAGGTTTTAATTTTATGTAAAGTTTGTATTAAGTAGGCCTTCTGTACTTATCTCTTTTGTGCCTCAGACTTGTCCACGGGAGGCTTAAAAGAAAATGAATTTCGTATGAATTAGCGTCTAGTGTAAAAAGGGATCAGGGCACGGTTTCCTCGTCGTATTTGCGTAGTAGATTCTCTTTGAGATAAACTACATTAGTCTGGGTATGTGTTTTATTAAATGTAGGCAATTAATATGCTTCCTGGTTTATTATGCACTGTTAAGCTTATGCGTAGAGGCTTTTCTGCATTATTTCATTTGCCTAGTCTTTTCCCAACAAGGTATGTTGGGGTCGGCTTCCAGTTTAGCCAGATGCAGCTAAATGCCTGTGTTTCAGTTGCCCAGATCCAGGGTAACACGATTCATACATACATAACGTCACGCCTGTAATCCCCGAAGGGCTAGGCAAAGGTGTACCTGGTAGTACAACCACATTTCGCCAGATAGAAAAACTGAATAACACTTTGCCCGACCTGGGGATCGAACCCGAGACCACATGCTCAGCAGTAGCGCTTGCGACCACTAGACCAACGAGGCAGTCCACGATACTCCTTGGTTAAACTGGTTGTCAGACTTTCAGTGTTTTGACTACTCGTACTGACCGCCAAAAATCTACAAATGACAGTCAGGAACAATGGCTTACCGTGCTTTCCGAAACACGGAGGAGTCTTGATATGTATTAATGGTCACCCATCCTTATCAAACGGAGCTTAATCTTTGATAACCGCAACGGCAGTTACTATTTAGCCACTAGGTCCTCACCACCAAACTATTTGTGTTATTTTATATATACATTTTAAAAAATTCAGCTTAATGACGTCCGTTACATTGATATAATTTTAACTTGTAATCTACGATAGCCTTAGGACCTTTCACGACGTTGTTTTAACGCGCTGATGACGCGTGTAGAATGCCATCAGAGTGCCTAGTGCGAGTTTGTTTTACGTTAACGCGATCGACACGTTCATGACGTTTCGATCGCGTTAACGTAAAGACAACTCGCACTTAGGGCACAGTACGCTCAGCAAACGCAAGTCGGTCGGTCTGTTGAAACAATACATGTACGTGGACTATCTACTAATACGCGTTGAGAACGAGCAGTACAATAAAAAACGTAATGTGAAAAGTCTCTAATATGCGGTTACTGTATTGAACAAAATTGAATAAAGATTTCTTCTGTTTCATATTTAAAAAGGCATTACGACTTGTTCGTTAAAAAACACACAATATTCTAATTGATACACCACCTACGTAATGTATTTTGTATTAACAAAATCCTGCCTAACATTATTAATCAAAATCGGGCTTTGTAAATCCAGATTTAAAAATCTACTCGACACAGGTACAAACAGTAATTAAAAAAGTAGGTAAAGCCTAATATAGGCCCTGAAAGACCAAATTACGAACCTAAAAGCTGTAATTTTTTAAGGCTTCATCTATCAAATACCACCATAGCGGTGAGCCTTTTTATTAAGCGATATTAATTGCCTGAAAACGTAAAAAATTCCTGAATAATAACCCTGTGCCTGCGTTTAAAAACTATGTGCTGAATCGATTACTGAATAATTAATTAGCCACAAATTTAATAGGCTTAGGACGGTAATAGCTTACTGGTATGATCTATGGACTGTGAAGTCACAGGTCGTGAGTTTAAATCCAAGACACCACTGACTTTTCTTGCTTCCACAATAGCTGAAGGAAAACATCATGAGGAAACCGGTATGCCTAAGAGTAATTTTTCAACAGAATGTAAAGTTAAGTCAGAGTCCAATGGGTGGCATAAAAACTGTGTCACCAGGTTAGTCAATAATCTAACCTAACGAAAAAAGGACTACAAGTTTATAACGCAACTTATTTAAGGCTCAAACGAGACATTGCTTCGGGTATGCCAACCAACCTTCATCTGTTTCCATCGTTAAACGAGATACGAAAGAGGACGAATTCTATGAGATCTCAGTATCAAAATGTATTGCACACAGGTATGTGTGCAATACATTATCACTATAACACCACACTGTTAAAGAAAAGCGTAATGTGTATGGCGCCAAAGGTATACAATGAGTTACCCAAAATTGTTAAAGAACAAGCATTTAGAATATTCAAAAAACGACATACCGACTTATTGTTACAAAAATGTTAAGTACTATTCTAAATCCAATTTTTTTAATGATCATTTATGATGCTTGTATACATATTTTATCTGCGCTGATAAGCTATAATGTATGAAGTATGTACTTGGATCTATTTATAAATGTTTGTACGCCGAAAGGCAGATGTACAAGGACTCTTGAACTTTTGGTAACACTTTATTGTAATACCTACATTCTATACAAATAAAACCTTATTATTCTTATTCTTATGCGGTATCACGTGACAACTATTCTTAGTTGTCATGTAATACTGGAGTAGTCTCTTACCACACGTAAAATAGAAATTTAAAAATTACTGCTGCAAGTTTTGCTTTCAAATTCAACAGTGCTGGCGACTCGCTTTCAGAAGCGATACTAAAGCAAAAGAGTTGCACTTGAATTGATATGGCAGTTTCCGAGAAAAATGGTCACAATTTACGGGTAACTGGCACGGTTTAGGTACTTCGTTCGTATAACGTTCACGTTTGACCTGTTATTTAATCTAGTGGAATGAACACTTATTACGACATTACTTGCGTGCAAGGCTGAGATTTTTCAATATAATTTCGATTTATCGTACCTTCTGTATGTACGTACTGATTATGGATCTTACGAAGCTTAAGTGTCGAAGAGCTGAATGCCTGAATATGCTAGGGACGTAGAAAAATAGTCGAGTACTTAAGTAACTTAATTTTGCTAGAGATTTTGCTTGTTTCTGTATGAGAACTAAATAGCTTGCCCTGCAATGGCCTGCAGTGGTTGGCTTTTAACAGGCTGTTAATATTTTAATAATCTTATATTACTAAATATTCCACAACTTTCACACAACGCTGTCTAGCCCCAAGTTAAGCAGAGAAATTTTACACATATGTGTACCTGACGGGAATTACTGCTGAAATTACCCTTTTTGGCGCCACCGTGCGTAACACCATTTGTTTTTAAATGTAATTATTTATTTTTAAAAAGAGTAGGTATGTAAAGCCTCGTGAGTTACAGAACAGTCAGTTGGATATGTATGAATCGCGACCCTATTGGCGGTTCAAAGACGAAAAAAAAGAAGTTTGATTCTTAACATTTTTGGTATGTAAAACGTCGACATTGTGTGGCATTCTCAAGTTTTTTAATTCTGCAGCCTATGAGCGACACTCATGAGTTAAAGGTAGGTATTATATCACAGCCGAATAGATGTTCAAAGACAAAAGAACCCAAGAGCTAATGACCAAAGTTGTGTTCATCTGGGAAAGGTTTGGCCAATGCAGTGTTATGTTCTAATGTTATTTGAAGTGAAGATTAACTTATTAATGGCTCTTGAGTTGTTTCAATTCATCCCCCGAGTATCGTAGAAGGCAATTAAGGGATCATAGAGCAATGACGGTGGTAGGACAGAATCTGTGTAAAACCAGATATTAATTAGTAAATGTGTGTAGAAACAGACTTTGAGAATGCCAGTATGGTCATAAAAGTGAAGAGAGCGGGCTTAAACGATACTGTATCCATTTAAGATTCAACATAATAGCTTTTATATGGCTATAAACAGCTCTGGGTGTATTTAATGAGATTTGAAAGTATGTTGCTGTATAATAATAATAATAATAATTTTCTTTATTGACGTAATAATTTACAAAAACATGTTAGAAGCCTCTGACTCCTGAACTAGGTATACCTGTATGTCAGGTGCCAGCGCCCTCTCCCATTGAATTGGCTTAGGTAGTAATGTCAACATAGGAATAGGTACATATACAAAAACGTGTTCTAGAAAATACATTTTTTAAAAGAAAAAGCATAAAGTAGGAAATAATTTCGTACTGTGTGTGTGTGTTTGTGTGTGTGTGTGTGTGTGTGTGTGTGTGTGTGTGTGTGTGTGTGTGTGAGAGAGAGAGAGAGAGAGAGAGAGTGTGTGTGTGAGTTGGTGTATGAAAGTATGAAAGAGTTGATCTGTTTACCTTTGTAAAATTTTATCAGTTATTCATTATTTTCTCCACATCCTCATAATTCATAATCAAGAGCAAAAAGCCAGTTCTTTATTGTCAGTTTACATTCGTGTAGTGTTTGCGGATACAAATTTAAGATTCTTTTGAGTTTGTTAAATAGACAGAAAGATAAGCGTGTTGTATGAGAATTGCAAGAGTAAACATAGATTTTTAAACTTTATCTAACACTAATCGCTACCGCACTGGTCGCTCGACGTTTAAACTACGACGGTCGGGGTCAGTTCGTGGATGGGTGAGCATTCATTACATCAAGACTCCTTCATGCCTCAGAAAGCACGAAAAGCCTTTGGTCCCAATTATTATTTGTAGATGACAGTCGTTATGGGTAGTCAGAGCCCCGTAAGTTTGAGAACCAGTTTAACCAAGGGGCACCGTGTTACCCGTTAGCTGGGTTTTGGAGGTCAGACAGGTAGTCGCTCCATGTAGTAGGTACTATTATAGTATTCAGATGCATCCGGTTAAACTGGAAACTAACTCTTACACAAAAAAAGGCTAGGCAGATGATGACTGGCGTATGAAAGCATAACACACGAAAAAACAAAGAAACCGTAAAATACAAAAAAATAACAAATCATTAAAAGAAAGAAAGAAAGAAAGAAAATACATTTATTGGCAACAGCTGGATACACGCACAGCAAAAACACAATAACACAAAAAAAAGACAAAAAATGGCATATCTCTCGGCTGCGCCAAAAGGTTAATTTCAGCGGTAATGCCAGACAGATGATGAGATGCTGCCTGACGCTGATTTTTAAATGAACCTTGAACATCACGCCTATATTCACTGAACTGTAACACTTTATGGGTACACACTGCGAAAGTTATATTTAAGTCCCATGTAATAGGGAGTAAGTCACCAAACGCGCACAAATCCGGACTTCACTCCAAATTATAAGTATACCAAATTGTCATCTATCAAAATGTCAGTAGGTGTACAGTTTATACGAGTATTAATCAGATTCCCAACAACATATTCGCATCTCTATTAATAAATCAAAAAGTGAGTTGTCTGGGTAATGGTGTTTGAAGCAGCAAATAATTCTATCATCGTGAATCACATAGCAAACCGACCATCCGTTTGCAATAATAAACTGAATGACCCAGCAATACTCGAGATAAGTGGCGCTTCGTGGTGCTCTGTGGCGCTTCGAGAGTTATGACGCGGCTGTGTGGCGCCAAACAAATCGTAGAACGTAGAACCGACGGTAACAGTATAACTTAATTGTTGTTGTTATTAATAGCGATTATTTTAATCTTGTTTTGCGAATATTTTGCTGGAAGTAAAAGGAAAACTGAAATTTTAATAACCCGCCGTCTAGAGTAGTAAGGTAAAAAAAGGAACTAAGTTAAATATGATTCAACATTATACTCGTCTTTGTTTCATTCTCAATGAGATAGGTTTACTTGTAGTACGGCCCATTTATATCACATCTTCATTACATAGTTTACAGCCAAAAACTGAACGTATCCCCTCGTGTCACGCGCACCTGTCAGTTATCTGTCAAATATCTTCATTGGTTTTTTATGTCACATAATGGCGTCATCTTTTTCCTATATTTTTTAATATTTTGTGTTGTATTGTGAAAATACTGTTCCAAATAGCATAATAATGGGAAAAAGGAATTCACTAGATAAAATTATAATATCAAAACGACTGAGAGATGTATTTTAAGCTAAAACTTGATTCAAGTCACGAAGAAGGTAAGAAAATACCTATAAAAAATGGCCGCTTTTAAACTGTTTTCTGTAACTATTTCATCAGAAAACTGATTCAAATACTTGCCTGATTATAACTATAGCAAATCAAGACCCTGTGTGCGTATTATAGCTAGTGAATATGAAAACATAGGGTGCGCTTTGTGTTTTTTGCGTTATGCACGTGCTACTGTGCTTGCAACCTACAAGTGCATGCCTGACCTGTGGGACGTTCTGCGGGAACGTACGTGGTCAACAATGGCAGTATTGGCAGTGAATAGCCCAACCTGTGGAGCGTTTGAAAACGCATTTGTGATGAAAAATTACTATAGTGAACAACAAGTGCATGCCTGACCTGTGGGACGTTCTGCGGGAACGTACGTGGTCAACAATGGCAGTATTGGCAGTGAATAACCCAACCTGTGGAGCGTTTGAAAACGCATTTGTGATGAAAAATGGCTAAAGTGAGCAACACAACTTGTGCATGCCTGACCTGTGGGACGTTCTGCGGGAACGTACGTGGTCAACAATGGCAGTATTGGCAGTGAATAGCCTAACCTGTGGAGCGTTTGAAGACGCATTTGTGATGAAAAATGGCTATATATGGTGAGCAACTTGCCTAGAACCTGTGGGGCGTTCTGCGGGAGCGCACGTGGTTTACAATGGCTATGTTGTGATTTAAGCAATCTGAGGGGTGTTCTTTAGGGACACACGTGGTTGACTATTTTCTTATAACCTTCAAGGGAAGTTCTGCGGGAACTTACATGGTTATATGGTACAATGTTTGTTGCCTTTACAGCATGAACTGTTTTCTACAGACACTGTAATAAATTCATTAAAACAATTCATCTGAAATTATTAGAAAAAACAAAAAATGTTTCTCCGGAGTTCATAAAAAATCTTAAAACAAAAGTTGTATTATACAGATTCTAGTTGGTAAATGGAATGATTGAAGAACAGGTACCAGGTACCTCCGGAAAAGACATAAGATGTTCAGATTCGCAAAATGCTAGCCGTGGGTTCTCAACTGGAGAAATCAGGATAAGATTTACCAAAAATAGATTACCCAGGTATCTAATACTTACTAAGAAGCTTAACAAAATATGTTATTTAATAAGCATAATGAAGATGAAGACAACATCAGGGTGTCATCGCCCTGCCTTGTTTTGACTCAGACCTTCAAATGTGTCTAGATACTCCGGAGCAAAAAATGTAACAAAGTTGAGTGATACTTTAAGGTATGATATATATGTATACATATAGAGGGGCATTTTTTCCCTGCTAGTAACAGTCATAAAGACATCAAGAGTTTTCTGCCTTATTCGGAGTCAGAAACATACTTATTTGGTGAAGACCCAATACTTCCCAAACAAACAGCTTTAAAAACCAACCTCACTCCAAAAATGGGGGGGGGGGGGGGGAGGCATCATCTGAGACACCAGTGGTTGAGAAAACATGAGAAGACCGGAGGATTCATCAGCGCTGCAAAATACACCCACAGGTGGGCATTTTAAAAAATTAATTTATGTGATTGATAACTAATCATCACTTCTATTTGTGGTTATTATTTTTTGATAAGATTGTAACTACTTTACAACTTTATTTCATACTAAACCACACCAAAGTTACTTTTCATTGAAAGAAAAACTTTCCAAAGAGAAATCTTTTCAGATAATATTGTAATTTATAAATATTTTCTGAGCAATAGAAATTGGTCAGAATACTAAAGCTTAGTTTACCAGTCTTTTATTGGTAAAAAGCCCATTGGAAGCTTTCCATTAATTTCTAAATTAGAAGTTGAAGTTTTTTGTTAAAACAGAACATTTCAAATGAAAAGTCTACCGCACTATAAGTGATATTTAACAGAAAAATGACTTTCTGATAGAGGTAGTTTTTTAAACAGCAGGCAATATTTACACATAATGACATTATAGACTCTTCAAAGGAAATGGCAACAATTAATTGTTTTATGTTTTTTGGGTTACCTATATATAATGATAAACTTTTACAAGAAAGGTGAAAGATGCTTACAAAATGAGAGGCTATAATATATCAGTTTGTTTATTCCGAATTTCTGTTAAGAAATAATTCAGTTAACTGTAGATAAACAAGGAAAAACAAGATTCCTAACTAACAAACTAAACAACTCTTATAAGTTAAACATGTGAAGTCAACTATAGTCAGATTCCATGTTCAGATGAATGAAAATTTTACATCCACTTGCATGACTTTATTGAATATCTTGTCTTTTATTTAATAAGTTAATAATGAGAATAAATTATTATGGAATAGATACTACCTTGAATACTGCATGTTTAAACAAGACCTTGAATGGTAGTTCATAAACATAGTCAGAGTAAAGAATATTTTCAAGTTAGAAACTTTATTTTGTTTTTTGACTGGCCTGTTGGTCTAGTGGTTAGTGACCCTGACTGCTATGCTAGAGGTTGTGGTTTTGATTCCCACCCAGGATAATGTTTTTCAATCATTTGTTCTGTGTCTGGGTATAATTTATCCCTAATATGTATTTATTTATCAGCATATATATAAGTATATAGTATTTTTATCAGCTGTTTAGTACCCATAACGCAAACTCTGCTTTGTTTGGAACTAAGTGGCGTTGTGTGGAAGTTGGGGAATATTTATTTATTTACAAATACTTTTTCCACAAGGTAATTTCCAAGAGGTTATGGTTTTCGGAGGCATCTAAGCAATGGACTGAAAATGAAGCTAAGCTTCAAATTATATTTTAGATTCAATTGCTGCCTACTTAGTCTGTAATGCCTTGCAGGACACCCAACAGATAGTGAAATCTGATAGAGAATGGATTATATGACTACATTAACATACAATTGATTGGGAGGAGTTCAATATCCTACCTATCTATATACCATTACTAAAAATAATTGGCAGTGGTGTGATTACAAACCAAAGGGTTTTTTGATTTTGGTTTTCTACATGATTAAATTTTAATTAATAGCTGATTCTGAATCTAGAAGAAAAGTAAACATTACAAAAGCAGAAGGTACTGTTTGTACTTCATCCATTGTTCAGTCAAACCATGGTTCTCAATATTTCAGAGATTGTTGATACATTTACAGAGGCATTTTAACCCCTTAATTATCTCCTTGGCACTATCATTCTAGATTGTGACATGTCCTTCACAGGAAATTGAAATAAGTGTCAAGAATAGGTTTAATAGACTGAAAAGTAGTCCATATTGGATCGTAAAGTTAGTAAAATACAAAATGAAATGATTTTATTTAAATTTATTTATTTTTAAAAGTATAGAATACTCTTGATTATCCACCTTAATAACTTAAAGAGTTATATAGGGTATTTATTACTCATAAAATAGGTAAGTGATCTCTTACAAACAACCGTTGAAGAATATTGTCATGTAAACATTTGTACATGTTTGGAGTGTGAACAAGCAGTTGAAAATTAATTACGTTAAATATTGATTGAATTCCAGTGCGTTTGACTTAAAACTGTGAATTGTAGCAGTACCAAGCCTACCATAACTTATGCTGATCAATATCATAATGAGACTCCTGGAAGAAGTTTTTCCTATGAAAGTTTTGTTTATATTTGATCTGCTCTACCCTTGATCATAGGACCGCATAAGATGATAACATGAAAAGATTATTTAAAGGCTTCATAATAAGACCTCTTAAACTTAGATATACCTACTTGGGATGTTTTTTCATGTTTACTTAATTATGTTTTAAATAATTACATGCAACAACGTGATTTATACTTTGTTACCAAGAAGGTCTATTGAGTCTATTTGCGAAAACTACAGGTCAAAGGATGATAACAATCTCCATTATAAAAATAGAGTGATCCAATTAGACATAGGTAATCATAATTAAGAAAATTACAGCTATTACAATTGATATGATGAAGGATTAACAATAAATTAGGAAATGGACAATTACAAGGTTTCTATTTTTTGTTTCCTATTTTTACAAAACAATAGGTAAGTAGGTACCTACTAAACATTGTAACAAAAACGCTGAACTGTATAAGCTCCAGTGTCAGCCGTTGGATTACCAGGGCTATGGAAGAAAGAGTGAACTTAATATTAGCGCGTTTTTTTTCAACTTTCATTACATTCATTATGTAAGAATTTCAGCCGGTAAGGGGGTTTTTTAATATCAACTTTATTATAAACTATACCTACACGTGAACTGAAGGGTCAACCATTCCTTCCTAAATTTCCAAAATGGACATATTAATAATAGACATTTTCCATTTTAGTTTTGACGAGTATGATTCTATTTGAATTGTAATTCGATGTTGTGTTTTTTATTTATTTTTTTGATTCTTTTGGAAAATTTAAAATAACTCATTGTTATTTTTAATTAATTAATAATTATTGATTGATTTTACAACTTGTCTTTAAACATCTACAAGTAAACCTATCTCATTAAGAATGAAACAAAGACGAGTATAATTGAATAGTCAAACGAACTTACCTGTAAGTGAAGTTCGACGGTAATTATACGAAGTCTTTGTTTCATTCGAAAATGAGAAGAGTCCCACCCGACCCAAGCAATACATGCTATCTAAATACAATTTTATGCATGGACCCCACGTTGTAAAACCAATCATTTGCTGTGAACTTAATGAAGATATTTGACAGATAACTGACAGGTGCGCGTGACACGAGGGGATACGTTCAGTTTTTGGCTGTAAACTATGTAATGAAGATGTGATATAAATGGGCCGTACTACAAGTAAACCTATCTCATTTTCGAATGAAACAAAGACTTCGTATAATTACCGTCGAACTTCACTTACAGGTAAGTTCGTTTGACTATTCAATAATAATATGCAGTTTTAGTCAGAAAAAACAGTTGTGGAATCTTTACTAATATTATAAAAGGTAAAATTTATTTGTTTGTTTGTAAGTTTGTAAGTTATTAAGGTTGTAAGTTTGTATGTAGGGGGTAATCTTTGAAACTTATGATTTAATTTTAAAAATTATTGCACTGGTGGTAAGCTTCACTATTCTCGGATGACATAGAACCCTAATTTTTATCCTTGTAATCCCACGGGAACAGGAATTACGCGGCTGAAACCGCGCGACGTCTGCTAGGCTAGTATCTTATATACAGGTTGTAAAAAACCTTTACAAGTCACAATACCGAGGCTACAATAACTAGTTAAGTTAATAATGAAAAACTAGGCTTATTCAGGATTTGTATTTGAATTTAACCACTCAACATACAGGCAAACCAAGTAACAGATACGAAATAATAAAAAAAACAAGCTTTAAACACACATGTAAAGCACGCAATTCCAACAAGTAAGTGCTCGTTTAAACCGCGCTTTATCGTCTAGAGAACAACAGCCCGGCTCCCGACACCCATGACACATGGAAACTGGAGCACCCGTCCCATCCTCCCATCCTATCCTCCGCTGACAAAGGCATCCCACTTATTTCAAACGTCAACTCAAGAATAGCTTGAAAAACTGTGTCAATGTAAATTAAAGTGGCGTGACGGGAGTTGGATGGCGCTTATGAATTACTCAAGTATTTTGATTTTGTGGTGGATAGGTACAGCCATGAAATTATCTTCATATTTTTAATACTTTGACTAACGAAGTGATGTAAGGACACTTTAAAAATGATTATTAATATGTAAAATGAAACATCACGCCCTAACGTCTGCAGGGGTCTGCTTATAGTACACTCACATTCGTTAACCAGGCAAAAATCTAGACTCTTGGCTGCTACAGAGCAATTCTACATGACAAATGACAATTTCAAAGTTTAAAGGGTTCGTCTAAATAATTGATCAAGCCAGAAATATTCGTTGACGTGATAAACTGAGCAGTAAATAGTTAAATTAAAAAAAAAAACAAATCAAATTTGGAAGCCCGCTCATGCATTAATTAAGTAAAATTATGAACAAAAGACACAAGCTCGTGTGCAAATACTACAGCACTGATATTGAGCTGCATCCGAGTAAACTGGAAGCCAACCCCCATAAAGTTGAGAAGAGGCGTGGTGTGGATGATGACGAAGTAAAAACGAACCGGATATAATAACAAACGCTTTCGACATTGGTTATAACAATGGATCACATAAAAGTGCAAATAGTATGTTCGACCCCTATAACAAGGAACCTGATACCATTATTCACCTCAAGGGAGAAAACACCGGCGTTTTATCCTTAAGGGAAAAAGAAGGAATATATATCTAAAATAACGACGAGCGTCGACTGCTTGTTTCAAAAAGTCAACAAGTTAAAATGAATTGTTTGTGAATATTTGTAAGCGTGTGTATCTTTCTGGCATCGTTCTATTTATTTATTTAGTACTATCAGACGTCCCGCGGTTTCAGCCGCGTAGGTCCCGTTTCCGTGGGAATACAGGGATAAAAAGTAGCCTATGTGTTAATCCAGGGTGTCAGCTAACTCCATATCAAATTTTATTAAAATCCATTCAGTAGTTTTTACGTGAAAGAGTAACAAACATCCATCCATCCATCCATCCTCACAAACTTTCGCGTTTATAATATTAGTAGGATAGATTTATAACCACATAAAAATAACCGGATAAAATGAGGATTTAAGGTCTCAAGATTGTTTTACCCTAGGCTAGTAATGGTGGAAACTAAACATCCCGGTAATGCGCTACCTGATTTATGTATGTGTTAGTTATTCTTGCATATGGTACTCGTGGATTGCAGCTGAGAATCAGTGTACACCCTGTATTCTCATCTGACATTATGCTAAGCTGAGGCCCTTCTGGCGTTATAATTTATGTATTTTATAGTTTTAAGGTGTGTTGCATTCTGGCGTTATAATGCCATTAAACGGATTTTTCTTTCATTTTAACATGGTTCGTATATTTATATTGTTTAATATACATGAATAAATGCATAATATCCTTTTCTCAACTTTGGGCTTCCATGCAACATGTATAACAGTATTTTGAATGAGGAGACTGAACTCCACATTCCAGAGGCTGAATATCATGAAAGACTGGTAGAGTTTTGGGTTTCTGAGAACCAGTAAGTTCTGTTAAGATCACACATAATATATGATTGTTGAGCCACAGAGGGTTCTCGATCTGTGTATGGACCCATTCATAGATCGCCCCTGGTAAGAGATGGGAATATCCCAAATATCTTTAAAATCATTAATGTGCTAGGTATTTTGACCCCCGACGCAAATAGAGGGTTTTTTTAAAATACATCACGAATTCATGGTAACCTGCAGTTTCTGAATACCCATATATGTCAAACATAGTTGCATACCTTTAATTTCTATGTATCATGCAAATGTACTTAGAATACATTTGCATGTTTTAAAAAAACATTATTATCTATTACAAAGGAAAAAAATAGAATATACTCGTACCTACGCTAAATAAACACATTTGTATCTGGAGTTAACTAAATCATACGCCATAGCTTGTTTGCTCACTTCTCCATTTTAATCACGACCCAAAAATAACCTAATTTTTCCACTCAAAACGTCCCAAATTAAATCATTGAAACCCATTTTAAACAAATCAAATCAACGCTACCCGGTTTCAATGTCAGGGGTCATAAAGACCCGCTTTATAATACGCCTCTCTGGTTCCGTATAAAACTTTCATACATAATTTCATTGAGGGTCCAAAGTTAGGGCGTTGAGGCGTCAAACCCACGGGCACCTGAACGAATAATCCGGCGGTCCTTCAGATTTCGCTTATCGTGCAATTTGTATCCGGAGGGCAAGTATTAGCAGTTCTTCGTAATTTATTCCGGTCTTCACAAGTTCTCAGTGGCCAGTAGAGGGAGTTTTAGTGCATGCTTAACCATATGAGACGTGTATTTTGGTTCATCGTCGTCAATACTTGCAAACAAATATTTGTAAGGGCTCAATCAAAACTGCACAGAAAGTGAATTACGAATGCGAATCTTTGATCTCCTTAATCTCTCGAGCTGAACTCAAGATTACTGTCAAGTGTGTGCACTAGCTAGACAGTTCTATTGACAATGAGTGATGGTTGTTTCTTCAAGACACCATCTCGGTCATTATCTGCATGTTTCTCTCATGATCTCACTAAAATAATGTCTAACCTCAAAAAGGAACTTAGATCAACCCAAGCAGTTTCGAAGGAGTTTTGTATCAAACACGAGTATTTTATGGATTAAATAGATATTCCACTACTTTCACACAATGCCGCCTAGTCCCAAGCTAAGCAGAGCTTGTGTTATGGGTACTAAACAGCTGATAAACATACTTATATACTTCTAAATACATACATATTAGGGTGTCCCAAAAAAATAAAAGTTGTTTTTTTTAACGCATACGCTCTAATTATATTTGAATAGAGTTAAAACACGTATAAATAAAATTTCATGTACCTAGGACCACAGCAACCCGTGCCGACTTGCATTGATACATTTCAGTACTTATTAACTTCAGCGCGTCGGAAATATCGTATCGGTGTTTAGTCATTACTTGTTTTTTTCTTAGTGAACGCATTATTTTCGTTAAATCAAGGTGTCAGCGGAATTGCGCAGTTCTAGAAAAGACACATTTTTAATAGGCGATGTAAAACATCAAATTACCGGTTCAAAATATCCCTCTAATGGCGAAGTACTGGCTATTTTATAATATTCGTGAAATGAATTTAAGTGCTTATGAAAACGTAAATCTAACTAAAAGAGAGTGTATTATTTATTGGGAAAAGGCCCGTATACCGACTAAAGCTTTACCTAACTGTGTTAAGAAATTAGTTACCCTAAACCAAGTCTGGAGAGATTTACAAAAAATGCGAACAAAATACAACCCATATTCGAACAGCGTCGTCCAGATTTTATTACAAGTATGGTCAACTTGTCTGACATCCACATGCTGATGTCCGTTAGTTAATAAAAATAAATGGAGCGGCAGAAAGAGCCAGGCAGCATGGTCACTGGTCACTTAGCTGGAGTGGATAAAAAGTTGACCGACAAAGAAGAAAAAACACGCCTTAGAAATATCAAGGAACAAAAACGTCGAGCTAATTATTCCATCCCTTACTGCTTCGATTTCATCTTATCAAGAAAAACATCTTCTGATTCTGAATGGAAATAATGGATTTGCTAGACGATTTGTCCACCCCAACTGAGATAGCACTGTCCGATATTAATAAAACGTGAACGAGCAAACATTTTATAACTCTAAAATTAGTGGCAGCTTTGGTCAGGTGTCGGTTATGTATGAAAAATCACCGTTGAAGATGAACAAAAGCAATTTTTACCGCGTTGCGTACATAAACTCAGGCTCATATAGGTACCCTGATTGTAAAACGACAACTTAGAAAAAAAAAATATGATAAACTAGCAGACGTTACGCGGTTCTACCAGCGTAGTTCCCGTTCCCGTGGGAATACGGGGATAAAAGTAGCCTATATTACTCAAGGTGAATGTAGATTTCCAATGGTGAAAGAATTTTTTAAATCAGCCCAGGAGTTTTTGAGTTGATTCATTACAAACATACACACACAAAATACATTTTTTTCTCTTTGTAATATAAGTGTAGATGATGTTCTTTTAATAATAAATAATGTTCTATAAAAGTAAATAATGCTCTTTTAATAATAAATATTTAATACAAGTAAAATAGTGTTTAAACAAATAATAAAAAAATAGTTTTACATATCTCTTGCTCTGTAAGTACACCCTTACACCCCTGAATGCCGGGGTGTATGACTATCATTACAGCATAGGTTTTGGAATTTGAAAAAAGAACTGTCATACTCATACTGCACGAAGAATATTTTTAAAAAGTTTTTTTTTTTTTTTCTCGGTATCGATTAATTACTCGAATCGGAATCTAGACAATTTATTTTATAAAGATTTTATTTTAAATATGGAACTATTTGCTTCCACATCGTATGTTAGATGGAATCGATTTAAAAATCAAACTGGCCAGCAAGATTTGACGCGCTTGCGTGCGTGAAAAAAAAAAGGCAGTCTACTAGTAGGCGCGAAAGCATCGCGAAAATAATTAATTTTAATTAAATACACATTTTTTTCTTCTTAATAAATGTTCATTGAAACCTGCTGTCTTGTTGTTTACTTACCTCACAATCGATATGTAAAGCAGAGTATTTATCTCGGGCGTAAGCATCAATTGCATACTCGGGTTAATTAGCGCCTTCGCTTCGCTCAGGCGCCAAAAACCTCGTATGCAATTGATGTCATACAGCCCTTGGTTAATAATCTACTATTAAAATTTTCCCGAACAATCCCCATACAACATTTTTCTTAAAAGTTTGACATCAAATCGGCACGGGTTATCGTTATCCGATTTCTATAATATTTTATATTTTAGTTAATATGGTCAATTAGAAAAAATATAGAGGGTATGCGTATTCAAAATCGAAAAAAAAAATTTCGCCCTTATAGGCTGGGACACCCTAATACATATTATAGATAAATGACACCCAGAAACAGAAAAATTATCGTGTTCACCACACAAACATTTGTCCTGGGTGCTAATCGAATCCGCGACCTCCGGCAAAGCAATCAGGGTCGCTAACTACTGGACCAATAAGCCAGTCAAGATTTAAATGAAGAGGAAAAAAATGATTGTTTTTGTAGAGTTTTAACGCTAAAACTGCTGAAATGCTTTTAAAAATTCTTTTACCATTACAAATCTATTTTATCACCAAATGACAAAGGCTACATTTTATTTTCAAAACTACGAAGGGTGAGGAAATGTCAGAAGTACGAATTTGACGCGACTGAAGTCGCGAGCTAAGTGCCGGTTAATTATAATTATTAAGCTATTATTATTAAGATATTATTATTAAGATTTTGTTTAGTTTTGTTCACAATGGTGTGCTGGTGCCTACACTAACGTATGGAAGTGAATGTTGGGTGTGGCAAAAGAGACATGAAAGTAGAATAAATGCTGTAGAAATGCGTTCCTTGCGAAGTATGTGTGGTGTAACAATTAATGACAGATTGAGGAATGATGATATAAAGCAACGTTGTGGTTTAAAAGAAGATGTAGTAACAAAAATTGAAAAGAGTATGCTTAGATGGTTTGGTCACGTTGAAAGGATGAATGAAAGGCGACTAACGAAAGGTATTTACAAGGCAGATGTAAGTGGGAACGCCGGGAGGGGACGCCCAAGAAGGACATACATAGACCTTATTGGTGATGTTCTTCAGAAAGGTCAGGTGCGTAGTACTCGCAACCGGCGTGTGTGTATGACAACATGTATGAATGTAAACGAAGCAAAAGAAGTATGTAAGAATCGTAGCATATGGCGCTCTGTAGTTTCTGCCTACCCCCATGGGAAAAAGGCGTGAGTTTATGTATGTATGTATGTATGTATTTTGTTTAGTATTATATTCAGGTTCACATACAATTTCTTTGCAATATACTTATCTAGTAAGGCTCTTTACGATTTCTAACGCCCATTTTATTAGGGTCCAGTAATAAAACAAACTAGTACCTTTATTTTATTTTATATGCCTTATTTTGCGAACTCTCATAAATAAAATCCATGGTCGGCTAACTTTTATAGTATGCTAATGTGTTGTATGTTTATTTAGAGTAGGTACAGTAGGTATTCAAACAGTTCTATTGGTGGTGCGTCTGATTACCATGAGGTGCTGGGCTCGATTCCCGGGTTGGCAAAGTGTGGTGTATATGGTGCTTTTCCATCAGTGATTTCACAGCCCGGTGTCTAGGCTACGACTTTTAATAAACGCTTTTGATGAACCATACTCCATTTTTTGACTGGCCTGTTGGTCTAGTAGTTAGTGACCCTGACTGCTATGCCGGAGGTCGTGGGTTCGATTCCCACCCAGGACAAATGTTTGTGTGGTGAGCACGATCATTTGTTCTGTGTCTGGGTGTAATTTATCTTTAATATGTATGTATTTAGAAGTATATAAGTATGTTTATCAGCTGTTTAGTACCCATAACACAAGCTCTCAAGCTTAAATTGGGACTAAATGGCGTTGTGTGAAAAGTTGTGGAATATTTATTTATTTATTATTTATTTATTTACAATAGCAATAGAAAGAAGTTAAAAATGATTATTTTGAATGCACACTTTGTAACGAAAGCAATGTAAAATTACAATAGACGGCGAAATTATTATAACCAATTTTTACTGCTGATATCACACTTAGTTGTAACCATTGCAACAATTTATTTTAAGATATGATGTCGATTTCATTTAGTTATGTTATTTCATTTTAGTTGAAAATTGTAGTGTCAATGATAAAAACCTTGAAGAAACAGGGATGAACAATACATGGTCACGTTCTTCGTTTTACTTTTATCATTCTAAATTTGTATTTAAACACTTTGAATAAAGATTGTTTTCACTTATCTTTAAAATATATATATACTGCAGATCTACCCACTTCCGAGGCCACTGTAACAGGCACTTTCGCTGACGACACAGCAGTTCTGGCATCTGACGAACTCCCAGATAAAGCCACCCGAAAACTCCAAAATAGCCTTGACAATATCGCGAAATGGCTTAAAGATTGGCGTATCAAGGCGAATGAATCTAAATCGGTCCAAGTAACATTCACCACTCGAGGTGACAGTTGCCCTCCAGTCACATTAAACGGAGTTCATGTCCCCCAACACGACGAGGCAAAATATTTGGGAATGTACCTAGACAAGAAACTCACATGGAGAAAACATATCTTTACCAAAAGACTAGCAATGGGACAACAGGTCAGAAAAATGTATTGGATGTTGCATAGGAAGTCTCAGTTGTCAATGACGAACAAGTTACTCATTTACAAAGCCATAATAAAGCCCATATGGTGCTACGGTCTGCAACTATGGGGTACAGCGGCAAACTCAAACATAGAAATCCTGCAAAGATTTCAATCTAAAATGCTGCGCATGATAGCAAACGCACCTTGGTACATATCAAATGATAGACTACACCATGATCTTAACATAAAAACAGTCAAGGAGAAAATAAAGGAAAGGATGACCAAATATAAAACAAGAATCACGCATCATCCTAATGCACTTGCAAAGGATCTAATGAATGAAGTGAAAATGCCACGAAGACTCAAACGCAAAAACCCACAAGATCTATTACTGTAAAGTAGTAGATTGCATAATGATGAAGCGATACTGTTAATGAACAGCTTTGCACAAGCCTAAGACTACAAATACCAACCTAATGCTGAATATCGCCAGATAGATAGAGAAAAAAAACTTATCTTTAAAATAAATGTTCCGCATTCCTGCTTCTGCAACCATCTTTTTCTAATGCTACGAGTATTATAAATGGAGTATAGTATGTTCAAAGCAAGCATAAACTTTATAAAACTTACATTGCGACTTATCTTCTATACTATACTTAATCTATTGGAAAGATTTTTATGTTTTATTTATGTAACGAATAAACTTAAAAACCGCCGGACAGATTTGAAAAATTCTTTCACCGCTGGGAAGCTACACTATCCCCGGGAGGCATAAGCTAATTTTTATCTCTGTATTCCCACGGGAACGGGAACTATGCGGGCAAAATCCCGTGACGTCAGCTAGTTTGTCATATTTTCGCGACACTCACACTTTATTTTCTCTTTTGTTAAATAGTACTCACTATTTAACAAAAGAGAAAATAAAGTGTGTTGGAATCAGAACAGAATAACAAATTAAAAATCACAATTTCTACACAACGCCATCTAGCACCAAGCTAAGCTAAGAGCTTGGGCTATGGGTACTTGACAGCTGATAAACTTACTTATATATATTTCTAACTACATACATATTATAGATAAATTACACCCAGACACAGAACAAATGACCGCGCTCATCACACAATCATTTGTCAAGGGTGGGAATCGAAATCTCGACCTCCAGCATAGCAGTCAGAGTCACTAACTACTAGACCAACACGCCAGAATAGAATATGTACTTTTTATTATTCTTATTATTTTTATTATTGATAGGCACGCGTCTGACCACTATCTCACCTGATGGAAAGCGATGATGTGGTCGACGATAAAGCACGCTTGCTTAGAAGCAACTTGTTCACTCTTGGCTTAAAGACCCCTAGGTTGTAGCTATCAGGAAACACCGACTCCGACTGGGAATTCCACTCCTTAGCTGTACGCACAATGAACGTGTTTCCAAAGCATTTAGTACGTATGGTTGGGATATCTACCATGTACCGGTGGCGCAGTGCCGTACGTCTGGTGGTCTGATGATGAAAAGGGCTTGGTGGAATTAAATCGTGCAATTCGCCGGTTGCGACTACGCACTTGACCTTTCTGAAGAACGTCACCAATAAGGTCTAGGGCGTCCCCTGCCGGCGTTTCCACTTACATATTCCTTATAAAGTATGTAAGCATGATGAAAAGGGCTTGGTGGAATTAAATCGTGCAATTCCGATGCATGCCCTAAAAAAAATATTTTCACTTTAAAAAGAATTTAAAGGCTACTATCACAAAACAAAAAAATTGCATCTAGAACCATCCATTTTGCATATTTAAGTGTAATTCAACAAAATGGTCCTGCACCATTCTCAAAGCCGTAAAACCTAAGTGTTCCTACTCTGAAATGCAACGTACATCATAAAACACTTCGGTACCGTTTTCACTAAAAAAGATAGATGTAAAGAAAAAGAAAGATTTTATCTTTAAAAGATAATATCGTGAAGGATTTTGCTAGTTCACACAACATTTTGTCGGTGAAATATGTCCATAACGAGTGTGTTTTTCCAAGAGAAACAGAATGGTGTTAAAGGTTTTGTGTTACATTTTTTTGTCGTCAAGTTTAGTCTATATATTTTAGTAGGTATGTAGTACACACCAGGTCCCTGAGGCGGAACAGTATATAAATAAAATAATAAGTAAATAAATATTCCACAACTTTTTACACAACGCCATTTAGTCCCAAGTAAAGCTTGAGAGCTTGTGTAATGGGTACTAAATAGCTGATAAACATACTTATATACACACATCAAAAGTGTCTAGGGATCAACATATATTTTTGCAATAACTTTTCTCCTGATTGATATTAATTAAAATTTTCTTTAAGGATTCATCAAATAAAGTGTTTTCGTTTGTCACAGTAACGATAAACCAAGTCACCTTTGCATTAATAAAGAAATTTGCCATTTTCCTAATAAAGGGATTTTTGACATTTGAACCACTAACATTAAAGTTCGAAAAAAAGACTGAAATAACAGTTTTCTTTAAAATTTTATTGGGTAACTTAAACAATTAATAATCCGTGTTTCTACCGCGAACACTAACAACACAAGAACATCGGTTTGGCATACTCAAAATGAGTTCATCCAAATCACGCTGTGGAATGGCCGCCCATGTTCGTTGCAACAACAAAAAAAGGTCTTCTTGCGACTGGATACCCTCCATATTCGGCAGAGCTCTTCTCTGTAGCATATCCCATGCATGCTCAATCGGGTTCAAGTCTGGCGACTGAGCAGGCCAGGGCAGGACATTGATGTTAGCTGCGGCGAGAGTCTGTCTTACAACTCGTGAGGCTTCATCACTCTTCAGGGAACTTAATTAGCGACCAAACAGTCAGAAACCGCTTGCATGAAGTGAACCTTCATTCCCGAAGACCGCTGCGGGTACCACCTATAGCAATGCACAATCGTAGGATTCGATATCAATGGGCTCTTGAATACAGAAATTGGGCAGAAGAACAATGGCGTTTCGTGTGCTTTTCTGATGAGTCTCGTTTTGGTATGAGACCGGATACAAGACGTATACGACACTGGAGAACCCCTGGACGCCAACAGCGATTAAAATCCTGCCAGGAAGTCCATCCTTATAGTGGTGGAACCATCATGGTATGGGCGGGTATTTGGATCGGCGGAAGAACTGAGTTGATTTGGATCAGAGACAACCTCAACGCTCAAATTTATGCTGAGACGATTGTATCAGACGTCATCGTTCCTCTACAAGTGCAAATCGGTCCCTTATTTCAGTTAATGCATGATAATGCACGACCGCACACCGCAAGAGTTGTAAGACAGACTCTCGCCGCAGCTAACATCAATGTCCTGCCCAGGCCTGCTCAGTCGCCAGACTTGAACCCGATTGAGCATGCATGGGATATGCTACAGAGAAGAGCTCTGCCGAATATGGAGGGTATCCAGTCGCAAGAAGACCTTTTTTTGTTGTTGCAACGAACATGGGCGGCCATTCCACAGCGTGATTTGGATGAACTCATTTTGAGTATGCCAAACCGATGTTCTTGTGTTGTTAGTGTTCGCGGTAGAAACACGGATTATTAATTGTTTAAGTTACCCAATAAAATTTTAAAGAAAACTGTTATTTCAGTCTTTTTTTCGAACTTCAATGTTAGTGGTTCAAATGTCAAAAATCCCTTTATTAGGAAAATGGCAATTTCTTTATTAATGCAAAGGTGACTTGGTTTATCGTTACTGTGACGAACGAAAACACTTTATTTGATGAATCCTTAAAGAAAATTTTAATTAATATCAATCAGGAGAAAAGTTATTGCAAAAATATATGTTGATCCCTAGACACTTTTGATGTGTGTATTTCTAAATACATACATATTATAGATAAATAACACCCAGACACAGAACAAATGATCGTGCTCATCACACAAACATTTGTCCTGTGTGGGAATTAAACCCACGACCTCCGGCATAGCAGTCAGGGTCCCTAACTACCAGACCAACAGGCCAGTCAAAATAGTCACATTTCACCAGTCATCTTTCAGTAATCTTTACAAACTTTAAAAGTCTTTACTATAATAATATTCTAAAGAGCTTGTGAGTTTCTGGCGTTGTGGGGAATAAACTCTGGATCTCCTGCAGGGACTGACTATCTTTTAATTGCCTAACTAGTGTCCAGTGTTGCACACCGAATTTTAACGACAACTGAGAAATTCCAAAACAATGGTATTTCTCTTTATGTGGACTTGAAACTTGAAAGTTACGATGAATATCACGACGGGTACGACGGGTACAGTGCGCTTCGTCAGATCTCTGCGAGGGCGCATGACGTCATCCTAGGTACACACTGTTTGACAATTAATCGTTGAACACTTTGCCCAGTGATCGTCACTATTAACTGTCAACGAAGTTACGCAAACGCCCTGCTTAACCGATTTTGAAAATTCTTTAACCAATGAAAAGCCACATTATTTGTGAGTGACAAAGGCTATATTTTATCTTTAAAACTAAGAGGGGGTATCCGGCTCGAAGGACCATATATTGTTGCGCCGATGAGATCATTATTTTTATTCCGTAGTGCAACTAATGGATATACTCAGTCGTAGGATTGACAGATTTATTTTCTAGAATCCAAAAGTAAGGTTATTGAACATTTGTGAATTGGTATTACGTGATCCATTCTCTTGTGTCTAGTTTTTTGCGAAATATCTTGGTAGGTACAAGAAATGTACGAGTCTAGCCTTTTCAATATTATTGTTCTCCGAGACTACATAAAAGAACTTTATTGGTACCAAAAGCCGTACGCAGTTTTTTTAGACTCTTCCATATTTTTTCCTTTGTTTTTGAAACGTGTTGTAGGTATGTACAAACTTCTAGTATAGGCCACTCATAAGTAATATAGTATAGACGCGGACGCCCACACATCAAGCTGTCAAATTTTCTCAGTTGAACATGAACCTTATTCTATTAGCCGAAAGTTGAAAAACTATCAAAGTTATTTGACACATTGGGGTAGTCTGATATGCTGGCTTCCATACCTACCTATTCTAAGTGAAATTCAATCACTCGTTTGGGTTCCATTCCCACCCAGGACAAATGTTTGTGTGATGAGCACGATCTTTTGTTCTTTGTCTGGGTGTAATTTATCCATGTATATTATGTATGTATTTAGAAATTGTATGTATGTTTATCAGCTGTTCAGTACCCATAACACAAGCTCTGCTTAGCTTCGGACTAAATGGCGCTGTGTGAAAGTTGTAGAATATTTATTTATTTATTTATTACTGTACTTCTTTAGACATTACATAAAATTATGCCATGTACAGATAGTACTCACTCACTCATTTTCGCTAGTTTTGCTAGTGGTGTCTTATGTAATGGCGAGCCTATTCCCATCAACCGGGCACAATTCCAGATTCCAACGCTTAACCTTTTGCCAGAGCCGGGAATCGAACTCAGTATCTCATGCTCCGTTGTAGTGCTGGCGACCACAAAACTAACGAGGCAGTCAAAGGACAAATCGACATACAGTCCTAAGTAAAAAGATATACTGGAGGTAAAATCCACAATCTCCGATTTTCTCAGAAAGTTTTTATTGTACGCGCAATAGAATAGAATAGAATAGAATAGAATAGAATATAATAGAATAGCATGGAATAGAATAGAATAGAATAGAATAGAATAGAATTCAATAGAATGCAATATCATTTATTTGCATTAAACATGGTATACAAGATGGTAAATACAATTTTATTGTGGAACATACATGTTAACCTTCATACAAAAAAGCGTGCAAATTTACATGCATCAATACAACAATAACCTACAATAATCATTATCTGATGTTATGCTCAAGAAACTCCTTGACACTGTAAAATCTATTAGCAGACAACCATTGAAGTAACTTAATTTTAAATAATCTTAAATTTCATATTCTGAATTCATCTGGTATCTTATTATATACCCGGACACACATTATATATCCGGACACACAGTAATATTTCAACATTTGAATCCCCTCCCTTCACTACTAGAAATTCGCTTTTGTGTTTTCACAAGCTTAGTATATTCGTCTTTAAGCTCGTAAATGTGTGTGAATATTTGCTTAGAGATACACAAATCCTAAGCCTTCACGCATGGCAAATGTGCAGCTGCAAGTGCTCCCAGCTAGCTCTGCATTAAAGTGGAACTTGAAAACTGCTAGACTATCGCTAACCTAGTTTACTGAGATATTGGAACGCAGATCTCTTCGTCTTTTGTCTAAGTGCGAGCCAATTGAGAAATTGTGTGGTTGATTCATAGAAATATTAAAATAAAAAGTGGATGTTCTTGTATTAGGTAAGGTATTTGAACATAGCTATTTGTTCTGTAGAAAAGTTATAGAGGTTAGAAATTATTATGTGACAATGAGCTTATGCAGTCATTACGTTTTATTAAATTCTTTTAAAATTAAAATTTGCATGCCAATTAAGGTAGAATGTACAAGGAACCACAAAACTCTGTAACACCTAATAATATGTACCTACATTCATTGCAAATGAATAAATCTATTCTATTCTATTCTATTCTATTACACGACTCATCTCATGTGTGACAGTTGTCCGTGTCCATGTTCGATGAGCTTTTTGGCGCAGCCGTGAGACTTGCCATTTATTTTTTACTGTTTATTTTCATGTTTTTACAATGTGTGCATGTTCTTACCTGTTGCCAATAAATATTATTTATTTCAATCAAAATTCGAAGGCATATGACATCTACCAATTCGCACTGGGCCCGCGTGGTATATTATGGGCCATACGCAAAATATGCGCTTTGACGTAGAGTTGCGGGTACTAACCCGGTATCTTTATCATTATATTATTTTTTTTCTTCCTTTCTTTCTTCATACAGCTGATCGATTCCGTAAAAGGCACCGCGTAAAAACTTGAGTGAAATGAACTGTCAATGCCCAGCATTAAATATGGAATGACAGCTCATTTTCTTTAACTTCACGTACATTTTCACAATTTACAGAATAGCAAGCACTGCAGGTTTCAAACACAATGAATTTACAACTAAATTGGCTTTGCTCTTTGGGGCTAGATGGTTTTATGTGAAAGTTGTGTAATGTTATTTATTTATGTTTTTTCCTTCTCTATTTTCCATTGTTGAGTTGTCCGTAAAATATCACTTTTATAGACCAGGCCAATCTGGCTATGTTCTTAACGCTTAATAGTAAGCATTTATATTTAAAAAGTACTCTATTCTTTCTGTGTTCTTAACTATAGAGTGAGCAAATATCACGCCTCCGTTGTAATTGTCATTGTTAGAAAATCTCTTTATTAAATGTAGTTACTAAGTAATTTTCTTTCCAAACGTAATAGAAGAAGTGAAATAAAACTCTCTTTTATTTGTGACAGAATAAAAAGAGGTTTAATATTAATTCACCTTTCAAGTAGGCACGCCGGTAACTTTTCATAATTCTGAAAAGTCTTCAAACTGCCGAAAAAACATCTCACTATACAAAAACGCTCATCTCAAACAATGAAGTTCAGGCCCTTACTTCATTTCATAATAATGTACAAAATTGTCCGTTTAGTCCTCTATTTTTTGCCCCAAAAATAAGGTATTCAGTAAGAAAAGCCACTCTAGGAATTACGCGAACATAATATACTCCTGAAACTTTTATCGTTTATGGTCGAGCAAATCTTTTGTTCTCCGGACCCCAAGCGTTCGCGACGGAAATATATTTTTTTCAATAACTTTTATGTTGATCCTTAGGATCTAACGATTCCTGTGTTTTGTTTACCTCGCCCAAAGCTATCGGTTTATATATTTATAAAACTGACAGGGAGTCGAAAAATAAACCCCTGGAGGTCTACGGGGATTTTGTTTTTTAGGAACACGGAATTTTGTTTCGTTGGTCTGAATGTTTAAACGGGATTAGGTATATTAATTAAGGAATACATGACACATTATGTCTACTACTTACATCATATATAATGATGGGACACACACGCAAGCTACATTCGCCGAGTCAACTCAATTGTAATTTAATTTGTAGATCCAATTTGTATCAGAGTTTTTCTATTCTAACCCAATTATCATAACACCGCGCCTGATTACCCCAGGAATGTTTAAGACCACTGCTGATTACAATAGAGCTAGCCTTTTACCGCCAACGGGCACAAATCCCAACTACGAAAAAAAAACCAATGAAACTTCGCTCGACCCTAGAAATGAACCAAAGACGAGTTCCTTGGTTCATTTCATTATACTCTGCAGCAGCACTAACAAGCACTAACCCAAACGAGGCAATCGATTGAATATCAATGTTAATTTAATTAAAATCGTTTTGAAGTTTTGAATTCTCGTCATTCAAGCTATGTGTTCACTGTCCAATTAATTAAATTCCTCGCGTTACTTGCATTGTTTCGGTTCATGTAATTGTATTGTGTCTGTCACGTGTTGGTCAGAGTTATCGTGTGTGCATGCCATTAAAATTGTCAACATACTTTGTTCGCAAGCGTTTACCGCTTGAATGTAGGGCATTTTGTTATAGCCTGATGTGGGGACGGGCAAAAAGGTATCTTAGGCTTGTTAAATTTAAAAAAGATACGTAGAATCAGAATGTTTAACCCTCTTCTTTATTCTAAGAATAAGTAGTAAAGGGAATGTGAAATATACTTTTCAAAAAAATTAAAATTAGTTATTCTAAAAGTTTGTATTGTTTGTGTTTTTAGAAATAGTCCTGACTTTTTCCAGCTAATATGTAAGAAACACTGCCCTTCTAGCGCTGTGTGCACTGTCCTCTTGAACTCATTCTGTACTTTAATTTAAGAACATTGTAAAAAAGTAACCGTGGAGGGTAGAATAGGTATATTCAATTACAAAGTAAAAGTCAAATCATTTAGACCATCAAATGGCAGTTTTGAACGTCAAATTTTGTTAAATAAAATTTAAACAATGTGTTCTATTTGGAACTTCCAAAAGGAAGTATCGGATGAAGAAGTATTGAATACTATATTTCTCGACAAACGTCTGTCACCCATCGCCTAAACTCAACCATACATTAATATTATAAGTTTCTAATGCTCAACAGCTCCTACCTACGTTAATGTAAATGGAAAGTTCAAAATACAGGTAAACTTACTTCAGCAATTACTTAACTACTGACGTTAGTGTTGGTCGTTTAACTTTGCTGTAAATTGTAACTTGTAAGTGAAATGAATTGTCGTGCAGTTGGTAACCGTTTTGTCAGCAACATTATAATACTTTTGCGCCATTAAAAACTTTAAACGACACTTCTTTATTTTATTGCGCTTTTAGCTAAATTGTTTAAGAAACTTTTATTTTCGAAACTAGTGATTCGATAGCCGCAACTTGTGTTTGTCATTACACCTTTGGTCACTTGTAATGAAAGTGTAGTTACTTTCATTACAAATGGCCAAAAAAGTGTTGCCATTACGTACCATTACGTATCATTACGTTTCTATAGTGTTCTTTTATAAGTCATTTGACTGAATACCAGTATTACCTATCTGATCTCCACAACTTCGTAACATGATAGCCCCTTGGTTAGACTGGTTATTAGACTTTCGGGCTTCTGACTGTCTAGGATCTACAACGGCTTAACGTGCTTACCGAGGCATGGAGAGGTCACCCATCTAAGGTCTATCCTCGGCAAGCATCGCTTAACCAATCGACCCGTGCGGCTGTATTTTATTGTGATTAATTAAGCAATACCAGCCTGTTACTATCCTACTGCAGGGCAAAGACCTCTCCCCATACAGATAAGGCACGAGCATTGACAATTGCGTTTGCTCAAGGAGATTTCAGACTTCAGACTTCAGATTTCAGATTTCAGACGTCCAGTAATTATATGTGTTTTCCTCACGTCATTTCCTTCACCAGAGTCCGTGACCTCAATCATAAATCTAATGTTATCTGTGAAAACTTGTGATTGGCTATCATTCTGTAAATACTTTAAATATTTTTCCGAAAAGTATAAAATAATAAAAAGTACATACATACAAAAACTGACAGTGGTAGGTTGCTTGGATTTAAACACAACATTTAAAAAAACATAGTTCCAAAGGGGTCAGTCTTTGCCGCATTACGACATTCTAAACAGAGCCAAGCATTACTAATGAAATAAATCCCATATCAGGGTTGAGTCTATAAAAGCCGTGAGTATACCCGGAAAACCGGATAAAGGCATTATCAGTCCTATAATTACGAAAAGGAGTCGTAAAGGCGTCGCTGAGTTACTGTTAATATACCTTAGATGAATTTCCTATAAAGAGGTGTTCACACGAACCACTTAAGTGTAACCGGCTAATTTATTTATTTTTTATTATATATACAGGGTGTCTCATTCAAATCGGTCAGTATGGGAAAGTCTGAAACTATAAGACACACGAAGATCTGTTCTGAGGAACCATGTCATCGATTTTAATAAAAAGAGAAACTGCATTCATACATTTTAAAAAAAATCTGTACTCTGTTCGGGAATCGAACCCGGTTATTTTGAAAAAAAAACCTACACTATTTCTATTTAGATATCGATTGTGTAGGTCTTAAGCAGTAAATTTCTGTATGAAACATGATGTCTAAAATGAATAAAATGCATTGTTTCCACATACTTTAATTTACTTTAGTAGGTGCTCGAAGTGACCACCGCCTTTTTCAATACCGCCTCTGGACTATATACTACCGCGGTATACAGTCGCAATTTGCACTTGAGTGACAATTTGCTACTCGCGGATGTTATGTAGTTGAGCCGACCCGCAGCAAAAGCGGCTCGCGAGCGAACCGTCTTTATGTGCTGAGCGAAGGTAAGGGATCGGTCTAGGGTGACACCTAGGTATTTGGCTTCCTTCTCCCAAGGGATTGGTTTGCCGTACATAGTGATCGGTTTAGGGGGGACTACTTTGATATGCGCCCTGTGGATTGGAAAAAGAGTGCAGGAAGCCAAATTGGTCGAGTTTTGACCACTGAGCGAAACTAGATTATCTAATGTATACAATTTTCGTGTCACAGTGTTTGTTACAAAACTCTTCCGAAACGTCTTAACCGATTCTTATGGTCTTCCTTTAGTCGAGTAACTAGGTCTGAGAATAGAACTTAAATTAATAAAAACTAAATAAAGCTAATAAATTTATTCTAAGGCTGAAGGAATTTTGCCGGGCAGCTAGTTTTAATAAAAAAATTGAGTTAGTATATCTAAAAGCTAGGCTTATTGTTAGTAATACATCTAAAGCTCATTCAATATATTTTTATTATTTTGTGCCAGTTCTAACAAATTGCTTAAACATTATTCCTTTCTTCAAATAGTGGTAAGATTTTTACTTTGTTTATGAAACACACCAGATGGCCCCACTACATCCGGACACTGTTGCCGGGTGATAATTGGTAAAAAATAGCTCGTGTAAGCGCAGCTTTAGGTAGCTGTCTGTACTTAATAAAGGGACATCGTAAAAATATGGCGGCTTTAAATGAAAGCACAATAGAAGAATTTTTATAAGAGAGATTTCTCGCATTCTTTTGTTACAGTTTATAAAAAGAGAAATTCTTTTTGCGGTATTTTGAAATGAGTGAATTTTTTATTTGATTCTTGTTTAGAAAGGAGAATTGTATAAATTAGATAAAGTATAACAAGCGAGTTCCTGGGATTATTATCTACTCTAATATATTTACAGTTCATGTAACAAATAAAAATACAATATAATTACACTTTATACATTGTATTATACGAAGTTCTTGTGCCTTGCCACCCACTCTAGCGAATGTAATTTACGTGCAAACTGAAAGTAATAAACTTCGTACCTTAGTATAAAGAGAATACAAAAACATTAGACATTGATATATCTACCTACTTTAAAACTTTTTCTGTGTCCTGTATTTTCGTAAATCAATATTTTGTCTTAGTAGAAAAAAAAAGTCTAAAATGACGTCAATGATAAATTCTTTCGTTTGCGTTCACATGTGAAAGTCAATTCAGGTTATTAAAACAATTCAAATCTAGTTGCAGTCTTTACAGTGTCAACAATTTTGTTAAATTTATAGTGTTTTTGACAATCTCAGCTGGATATTAGAATCTTTTTCTTCCACCTGGCGTTAATCCCGGCTATTGCCAGGGTCCGCCTTCCGACTGAGCTTCTTCCATTTTGCCCGATCTTCAACATCCTTTTCAGTCAGGCCATTGGCTCTCATGTCGGACTTGACGACGTCCAGCCAGCGTTTGCGAGGGCGATCACGGGGCCTAGCCCCAAGGACAGCCATATACATACATCTCCGACCAACGTACTCGATAGGGCGGCGCATGATGTGTCCATACCATCGCAGACGACACTCTTGCAGTTTTTCTTCAGCTGGATATTAGAATGAAATAGAATATATTACTCTTTATTGTACCTACACCATAAAAACTTACAAATTATAACTTTAAGGGCTACATTGATTGAAACAACGGGCTGCCTTATCGCTAAAAGCGATCTCTAACAGACAAAAAAATGCGTATAAAGAAAAAACGGCCATCACATAATATACGAATGAAATAAATAAAAGCTTGTTATGAAAAACTTTCTGTAACTCATAAAATAAAACGACGGATTTAAAACCTTACAATTTTGAAGCACTTCGAAAGTAAAAACTAATTTAATACGGCGTTTAACGTTTCAAATTAAACCCTCTGTCACCAATTAAACCAGAAATCCGGAAGGGGCAAGGACACGAGATTTTTCGATAAAACAAAAGATAAATTAATTTTAAAGATACAAAAGAGAATAAAGGCTCTTTTGTGCGAGTAAATGAAATTAATGAGGTTTTAATGTTAACTTGGGAGCCACAACCCTATTTATTGCTGCGAGAGTCTATAAAATGTCGTCGTAAAGAGAATATGACCATTTATTATAAGAATGCAAAGTTGGAATAGATCGGATAGGCCATCACTCATGTCCGGGCAGTAAAGTGCACAAAACACCATTTATCAAGTCCGGGCTATAATGTAAAATGGGGCAGACAGCCTGTGTAGCATCAGCATAGACGGAACAGGTCAACTGTTATGATATAGTGAGGTTCATGCTTGAATTAATTGACCATCGAGGCCGGACAGAAAAAGTTTCATTTCAAAATACGTAGTTCGATTTTTGTATGCGGCGAAGAATTTGTATATCGATGAATTCATAAATTCTATTTGCTCACGTTTGATTGACTTTTGTATTTGGAATGCTATTCGTATTTTTTTTGCGAACAATATTTTCAATTAAACTTCGTATTCATGTTCCAATCAATTTGATGCTTTGGGGTTTTTTATTTTTTGATCGCATGTTTAGTGAACTGGAAACATTCGTATTGTTAATATTTAGGCATATAAAATACTTTTTTAGTTTACAGTTCCTTTTCTAGTGAAGTATTTATTTTAACTTAGCAATTTTAATTATTATCAAACTATGTAAGTATTTAATTTTCTGGTAATATCTTTAGGAAATATTTCAATGTTCTAGTAAGGCTATTTGCACTTATGAAAGGTCATAACTTCGATCCGATCGATTTGTCAGATTATCTTGTATTTAATAAATCATTTTGTTTTATTTATACGAGAACTTCACAGGCAAAGTCGGATATTTTTTTATGGATTTTTTGGACAAAACTCCGAAAAAATATGGCACATGGGTAGGTTGATAGTTAACTATTAATTCAATGTTTAGATTTAGTTTTACGCAAATCATTTAGGTTTCAAGATTAGCAGTATATGCTAATATTCTTAATATATTTTTCTTACAGTATTCGTTCAACAAAAGAAACAAGATGAATATATTCAAGATGTTCGCTTGTTCCTCGTCTGTGACTAATTTAAGACAGAACTTTGGAAGCGGCGGTTTCTCAGTAATTCCATGCACTTCATGCATATTATGTTCCTGTGCCTGAAGCGCTTTAAACAATTTATTGCCTCATATATGTAGATTGATGCTATCTTAGTTTTGTTAAAGAGTTATTTAAGTTTTAATAAAATATACAATAGGGTGACTGCCTCGTTGGACGTGACATAATATGATTGCGTGTGTGGTGGGGTTCGATTCCCAGGCCTGCAGGAATTAGCCCGTTTAAGGCAATAGGCTTGTCCCCCATTACATAGGACTTCAATATAACTGTCGAAAAGTGTGTGTAGACCTGGGCCTCAGCCCGTACCAGTGTGATGATATATTAAATATATTAAAAGTTGAGCTCATGATGGCTGGCAAACGTGCTGCTTACCCAAATTATTTCAGGCACTTTCCTCAAAAGGCTAAACCGTTTGAAAGAAAAAAAATATAAATAATTTAATTTCAAACCTAAGTTTGAACTAGACTTAACAATGAGATAAAGAATTCGGCTAACTTCTCTAGTACCCACATAACTATTGAGATGTGAATACTGTCTTCACACTCCTCGGTCAATATAGCCGCAAGTTTGTTACAATATCTAATATACAATCAAACAAATACCCCGAAGCCCAAAATCTGGAACCAAGTCTTTACTAAAAGCTAACCGAACTAAAATAGCTTCCAACTAGTTCATTCTCTATACTTGTTGACGTCACCACTGACGTCATAACCTAACTTTCTCCCTACCCTCGTCTGGTTCTATCAAAGCGACAAGTTTCCTCTACATACTGATACAAGATGACATTTACATAATGATGTCCAAGTAATGCTGGTTGTATTAATAGAACTACATGGGCAAAAACAAAGGTCCTATTTGTATGGTTATTGAATTTGCTATATATATGATGTTTGTTGGGGAGTCTTTATCCTGTCTGCTAAAAATAAACTAGTGATTTATCAATAATATGGTACGTATTTAAAAATATACGAGTATGTTTATCAGTTGTTTAGTAGGTACTCATAATACATGCTCTGCTTAGCTTGGGACTAGGTGGCAATGTGTGAAAGTTGACGAATATACATACATACATACATACATAAACTCACGCCTTTTTCCCATGGGGGTAGGCAGAAACTACAGAGCGATTATGCTACGATTCTTACATACTTCTTTTGCTTCGTTTACATTCATATATGTTGTCATACACACACGCCAACCTGACCTTTCTAAAGTACCTGACAAATATTATTATTATTATTATTTGCTGAGTTCTAACGTGATAGTCTAATGTTTTTGAACAAGAGGATCCAGTTGAAAAACACAGCTAGTGGTGTTTACAATAAATATCCCACTATTGTATAATGTATTTGACACATGGAGATATCTCGTGGACATAATATATTTTGATACGCCTATAATCCCTGAAGCGTTAAACAGAGGTGAACCTCTTGTGGTAGATAGAGTCACCTCCTTTCTAGTCATATCATCTTTGTCATAATCTACCCATCGTTTCTCTACTCTTCTTCTTTAGCCAACATTCATACGATCTATTCCCATCCAATACCATTTGGTATTAGTTAATTTCCGAATTTGTTTATATTCCCAACGGATACCACATTTTAAAACCAATACCAAAACGAGTTTGAAGAAATCAGGTACAGTCAGCTTCAGTAAAATTAAAATGAAACCACCAATTTGAAAGGAGCATGGGATAACATGAAAGCATTTACACGTAAAGCTCGTGCAAAAGCTGAGTGTACAAAACGTCACGTTTAGGTATTCGTTGGTAATAGATTTTTTCATTTAAAAAATGTGATACTCGTTGGGAATAAAAAAAAAATTCGGAAACAAACTAATACCAAATGGTATTAGCTCTTGGTATTGGCTGGGAATAGATCATTCATACTAAAATCTTCTCTCACAACTTGATCTTTGATAAGAGTAACCTCATTTTAATTTTCAACTTTTAGACGTCAGGAATTATGATATTTAACTTCTAAACGTCGAATACATAATTCATTGTTCCAGAAATCAAACTCAAAGACCCCATTACTTGACAATTACAAACTGTTAGAGATAAAGTTGGTCTTTAATAAAACAACGCGTTGAGAACCTTCTGTTATTCTAACGAGTTACAGACAAAGCCGGCTCATTTTCATGTTAATTAGCCGCCCCTGATGTTTCTCGTAAAAGTTTAAACTGAAGTTGGAACAAAACTTTGGCCAACATGTTGGCTTGATATTGGCTGTGTGTATCGGGAATTGTCGACGATGGCCGTGGTTCCTAAATGTTGTTTAAGCTAACGCTCTTAGGTACTAAATAAGGTGGGAGGGACCTCGATGCATCTCTATTGTTTTTGCACTATCACTAAGTAGTGCTATCACCATCTTTATCTTTCATTAGAGCATCCAAGAAGTCTGTTATAGCACCAAAAAAGAACAACAGGAACTTTGTGATGCCAACATGAAGGTATTTACAGATTAAGTTGTTATGATAAATAAGTAAGTTATTCTAGACTGCTATTGAAATATTTCGTCTTTTTTCCCCTAATTTTTCAAGGTTTTTCTGGCTTTCTTTAAATCTAGTTTTACATAAGTTCATTTAAGTTCATTTATTGGTGTGATTTTTGGTACATTAGATCATCATCATCTGCCTAGCCTTTTCCCAACTATGTTGGGGTCGGCTTCCAGTTTAACCGGATGCAGCTGAATACCAGTGTTTTACATGGAGCGACTGCCTGTCTGACCTCCACAACCCAGTAACTGGGTAACATGATACCCCTTGGTTAAACTGGTTGTCAGACTTTCGGGCTTCTGACTACAAGTAACGACTGTCAAAGATCTACAAATGACAGCCGGGACCAACGGCTTAACGTGCTTTCCGAGGCACGGAGGAGTCTTGGTATGTAATAAATGGTCACCCATCCACGGACCGACCTCGTCAAGCGTAGCTTAACCTTCGATCGACCCATGCGGCTGTTATAATTTAGCCACAAGCTCCTCTACTTGGTACATTAGATCTATCTATCTAATTATTAATCAACTATCAGACGTCATGCTCACCCACACGTTTTACCCGCGTAGTTCCCGGTCCCGTGGGAATATAGGGATAAAAAGTAGTCTATGTCAACCGGGGATAGTGTATAGCTTCCCAATAATAATAATAATAATAATCATTTATTTCAGAAAAATTCCCATAAGAATAAAATTCGATTACAAATAAAAATTACACGAAATATTAAAATACATTTGATTAAAATACAATAATACTTAAAACTGCATAAAATCGTGCTTTTTTCCATAATAATCCATCTGCTTAGCCTTTTCCCAACTATGTTGGGGTCGGCTTCCAGTTTTATCGGTTGAAGCTGGATAACAGTGTTTTATATGGAGCGACTGTCTGTCTGACCTTCACAACCCAATTACAGGGTAGCACGATACCTATTGGTTAAACTGGTTGTCAGATTCTCGAGCTGACTATCTGAAACGATTGTCATAGATCGAAAAATGACAGCCAGGATCAACGGCTTTAAGTGCTTTCCGAGGCACGGAGGAGTCTTTAAATGTCTTGTATGTCGTGTTGTTGTCTGTTCAAACTAATGAGATTTTTAATTAAAAAAACATAAAAAAACATAACGTCACGCCTGTAATCCCCGAAGGGCTAGGCAGAGATGTACCTGGTAGTACATCCACATTTCGCCAGTTATGTTTAAGTCCCATGTAATAGGGGGCGAGCCCATTGCCATCAATCGGGCACAAATCCAGACTCCGGGCTGCTACTGAGAAATTCCAGATTGAAAAACTCAACAACACTTTGCCCGACCTGGGGATCGAACCCGAGACCTCAAGCTCTGTAGTGGCGCTTGCGACCACAAGACCAATTTAATTAAAAGTAGTGATTTATTTATTTTTTCAGGAACAATCTGATGGGGTCATATATTTTTTTTTAATAATAAAAAAACGGCTAAAAATTTCTATGCATGGAGGTTGAGAATCATGAACAGAATTCATGGTATCTGTAAGTAGGTATGTGCGACGATGCCGCTTCCACCCTGTATAGAACCGAAAATAATAATAATATTAGTTTTACCTATTTAAAACCGCAGATAAATACCGTTATGTGTTTTGGTGTATCCCCAGATCCAACCTCCAATATAATCTTATTTAGGAGCGTGTCTTAACTCAATTATCATCGTCTAAATATTTACTAACATTGGGGTTGTGGTACTTTCAATACGTTTGTAGGAGTTAGACATGATATCATTATGTAATAGTGGCTTATTTGCCCCCGGCTTTAGTTGGGCTACTGGGATTTCAAAGACTTATATCGACAGTTTCTATATAATACTACGAGGGCCAAATACCGAAAACGGTGTCTATATACGGTGTATATGTTTTAATATGTTAATAATTATCGTATTTCTTTTATATGAGCTTTAACACGTATTCTGATCAAAACGTAAGGTGTATAAAAAATAGTTAAATTGGTTGGGGAGTGCTGGTTTAAAATCTGGTTCCAAATTAACACATGGCTACTTACATAGTAATTACATGAAAAAACTAACTTACTAAATGCAATCTGGGCTGTTGGTCTAGTAGTTAGTGACCCTGACTGCTATGCCGGAGGTCGTGGGTCTGATTCCCACCAAGGACAAATATTTGTGTGATGAGCACGATCGATCGATTGTTCTGTGTCTGGGTTTATCTATAATACCTATGTATTTAAAAATATATAAGTATGTTTATCAGCGGTTTAGTACCCATAACACAAGCTCTCAAGCTTAACTTGGGTCTTAATGGTGTTGTGTGAAAAAGAAAAGAAAAAAAAAAAGTACAAAAATATAAACAACTACTAAGTGGTCTGTTTCATATGCTATTCTAGTACCTATAATATATTTTTTTATGTAAAAGTATTTGCACTAACACCGTTTATATACCTCATAATAAGTGGATCTACAGATAGAATGTAAACAACACCACCCTTTTTTATTTGCTTCGTTTCTAGTTAAAACTTCAAATAGCACTTTCAAAGCTTTTCTCTCGCAAGTCTTTAAAACGTAAATACAAATAAAACCTCCGAATTGAGATTTTATCAATGAAAAGCTGGTGTAACTCTTCCAATCTCGAAACTCTCTCGTTATCTTGCCGTACGATTGAAGAGGCACAAAAACCTCGCAATGAAACCATTTGATTCTGAATCCGTCGAACGAAATGTTTGCGAACATCGATGCTATAAAATACTTCGCGATAAAAGTTTCGATGGCCAACAAAGAGATTTAAAATACTATAGAGCGGGCATGTCAAGGAAATGTCATAGAAAAACTTTGATCCCATGTCTCAGTAACGCGATCTAGAATAATATATGAATATTGGAGCGGCAGCGGAGCGTACTACAAAAACTCATAGATTTGTATCCAGCAGGACACACTTTTTCGGACGAAAATTTTGTTCGTGATGTCCGGTCTATAGGTATTGAATGTCTTTGGTGGCCAACGAATTTCGATGTCGGGATAACAAAATATGGCTGCCGGTCATTCGGAGAATCTTTTGGCTTTGCGTACCATGTGGGAAGCCCGGATTACACCGAAAGCTTACCTACGGTCAAGCCAGGCTTGGAGTGTTTTGTATCTATGTTGTGGGTAATCAATCACTGGTTTTGTGATAAAAACTTATTGCAAAGTGGATTAGTATTAGGCAATTGACAACTAGGATGACTCTTTTACTTCCAACGTAAAAAGATGGACCGTGAAAAAGAGACTTGATCAATTTGGTTAAAGAGTTTAAGGGTGGAAGGGAAATCGTTGCACATCCGGACACCACATGTAGATATATGATCCTGAATGAAAACTTGGAAATCAGGGAAAGCCGACATAAAATTTCAACCCGGTATGTTTGAATGCAGATCGAGTTGCGGACTGCGATCTCCTTTTGCGACTATACAGTGACATTATATATGAAAATGAAACCGCACGTCACCTTTCGCCTGTTTTTGGTAAAAATGTTTTTTCCAAGTTTTTGAATATTCTTTTTTTATGCACAACTCCGCGTTTGCATTGACCATGTAACATGGTTGAAATTTTTCGTCGGCTTTCCCTGATTTTCAAGTTTTATCTGATGTTTTTTTACTTTAAATTGTATAAAATCATGATTTCTGTTCCAACGAATAAGACTTTAATTGAAAAACGTAACATTTCTACTTTCTCTTTGGCTATTGTTCATTGTCATAGTTCTACTGTTCTATATACTGTGTTATTTTCTGACTTTTTTTGTTAAAACTCTAAGTTTTAACAAAAAAAGTCAGAAAATAACACAGTAATTAAAACAAATTATAACAGACGAAAATTTGCAATGAGAAATCCAGAATCATGGAGTCTAGAACTAAGGGTCAGAACATATAGGAGAATATCAAATACATACATACACACATAAACTCACGCCTTTTTCCCATGGGGGTAGACAGAAACTACAGAGCGCCATATGCTACGATTGTTACATACTTCTTTTGCTTCGTTTACATTCATACATGTTGCCATACACACACGCCGGTTGCGAGTACAACGCACCTGGCCTTTCTGAAGAACCTCACCAATAAGGTCTATGTATCACCAATAATGTATACCTTATTGGTGGTACATAGACCTTATTGGTTGTCACATATTAGGGTTTAATACTTTAGGTAAAATTTCGTGAAAAAACCAAGACTTATAACTATATGTCCGACATCGCCAACCTATGACCAAGCGTGGTAATTTTACTCGTGCCTTTTCTGTATGAGCGTAACAAGCTGCTAATAAAACTCTGTAAAATTCAATGTTTAACCCTTGGGGTGCCTGGTGGGTCTGACAGACCCATCGCTTCAAGGAATCGACAATATTTTAGAAAATTCATAACTACCGCCGCTGTGTGGCTGAGTAGCTTCGTGGTATAGACTGGCGGCTAGATTGCCGCCTCTCCCGCGGTCCGCAACGCGCACGAGTTTGAGTAACACATGTTTTATCTGCGCTCGGGTCTGAGAAACCCGACCAGGCACGCGGCGTAACTTTTAACTGGTAAGTAATTATTTTTGTTTTCAATTATTTATTTTCCATTTTGTGATCAATTATTTATGTTAATAATATGTTTGCAGTTTAATATGACAAGGCGATTAACTAATACCGAAATAAGCCAAATTTTAGATCAATATTTCAATGAAATTGAGGATGACTTGGTTTTTGATGAAAGTGGAGCCGAATCCGATCACGAGAGTGTTCATCATGATTCAGATGATCCTGAGAAAGAAGTACAATTTCATAACTAACCAAGTAGTGACAGATCAATATATAAAGGAAAAGATAATTATATACATTATGGTTTCATAATCCTCCGAGTGCTCGCGTTCGTACTAGAGTAGAAAACATTTCTACTGGAACACCTGGAAACCTCATGCAAGACATGCACAGCAGGAACTTGTTTGCTTTCATCTGTTTGTGACTGTAATTAAGGAACAAACTAATAGAATAGATCTCAATTAAAAAGAGTTTAATATTGTTAATTTAAAGATAAGTACCTACTATTTTTACATAAGTATGAGAGATTTTTTAATTGCTCAATAAAACTTAATAAAATAATTTGTCTTATTTTTATTTCCTTTTTTCATTTAGAAACAATGTCAATATAAATTAAAACTTGTTATTTTGTTTTGTAACACGTCAAAATAAATAAAAATAACCAATTATGTTTACGGGTCTGTCAGACCCACCAGGCATACCTTGTGATTTTTACCTACCAGGCACCCCAAGGGTTAATCAGGTATCTCACGATCCAAAGCTTACAAACCGCATTGCAACACGTCTCAAGTACCTACCGCCGGAGTTAAGAAACCGACTAATGCCACCGGCGGCGGCGGTGGGCATCCTTCCCGTTTTGTAAAACCCCGTAAAAGTCAACACAGGAAAACGGATTACTCTTATTGTTATTCTTCAGGCTTCCCCGATGAGCTAGCAACTTGTGCTGCTGCTCTACGAATTTGAACTTTAAAGCAAGAGAATTAAGCTAGATATTTTTTACCGCACGTGTTGGAATCCTCCTCGCTATAAAAGACCGCTTTCATAAACAAATATCGATTTCAGCTGATAAGATTGTTTACAGTTATCTTTGAGCTTAGCTATACTTGTAATCACATACCCAAGTACAGACGCCGGCACATAAAGTTACCCCAATGTGTCAAATTTCTTTGATCGTTTTTCAACTTTATGTTAAACAGAATAACGTTCGTATTCAATTAGGAAATTTTTTCCCAATTGTGCTGGCGTCTGTACCTACAGACGCCAGCAAGTTACCCCAATGTGTCAAATTTTCCCAATTGAATATGAACGTTATTCTGTTTGACATAAAGTTGAAAAACGATCAAAGAAATTTGACACATTGGGGTAACTTTATGTGCTGGCGTCTGTACATATGTAGCGACATTCACTGCAAACACTTGAAATAAAAAGTAAAGGTTTACTTTCTACACAGATCTAAACCTTAACGCACATTTTATTAGGGATGTAAAGGTCCCAGCGAGTTTTTAGGGTAGAAATCGGACGGCTCGTGACGACAGTCGGAACGCGTTAGTGAATAAAATATGTCAAGTGCTAGTGGAAATTTCTTTTACTCTTCAACCGACAGACGTTGTACTCCGTTAGTCAAATTGAATTAAATTGGTGGCATTTCTTTTCTATAAGTGGAAGTACTTACATCGGAAGGACTGCAAGACTTATATATTTACTAAGGTATATAAGGCTTGGGCTTCTGAACATCTGTTGTTATGTATATCATTTTTCTGCCCTACTTGGCAACGCTTATCACTTTTTAAATTATGGTTATCTACCCAGCAGGCCTAGTCATATTACAAATTCTATTTCTATTATTGTAATCGATAAGGCGATAATAGAAAGAAAATGGCGTATATGGAATCAGCAGGCCTAACCATATAACAAATTCTATTTCTATTATAGAAAGAAAATGGCGTATATGGAATCAGCTGTTTTTCAACTGTCAAGTGTATTTCATTTTCAGCCTAATTACAAATTCGACTCGTTAACACTTGACAGTTGACAACAGCTGATTCCTTATACGCCATTTTCTTTCTATTGCCGCCTTATCGATTACGATAATGGAAATAGAATTTGTAATATGGCTAGGTCTGCTGCTTTTTGTCAACTGTCAAGTGTTAACGAATAGAATTTGTAACATGGCTGAAGATGAAATACACTTGACAGTTGTCAAACAGCTGATTCCATATGCGCCATTTTCTTTCTATAATAGAAATAGAATAGAAAAAGATAATATGGCTAGGTCTGCAGATTTCAATTAGCAGGGCTACTAGCTATGTTTACTTTGCAAGTAACTGAGAATTGACAAAATGTCGGTATTGCACTATAAGTGGACTTCAAGTTATGGGTACGGTGCGCTTCGTCACAGCTCTGCAAGTGCGCATGACGTCATCCTAGATAAACACTGACAAAAGCCAATACGAAACTAGTTGTTTGACAGGTAATCGTTAAACACTTCCCCCTACTGATTATCAGTATGAACTGCCAACGAAGCTACGCAATAACTGTGCTGATGTTAATTTGAACCTGTCGAAGTCCAGCATCGACTTCCAGTCGTACCTGAACACCAGTGTTTTAAATTAATAATAATAAGCGAGCCCTGACCGCCGGTAGCTTGGACCCTGTTCCCAATACCGGTGGGCTACTATTTTTTATATTTTTAAATGTTTTTTTTTTATTTAAATATTTAAAAATGTATTGAATAAGAAAAGAAAATGAATAAACGAGATAATAATAATAATAAAGAGGCAGGGGCCATAGTCCTTCCATAGTACTAAGTAACCAGTTCACCTTATCCATCCCCAACCCATAGCCCAATACATTTGTTGCTTTAGTCTGCAATAGTCCTGCACTAGTTGTAGGTTTTCCTTGGATGCATTTGCATTATACATACAAGGAAAATCTGCGATTGGTTCCTCACTTCATTAAAAACGACAAAGGGCCTCTACGAGTTGGCTTCGGCCCCTCGTACGCCTTCCAAACGTCCGGAACCCAAGGGTTCCGAGAAATAAAAACTACATAATAATCAGGTAATAAAGAGAATTTAATGATAATATTCTACGACTATTCACACAACGCCATCTAGTCCCAAGCTAAGCTGAGCTTGTGGTATGAGTACTAAACAACTGATAAACATACTTATATATTTCTAAATACATACATATTATACATTAATTACACCCAGACACAGAACAAATGATCGTGCTCATCACACAATTATTTGTCCTGGGTGGGAAAAGAACCCACGACCTCCATATCAAATCTCATACATATTGGACTTTTGTTATGGTTTCTTTGCAGGTTAATAGTATAAAGTTAAAGTTTGGCTTTCTATTGATTTTCTCGTTGGACTTGTTTCGAACCCCGGGGCGTGCAAAGCAAGTATCAATTATTTACAAAATTCACAGCTGTTTTACAAAATTTCACTTAATGATAATATTGCAGCCAATTATGGGTATTATAGGTATACATTAACCAGACAATATGCATCAGAAACAAACAGAATTAAGTGTTAACACCATCTAAGCATAGGAAGAGTGTGTGTTTCTCGGTCACAACTTGGAGTCTGGATTTGTGCCCGATTAATAAATAATAATAATAATAAATAGACATAGATGTTGATTGATGGCAATAGGATCGCTCCCATGCGACTTTACCATAACTTACGAAATTAAGGTGTACCACAAGTACTTACACTTTTACCTAACCTTTCGGGAATTACAATTCAGCCGCGTAAACTGAGCAAAATTTGCGTTTTTACTGTACTTTTTTATTTGACGTTTCTTCGTCTTGTATTGACGCGTTTACCTGAGTTCTATGGATTATTATGGAAGCTTGAACGGGACGAAACGGAATATACAGCGCGGCTATGGTACCGTATTTTACAGTACCGTAGGTTTAACCGACAAAAAAATGTAACCTAACACTGTTTGTCTCTGCATGACCTAAAGTCTCACTGGTAGAGAATGTCTAAGGCATTAAGTCCGGCTTTTGTACAGACGCCAGCACATCAAGATACCCCAATGTGTCAAATTTTCCCAATTGAATATGAGCCTTATTCTGTTTTCCATAAAGTTGAAAAACGATCAAAGAAATTTGACACATTGGGGTAACTTGATGTGCTGGCGTCTGTACATTTGTGTGCTTTAAGCATCAAATAAATAAATGTACGGCAGGCCTTATTCTTCCTGTAGGGACTAAAGTTGAGGTGATCTAGGCTTAAATATATCTACATTCCACGAAATACATAAATAACGTTACCACCGTACTTAGCTCAAATGGAATGTCTACGATAAATCTAGTATTGAGGATGAATTCCAATATTTCAGGTTAATCCTACTAGCCTTGCTTCTACCTACGTTGTAGGGTAATTGAAGCAATTGTTCGTTTCGAATCTCCTAGGATTTATGCAGAGAACCTGAGTTTAAAAGACTAAGATAGATTATTGTATTACTTAATATTACTATCAGGATTTTTGTAGGAAATGGGAAAGGCGGAGTGTCTTTCTGAAGGCAAACTTCTCCACTGATTTGAGCGTGATATTAAAATTTGAATTATATACCTAAACATTTTTAAAACTATTATCCATATATTAAGAAAGTTTGGAACTTTGAATGCTGATTGATGTCAATCTAGACCAATTAGAACATTCGTCAGTGCATGAAGTTTATATCAGACAGCATAACAGCGTTCATACTCATGGAGTATCGAGCATCGAGCATTTATAAGCTGGTTCAGCAATCAATATCATATTGGCTCAATACGATTACGAATATCCTTATTAGTTTCTAATAAACCGGGCCCTTGCAAAAGTCTTAGGATTTGCGCAAACAAGCAATATTGTAATTGTCTTGTGATATAAGGCTTATCTATTTAAATCTATCCTGCGCGGTTTCACCTGGGGGCACCATTTTAAAACCATACCGTATAGTTTTTCATAAAGAGTACCTATTTTATACTGTCTATCTATGAAACAAATAAACCCTTTTGCGTTATGATTGTAGTAAAAATGAATCGACGGCATGGTTGGTGCAGTATTTTCGATTCCGGCACGTATTCAATGTTTGTATAATCTCCAGTTAGCTGTTCCAAGTCTGGCTGTTTGTGATTGTTCGTAAACGAGCCCACAATACAGGAAATTATACTAGGGAGCAAAAAAATAGGGCCTTTTTCTTTTTACATATTATTTTTAACGTAATAAAACGATTAAATCTGAATCATTTATCGGCTAAAATGTTATTTAATAGCCTTTACAATGAGGCTACACTTATTGTAAAGCTTGTTAAATAAACTTTTCAAGCCTTATGAACTTTAAATTGATACGTTCTACATTTCCAAAAATATTGTCCTATAATATAATTATACTATAAAAAGAAGGTGGCTGTTTGCTCCCGAGTGTATTTTTAAAGACTCTCGTGCAAGACCCCGACTGTGATGTATTCGCGGATGAATGGATGATGATTTTGTCAATATGTTTGGAGTATTGTAAGTTCAGCGTGTAAATGTTATGTGATTCCGTGTCTTTAACTATTTTTATTGGCTAACGGCCGTTTACGATAAATAAATAAGAAATGTTTACTCATATTTCACATTTTAGTTGTCCTTTACTCCAACAAAACTCCATCCGAGCTTTCACCTATGTCAATTACCACACCCTTTGAAAGCCAAACAGTCAGACATCGTATTCGTAAGCCTAGTAATGGGATTCCACTGTCATCCATTACGTATGTAGGTAACCCTATAAACGAAAGACTCCATTTGCTTATCACGTAGCATTATGGGAATTCCACGATATACGTAGATGTGATTATATGGATACAGGGGCTAGTGTAATTATTTTAATTTTTAATTTTAACGTGTCGCTTGCTGAGCGCTTAAAACCTATCTACACCTTTTTTCTTATAATGTCATTGGTTTAAATCCGGTAATTCAATAGACTGCGGTATCGAAACGGGTGACCAATTATTAGAATTAGTCTGTGTCTGTACTACCTGATCAAGGGAACAAATAGGAATAGATTTGAATGCGTGGTTCATTTGGTTTTGTATATGAAAGGGTTCTTTATTTTATCAACCGATTTACGAAAAATGAGGAGGTTCTGAATTCGGTTATACTTTTTTCGTGTGTAGGCTTAGAATTCTGTCATTTATGGACCGATTAAGTAAATTTTTCTTTTTTTTTGAGCATATACTTTACGTGTACCATATAAATTTCAACTCAAATAGGACAACACGGAAAGTATGACTCAAACAACGAAACATTTTTCCAAATCGGTCAATATATGACGGAGAAATGAGGCAAAATACATTAAAAAATACAGCCAGATTGAAAATCTCCTCCTTTTTGTAAGTCGGTAAAAAAACGGTTTGTGTTCTTAAGTATAAGATCTAAGGTATATTTTAGTTTTAATTTAAAAGACTTTTTATTAATGCATAGATAGGTAATAAAATTTCATAGTAGGTACCCATAATAAATTGTCACCGAAGAACTTGCGTGTGAAAATTTGAATTCTCAGAAGAATGATAAAGCTTAAGAACTTAGCTATCAGTTTGTCTCTAAGCTGAGTATAAACATGGTAATTTTAGACGTTTCAAAGTCTTCACTTTACCAAAACTCGTAACAAACAACTCCAATTGAGCAAATGATTAAATTGCTGATTTATTTCGTAGTGCCACTGACATTTTTCATAATATACTGTGACGTAACTGCCAATTTACATTAGTATTCTGATCAAAACATCAATTTAAAAATCGAACTACCAGCCAACCATGTGTTTGGTAGCAAAACAAAACTCCTGCCAGAAACATTAAACTTGTCTACTTCGTCAATGCCAAAAAGGTAATCTAGAACTTGTGCCAAAACATGGTCGCTTCTATTCTCCTATTTACTCTATTTTTGTTCTAACAAAGTGTAAAATGCTAAATATATCGTAAAATGTTCCATACACATCGCTTAGTAATCGATTAGTTGCGCCGAAGGACAGAATAGTAAAAACGTTCAGGTCATAAAACTTTAGTTCATTCCCTTAATTAGGGCACAATATAAACAACTTATATTACGTTTCATCGAAATACTGAACAAAACCAATAAAAATAACCCTGAAAAACAATTAACGACCCAATTCAAGCCCAAAAAATCGACCAAACTCATTCAAATGCATGAATTCGTATCTGAATGCTCAATTTGAATATTTTGCCTATTTACATATCACGCCAGGCACTGGAAATTAAAAGAAATTCTGCCAAACATAGCCCGAAATTCGATTATGGAAGGACAATATTGAAGTAACGGTTATTTGGCTGATTTTGTTATACAATATTATAGCGGCTCAATCCAATAACCATAAAAATCAACACTTTTCCATTTTACAAAATGACATGTAAATTATTAAAATGAAGTCACATTGTCGAGGCAAAAATAAAAATTGAGCATCCAGTAAAATCTGAAAATGAAACAAACCCAATATCCGCCAATAGTCGACGTCCACCAATTCGAAATTCAAACTTCGACTCACCGAATTCGCCACACACAACACATGAACACTTACGCACCTCCGTGTGAGATAAAAAAAAATACAATTCAAACTTGGAACGTACGTTGGAAAAATTCGTTAAATTGAAAAATGTATGTAGTAAAACTTTTATAATTTAAACTTGGAAGATGAAATTTTAATGATGATTTTCAAATAAAGAACTTTGAAGATACATACGCGCGCGGTCGCCGTATTGGTCGCAGATTGGACAGCGCCCGACTGGTCGGGTCGCGGTTCTGGACGCGAGTGAGTGTTCAGGCGCCGCGCAAGCCCTTATACCGACGCTCTCAACCCCGAACGTGATGGCGGTGGGCGGCACTATATAGAGCTGTTAATGACATCATATTATGTCCTTAGCATTATGAGACAAAATATTTACGTCTAGAAAATCTACTTGTTGAAAAAAGACTTTTACGAAATATCGAAAAATGACGCAATTAAGTGGGTAATATCCTCGTTTCCATATATAGTGTGTTTTATAAGTTAAGAACTTAAGCTAAAAGTCCAAAGGCTTAAATGACTACGCCAGTGAGTTGACCTAACGTCAGACACAACATTTATTTTATAACTCTTAGTAACCTGAAAATCTGGACTTCAGACGGTAACAAACATCACATAAGTACTTAAGTAGCCGCCACCTACGTAATTAACAACAAGCACTGACAGTAAAAACCCTCTAAATGTACTAGGCCAACGCACTATTACTTGAAACTAATGTGTGAACCCATAAATTTAGTGCTAAATATTAAAATAAATTTGTATCCCGGTATTATCCTCTCTAAGAAGATACCGCAGAGTGCCATCCTTGTCGCACGGTGGCGGGTTGTCAACAAAATGTTATTAGTCGTCATCTGCGGCGAGCGTCTAACTGGAAAAATTCTCGAGTTTCTGAGTAGAAAACTATAGGGTAAGCAGCACCGTGCAAGATTGAACTAAGCGCAAGCAACGTTTAAGCGAATTAATGTTGGTAAACAGGAAAATGTAACAGTATGTTTTGGTACTAATAACGTTTTGATTACGCTTGGGTTATTAAAATGTTCGGCCGGTCGATTCTGTTAAAATCTTACTGTGAAAAGTTAGTTGAAGTCAGTTGACTTCACCTACCAAATTTTCAAAGGGAAATTTTAGCATTAAATTAGTATTCATAGAATAGATAGCTCATTTTGACATCGCCTTCACTTCACTTACGTTCTTACAGAACAACACTACTGATTTTGTTGAAATCTTCTTGGACAATTTAATCACTGGCTTGAACGTTTTTTATTTGGATAGAGTAATTGTTGTTCTATTTTATTATGGTTTTATTTTAAATAGAACAAACCGTTTCATTCGTCTACGTGCCACCTGATAGCTGTATTATGAATTGTTTTCTAATATAGTTTTATCTATCAATAAAACTACTTGCAATTGTCTATCTTTAGTTAATTCACGACCTGCTGGCTACAAGGGTTACGTGCCCAGGACGCCCGAAGAAGAGGAATTGTAATATTGAAAAAGATACAATTTTACTTTTTTTTGCATTGGTGGTATTTGTAATAACTGAAGAAATGGTGTCCTACTTTTTGATCTAGCAGTGAAATCTCCTTATGAATTTTTCTCCATCCCGCTGTTCCGTCTTACACCTGCACCGGGGGTTGCAGTAATGTACGATTCTTCCGCAACCCCCGGCTGAAGATGAGGTATCCAAGATTAGCACTTGGAACTTTCCTTGTAAGATCCGAGAAACTTATAAGTAGTGAATACAACTACGGATCCAGTAAGATAATTCCAGAACTTCTAAGCTATCCTTTAGACTAAGAAACAGATGAGTTTTTATATGATAAAGGATGTTGAGAGAACTATATCAAAACTACAAAAATGTTTCTACTTGGAGGTACAGACGCCAGCACATCAAGACCCCAATGTGTCAAATTTCTTTGATAGTTATTCAACTTTATGCCAAACAGAATAAGGTTCATATTCAATTGGGAAAATTTGACACATTGGGGTAACTTGATGTGCTGGCGTATCTACAATGTTGATTACGTTACGGCCTCGCAAACTATTTTCATTCATAAAGCAATTTTATTTTTGCACTTTTCTGTATTTGTTTTTTTTTTACGTTTATTGGGCCCTATCAAAATAACTACGCCAAGATGTTTTTTTTTAAATATCGTCACATTATGCTGAGATAGGTGCCGTTTTAGACTCATATTTTTTTAAAATTTTTATAATTATGTATCTAAAACTAAAAAAAAATATAAAAGCTTTAATTTGACATACCATAACATTACACCTGTTATCACCAAAGGGTTAGGCAGAGGTTTGCGCAGTTATGTTTAAATCCTATGCAGGTAATAAAGGGGGAGTCCATTGCCATAAATCGGGTACAAATTCAGACTCCGGGCTGCTACCGAGAAATTACAGATAGAAAAACTCAATAATGGTTTGCCTGACTTGGGTTTCAAAGTAGGGGACCTCATAATTTTAGTTTATATTGTTATATTTTCTCTGTTTTTCTTTCTTTCTTACCGTCATTTATTTATAGATCTAACTAAAAATAGAGAAAAAGAGTAAAACTGTAATGAAGTAATACATCATTAAAAGGAGTTTTATTACAAACGCTACGTGGTTTACGCTAAAATGAGTCGAGTTATAACATATGTAGTTTAAGTATCTCATGTATCCTACTATTATTATAAACTCGAAAGTTTGTGAGTATGGATGTTTATTACTCTTTCACGTAAATACTACTCAATAAATTTTAATAAAACTTGGTATGGAGTTAGCTGACACCCTAGATTAACACATAGGCCACTTTCTATCCTTGTATTCCCACGGGAACAGGACCTACTCAGTTGAAACCGCGAAACGTCTGCTAGTATGTAATATGAGGTTCATGTTTAATTTTAAGTGATACGAGTGAAATATATGACTGAAGTGGCTATCGTTGACACAAGGTTTTGCAATTTTGTTTTATTATTGATGATGTGGTCGACGATGAAGCACACTTGCCTTAAAGTAACCTATTCATTGCCTTAAAGACCCCGAGAGATAAAAATTGAACTAAACAGTGAGATGTGTAATGAATTTCATACTGTAAGGTTTATGGAGTCAGCATAAACCTTACAGTGTGTAGTTTTGTTTTATCGTTTACCTAGAATTTGCCCGCGGGTTCACTTATGAACAAGCATCTGCCTCTTACATAACGTCACGCCTGTTATCCCCGAAGGGCTAGGCAGACAACCCACATTTCGGCGGTTATGTTTAAGTTCTATGTAATAGGGGGCGAGCCTATTGCCATCAATCGGGCAAAAATCTAAACTCCGGGCTGCTACTGAGAATTTCCAGATTGAAAAACTCAATAACACACTTTGCTCGACCCGGGAATCGAACCCAGGACCTCATGCTTAGCAGTAGCGCTTGCGACAACTAGACCAACGAGGCATCTCCTTCTTTTCTGGAAAAAAGATAATCTATGTATGTTCATTTTAAGTGTAAAGTGACACTTCATGAAGGGAGGAATGAGTATGCTAAAGTCTTAGATACCACAATTAAATTTTAGTTCTCACCCCTTACATATATTATATCTACTAGAATCTTTGAATTTTTGTGTGTAACGAATAAACCCAAAAAACTACTGGACCAATTTTAAATGTTCTCACACCGTTCGGAAGCTACATTATCCCGGAGACATAGGCTTTTTATCCCTATATTCCCTCGGGAACAGGAATTTCCTACAGGAGTGAACCCGAGTGACGTCCACTAGTTATTATTAATTCTGGAGAAAAGTTGACAAGTTACCAAATAAACAATATTAAATTTCCACTTATTATTCTTCAGTTGTCAGATAACAATTCGCCCTTGTCTTACCAAACACTTAAGGTTTATTAGAAATAAACAAAATGTGTTTCTACAATACAAACTCGTGGGCATTTTGACGGCCTTAGAAAATGTTTGAACTTTACTTCGTATTGTTTGATTGACCTTTTCACTTCTGAAATAATAAACTTTGTGTGTAGGCGTGTCATCGTCAGAAATGCTACTCACCAATAGGGAATTTTTCAATACTACATTTACTTTTATTTACGTAATGTAGATAAAAATAAGTACCTTAAACGAATTATGATGTTGCTACGCCGTAGCTATGTGTATCGTAGCACTCGCTACGCCAGCTACGGCGCGCCGTAGCTGGTCGCTGACTACAAACTGATTTAGTAAGTCAGAATTTATGTGGTGACCTATTATCATCAGTCTGACCATCTTTCTGTCTGTCACGGAACCTTAACCTCAGTGCATGATCATGTCAAATTAAAGCTATCATTAAGTTTTTATTGAAAACGTGATATTTTGTTTTTGGTAGCTTGCAAAAAGAAGGTAAACTAGATAATACCACAATATAAATATTAATACAGTAGGACGACGTCTTTGATCTCTGAAAAAATGTCGACAACTTCTACACGCGTTAGACTTGAATAATACCTCCCGCACTACGAACATTGTTTTGTTCGCAGTGCGGGAGCGGCCTTCCCGCGTCTCGCCCCTCACACCCCGCAAGATTGCCTTGTCTAGACGGTTTCGTCGGACGACTGTATGTTTTTAGACTGTGGTAATACTATGCTTCACTTAAAAATTGACTGGCAGTAAATACCTATGGCATTAAGTTTGCCGCTGTTCATTTGTGTGCTTAAAGTAGAGTAACAAATAAATAATACTTTTGTCACCCATAGACCATTCGTGAACAACACAAATCTTCAGTTTTGTAACGTCCCGTTGTAAACAATATAAAATATAACTGTAATAACTTGTAGCAATAACACTAAACAAATAATTACTGAATGTTCGCAAAGTTAGGATTGCGGGCACGTCCTAGTTTTCAATACAACTTCACTACAAACGCTCAACTTTCAACTCGGTAATGGCTACTGAAACAATATTGTGTATGACTACGTACAAACGATTTGCCAATTTGTTTTATCGTTGAAAGATTAACGTTTCAATAACTACTACAAAAGCTATCAATAATATTTCATATCAATCTTGGTGCATTATCATTAGTTAATGTGATCTATACCTGTATTATTTTAAGGCGGCAAAAGCCCAATGGCTTAGACGTCGCCGCGTCGGCCTGGCAATCGAGAGTTCATGAGTGCGGTTCCCGCCCGGTCCATTTGAAGGTCCAAATGGACCGGATGGGAATAAACTAAATATGCTTGACACCAGCATATTTAGTTTAGTTGAAGGGGTCAACAACACTATTAGTAATGTGCAACCCACATCACTAATTAGCTTTTTTAGAAAAATAAATTTAAATAGGAAAAAAATATATTTGTAAGTTTAGATGTAGGATGTAGGTCTAGTAGCTACATTTCAAACGAATGTTATAATTAATGCAATCTAAGTATGAACGGAACGCTTATAATGATAATAATAATAATAATACTTACTTAATAGCATTCTTTTGAGGCTTTCGTTGCACGGTTGGGTCAAGGACCTGATCCAGAAGGCAGTACTTCTTGATACGGCCTGCATCGTGAGGAGGTTCCTGTCTCTGGAGCCCTAACCACCGGTAGCTTGGACCCTGCTCCCGCCATCGGTGGTTCACTATTTTTTATATTTTTAAATGTTTTTATATTTTTATTGTATGTTCAAATAATAAATGAGAATAATACTTATACTATATTTATATTTTTAAATGTGTTTTTTTTATTCCTGTATTAAAAATTTAAAAATATTTTTATATGTTTACTATGAAAATAAAGATGATAATCATTTATTTAAAAGACAACTTAGCTCCACGGGTTAGTTACAGGAATACTTACCTAATATGTTAGTAAAACCAGACACGAATCAGAACAAAAAAAAAAACTTTTTTTGCAAAAAATAAAACCGACTTCAAAAAAAACACTAAACGGTGTAAAATAACTCTAAATTCGGAAGTCTGTGGCTTTGGTGGGTTTGTCTTACTCATGATGGGCCACCGACTTCCGAATTTAGAGTTATTTTACACCGTTTAGTGTTTTTTTTGAAGTCGGTTTTATTTTTTGCAAAAAAAGTTTTTTATTTTTCCATTTTTAGTTGTTGCCATAAAAATATTTGCCATGAATTTATTTTATATTGTTAATTGTTAACAATACATGTCATGATAATAGGGTTTTCCACTAATCCCTAATAAATTAAAATTAACATACCTAACTGACGAAATCTAGGTATATTGTACCCACCTGCGTACCCCTCAGAGCATACAGGCGTGATGATACGCCATGATGTTGTATAAACAATACACATCTAACCGATTCCAGCAATCACGACAGATTTGCCGTCTATTTTTGAAGAGTTCCGTTGTATATCTCCGAAGATCAGCACCAGATCTTCACCAAATTAAAATGGGACCACCTCAGGAGTATACTCTTTCAAACAAAAAAAGAATTTTGAGAATCGGTTCACAAATGGGGGAGAAATCAGGTAACATACATAAAAAAAAAAAAAAAAAAAAAAAAAAAAAAAAAAAAAAAATACATACACACGAACATAGAACCTCCTCCTTTTTTGAAAGTCGGTTAAAAAATAAAAATTTATCTTGTCTCACAAGTATTCGCATAAAGTGATGCAGAATAGGCGAGTCAAGTATATGTCTTATGTATATTGCGATTACCATTAAACATCAAACATCAAAACATTGCGGAAGTATTAAGGATCCTTTACTAGTATATTCCAAACGTTCCGACTATTAATCTAACGGGATAAAAGATAATCTTTGTTCAAAACGGCAAAGCAAAAGTCAAAGTGTAACTTAATCCAAGGAAATCCTTTTTACCGAGCCGTTTCCAGCTCAATCCTTAAGCCTTACACAAAAGCCACTAGGTTAATAATACCCAGAAAATACCCGCAGGTATTTGGAAAAACCATTTAACTACCCGTCTCCCGGCCGTAGTCGTGAAAAAGCACACTTACACTCTGAAAGTTTCTCGCCTTACAGAGGCGTATCACAAAGATATAAAAAGTTGACTCATGTTAAAAACACGTATGGTATGTGTTAGTAAATAAATTGGAAACGTCTTTGACAATAAAGTTTCTTATTTTTATTATACTAGCCTATCTAAATTTGAACCACTATTGCAGACGAGTTTTTGTTTCTTTCTAAAGTGTATACTATCAACAACAGTTACTGATTTCAAAAGAAAATTGCAGGCCCAGCCATATTACAAATTCTATTCCTATTATCGTAATCGATAAGGCGACAATAGAAAGAAAATGGCGTATATGGAATCAGCTGTTTGTCAACTGTTAATGTTAACGAGTAGAATTTGTAATATGGCTGAAAATGAAATACACTTGACAGTTGACAAACAGCTGATTCCATATACGCCATTTTCTTTCTATAATAGAAATAGAATATAAATTGAATTTGTAATATGACTAGGCCTGCTGGTCAGCAAATTTACCCAGGGTTTTCACGCAGTTAGTATCAGTGACAGGATCGATTTCAGCAAACGAGTCAGCAGCATAGAACTTTATTTTTAATTTTCTTCCTTTCTCAACCCACACAAATAAACTTCTTTGATGTACGTGCACTGCACCATCATATACAAAAACGTTACAGTACACTCGTACTATTTTAGCAGTCTAATTTGAGTACTTTTCTTAACAAAAGTAATATACTGTTGGAGCGTGGAAAACGCGTTTAAGAGTTGTTTAATTTTTATTTTATTATTGTTATTTATTTATTTGCATTCAAATCACAAATATCTTTTTGTATATTGGTTTCAATTTTGAACGCTATCACCTATAGATATTACATACATACATACATAAACTCACGCCTTTTTCCCATGGAGGTAGGCAGAAACTACAGAGCGCCAAATGCTACGATTCTTACATACTTCTTTTGCTTCGTTTACATTCATACATGTTGTCATACACACACGCCAGTTGCGAGTACTACGCACCAAAGATAGATAGATATTAATAAAACCTATTTTTTTTTTAAATAATGTAACGTAACCATCAATTCTATAATCGTTGGAGTTTTTCATTGTGTTCTTGTCAAGCTTTTGTCCAGGTATCCTGACTATACCTGCGTTACTCGCATAATTATACTGCTCTATCGATGGGCGAGAAACTGTCCTCGTGTAAATGAGCCCTCAGGTACAAAAGCATTTCGACATTTTCACTGGAAAGGTTTCAACGCGTCGGCAACATTTAACATTCGTAGAGTATATAGGCATGAGAGGAATTGTATTGAAAATATGTGTATGGATGAAATAGGTGGTAAATGAAATTATATTTTAACATTTGCAACTTTCAAGGTAAAGTGACGTTACAGAATGGCCAATGTTCATTGCACCACACACACACACACTTTAGTCAACACTAATAGTATAAAGAGGAAAGATTTGCATTTTTTGTATTCTTGTACTTTGAACTTAGAAACTACTGGCACAATTTAAAAAAAAACATCGTAGGGAAGCTAAACTTATCTCTGGGTGGCTCAAGCTACTTTTTTTCCTGTATTTCAACGGGAACGGGAACTGCGCAGGTAAAACCGCGTGACGTCTGCTACCACACAAAGATATATCGAGAGAGAGTTGTATAGCGAGAGCACAATGTTTCTTCTTTACGTGATGATTTCTATTCCAATTCCTGCCGCAAGCCGCGTTAAGAAACTTTACTCCGAAAAAGAAAAATCTAAGAGTGTTTTGTCATCGCTTACAAAAATATAGGCAGAGAACCATGGATTATAACTTCAACCATTAGACACCTCAGGCTAATATCAATTTGTCGTTTACGATTTATTGATGGCTTACCCTAAGAGTATAAAGTTCGGAGTTCATACTGATGATAAAGGTCGTTATAAGTTTTCTTCGCTGTTATTTAGTTGGACTTTTACCAAATATAATATAAGAAAAGATATATTCGAAGGAAGATACCGTATATAAAAATAATGTACTTCTGTTTTAAGTTGAAAGCTGGGTTGTTGAAATATGTGTAGTGTATATGTATGTGTGTGTGTGCGTGAGTGTGCGTGTGTGTGCGTGCGTGCGTGTGCGTGTGTGTGTGTGTATGTGTGTGTGTGTGTCATAATGTGTATCAAAACCAGTTTGATAAAACGTACATGAACCCACACCATTCGCCACCCTCCATTTCCTACTCACTTGATTTATTCTTGTTTATTTTTAATCAAAGATACAGACGCCAGCTTATCAAGCAAGCCCAAACTGTCAAATTTTCCCAATTGAACATGAACCTTATTCTATTTGTAATAAAGTTGAAAACTACCAAAGAAATTTAATATCTACCTTTCAATATAATGTTACAAACAATTCAATTTACTGTGTGGCATGTGGCATGCTGGATTAACAAACGAGATCAGCACATGAAATTATTCGGAACTCGTTATTGCACCGAAACAATGCTTTCAATACGAATACGATACGTATTGAGAGAAAGCAAATTAAATGTGCACAGCTTTTTTAATCCCTTTGACGACGAGTCAAAAGCCTGATGCAGCATTAACTATACATAGTATACATTGATTTTAAATGTAACAAATGATTAACAAAGAGAAAGTAAAAAAGACAAGCAACAAAACATCGAAGTACGGTATGACACAAAAGCTGAAAGAAATTAAAGGAGAATAAACTGTTGGTGATAATGGTGCCTATAATTCAATTCATACATACAAACACACAATTATGCATACATATAGACACACACACACACACACACTCACACACACACACACACACACACACACACACACACACACACACACACACACACACACACACACACACACACATTGATCTGCACTTTTTTACTATTTTTCTATTCGCCTTTGCATTCCCATGTAATATGTGCCCTAATGTGCCCCAAGTTAATACAAATTAATAAATCTTAATTTGATTTAATAAGTATTTGTCAGAAGTCTTACAGCCAAACAGACAAAATATTTAAAGTAATAACAAAATGATGGCCAATTACAAGTTTTCACAGACAACAATAAGTAAACAAATCAAAATTAATTAACACTAGGTAGCAGACAGTGTAAAATATTATACTGTGCAAAGACTATGTTACGCTACGTCTTTATCTTAAATTTTTGAAGACTTTATGTAAGCTAAAATCAATATCCGTGGTTCAAGTTGAAGAAGTACTCGAGGAAGACCGGCCAATCTCAATTTTCTTGTTCTACTTCTTCATTGAAGGACTAACACGCTCGCGGGACCTAAGTGTTGGTTCTGTTCTTAGTCCTAGCAAATGGAACAGTAAGTAGTGCCCGCTGTCTTAGGCGTACGGCACTTGTCATATCACCAGCGATAAGCGATAAACGGAGTATAGTTAGAAACTACTTAAGAGTTGGCGGGCAGCGTGAAGCGCGTGTGTTTTGTCTGTGGGCTATAAGCGAGTGCGTGAGTGCGTGAGTGCGATGGGCGATTCCTCGCCTCACTCGCTCGGGACGGCTTGTCTAGTTGGTTGGTCTATCGGTGTGAGACCCGACTACCAATCGAGCATAGCAAATCTATCGAGCATAGAAGCAAATGTAGTTGAGCGAGTACTGTCTTTGATAACCATTGTTGCTCAACGACAAACCAGTGGAGTGAGTCCTCACTGGTAGTGAAAACAGTCGGCAATCAAGTATAAATAAATAAAAAAATATTTGTTTAATTCACTCAGATATTTCATAAAACAAATAAATAAATAAAATATAAATATTCCACAACTTTTTTACACAACGCCATTTAGTCCCAAGTTAAGCTTGAGAGCTTGTGTTATGGGTACTAAACAGCTGATAAACATATTTATTATTACAACTTATATATTTCTAAATACATACATATTATAGATAAATTACACCCAGACACAGAACAAATGATCGTGCTCATCACACAAACATTTGTCCTGGGTGGGAATCGAACCCACGACCTCCGGCATAGCAGTCAGGGTCACTAACTACTAGACCAACAGGCCAGTCAACGCAAAATGCGCGCGGAATGCTTTGCCTGTGTCAGTGAGACAAGCTCAAACATTACCATCGTTTAAAAATATGCTCAAAAATTATTACCTCTCTCCTAACACGTCTTAATATAACAGTTCGTTACTCTTTAAATGAATCTTTTTCCTTATTTATGCTTATTTTATACATCTATTGAGATAGTCATGTATGTTATATATGTATGTAAATAGTACACCACAAAATGCCTACTCATCTTTTCTCCTACACTATCAAGTCCATCCAAAGGTTGTCTGTAAGAGATCGCTTTTAGCGATAAGGCCGCCCATTGTAACACCCTATGTACCCCTTAAAGTTATAATTTGTAAGTTATTATGGTGTACAATGAAGAGTATTCTATTCTATTCTAGTGGGGACGAGGCTTCAGTATTTAAATATGTTCATCTTTTTTGTTTATATGGAATGCACTCGTATTATAAGTTTCTTGAGGGAGAAAGTCGCCTATAGTTGGTCGCTACGTCGCCAGCGGTGAGACAACTGCCTAAGGTACATGCTAAACATAAGTATAATAACTATTCTTATTACCAATTACTTTGCTATCGAACCACTGTAATTCCTTATTCTATTAGTAGACAGAATAAAGTATTAAAGTGAGCGTGGTTACTATCTTTCTGTATTGACGTGTTGTAGTTTGTTGAATGTAGTACCTATAGACACAGTCATAACAATACGCCTGTATTATCCAAAAAATTAGGCAGAGATGTACAGACACCAGCACACCAAGTTACCCCAATGTGTCAAATTTCTTTGATCGTTTTTGAACATTATGTCAAAAAGAATAAGGTTCATATTCAATTGGGAAAATTTGACATATTGGGGTAACTTGATATGCTGGCGTCTGTACCTATGGCATACCCAATTTTACCCAGTTAAGTTTTAAATTTTGATTTTTAACCGGCCTGTTGGTCTAGTGGTCAGTTGTCCGGACTGTTATGCTGGAGGACGTGGGTTTGATTCTTACCCAAAACAAATGTTTTTGTGATGAGCACGTTGATTGGTTCTAGGTCTGGGTGTAAATTATCTTCAGTAATCTCTCTTCTCGTGACCAGACGGCTGGCCTTTGTTTAGGTCAAAGAATCAGCATTGCCATTCAACGGGGCAAAGAGGGCAGTTTTTTGGGCACATTTCCCATCGACAACCGGTCCTTTTTTATTACGTATGTATGTATGTAAGTAATAAATGAATAATAAGGTGTATTATGATTATGTCTATAATATGTATGTATTTAGAAATTAATAAGTATCTTTATCAGCTGTTTAGGGCCCATAACACAAGCTCAGCTTAACTTGGGACTAGATGGCGTTGTGTTATTGTTGGAGTGTAATAACTACATTTCTGTCATCCACAGACCGTACCGTTCAAAGTTAACTGTTGGTCAAAGTTTTGAACTGCAGCACCGACAAGGGATTAAAGTTAAGCAACTTTGTTTAATTTATACAAAGGAAAATTTATTCGTGTAATCAGTTAATTATAAATGTAAGTGGATATCTCGCGGAATAAAAATTTGTTGCAGGAGGAAAAGATTATTGCTGTGGAAATATAGACAAAAACCAACAAAGACAAATAAACAAAATTATGTTAGTTATTCAAAATTACTAAAAAAAATTATATCGCTAACAAAGCGTGCGCAAAATAATTACAAAATTAAAACATCAGCTAACAAATCAAAAACAGCGTGGCAAATGATCAATAAAGTACGGCCAAATTTACCAAGAGAACCCATAGAAAAAATAAAAATACAAAACATAAGTATCACAAATCCTACCGAAATAGCTAGCACATTTAATGATTACTTCGTTGATAAAGTCAAACCAATTTCGGGTGCCGGTAAAAAAGTAACATCCCTAATTAAACATAGACTTAACTCAATGTTTTTAGCTCCAAGTACACCTGCTCATGTATATAAGTTATTTAATAGCCTAATAAATACAAATAGTGTTGGTTATGATGGGATTTCAACTAAGATTGTTAAAGAAGTAAATAGTCATATTTGTCATCACTTAAGCCATATTATTAATCTGTCCATAACAAATGGCACATTTCCAAAAGATCTTAAACTAGCAATTGTTAAACCTTTGTTGAAAAAAGATGACAAGGAATTAGTCGAAAACTACCGACCTATTGCCCTCCTTTCGGTGTTTTCTAAAATCTTTGAAACTTATTACAATATTGAATTGAATAATTACTTAGAAAAGAACAATATCTTATGCAACGAACAAAAGGGCTTTCGAAAACATAAAAATATAAATATGGCTATCTTTGAGTTTTTGAAAAATGTAATGACTGCAGTTGATAAAACTACCCCTGTTTGCTCGATTTTTTGCGACATGACACAAGCCTTCGACTACGTCGATCATAAAATATTGGCAAGTAAATTGGAGGCATATGGATTAAGAGGAAATGTTTTAGAACTGTTTAAATCTTATTTATCCGATCGGAAACAAACTACACAAATAACAAAATTTAACATTGAAACTAAAAAAGAAGAACAATATCAATCCAAGATAAGATATGTCAGATATGGTGTTCCCCAAGGTAGCGTACTAGGACCTACGCTATTCATTACTTACATCAATGATCTCCCTTATGCAACAGTACAACCAATGATATTATTTGCAGACGACAGCACTATTAATATTACATGTAATGATAAAAATCAATTTGAAACCGACATAAATAAATCAATAACATCAATAATAACATGGCTAATCAATAATAATCTTAAAATAAATATTAATAAAACAAATGTAATGAATTACAGTCAAAGACCTCAAAATTCAATTAAATTTAAAGTAATATATGAAAATAATATAATAAAACAAGTAGATACCGCCAAATTTCTTGGCTTAAAAATTGACAATAGAATTAATTGGAAATCCCATACCGAAGATCTCTGTGTGAGAATAAGTAGTTTGTCTTTTGCGTTGTATAAACTGGCATCGACGGTTAGCAGAGACGCACTGTTGACTGCATATTATGGACTTATTGAATCGGTACTTAGATACGGTCTAATCTTTTGGGGAAACTCGTCAAACACCGACATGGTATTTAAAATGCAAAAGCGCTGTATCAGAGCTATGTCTGGAATCAAAACTACTGACAGCTGTCAACCACTGTTTAAAGAATACCTTATACTGACACTTCCGTCACTATACATCCTAGAAACAGCCTTATTTGTCAGAAATAACCCTCACTGGTTTCCTCTTTTGTCAGATAATGTAATTAGAAGTAGACGTAATAAATATAAACATTATTTACAGCCTCACTCTTCGAAAACAGCACTTCTTCATAAAAGTGTGTTTTGTATGGCACCGATCATATACAAATAAAATTCCAGAGAACTTAAAAAATATAAATAATACAAATAATTTCAAAAGAGATTTGAAGAAGCTACTAACTAAAAAATGTTACTACTGCGTTAAAGACTTTTTAAATGATACCTTGTAACTTGATTGTTTTGTATTATAATTTTGTTGTTTCTTTTTTTTTTTTTTTTTCATTCAATGGTTTTATATTTTAAATGTCTGTATTTTTTTTTTCTCTCTCTTTTTTTGTACGCTAAATAGGCAAAACATGTTGAAACCTACCTGTTTTCAAACTTCCATCCACATTTGCATCTATATGTATTGTGTTACACATGTTTAAGCAAATAAATATATCTTTATCTTTATCTTATCTTTATCATGTTTTGTTTGTGAATTTCTTTTTAATCAAATACTCATTACGTGACCATTTTGGTTCATTCTTCAAACAATCATTTAACACTATTGACAGTCAGTCAGTCCAGTTGTCTGTAAGAGATTGAAGTTAGTGATAAGGCCGTCCATTCTAACACCCTATGTAGCTTTTAATGTTATTATTTGTAAGTCTTTATAAATGACTGTCTGATTGTCTTTACAGTGGTCCCTCACTATGGGCCTTATGAGTAAGCTCAAAGTAGCCCAACGAGCTATGGAGATGGCTATGCTCGGAGTCTCTCTGCGAAATCGAATCAGAAATGAGGAGATACGTAGAAGAACCAAGGTTAACGACATAGCCCAGCGGTTTAGGAGGTTGAAGTGGCAGTGGGCAGGGCACATAGCACGGAGAACTGATGACCGATGGGGTCGAAAGGTTCTCGAGTGGAGGCCACGTATCGGCAAGCGCAGCGTAGAACGTGTACCCACAAGGTGGACAGACGACCTCATTAAGGCCGCGGGAACGCGCAGGATGCGAGCCGCTTCCAACCGGTTTTGCTTATTGGAGATCTATAGGGGAGGCCTATGTCCAGCAGTGGACTTCCTATGGCTGAAATGATGAATGATGATGATGATAGTTAATAATAAAGAGTGTTGTTTTTTAATTCATAGGTTTTGTTTTTACTTTAGTAACTTGTCATATACTGTTGTAAAAACAAAGCGATACAATAAAAAATTTAATGATGGATGAAAAGGATGGTCCAGGGATTAAGGCGCCTACCTCTCATGTACGAGGTTGTCGTTCAAATCCGGACAAGAACCGATGTGACTTTTTCAATTCATATGTACTTTCTAGGTTTATCATAGACTTCATTGATGTCGGTGAAGGTGAAAACATCGTGAGGAAACTTGGACTTATAGTTAATATAACTTTGAAATCGACAACCCACCTTGAGTAAGCGTGGTGATCAATGCTCGTGCCTTCTTTGTATGAGATGAGGACTTTACCCTGCTCGGTACAATAAGAGGCTAGTATTGTAACATATTGTATGATCGATTGAAACCAAGATTGTACAAATCACCTTTATCAAGTTAATGCATGCAACCAGTATGTTTCGATTATAATCATTTTTTAAACATAATAGACACTCAGTTGCCCATTTTTAAAGACTGATACTTTAATAAAAAAGTGCATTTTTGAAGAATACCTCCGTCCTACTACTGTTATAAATGTCAGTTTGCCAGAATAACAACTGATTAGATTATAACGGGAATTCCAGACAGAATTAAATTACTTATTGTTCGCGGAAGCACACATTCGCTCGGGGCCTGATAAATTAATAAAACTTAACAGATATAGTATACATATCAAAGTGACATAAAGACCACAAACTATAAAGATACTTTTGCCAGTGTAAATTATCCAAAGTGTAACAAAATGTCAAATAAGTCGGACTAAAATCTGTCAACTGTGAGATATTTTGGTAAAAAACTAGTGTTACATTATTTCAAATAGCACATCAATTAGTGGAGAAAATACGCAAAACTGGGTTGCTCATTTTGTACAATTGTTCCTTCGCACGATACCAGCGCGGCAACGACCTAACTACAAACTTCACTATTTTTTCAAAGAATCTCCTCGTTGACTTTTCATTGTTTTCGCTTTAGAATTTTGAATGTCGACATTACTCAAAATTTCATTTGCTTTCATTGTTATTACATTTTTGCTTCGCTTAACAACAATAATGTTTTAGGTTTTTTTTTTTTTAAACTACTTCACAATAAACGGACAAGTGCGAGTAGGACTTGCACCCTAAAGGGTTCCGTTTCGAAGCTTACGTAAATAGCTGCATTTAAGTGATACAGCCTATCAATTTCTAATAGGCATGTTAACGGTTTATGTAAATCAAAATTATGTTTCGTCCATCAGATCTTACAAATATATAAACGCGAAAGTTTGTGAGGATGGATGGATGGATGTATGTTACTCTTTCACGCAAAAACTACTGAATGGATTTTAATAAAATTTGGTATGGAGTTAGCTGACACCCTTGATTAACACATAAGTTACTTTTTATCCCTGTATTCCCACGGAAATGGGACCTGCGCGGGTGAAACCACGGAACGTCTGCTAGTAGATAATAAAAGTAATAGACAAAAATATGTTCAAGTCCCATGTAATAGCGGGCGAGCCTATTGCCATCAATCGGGCACAAATCCAGATTCTGAGCTGCTATTGAGAATTCCACATACAAAAACTCAACAACATTATGCCCGACCAGGAGATCGAACCCGGGACCTCGTTCATTAAAAAGTCTTGAATGGTATTATGGTTTTCATATTTGTATTTTGTAGCACGGTACCCTAAAAACCAATCAAGTTCTATTTGTTTCGGGGGTGTAGACAGAGCAAATATTTCTGTGCAAGGGGGTCGGGCACGTCTTTTAAATTCCATTATTAGATTCCGAGCAGCGTTCCTTGTGTCACCGGCGCGTCCGATCTATTTACATGTTTTGCAATGTACTAGTGTGGATAGAAGAATTCGTCTGAGGAAATAAAATAATACTACATAGTATCTCGCCTGTAATCTAGTAGTACACCTGGTCTACATTTTGCCAGTTATGTTTAATTCCATGAAATAGGAGGCATAGACTCGCACTGCTTTCAATCGGACACTAATCCAGACTTCGGGATGCTACTGAGAAATTCCAGATGGAAAAACTCACCAACACTTTGCCTGACCCGGCTATCGAACCCGGGACCTCGTGCTCCGCAGTAGCGCTTGCGAACACTAGACCGAAGAGGTAGTCAAGGCAAAGAGCGTTGGAATCCTACTAATATTATAAACGCGAAAGTTTGTGAGTATGAATAGATTGGTGGATGTTTGTTACACTCTCACGTAAAAACTACTGAATGGATTTTAATAAAATTTGTCATAGAGTTAGCTGACACCCTGGATTAACACATGGGCTTTGTATCCCCACGGCAATGGGACCGACGCGGGTGAAACCGCGGGACGTCTGCTAGTAAAATAATATATTATTAAACCTATATTTTAATCTATACATCATTTGTAGATGTCATCTCTACTGTCATTTGTACATTTATGTCAGTTGTTACAGATAGTCATAGTAAGAAAGTGTGAGAGAGATAAAGCGAACGTGTAGCCAAAAGTTGTCTCTTTCTTTCTTTAACCACAGACCTACAGAAAAGAGACAGTTATTGGCCGCACAGACCCTCTGTCTTTTTCTGGGAGTGGTCAATTTTGTGCGGGTATTCGGCGTCTATTGTAATTCGTGGGTTAAGAACTAGAGTAGCGTAAGGGCAAAAATCCAAAAAAAAAAATTTTCCACCATTCGATTTTTTAATCCCCATATTTTTATGTGCCGAAAAACTGGAACGATGTAGTGTATAGATTGCTTAGTACAACAATAACGTATAACAAAAAGAGAGATTTGTTTATTGCCAAAATGAAGTGTTTCTACTTACAATAATCTTGACATTATTCTGTCAAAAAAATTACGAGCACAACGATCGTAACTCGATTTACAGAGCGAACAGGACACCAAATATGCCTTCAATGTAATCGCTCAAATAACGTATCTTGTCAGTTTTTAAGTCAATAATAGCGTTAAAGCTGTATACGTTCTTTTAGCACGTAATAAATCTCCGTTGGTCGAATTCACTTTTGCGTCTAATACTACTGTACGTTAATTTGACCCCAAAAAGATTTGTTTGTTTGTTTGTCTTGTTTCCTATCGACTCTCAATATTTCTGAAATGTTTATGAGAGGCTGCTTCAAAAAACTCTCGGAGACAAATGTTGTCGAATCTGATGCCAGGGGCGTGCTTGGTCCACACAATAAAACTCATGACAGTGCTAGACAGTACGTCAAAGACCACATTAATTCTTTTCCGCACATGGCAGTTCACTATGTTAGAAAAGATACCAAAAAAAAGTACCTTGTCCAAGACCTTAATGTCACGAAGATGTATGAACTAGATGTTGGTAAGTGCAAGGAAGATGAGGTGGAACCTGTTAAAATAAACATGTATCGCGATCTTTAAAGAAAGATTTTAATATAAAAGGAAAGATATGTGCGATGAACGCTTTGCATATGATAATATGAATGATGAAGAGAAAGAAGCCAAAAAAAGGTGGACATAAGCTCATTTACAGAGAAAAGTTCAAGCGAGAAGACATTGAGATGAAGCTAAGAAGCTTCCTTTGGTTGATGAAATTTATTTAAGCTTACAGTGGTCCAATAACTATATCAACTGATAAATACAACGATTTGCAAGAGCTGTGACATTTGCAGGTCGACCACGAATAATTATGTTTGACTAAATTTTGACTAAAGGTTAAATTTAAAAAGATTTTTGTTACTATTTTTAAAGCCATTTTAACGGAAGTTCCGTTGCATTTGGTTGCATTCTATACATTATTGAATTTATGTAACAGCCAAAATGACGTAAGTCAACCAGGTTTTGAAAAATAAATTTTATTAAAATGAAACCGTTTTTTGATAAACCAAAAAGTTACACTATTCTGTAGCCGATAAATAAAGCTTTATTATTAGTAAAAATCAGATATCTAACTACTATAGATTTCGCCTTAAAAGAGCTATAAGATAACGGTAGGTAAATTTGAGTTGTTTTTCGGCTCTCCTGAGAAGTTAACATTTTGCCCTTACGCTACTCCTGTTCTTAACCCACGAATTGTAACATGCCTAATTGTACTTTCGTTACAAAGTGTGCATTATTTTTTTTTAACTTCAAATAATGCTATTGTAAATGGAGTATAGAATAATAACACGTAGAAGCCGCGTTTAGTACAAAACACGGACGATATCGAGTATCCACTTTATTATCTTTGTGTGCGCGAGCCGAATGTACTTAATCGCGAGCTGTGTTCGATGGAACGTGACTTTTAGTACCTACTGACAAGACTCGCCGAGCAACAAGCCATTTCTGGCCCAGTTTTAGTTGCCTCACTTGTTTCATTCGTTCTAGGTTGTTATGCGATATTATTCTAAGCATAAACATATTAAGCTCTATACATCTTTTCCCATGGGGCTAAGTAGAAACTATAATAATGTAGTCTCTAATGTGCTCGTATCTAGGCTTTTTGTGTTAAATAGAATTAAAATGACGATATATATGTATATACATAACCTAACCTAACTCATGTTACCTATTATATAGCGAACCCAACTACCTAACCTAACTACCTTACCGAAATGCATAGATTTTAAAAGATAAAAATTACATAATTTTAAAGTTACTTACTGCGCTCGTGTCTCGATGGTGCTAACAATACTAAAGTAGTTGGAAGTAATTGAAATAGTAGTAATTATACATGGAGTATAGAAAGTAGAAACGCATAAAAAGTAGTAGGAGTGCAAAAAGTAAGGCAACAAAAACTGTATTATAAATCACGTTCTGCCGAACGCAGCTCGCACACACACATTCGGCTCACGCACACAAAGATAATAAAGTGGATACTCGATATCGTCCGTGTTTTGTACTAAACGCGGCCTCTATGTTAAATATTATTCTACGAATTAAGGTATAATTTAAATTTATATTTAAACAGAAAACTTTGTTTAGTGGATGTTTAATTCAAAGCATTCTGTAATCATTTAAAGATTAATCAATGATGTAGAAAGATTTTTTTTATATATAGGTAAATGGCTTTTAACAATGCTTTCAACTACGTAGCAGCAGTTAGTACTAAAAATCCGTAACTTTAAAAAAAGGCAATACGTAATACATTTCGACAGCAGTCAGTTAATAAAATTGTTTCCGAACAGCACTTTTATAGCTTACTCTTGCATACACCACACCCGGGTTTTCAATAAACGTTTACAGAAAAGGTAAACAGATATGCAGCAAGCAATTATTAAATTACCTCTAAAATGTCCAGCATTTTCGTACTCGAAATTGATACTGTCGCTTAATTTTTAATTGGGTAGTAAAAGTAGGGTCGTGTTGACAGGGTAAGATATTATTATACAGGGTTTTTGTGGCCAGCCAATGACCAGGTTGCCTACCTGATGAATCACTACAAACAACAAAAATAAATAAATTTTCCACAACTTTCACACAACGTTCTAGTCCCGAACTAAGTAGAGCTTGTGTTTTGAGCACTAGACAACTGATTATTATTATTATTATGAGCCTGTTGTGTCCCACTGCAAAGGCAAAAGCCTCCCTTCCATTATTCCACTCCTTTCTGTCTTCAGCCACTTTTGGCCAATCCTTCAGAAAGGAGTCCAACTCGTCACGCCATCTCCTTTTGGTACTGCCGCGTCGCCGGCTCCTGCTGTCCGGGATCCAGTCGGTTGATGCCTTCACCCAATTTCAACTGATAAACGTACTAATATATTTCTAAATGCATGTAATACACATTATTGAGAAATTACACAAACATTTGTCTTGGGTGGAAATCGAATCCACGACCTCCGGCATTGCTTTCAGGGCCACTAACCACTAGACCAACAGGCCAGTCAGCGCGTCGACATATCGCTGTAATGCTGATCTTATAAGCAAATAAATAGAAAAGAGTCAAATGTAATAAAAAGCAAATAATATTAGCAAATGTAAGTAAATACACTTACTGGGAGGGAATGCTTTAGAAGTTCATACCTTATTGGTGATGTTCTTCAAAAAACCAAAAGGAAGTAAAGGATTTTTTGTAAATCTATTATTCAAAATCAATAAATTTTAATCATTAACGATGTAGAGGTGCTGTTACAATTTTAGTTCAAGTGTCGCCGGGATTTATGAACTTTATATATGTGATACGTAAAAACTACGTTAGTTTAGAATGTTAGGTTACAGTGGGGGGTTATGCAGATATCGTCTGTTTCCTTGACCCCCGGTGGAGGTGTAAGACGGAACATCGGAGTAATTTTTAGTCAGTAAGAGTCCGTCTCGGATTATCAGTAAGCATTTTCCACCTCACTTAAAAAAAGGTTTAAAGGGTAGGTTAGTAAGAAGGTTAGGTTGGTAACACCACTGCGTCAAGGCTTTAAGTCCATTCTGCAAAGCTGAAATTGCCGGATTTCTACCACTATACGTCATTTAGTAATTTAAATCAGCACGCGAAGCTTAATTACCGGAGTAACGGATTTTGTCTACAAAAGAAACGAGAATCTAGAGACAGATTGTGGAAACCTTTCTTTTGTTTTGAGCACGACAATGACAAGAATGAAGTGAAGAAATGTATTGATTCTTCAGTCGACTTCTATAATCGGCAGAAATGTTTAGCTACCATCTGTCATTTAGCCGATTTTTTCGTCGACATAAACGATTCTACGCATTTTGCAATACCTTAGACACAAGCATGATGACTACGTAATGAGACGCGGAAATAACCCTCTTTACATATCCGATAATAATATTTGTATTTAACAAGGAGTTTTAGCCAAATCCCTCGTCAAAACTCTGATAATGTGTCAGCAGACTTGCCTCTTTGTGAAGGAACTATGCAACCTCCATAGAGCCACTGAAAAATTAACTCGGTGTTCTTAGATTTACAGTTCATTTTTGTCTGTCAAATGGTAGGTAATGTCTTTTGTTTCGTATGTCTTGTGAAGTTTCGTCAGGACCGAATAATAAGTAGGTATGGGAAGACATTGTTTTTGTTTTGGTTGTGTTTTTGACGCGTCACGTGTATGGTGCCAAAGATAAAACTAAAATTAAGTAGGTCTAATATACACGTCTGTAATCCTCTAAGGGATAAGCAAAGGTATACCTGCAGTACACCCATATTTCGCCGGTTACGTTAAAGTGCCAAGCAATAGGGAACGAGGTAGTTCTGTATTAATTTTTGGCAAATCTTTGTTGCGCTCGTTAAAGCTCTTTTCAGACTACGCTAAAATATTTTGATAGGTATACATATAGTATAGCAAATAAGGTTCTTATGCATATTGTATAGCATGGCGTTCACATTACGCTTTAGAGTCGCAAGCATTTATAGTAAGATAGATAGATGGATTTATAGATGGCAAGCTCAGTATGAAAATATATTACATAGGACAGCACGATAGTATGCCAAGTGTGAATGCTTCCATAATAATGTATGGTGCGCGATATTGTTATGCTATGAACTATATGCTATATGCTATTATATTACAGCGCAATCTAAAAGGAGGTTTAGAAGCACGGACACAAAGTTACAATTCGCGTACAAGAAAAAGTACGAGTACCTACACGTTTTGAAAAATAATCCTAAAAAACTACTATTAATAACTTTACTCCATTTACAATAGCATTAGACCAAAGTTCAAAAAGGTTATTATCTGTTTTTACTGCAGATGTCAAACTTAGCTGTAACCATTGCAACAGTTTATTTTAAGAAAGGATGTGGCATTTATTTAAATAAATAAATATTCCACAACTTTTCACACAATGCCATTAAGTTCCAAGTTAGCTTGAGAGCTTGTGTTATGGGTTTAAACATACTTATATATTTCTAAATACATACATATTATAGATAAATTACACCCAGACACAGAACAAATGATCGTGCTCGTCACACAAACATTTGTCCTGGGTGGAAATCGAACCCACGATGTCCGACGTCCAGGTCACTAACTACTAGACCAACAGGCCAGTCAAATCAATTTAGTTATATTATTTCATTTTAGTTAAAAATTGTAGTATCAATGAAAAAAACCTCAAAGAAGCAGGGATGGACACGTCCTTCGTTTCACTTTTATTATTCAAAATTTAAAATAAAGGAATTTGTATAAAAATTATTTTCACTTTACTTTAAAATAAAATGTTCTACATTCCTTCTTCTACGAGTTTCTTATTTCTAATGCTATTATAAATGGAATATAAGTAGGGTTTAATCTTTAACCCGAAACGTGAAGTTGAAATTTATGCCAAACATAATCTTTGAAAAATGTAAGATAAATCCGGAGATAATACTACTGGCGCACTGCTTAACTCAGGAGGTACCTGTAGTAGGTACGCGGTTTGAGAGGGGTGACGGAGTAAGTTGCTATACACGTGATGAATATTAATGAAGGTATCTCTTACGATATTTACAAGTCTGTGTTTAAGTTAAATTGGTTAATAATTAGTTGAATTAACAATAGAAACAACAAAAGGTTACCTATTTTCAACTGATTTTTTTAAATAAAAAAAAATTAAGCTATGATTTGAATCACTTTCAATATTTGATTCCCTATCTCGTAAATTTAATAGGTCTTTACCTATGAAATTGCCGTTTTGTATGAAAACATTTAAACGAATATTTTTCATGTATTTTTTATTTGTATTAATCGAAGTAATCACCCATGCAATCAATGCATCTTTGCCAACGCAGCGGCTGTTTATTGATGCCCTTCTTAAAGAAATCAGCTGGATGGGAGGCAACAAATTCTTCAAAGGCATTTTGTACTGCCTCTCGGGTATTGAATGTTTTTCCCGTCAAGAAGTTATCAAAATTCTGGAAAAAGTAGTAGTCTGTAGGCGCAAGGTCTGGTGAGTAGGGCGGATGACGGAGAGCTTCCAACCCCAGTTCTTGCAACTTGGAGACCGTCTGCTGTGCAGTATGAGGTCGTGCGTTGTCGTGCAGGAGCAGTGGAGACGAGCGATTGACCAATGCTGGTTGGAGATGTGCCAGCTTCTCCATCGTTGTGTTCAGGTCTTCACAGTACACATCTCCAGTAATGCTGCCCGTTTGGTAAGAAGCTGTGATGAGTCACACCGGCGCTAGACCACCAAACAGTGACCATCACTTTTCTAGGGGTAAGTTTTCGTTAAGGGCATTGTTTAGGTGCTGAACCAGGATCCAACCAACTTGCTGAGCGCTTGCGGTTATCATACAGAATCCATTTTTCATCGCAGGTAACAATGCGGTTCAAAATTCCTTCATTTGTGTGTCTTTTGGGCAGTGCAAGGCACGTCTCGACGCGTACTTCGTGCTGGCGATCATTGAGTTCGTGGGGCACCCATTTGTCAAGCTTTTTTACCTTGCCAATTTGACGCAAATGGACCAATATTGTTTTGACGCTAACGTCGAAAGCTGCTGCTAATTCAGCCGTAGATTGTGTATCATCAGCTTCCACAATCGCCTTTAATTCGTCATTGTCGACCAAAGTCTTCGGACAACCGCGAGGTTAATTTTTCAGGTCGAAATTTCCAGAACGGAAGCGAGCAAACCAATAACAGGTGGTGCGCTGGTTTGTAGTGTTAGCTCCGTTAACGTCGTTGATGTTGCGTGCCGCTTGTGCCGCGTTGCTGCCACGACGGTACTCATATTCCATAATTACTCGAGTTTTTAACGTATCCATGATGACGAAAACGATTGAAATGCGATAAAAATGTAACACTAATCAATAAACAAATGACTACTTTTGAAAAAAAAAACCATATTTTTAGAATAAAATTAATTTGAAATTACAATTCTTAGCCAAACAAAAATTATTTTGATTTGAAATGGCCAGTACTGCAGAACGGCAATTTCATAGGTAAAGACCTAATATTATAAATCGATTACTGATCTCGTTTTTGTGGGCTCATTGGAGGACTCATTTTAGAAAGCAAATCTCGTGTAAATTTTGCTTAAAGCAGCCTATTGAAATAACACACACAGCCATGGTGACGCCCAACTGAACGACGCGTAGACATTTGACGTTAAAAAACGGACCCCATCCCGCACCGCGCCGATTCCTCAGGCACTTCCTCCTCTCTCTGGTAGTAACTTTATTCTGCGTTCATAAATTAGGGGATATGTGGCCTAATCATCATCATCAAAAGGCTTTTCCAGACTTTGCCCTGAATCGTGAGACTCGAATAATACTCGTAAATGAATACAATCTTATGTCTGTACTTTCAAAGAGACCATGACCCCTGAGTTTCTTTTGGCATTTTTTCTCAGGGATCAGTCACTTTGAAAATGCCATTTAGTGCCATTTAGTTTAAAAAAAAGACAAGTAAAAGTATCTGGGAAGATCTACTTACAGAAATAATTATATAATTTCATCATTATTTTCATTTCATTTCATTGGCGTTAAGATAAAAAACTAATCCTTAGCTAAGAAGTATCCCTTAACACTTGGCAAAAGGCTATTCTTCAGTATTACTCCACATAAACTGAAATGAACTTATACATAAAAATATTCTCATATTTTTCTTTAACAATATAGTCTTTAAACATACTCTGAATTCTAAGAACTAACTCTTGCTTTTACGGTAAAACAGTTTAAGTCAGTAAATATCAAGATTCTCTATTCCACATTGCACTTCTCTGTATTTATTTAGCTGTCAACTAAAGTGGACATTAGAATGCACACGCGGTGGCGTCATCTTGCGACGACGATACGAACATAATACTGAAAAGATTTTATTTACAGTGTGTTTTTATGTGTAAATGCATTACTGTTTTTAACGACGAGAGAGGTGGACGAATACTGTTACTAGCATCGACATGACTCACAACAGTAAAAAGGCTTGGGTACGATTCGAAAGCTGACCGGTGAGTCCCCTCAACCCGCACCGCCATGCCAAGTCACCGCAAACCAGATAGCACATCAACTACTTGTTAATGGCAGACCAACACGCCGTTCCAGTAGGATCCCAAAATCACAAAAAACTGATGGCGTTGGTGACGATATCAGTAAATCATTCAACGTTACTGATATCGTTACAGCGATAAGTTGCCTTAAGTCTGGTAAAGCCTCTGGAGTCGACGACATCTCAGTCGAGCAATTAAAACAGCTTGGCCCAGTTGCTGTGTCGTGGTTGCTGCAACTTTACAACAATTGCCTGAAATCAGCTTCAATACCCCGTCTCTGGAGAAAATATAAGATCATTGCAATCCCTAAGCCAGGTAAAGCAGCAGACGATCCTAAAAACTTTCGCCCTATCTCTCTACTATGTCACACATATAAACTATTCGAGAGACTGCTGCTGAACCGTCTTACGGGCGTCATTGATCCAAAACTGATTCCCGAGCAAGCTGGTTTCAGACCCGTGAAGTCTTGCAGTAACCAGACTCTTAAAGTGGTACAACACATTGAAGATGGCTTCGAGAGAGGAATGGTCACTGGTGCTGTATTCGTGGACCTATCAGCTGCCTACGATACAGTCAACCTCAAGAGGCTGTTGTGGAAGGTGGAAACCTTGGTCAACGATCAAAATTTCATCCGCATACTCCGAGAACTTCTCCACAACCGCCGATTTCAAGTCCACCTTCTCACGGAAAAAAGTCGTTGGAGAGCACAGAAAAACGGCCTACCTCAAGGTAGTGTCTTGGCACCGCTTTTATTTAACATCTATACCAATGACCAACCATCCAGCCCGCATACCTCCCGCTTCCTCTATGCAGACGACCTTGCCCTTACCTCCCAAGCCACCACCTTTGAAGAGGTTGAGGTGTCTTTGTCAAACGCTCTTGGTGACTTAGCCACTTACTATCACGCTAACTCACTCAAGCCCAATCCGAGCAAAACGCAGTCGTGCATATTCCACCTTCGCAACAGAGAGGCGAGCCGCAAACTAAACATCGTTTGGGGTGGGGTATCCATAGAGCACAGCAACTTTCCAAAATATCTGGGTGTTACTCTGGACAGGTCTCTAACATTCGGCAAGAACTGCAATAACATTAAGCAGAAGGTACACTCTCGCAATAGTCTTTTACGGCGACTAGTCTCGTCAAAGTGGGGTGCTTCACCTGACGTCATGCGGACTACTGGGTTGGCGCTATCTTTCTCTGCGGGTGAATTCGCGTGCCCCGTGTGGGGTCGTTCAGCCCATGCAAAGTTAGTGGATACAGCACTGAATGAAACGTGCCGGATAATCACTGGCTGCCTCAAGCCGACCCCGGTACAGATGCTGTATCCACTGGCAGGCATAGCGCCACCAGTAGTTCGCAGAGCGGTGGCGAGCTCTAGTGAAAGAGCCAAAATGGTCTCCGACGCTAGACACCCTCTACACAATAACATCATAGTACCGCAAAGGCTGAAAAGCCGCAACAGCTTTTTAAAGTGTGTACCCCCGCTCACTGGTGATCGCTCTAAGGAAAGACTTAAGTTGTGGCAAGATAGCGTTTCCTTACCCAACCCATTTGTGCCACTTGCCGAAAATCTTCCGCCTGGACACGAGTTGCCATGGCTGACCTGGAAGTCTCTAAACAGACTCCGGACACAGGTAGGCCGAAGCAAAGAAAACCTGTTCAGGTGGAGATTCATAGATGACTCTGTCCTGGAGTGTAAATGTGGTCTTGCCCCACAAACTATGGGGCACTTGATATCGTGTCCAGCCTGTCCTGTTACTTGCACATCACAGGAACTGATGGAAGCTACTGAAAGTGCCGAACTCGTCGCCAAATTTTGGGCCGACTCAATTTGAATTGTCATCGACACGCTAAGAAGAAGACTGTTTTTAACCTCCAACGTATGAACAATGTCTATGTTTGTGGTATTGTAGCTTCGAAAGGGATGGTCCGGTTTTAATAGGACTTTATTAAAAGGCTGGTTTATGATATAATCAGCTGTTTTCTGATTGTAGGGAATACAGCCGTACAAAGGCATTGTATTTTACTGGTACTAGTCCGATTGACTGAAAAAGGTATCTATATATATTAAAGTTATAAAGAGGTTTGTGAGATGGTACTTGTAGGGGTTATTCTCTGGATCTGCTGAACCGATTTTAAAAGTTCTTTTACCAATAAAAAACTATACTACTACAATATTTTCATTACTAAACACACCCATGTTTAGTAATGAAAATATTGTCCACCCGGAGGGGATGTGAAAGTACGAAATGGACGCGGACTAAGTCGCGAGCGAACTGCTGGTATAAATTGGTGTACTCTGAAATTATGCTGTAACCTTAACCTGATGCTGCAAACTAACCAACTCCTTAAAACTGCAGCATTACCTATGATTCTGTGCTGAGAAATAAATCTGCCTATACTGTTTCTTTTTAAAATGACTAAACATGGCTACGAAGCTGCAAATAGAGGCTAGACAATCATTTCACAAATACAACTAAACGAGATTTACGTTAAGAAATTGTATCAAGACACACAAAGGTTTATAATATGTGAGCAAACCTAAATTTCTCTTCACATTTTTCAAAAAAAAAATAATTCTGTAAACGTAGTCTAATTTAATTCCTCCCAGACGTAAATATATGAGAAAACTTTACGTTTTTTTTTATTAAAATACAAAAAGAAATTTTCGCGAAAATATTCGAGACTAAAACAATATTCGGTACATTATTACTTTGCATGATAAACGGTCACGTGCTTGTGGGAGAACTCATTTGTACAGTACATCACATTTAAGAATTTCGCCTTAACGATATACCCTGGGAAGAATAACGTTGTCCACGTGACTTGACTTCGTAAGGTGTGTGTATTCTTAGGGTGCTTTCAATTTAAGTTTTTGTTGCACGTTCGTAATGGCCCAGTGCTTAATACCTCGCCTATCGTGAACTACGTTGTGAGTTAAAATCTGAGCAAGTAATGTAAGTTTTTCAACTGAGAGGGCCTAGAGATAGTCACATTTTCATTAACTTTAACGAACTGATGACCTACGAAAGTATTATATTGTTACTCATACAAATAAAATTGTTTTCGGTTAACACTCCGTCCTCACGATGCCAGACTAAATCTACGTTAACACTGTGTAAGTACTTACAGAGTGTATTTGCAAATTATGCTATCGGTTAATTCTGGCTTAGTTAATTGCGGTTTTCTGGTAAGAGTCTTGTTTGTTATTTAACCCTACATACCCCCTTGAGCTTGCTGCCCGGAATCTTGCGGTTGCGGACAATTGTCTACTCAAGACACTAGTTTGGTCACTTGTGGTTTTCGGCCTCGCTTGCACCACTATCGCGATAAATGCTTAACATCGTCTCGTTTCAGTACATAGTTAGAAGATGACAGAGGCAAAATGCTGCTTTAAATAATTTTTACAGACCAGCGTCTTCATTTCACCTACATTCTCACGCCGTGACTGTAACTGAATCACATTGCTGGTACTTAAGGAAACCCGCGCTAGCGATGGCTGGACCAATGATGCAGTGGTTTCATCCACTTTGTTATCAATGCGCATCGAACTTGAATAATATTCGAAACTTAAATAATAAATCGAACAAGCGTATCGGGAGTGACCTGCGGTGCGGGGAAGACGCGGGGGGCGGGAACACGGCGACGCGAGCGCCCCGCCACCTGGCGGTTAGAATCACTGCGTTTTTTTTGGCTTAGCAACAACAGGGCTCGCAATTCGCTTCCGCACGCTTGCATGTTTTAAACCACTGCTTGTCTCATTTTTTAGTTAATATACAGTCCTACCGTGTACACACTTATTAGATATTAAAACTGCTAAACTATTTTTCTGTAAAATCTTACGAACGCAAACTATGATTATATTTAAAAGGGAGTTTCTTACTGGTTCTGAACCTAGTTCAGACTCCAGATCTCACAAAGGTTCTATATAACGGCAAATTTTATTCATTGATTGGGCAAAATTGTATGAGAGAATTAAGTTAAAATTAATTATGATTATTCTGGGGCATGGAGAGGTATGTTTGTGTAAAAAACAGTTCTTTTATTTACGTCACATATCTACAGACCGCTCTCAGCACGCGTTGTTTAACCATCAATTCACCCGTGCAGTTTTTAGGGTTCCGTAGTCAACTAGGAACCCTTATAGTTTCGCTATGTCAGTCTGTCCGTCCGTCTGTCCATCCTCGCTTAATCTCTGTGACCGTTAGCACTAGAAAGCTGAAATTTGGTACCAATATGTGTATCAATCACGCCGACAAAGTGGTAAAATAAAAATTGGAAAAAAAATGTTAGGGTAGCCCCTCTATATGTAAAGTGGGAAGTATTTTTTTTTTAATTTCGACCCTGTGTGATTTATCGTTAGAAAGGTATTTAAAAAAGAATAGGGGTTTACTAAAATCATTTTTTGATAATGTCAATAATTTCGGAAATAATCGCTCCAAAAGTACAAAACAATGTGTGTGTCCACTGTCCCCTCTTTTGAACCATAAGTTTAGAAAATATAAAAAAATCTGAAAAGTAGAACTTTATAAGGACTTTCTAGGAAAATTATTTTGAACCTGGATGGAAACAGTTTTTGTACAAAAAAGACAAAAAGTTGTACAAAATAATTTCTGTACTAAGTTTGTAGTATAATCGTATAAGCAAGCATTTTTTTTTATCTTAGTTTACATATTTTATTATCCTGAACGTACCTTTTGTCAAACAAAAAAAGAATTATTAAAATCGGTTCTCAAAAGCAAAAATTACCACCGAAAGCTTCTATGTATTAATTAGTAACCCAGTTCCCCGAGAGATGGCGGTGTAGGTACTTGGGTCGGGTATTATCGAATTGTTCGGTTGGTCTCTCCTTGGCATTAGCGGTATCATAAAACTACATAAAACTTCTAGGTATCAGGAACATGCTAAGGTAATTTATACCAAACCTAAAATTAATTTTTTTAACGCCATCAAATTGTTAAGGTAAAAACCAGTTCATAAATGGTTCGATAGATGGCTTTGCGTAATGACGTAATTTTTTAAAAAGTCGATTTCATATTCGTAATTCAAGTTGCAGGCGCGCGAACATAATGGATACCAACCTTTATACTCATAAGTGGGAACACTTATTGTGACGGACGGGAAACTACGGAACCCTATACTGAGCGGGGCCCGATACGCTCTTGGCCGGTTTTTATTATTATTTTGCCACAAAACCTGATTTTGACATGTTTTGTTTTAAAGAGAGAAAACAGTTAAGTCAGAAGTACCATGAATCTATACAATACACTATAAATAATTAACTAGTTACTAGTCCAGCTCGACGCCTACTTCACTGAAATATTCCTTAACAAGGCGCGTCATACCGGTAACATTATAATGCTCATTAATTCACCGTCTAACCAACTTACCTGTGACGTTTACGTTGCTTCAGACATGTATTTATTGCCTGCCTTCTACCAACATGGTTGCTACTACAATGTTTCAGCTTATATTTATTTGGAAGCTAATATCTGGGGGTCGAGTCTGCTATTGCAATCGTGTCTCAATGACCGGGCAATGATCGATTATTGACGTATAACGTCAAACTTATGACACATTTCCCATACAATAACTGTCAAAGTTGTCAAATATTCGATCAATGACCGGTCATTGAGACACGATTGTAATAGCAGACTCGAGCCCCTGGTTTGTTTGTACCAGGGAAACAAAATTTATGTGATTTCGCATTTAAATTGCAAGCGCAACTGCTGAGAGTGAAGTTCTGGATTCCCGGGTTGAGCAAAGTGTCATCCGAATTTTCCAATACCTATTTTTTTTATCTTTAATTGGTTCGAAAAATAATAACATAGGTAGGTACAGACGCCAGCACATCAAGTTACCCCAATGTGTCTTTTCCCAATTGAATATGAACCTTATTCTGTTTGCCATAAAGTTGAAAAACGATCAAAGAAATTTGACACATTGGGGTAGCTTGACGTGCTGGCGTCTGTACATGCTTAAACTCACGTTTTTTTTTTCAATAAGGCTAAGAAAAAACTCAGGTGGTGACTTTTCTGCAGATTATCACCTAATAAGATCAAAAATAAATTACAAGGAAACTAAATTATTTAACTTTGGTTTGAAGGCGGCAAACGCAAACGCAAAACGCAAACGTTGAACAAAATCATTGATTCGATGTTGTTGTGTGTTTTTTTGATGAAGTCGCATAGCAATACATACATTCAATGCGAATAAATAATTTGATTTGTTATTTTTTCAATATGTCTATCAAAAACATAAATTTACTAGACGGGAAAAAGAAAAAAAGATTCTTTAAGATTTTTTTACTAAGGAATTCTATAGATTAAAAAAGAAAAACAAAGTCTGAGCTCGAGATCAAAGAATGAGGAAAAATTATAACAGGTAAAACCACCTGTTGCCTCGGATACTACGTAACTTCAATGCTGTTTAGCTACATTTTTAAAGTTACTTTAAGGGAATTCCGCACGTTATGTTTACTTTCATGATTTTCTGTGAAATAATCTATCTTATTATTTATGAAAAGTTACGTACAAACGCCAGCACATCAAGCTACCACAAACTGTGATTTTTTTCCAATTGAACATGAACCTTATTTCATCCTACTAATATTATAAACGCGAAAGTTCGTCAGGATGTTTGTTACTCTTTCAAGTAAAAACTACTAAATGGATTTTAATAAAATTTGGTAGGTGGAGTTAGCCGAGACTCTGGATTAACACGTAGGCTATTTTTTATCCCTGTATTCCCACGGGAATGGGACCTACGCGAGTGAAACCACGGGACGTCTGCTAGTTTGTGATAAACTTAAAAAACTACCAATGAAATTTGACACACTATGTTAGCCTGTTATGCTGGTCTCTGCGTATCTAAATTTTGAACATTCTCAATGGATTAGGTACAGAAGCTCATCAAGCTACCCCGATGTACCAAATTTTCAACTTTATTGCAATTAGAATAAGGGTTATGATTAATTCAGAAAATTTTACAGTTTTGGGGTAGCTTGATGTGCTGGCGTTTGTACATCAATAATTTCAACTTTAAAGCTCAGTTTTATCGTCAATGTTTATCAGTGTCGTGTCATCCAGTCACTAGGCTGTGGCGGTCAAATAGGCAGTCGTTCCATGTACAGACGCCAGCACATCAAGTTACCCCAATGTGCCAAATTTCTTCGATCGTTTCTCAACTTTATGTCAAACAGAATCAGGTTCATATTCAATTGGGAAAAATTGACTCATTGGGGTAACTTGATGTGCTGGCGTCTGTACAAAACACTTTTATTGATTAGACTAGTAGCTGATCCCGATATAGTTGGGTAAACGTTCGGTAGAAGAAGATTTATCAGAAACATTTTTACTACAACATTACTTTATGTACGTTATGATGTCACTGCTTAGTAAGCCGAAAATTATTCTGAGGTGATGACACAGTTCAAATAGGTCCTAAGACAATACTTGTCTGATTTCCAATTGAAACTTAAAGGATGCTTTTAGTAATAATGTTTTATTTATTCATTTATTCAAGATCAAGATCCGAAACAAAGATCCAAAACAGTAAACAGGGACTTTGTCTGCAGTCATAGTTTCTTCATGAGAGGCAATTGTATCTACCAGCAATGATGGGTTGATAACGTTAAAAAGATTTTAGAGCGAGTAATAAAAGGTATCAATAAGACAGACCTTACGTTGGAAGGGGACGCTCTAAAAGGACATACACGCTTAACTTATTCATGATGTTTTTCAGAATGGTCAGGTAGCAGATTTATGGACGTAAATGAAGCAATACTCGTACAGGTATTCAATCAGTAGGTACCATGTGGCGTTCTGTAGTTTGTGTTTTCCTCCATGGGAATAAGGCTTAAGTTCATGTATCACTAACACTTTATATTATAAAAAGTCCTTTGACGCGTCGGTCTGTCTGTTTATTCGCGATAAGCTCAAAATAGCAGCTCCAATCACCATTGGATAGAACGGCTCACGAGGAAGATTTTAGTATATAATTTGGCAAGTTTTTTATCTTTGGCATAAATATAATAGTTGTTGGAGGTGTAGGAGAAAAGTAAGCAGTCTGGGAGCTGGGCGCGATAAAACTGCGGGTATGCGTGAATAATGAAAACTTCTCATAGCTGCCAACCCTACTTGTTATTATAACTGAACGTGGAAGTGGCTGTTTGACACTGAGGGTTATTTACGTGTCTCGAACGTGACTCGCGTAACTAGTACGTAGGTACTCGTACAGTTAATCATCTTAGAAATTAAAAGTGACAGGTGCTTGGCTTATTATCAAACACAGAATGTAGGTTAAGCGATCGAACATTGTAAGTGACGGTTTATAATATAAAGATCGAATGAATACAGTGTAGTTTGCTCCTTAAGTGTGCATAAACTTGGTAACGCAAAAAAACAAATTGTTGAAATCAAAATCAAAAGACATTTATTCATATAAGGGCGCCTTCAAATTAGCCGCAAAAAGCCGCGCGGTGGCAACCGCTAGGTTCGAGCATCATAGTGTTATACATTTAGTTTCAATCTCATCGATAAATTGTTTAAGCTGATTTTCGTTCATGTCTGAATAAAAACACGTACGCATCATCACTAGCCGATTAATGAACCGATGCGCGGCCACAGCGCGGGTGTAGCGCTGCAGTCGCGCGTTTTTTATTTATATGGATTAACAAACAAAATTATGGATTAACCGCTAAACCAACTGACGAGCCAGTCAGTGATTTTAAAAAGATTACACTCGTTTGACTGGTTCGATCCCCGGGTCGGGTAAAGTGTTATTGAGTTTTTCCATCTGGGATTTCTCAGAAGCAGCCCGGAGTCTGGGTTTGTGCCCGATTGATGGCAATAGGCTCGCCTCCTATTACATGGGACTTAAACATAACTGGCGAAATGTGGGTGTACTACCAGGGTCACCTCTGCCCTTCGGGGATTACAGGCGTGACGTTATGTTTATGTTTATGTTGTTCGTTTGACTGCTTCCAGTTCGTAGATACCTATGTTTTAAGAAAACATTTATTTTATATGAAGAACGTTAGAATTTGAGAAAAAATCTTACATTGTTCTTCCTAAACTACAATACCACATTAGGAACTACGCGAGTAACGTCTACATTATTACTCACGAATTAAAATTAATGCTTGTTGAACTTAGTATTGACATCACTCTCTACGTAACTCCCATGAAAATATACCAATCAAACGTAACTCAAAATAACTGAAACTTTCATTTTAATTACGAAACTTTCATTTTAATTACGAAACCTTCAAACAATTACGTCGATGGCCCTTCACAAATGAGCACGATTTGTTAAAATTCTTGCCTCAATGAAATGTAATTCCTTCAAGTGTTTTGAAAAGAAATTAGAGGAATTTCCTTTTTATCTCGTTAGAGTTTTCTCGTTGAAAAGGAATGCCCGCAATTCTACGGAAACGTTATATGAAAAATAATTATGTAGATTTTTGAAGGATTTTCTTCTGTCTACAAAATATGTTTTTATAAAGAAGCGAGCTTATGAAAAGTATTGGTAATTAAAGCATGGGCGTAAGATGAGAGTTTTGGAAATTATTGTTTTATTTTTTATAATCTTTAAGTAAAATTGAGAATTATTAAAGATACTAGCAGACGTCCCGCGGTTTCACCCGTGTAGGTCCCGTTCCCGTGGGAATGCAGGGATAAAAAGTAGCCTATGTGTTAATCCAGGGTCTCGGCTAACTCCATACCGAATTTTACTACAATCCATTCAGTAGTTTTTACGTGAAAGAGTAACAAACATCCTCACAAACTTTCGCGTTTATAATATTAGTAGGATGATGGATGGATTGTGTGAAAGATCATATTACGGCTAGTATGGGGGTGGCTATAGAGATATAATGGTGCAAATAGCAATGATGAAGATACCGACAACCTCTATTAAGTAAAGAAATGCTGAAAGATGATAATGATGACTATTCTGTTAGAAATGTCAATATCAATTTCGCACTTTAAATAAATGTTTCATCATATAAAAATGTATGTGTGATAAGTTAAAAGTGTTTAAATGTCTCAAAAAATAGTTACCTACAGTTAGTAGAAGTACATAGACGTAATAAGTTTAGTCAATCGTGACCTTAAGACCTAAACAATCTCAAGCTAGTTGAGAAAATATTAGCGTAGCAATTTACTACGGCGTAGCACCAAGATGCTACGGAACGGCTACGTCGTAGCTATCTCGTGGCTTCCCAAGGCGAGTGATGTCGGCCGCATTGTAAATTAGTTTAGAGTCTGTGTTCAATGAAAATAGCTTCTACACTGCATTTAAGGGAATAAACGTTTTACGGTTTATTCATTGTACTTTATACAAAAATAATTTAGTTAATTAAATAGAATATCAATAAAAGGGCACTGTTGGATATTGAACCGTTGATTTAGTGCCCACAATGTGAAATTCAACACTGCATTAATATTTAGGCAGGTCTGGCTGACTAGTTGTATACAGTGTCCCACGTAAGCGACTACTGTAATAAATATTGAATAGGTTTATACATATTATTGATGTTATTATTGTTTATTCAGCATGTATGAATAAACAAAAGAATAAAATAAAATTTAAAAAAAGTAATCTATAAGCATAATTAGTTACTTAAGAGATTAGTTATTTAAGATTAAAAATTTGTACACCAGTAATGGTAGAATATAAGAAACTTAATATAACGTTAACATCTATTGTACAGACGCCAGCACATCAAGTTACCCTAATGTGTCAAATTTTCGCAATTGAATATGAACCTTATTATGTCTGACATAAAGTTGAAAAACGATCAAAGATATTTGACACATTGGGGTAACTTGACGTGCTGGCGTCTGTACTATATTCTGACAAATAAATCTTTCTTTCTTTTTATGTATTTTCTGGTGTATATTTTTCTAATATCGCTTGTAAGGTACCTGAAATAAATGAATTTAACTTTTTTTCATTATTTTACATATCAGTGAAAAAAAAATTAGCCCTTTAATTACATGGCAAAATCTCACACACACTCAGTTTATTATTAGTCACATCCAATATTAATTTATTCAAATTAGTATCATAATTATAAACTTATAAATTAAATGTCAAATCCAGACCGCATTGGAGCGCAAATTTGGTTTTAATTTGATCTCTATGTGCTTCCTGAATTACTATTAATTAAACCAGTCTTATTGTGCGGTTATAAAGTACCAAAAAGCGCTGATAAGTAGCGCAAAGTTTGGTATAAAGTATGATCTAACAAAACCAGATAAGGAACGAACATTGATCGTCACACCAGCTTAGTGAACACTGGAGATTCAGGCTATTAAGTCCAGATTTAAGAATATTAAGTTTACTGATAGCTTTGGTCATAATTTTAAAAGCGTTCTTAGTAGAATCTGTGGGTCTTTTTTCAGTATATCATGTTACAGGCTTATTAAGCCCAGAAACGTCGTGATTGCCCAAAGATTAAGGTGCTTTCCTCTCATGCACGAGGTTGTAGTTCGAATCCGAGCAACCAACTTGACTATTCAAATCATATAATATGTACTTCCTTAGTTTATTTTAGACATCATTTACATCTGTGAAGAAAAACATCATGAGGAAAGCTAAACTTATGGTTAATATAAGTTTGGAATTGCCAATCTGCTTTGAGCAAGCCTTCTCTGCTTTTTCTTTTCTTGCTTGTGCCTTCTCTGTATGAGAAGAGGCCTTTGCCCTAACAAATGAACATAACGTAAAAAATTGTAAATGATGACATTTATTTTTTTAAATTTTAGAGGACACGTTCTGGATCGCTTAATGAAATCATGGTATAGGTTTCAGGTTGTGTATACAAACTTTTTTTTGTCATACTCAAGACTTATGGGATGATCAAAAAAAAGTTTGTAAACCATGATTTCAGTAAGCGATCCAGAGCGTGTCCTCAATCAATGGACCATCATTATCAAAGAATCAACTGGCATATGAATTTAAAATGTTATTTTTTGCCTTAAACTTTCACACTAATATGTAAAATACCCTTACGTAAAATATGACAACGTCGGATTTTATTAGCTTAAAAATAATATGAATAATTGGTTTGGATGAAAATGAATACTTGTATTTATCAATGAAACTCATTTTCCCTAAATTAATTATGATTGATGGTACTTTCGAAAGCGTGCATTTTGAACCGCATATTCAAGGAGTTTTTGTACCATATTTACTTAATATGGAATATTAACTCTGAGTAATGAGATACAAAAAAAAACAGTTTGCAAATTAAAGCCAGAAGTTTATACAATATCGAGAAGGCAACAATGGCAAACGACCTGAAAACAAAACTATACATAAAAGAAGCAGTAATTGAATACATTTCATTTGCTTTTATTTCGAAAACAATTAATCTTGAAACGAACATTATTGTGAATAGAAAGTGCGTCAGCAGAACGAAGCCATATCGTGGACACGACCTATGTAACAACGTAAAAAATATTTTTCCAAAACGATATTCCCTTAACAAAAGTTCTGAGATATTTCGGTAACAAGTAAAGCCGCCAGCACATCAAGCTATCCGAAATTAACAAATTTTCCCAATTGAATATGAACCTTATTCTTTTCGTAATAAAGTTGAAAAACCATTAAAGAAATTTGACACATTGGGGTTGCTTGATGTGCTGGCTTCTGTACATAACGCTTTTAACCTTTAAACGCGTAGTTAAATCGAATCGAAGCCTTTAGAAAGTCAATTACTGACGTCAAGCGGCTCCTTAATATTTAAGTGATTTAAAACAAAAGTAACGTCGATTTCAATTTAAGCATTTTGAATAAATGATCAGGTTTGTTGTTTTGTTGTTGGGATGCGTACAAAGTGTGATTATTTAAGTCCTAAATATTATCAGCCACACCTGGTAGAATGTGATTAGATTTAAATTTAATTTAAGACCATGTTAGTACGATATTCGGACAAATAAATGAAATTATTATTTGCGGAACTTCTGGTAACTTTTGGATGGTGGACAAGCGGTCGAAGCTAACTCGCAGAAGGTCATTGTCGTCTTTAATGAACTTAGACACCAACCGCAGATTTCTCTGAATGTATTATGCAAGTGCACCCATGGAAAACCTACAACTGTGTGCGAATTATTCCCAATAGTCCCCTCTAGCTTTGTCCTCCGGGGTGACAGCTGGGAATTGTCTTCCTAGTTGTCACCGAGGTGACAATTTGTGCCGACTGTTCCCTTTGAAAACTGGCTAGAGGGGACAAATGGGAACTCTGTTTCACAGTTGTCATAATTACCATAGATTACAGCTTTTTTATTGATTTTATACAAACTTGAAATGCATTCGGAACTCAGTATCGCACCACTAACTGTTTGGAGGGATGGCCAAAAAGCTGAAATTTATAGTAATTATATTTTTTTTTGTGTTTACAAGTCCGTGAAACTGACTTCCCATTTCCCATTTCCCCGGAGGACAAAGCTAGAGGAGACTTTTGGGAATAATTCGTATTTTTCATTTGGAATTTGTTAGTGGCAGCCTGGAGTCTGGATTTGTACCCGGTTGGAGAGAGTAGGCATGCCTCTTATTTAATGCTATTTTAACATAAGTTTAAATGTCATTAAAAAAAAAAACATCTCAAACACATTCTGGATAAATGTGTAGGTACTATATGTGCACCTCTGCATAACCCTTCGGGGTTCAAAAGCGTGATGTGACGGACAATCATGGATCAATTTACGTCTACATCATGTCTGGACTTGAAAGAATAGAAAAGAATAAAAAGCTTTTTATAAAAGAGACTCAGGAATCAGTCAATTTAGAAATACCAGCGCCATTTTGTTTTAAAATATATGGATAATAATATGTGTATCTGGAAAGATCTGCTAACAAAAATATAATTTCAATTCATCTGATTCCTACCTCTACTGAAATCTGTTTTGATATCAAGATGCATGCATAGCTCACTTCCCAGAATATCTAAGGCTCAAGAAATAATTTCCACTCAACCATATTATTATATTACGTCAATGCTGTTAATAAATATCCAGCAAGCATCGATCGATGCTATTTCCGTCGTACTCCAGGCCAAGCTAGCTAGTTGGAACTATAAATAGTTAAAAACCAAGCTTCTTTGAAACACGCTTTAATTAGATGCTAATAAAATTGCTGGAACATTCTTTATTTATAACTTTGATGTGGAACTTGCATAGACCTGTTATAAAACCTTTGATGGTAGAGGAAGGCTTATAAAAGCAGTATTATAAAGAAGTTGTGGTCTTAATTAGCTTTTAGCTAAGAACCTAATTAGTGGGAAAATAAACGTGGTGTAATTATGATACTCCTATTTACTAATTCAAGGTTGTAGTGCAAAGTTATTTAAGTTATGAAATTTTCTGTGTTTATCGAACAAAATTTCAAAATAAAAACTTTTTACAAAAATAAAATACAACCGACTCTAGTTAGTAGCTAGCATAATAACTCTAGTTTTGGAAGTCGTATGATTTTGTTAGTTTTGTTTTATTAATTCTTGGCCACCGACTTCCGAAAAAAAAACTAACAGGTGTAAACACTCTTGTTTTTGTAAAGTCGGTTGTATTTTATTTGTAAACGGTATAAGTTAATTATCTATTTTGAAATTTTTAGTTTTTTTTATGTAAATGATTTAGTTTTTCCAATGTTTTTATACTACAACCAAACCACTAAATTGATTTCAATAAAATTCAAAAGCAACTATACAAAAAGTATACCTTCTCAAACAAAAAGATTTTTTCAAATCGGTTTATAAACGACGTAGTTATGAAAAGAAAATAATATTTACAGCTGAATTCAAAACCTCCTCCTTTTTCGTAAGTTCGATGAATAATCAGGCAATGTACCTACCTTAATTATAATAAAAAGTATTAATACATAAAATAGCTGTTCTTTCATTCTTATTCTATCCAGTAATTACCAACTTTTACAAAATAACATTCTTTGGGCTATACGAACAAAATCCATCCTTTGGGAATTTGTAATTTTTTTCTTCTATTTAGTCGGTCTCATCAGATCCTATCATAATGCTTGCCCTCAGTATCGCAGATAATTTTCACCTTTGTAAGGCAAGCTCATGAATAATTCATGTTTCGATTTCAAACCCTGAATTTGAGCATTCGTTAGAGATCTTACGCAGAAAGGTCTAGAAAATGTCAGTGAGGTTTATATAAACTTAATGGTAGGTAAAAAAATGAGCTTGTGGCTATTTAACAATAGCCGCACATGTCGGTCAAAGGTCGGAACGACGATGGGCAACCATTTAATATCCGTCCAGTCAGGACTTCTCCTTGCCTCGAAAAAGAAGTTGAGCAGTCGGTTGGTGTTATTTGTAGAACTTTGACAATCCTTACGAGTAGTCAGATTCCCAATGGTCTGGCAACCTTCTCACCCAGATATTGCCCAGTCATTGAGTTATGTAGGTTAGATAGGCTGACGCTAAAACACTGCTATGTAGCTGAACGTGATTGGGAAAAGGCTAGGTTAATAAGTAGTAGGTCAACTGCGAAGTGTCCATTACAACTCGATTCCAATCGGCTTTCCTTTGGAGAATTTGAAGAGCAACTACCGCTATTGAAAAAATTGCAGCCATACTCAAGCCGCCGCGCGTCTGGATAAGTACCTACTTACCTACTCGTGTTTACACCACAGGTATAAAGGGTGGTAGTACTTCAAGAGTGACAGCAAATAGTGATACAAATAGTAAGTATTTATGTGTCGGTTTCTTAAGAAAATACTTCTTTTTTTCGTGTGATTTATCACTAATCTGGTGTCAGAGTTTATTCCGCCCCTAATAAGCAGATTAGATATCACTACCTATGTTTTCCTTCACCGTGACAAATTAAGCCTTGGGTTTAAGTACGAGACCTAATTACTTGCCTAGGCTGTCACTGTTTAAGAAATATGACTCCTCGCCACTGATAGGTACTAATCATTTCCTGGGTTCCCAAATTTCAAATGAAATGCTGTCATCCTTTGAGTCTCGCGCACAATTTACAAACACGCAATAGGGTTGCTGAATTATGTATCCGGATGTTGGGATGTTCGAGGACCGACGCTTCCGGATGTCGCTTGCACGACAATTTGCGGTAATGACGGGTTTAGTGTTTGAAATCGTCGACGTTGGTTGAGGTCGAGAATTGCTAATTACAATGCTATCGGATTAAAGTCATTGTTGTGCTAACAGGACTTTTTCCGTCCCACATTGGTTGGGTTGTACAAAAGCTTCATTTGAACTAAAACTTTTAGTGTTATAAAATCGAGACGACACAGATAATTTTAGAAAAACAAAGATTAGAATCAAATGTATTGTTTGGAATATAATTATGTAGTTTAGAAAGAAGTCTTCATCTTTTATTTTTACACTAATCGTGTGTATTTAATTTAAGATTTGATGTACAGACGCAAGCACATCAAGTTACCCCAATGTGTCAAAATTCTTTGATCGTTTTTCAACTTTATGTCAAACTAAATAAAGTTCATATTCAATTGGGAAAATTTGACATATTGGGGTAACTTGACGTGCTGGCGTCTGTACAATAAAGTTAAAATTTAAAAAATATAGGGTCCAAACGCTTGAAGTAAAAAAGATATAAAATACCATCCTAGCTTATTTCTTCTAAATCAGACAGAAAGCAGGGAGATCTTAGATCATGGTAGATCTCAATCGTGTCAATAAAGTATGTCCATCAAAATTTGGACTCTTTAAAACAACTCAAAATACTTGACTAAATAATTCATTACGTCACGCGTGTAATCTCTGAAGAGTTAGGCAGAGTTGTACCTATAGTAGGTACAGACGCCAGCACATCAAGTTACCACAATGTGTCAAATTTTCCCAATTGAATATGAACCTTATTCTGTTTGACATAATGTTGAAAAACGATCAAAGAAGTTTGACACATTGGGGTAACTTGACGTGCTGGCGTCAGACATTCACACTTTAACAGTTACTTTCATAATTTAAGTCTCATTTAATCGGGGGCGTTTCTAGGGACTGTCTTGTGTAGTTGTTTGGCGTTAAAAAACGTGCTAATTCTAAGTCTAATTTAAATAAATGAGTTTTGATTTTAAATTTAGACTTCAGTTTCTTTTGAGTACCTACTTCCAACTCGAATTTTACAATCAAAGACAAAGTCAAATAAGGCACGTTTGAACGTCAGAGTTAAGTTAACATAAATATAAAAATGATTTTAGTTGCCCCTTCCAAAAAGTAGTTTCGTAGAGAAATAAAATGCACAAAAAAAACTCCAAACTTACTATTTTAAAAACAATTATAATATTAATATTGCCCGAGTCAGGTATGGAGCCCAGGACTCCATGCTCAGCAGTAAAACTCGCGATCATCGGACAAACGAGTTTCGAACCGTTTTTATACTCTTAAACATAATGAAAAGTAATCTACTAAGTATACTGTCAACAGTTCACTGCAGTCCACTGCTTGAAATATACGTCCCCATTAGAAAGTGTAAAGACTAAGTGATTTAAACTTACAGTAAGGACTCTTAGACTAGAACTAATGTCTAGTGTTAGTGCCAAGACGACTAGTAGCCCTGAGTTTTGTACATTTAAACTTCCATCAATTTGTCGTGTTTAGTGCTGTTTTTATTTGTTATGTTCTGTAGGCTTGCTGAATAAAACACCGTTGAGGTTGACTTCGTTTATTACTCAATGACACACAATAAATTATTAAAAATAGACAGTACAGTGGTAGCAGCTTCACAGACGGGGACAGACAACGAAGTGACGCTGACATTCTTGATATGAACCTGATACATAGATAATATCTAGTGATGTGCGCACTATTAACATACTAAATAGTGGTGTCACAACATCCCCCTTGTTGAGTTCAAAAAACCTCTGACAAACAATTTAAAAGATATAGTAGGATAGTTTATATTAAAACTAGACAAGATTATTAATAATACTTATTGATTTATTTAAGGACAACCAACAAAGCATACACCAAAATACATGATAAGGTTTACATAAAATTTTTAAAATATAATATTATATAAAAAAAGTAGTAGTAGAGTAAAATTGAGCTGTTTAAACGCTGCCATGTTCGCGCGCCATTTCGATGACGTCATTTACTATTATCCTATTACTATTGCTTTGGGTGTTTTCGTTCTTCTAACCATTTCACCATAAAAAAGCTCAAAAACCAGTTTACAGGTATTGCTTGCCCACCCGAATGCAAAAAGATTATCAGATTGTGCTTTTACAAAACCACTTTCAGTCATTTTCTTAAATGTTTTATAACTTCACTATGAAGCTAAAATTACAGTTGAACATTAAACTAATTTAGTAATAAACACACGGCAATAATTATGTTTTCCAATAAAAGGTCCATTGCAATACAGTTTTGTAGGCGTAACTTGTCTTGTTGTCGTAGTATTTGACGTCACGTTTCGTTATAACCAATGGTGACGCGTTTAACATACTTGAATTTCCCGAATTAAATTGTAAAATTTAATTTATTATTTTAAATAATTATGACGCTATTAGAAAGTAAAATAATGATTTAGTTCATAGTTTTTGCCATTAAAGATTGGGAAAAAAATATTCGAACCAAATTATAATTACATGCATATTCCCTATTATCCATACTATTCATACTAATACTAATAAATGAGAAAGTAACTTTGTGTGTTTGTCGGTTAGTCTGTTCGGCTTTTCACGACTAAATAGCTTAACGGATCGTCATGAATTTGGCATGAAGAGAGATTATATTCTGGAGACAAACATAGGCTAATTTTTGTCTCAAAAAAAGAATGTGAAGAAAATTCCGTTTTCTTAATCATTTTTCAAATGCAGCGCCTTATTTGATTGCACGACAAGCGGTGACAAATGTATGTCCAATTCATTATTAGTTGTCAATTTGATTGTTAATAAGTCATAAGCTAACGGTGAAGGAAAACATCGTGAGGAAACCAGCATGTCCTGGAACCAAAAAATCGAAGACATCTGACATCTACCAATTCGGACTGGGCCCGCGTGGTAGATTATGGCCCATACGCAAAGTACGCGCTTTTACGTAGAGTTGTGGATACCAGCCCGGTCGGTATCTTTATCTTTTAAGTCTTAAGCTAAAGCTAAGAAGGTAACACAACTTACATTGATTCTGAGGTGGAACGAATTTTGCCGGAGCAGCAAATTTGATATAATTCACTAACGTTTAATTCTACCTTTTGGGGCTAAATCTACCCGCAAAGCTGCAAACACAGTCGGGGTTAACTATGTAAACAGGCTGTGTACGCTAATTTTGACTGATAAGACTTGTTTGTAGAACATTTACCTTGTTTAATACTGATTCAAGACTCTAAGCTATATTATAGAGGCCTTCTATTGCCAGTGAGCAACTGGCGTCTAGTTGCACACAGAACTTTAATTACAAATGATAATTAAAAAAAAATTTGGTATTGCACTTTAAGTGGACTTGCAAGTTACGGTGACGTTTGTTCCCAACGAGTCACACTGTAACCTGTAACTCGTTTGGAATTTTTTTCCAACCCGTCACACTGTTACTCGTTGGGAAAACTTTTTATAAGTTCTCCTTTCCAACGAGTAACAGTGTGACGTGTTACAGTGTGACTGGTTGGGATTTTTTTTCAATTGTTCTCCCAACCAGTCACACTGTTACTGTACTGTACGGTGACTATCAGGCGGAGTACGCTTCGTCACATCTCTGCGAGTGCGCATGACTCCATCCTAGATACACACTGATGATAGCAAATACGAAACTAGCTGTTTGACGAGTAATCATTGGACACTTTGCCCAAAGAACTAATGGGCCATTTGACAACATTTTAGTTTTTAGTCCCTCATCAAGATTACAAGAAAATATTCGACACATATTTTTTTTCTTTTTCAAATTGATCGAAAACTGCTTAGATTAATGGCATTAAAGTTTAGGAGAGGGGGCTTGTAACGTCATTATCTGATAAAAACTGTACTGGCTAGTCACGTCATGCGACATTTTGACTCGATGTATCGCCGTTATTTAATGTTTACGTGAAAAAAGAAAAAAAATATGTGTCGAATATTTATTTTCTTGTAATCTGAATGAGGAATTATAAACTTAAATTTGTCAAATAGAACTGTCAACAGAGATTCGCCCTGCTGGATAATATTCGTTCATGACAGCGGCTATCAATATTGTCAGGTAAGCGATCTATCTAAAAAATAGGTCGGAACTTACTCTGCAGCTGACATGCAGACATAAAAAAATGCCTCGGATGTGTTAGGTTTTATTTTGCCAATTCATACAGAAAAATGAAATGTTTTGTCGACCTATGCTGAAAAGGGAATCGGGCGCCAATGTTTCTGATAGGTTAGGTTTCCTTGCAACCCCTTCAAATAGACAACATTAACTGTTTTGATTCAGTTTTTGTCTTAATTGTGATTGCAATTGTCTCAATGTTGCTTAATGCAATTGATGTTGTACCATTTCAAGTAGCTAAAAATAAATAAATAAATAAAATTTACTTCCCCCAAGATATTCCTGAAAAATGACTCGCCTGTGAATTACAATAACATAACTTGGGAAATATTAGTGTGCCTGAAAACTATAAACTGAAATTTTTTATTCAGATTTCATTCCTACTTAAATTCCTAGTAGGTATTCAAACAGTGTCAATGCGTGGCAACACTTAAAACCAAAAATAAAATGAGCGATGTCTGGTTTAAAGAACAATGCCAGATGCCCATAGTAACTTTGGCTCAATATTAATTTGTCATGGACAGTTAACATTCTTACGTTTTTTTGTGTTGTTTAATGTCCAAAGCATTTATGTGATTTTTACTTTTACATAGAACTTCTAAAAACGAAGTTATTCAGACATTTAAAATTGGAAGTTAGGTATTTTTACAGAGAGTAAGATAAACAACAAATACATTACCTACCTTACAAAATACAACGTAGTTGATTGGAAATTGTCACAAAATGTATGCTACAGATATAAAGCAATAAGTCTATATCGCAAACCAGAGGAATTCGAGAAGGAAACAAATGTACACCAAAAACAACACCGATAGGTGATAACAATACCTACAAGATAAAATAAATCTATACATATAATAAAACAGTAACGACAGAAAAATTGTACATTGAGAATTTTCAAGAAAAAATAAGTGGGTTTTGTTAGAAAAACGTAACTGGTGACAAAAAGTGACTTTTTAGAATTTTTGTCTGTTTGTCTGTTTGTCTGTTTGTCTGTTTGTCTGTTTGTCTGTATGTATGTCCGTAGTGAACTCAAAAAGTACTGCATGGATTTACTTCAAATTTTGCATGAATATTACTAAGAGGTCGGGTCAACACATAGGCTATATATTATCACGCTATCACCTACGGGGGAGGAGCAGTGAATCTTTGTTCTTCTTACTCATTCTGTGGAAGCGTGTAATCAAAAGACGCATATTTAAATGTTGGTTTTGTGTAAGCTATGCTATTATCTAGCTTTACACTATAAAAACTTCGCCATTTAAGTAACTTTGGCAGAGAAACATAGTTTAATGAATGTTAGTAGTATAAAGACAATTTGGAATCAGCGCCATCTATGAGAATGTATAAAAATCAAATCAAGTAACACATGAACACTTTTTGAAAATTAATTTAAATTTTGATCGTGTTGGTGAAGTTAGTAGTTAGTTATTCTTTAAATTCATAGATGGCATTGTGCATTTTTTTCATCTACATATAATAAAACAGTAACGAAAGAAAAACTGTACATTGAGAATTTTCAAGAAAAAATAAGTGGGTTTTGTTAGAAAAACGTAACTGGTGACAAAAAGTGACTTTTTGGAATTTTTGTCTGTTTGTCTGTTTGCTATCACCTACGGGGGAGGAGCAGTGAATCTTTATTCTTCTAACTCATTCTGTGGAAGCGTGTAATCAAAGGACGCATATTTAAATGTTGGTTTTAAGTAAGCTATGCTATTATCTAGCTTTACACTATAAAAACTACGCCATTTAAGTAACTTTGGCAGAGAAACAAAGTTTATTGAATGTTAGTAGCTTACAGACAATTTGGAATCAGCGCCATCTATGAGAATGTATAAAAATCAAATCAAGTAACACATGAACACTTTTTGAAAATTAATTTAAATTTTGATCGTGTTGATGAGGTTAGTAGTTAGTTATTCTTAAAATTCATAGATGGCATTGTGCATTTTTTTCATAAAAGTTGTATCGTATAATTCGTTTTGACAAATTGAAGTTCCAACAAAACCCTCAAAATCTTGAGCAGAGTTCGGATCGTATCATATGGGATCGTATCAGTGTACGATTTTCAAAAGGAAGGCAGTTGAGGCCGTGGACAGAACCCTGCAGGGCATCTGCAGGAACGAACATTTGATGGGTAGTGTCACAGTTCTGCTCAGTGGCGATTTCAGGCAAACGCTTCCCGAGTTGACGCAGGGATCGAGGGCTGACGAGATGAATGCTTCGGTGAAACGATCTTCGTTGTGGTCACAAGTTCGTACGCTGCGCTTGACCATTAATATAAGAGCTCGGCTCGGCGGCATTGCACGCGCTCAAGAATTCTCCGATGTCCTTCTAAGTCTTGGCAAAGGCACTTTACCAGAAGAGAGAAGTGGACAGGCGGAGCTTTCAGAGTCTCTCGGTAGAGTGGTATCCACCTTCGAAGAACTCATTCGCTGTGTGTACGTGGACATCAGTCGTATAGCGCACCAGCAGAATTCGTGTGAGAGGGCCATTTTGGTGCCCAAAAATGATCAAGCTGCAGCAATTAACGAATGCATTCTCTCGGACATTGAGGGGAATGAAGTGGTCTATACGTCGATAAGCACTGTCGTCGAGCAAGATGACGCCACACATTATCCCGTGGAATTTTTGAACTTCCTGTCAGCAAGTTACTCAAGCGCATACCATCAAGCTGAATGAAGGTCGGCGTCCCGATTATGCTTTTTAGGAACAAATCTCCTCCAAAGTTGTGTAACGGGTGGTGCCTTAAAGTCATCTCTCTCCACAGACACCATTGAGGTGGAAATTATTAGGTACGGGTTGTGGCGTCGGCAAGGCAGTATTTATACAACGTATTCCCCGTATACTTCATAGCTTCCCGATTCAGTTCGAGCGCGTACAGTTCCCCGTGAGTGTTTGCTTAGTGATGACAATCAATAAATCGCAGGAGCCGATACTCAGAGCAGCGGGTGTAGATCTCAGGACGAGTTGCTTCTCACACGGGCACCTGTACGTCGCTTGCTCCCGCGCCACCAGTCCTCACTATCTTTACATTTTGGCTCCTGGCAGTACCTATAATTATCAACGTAGTTTATAGGGAAGTGTTATAAGGTATATACCTTTGAACGTATTTTTAACCGACTTAAAAAAAAAGAGGAGGTTCTCAATTTGACGGTGTTTTTTTTTTGTGTGTTTGTTACGCGATTACTCCGCCATTTATGGACCGATTTTCAAAAATCTTTTTTTTATTTGATAGGGTATACTACCAGGTTGGTCCAATTAGTATTGAACCTCAGATCTGATGAGGGATCTTCGAGGAATTGAGGGAACTCCTCAAATAATATAGGAAAACATGTACCAATTTTTACATTTTTTTTGGTGACAAATCAAGCATTTACATTTAGCTCGTATCATTTCGTGAAGAAAAACTGATGAAGAAGACAGGCGATGGAACTCTTCAACGCATAACAACAAATTACTCGCAATAGCTACAGTCACATGTCTGTGCATGGTTTATGTATTTCCCATAACATTACGCCTGTCTATTTTAAAAGGTTTAGAAAGAACTTCTTTTGCAATTGTTAACCGATTTGAATGATTCTTTCAAGTTTTGAAAGACTTTCTTTACATACAAAGAAACTAAAAATTGCAAAATAAAAAAAAAATTACAAAAAAACTCTCTTCATGTAACTTATATTTTAATGCTATTTTAAAAGTTGTTAACTTATAATGCTATAGCGACACTGGAATCTTAGGTAGGTATATTTGGTGCTGTAGAACCTTCACGCAGACGACGTCGCGGGCAGCAGCTAGTAAATAATAAATATATAAATAAGATGTGCCAATGTCAGCTTAAGCGCGCGCGATCTTACAGGGTTGCTATTACAAGATGACGATTAAGTTATCGATCACAGATCGAGAAAATCGATTTCTTGAATTTCATTTTTTCTTTGCAAAATACTTAATGTATTAAAATGAACTCGATAAACGTATAATTTAAGTAAAAAACAATTAATAAAAGACGATTCAGTCGTAAATAAAAAGTAAAGAGTATTTTTTTATTATTTAGAATTATCGATTACAGTGGCAGGACTTTAATTATTTGGAACTATCGATTACAGTAGCAAGACTGGCAACTTTTTTGCTTAAATCAGGAATTCAAGAACTTGAATATTGAAGTAATTATTGAATTAATGTTTTTCTTTTTGAGAAGTTCCCAAAAAGCACAACTAATATTTATTGTTTGTATTTTATATTTAAATTGTTGAAGGATTTTTTTAAATGTCCGCGTGAATTTAGTTTTAAAAGTTGTGTAGGCCGAAAGCTGGCATTGTTCAATTTGTATAATTTAAAGTCTCTAAGGAAAATAAGATTTCGAAATTATAGCTCAACAAATAAAATTATACAAAGGCCCATCTGCGAAAACCAACTAAATAAAACATGATGACTTTTCAAGCAGTCGGTAGCAGATAGCTTCATCTTATCTGAAACAGAACAAACCAACCAACTGGAAAAACTGCTAGAAAAATAAAATTCGTGCCGATACCATAAAAACTACGTTCCTACCTAGGATTAAATTCCGTTCAACAATTCCTCCACATACTCCATTGTGCAGTCCACAGCCTACCTGTTATCTCAGTTACGGATACCACTGACGGAAAAAGAATAAGCCTGTGACAATAGTACTGAGGCTGACCCAAATTGTATTAGGCTCAGTTTCAATGCTTCATCGGGCACTGTTCCAGGTTTCCAATCACAGGTCGCGATTGGTTTCTCTATTGGAAACACCAATCACTCTTTTGTTTTTTAACTTGGAAATCATAGTGCAGAGGCTTTTGCGGCATCGTGTCTATTTATACTAGGATACTGAGCAGGAACTGTAATAGTCGAAAACATGATTAAAATCTCATCCGTATTCATTTATTTATTTTGAGAACTAATAGGTTATAGTTATTTTAGATCTTATACAAAAACAAAAAAAAATAACTCCATGCGATGTCCCGCCAAAAGGCGTACAAAATTAATGGAGGAATCACACTGTTACACGTTCCAGTGTGACTCTTTGGGAACAATCGGTAATAATTGTACTTTCATTACAATTTAGAGAGTGCGTTAAAAAATAACCCTTTTTTAACTTCTGTCTAATGCTGTAAATTGAGTATAATAATAATACCAGCCTGTTTCTGTCCCACTGCAGGGCAAAGGCCTCTTCTCGTACAGAGACGGCACGAGCATTGATCACCACGCTTGCTCAATGCGGATTGGCGATTTCATGATGTCAATGATGTCCAAGATAAACATAGACAGTAAATATGAATCGAAAATGTCACATTGGTACTTGCCCAGATTTAAACTATAGCCTCGTGCATGACAGGTAGCCTCTGGGCCATCATTGAGTATAGTTAACATAAAAAGTTTGTAATCACCAATCCATCTAGAGTAGGTAAACGTGGTGATCAATGCTCGTACCTTCTCGTAAAAGGAGTGGCCTTAGCTCTGCAGTGGGACAGTAACAGGCTACTTACCTGTACTACTTTCATGTACCTACGTATAATTTGTGTATCGAAGTTTTTAATATAATACTGAAATAGGATCATAGCTCTAAAAAATCCAATATTTATCCGGTATTTACGCGGTCCCGGTTATATTATGCGTAGAGCTTCCAGATTACATGTGCTCAGAGGATTTTCACTTTATATGATAATTTTCTTTCCTTTCCCTATTCAACTTTAGCGGGATACCGGCTCGCGATGATAATTGTGCGTTTCTATTGGGATTTCATTGTAATTTTCTAAATAAATCTATTGTGGGAATGGTTGGTTATTTCATCCCGGTTTAGTTGGCATCGAATGTGGAAGGAACTATACATTTGGGCCCACTGCAAACTATCCCATGAGTCACTTTAATCGTTTTACCATTAACGATCAATCGAGCAGAATTGCTTTCACTTTTACATTTAATAGATATCAATAAGTTATGGATGCTGACACGATTCATCTGTATCATGAGCTCACACTGCTATCTAATGTTCTAGTTTCGTTCTGGCTAGACTCTTAATGCCACGACATTCCTGAAATCGATTTTTGACTTAAATACTAAACCCATAATCGTTAATTCAGCAGTTCTATTTATATTATATTTTTTATTATGTCGTAAAACCTAACCTTTCTAGCCTTTTCCCAACTATGTAGAAGTCGGTTTTCAGTCTAATAAGATGCAGCTAAATACCAGTAGTTTATCGCGAGCGGCTGTCTGTCTGAACTCCACAACCCTAGGTAATGCAATAAAATAAATAAAAATAATAAATAAATATTCCACAACTATTAACACAACGCCATTTAGTCCCTAGCTAAGCTAAGAGATCGTGTTATGGGTACTAAACAGCTGATAAACTAACTTATATATTTCTAAATACATACGTCATACATGTTATAAATAAATTACACAATTATTTAATTACATTATTATTTGGGTAATGCAATAGGTACCTGATGTAAAACTGGTTTCTAGGCTTATAAAACTTGTGTCACAAGACGACAACTGTCAATAATTTACAATAGACAACTGTAGCTAAACAGATAAATAGAACATAGGCTAGGTTGATTGTGTAACTTGTTTTGTTTACTAACAAATTACTGGCCTGTTTATTTTTCTGTGTTTGTACTACCCTATTTACACCTTCTACTTATGTAGATAATAATGTTTAGACTTATGTCTGAAATAAAGTAAAATTATTATTACAAAACGTGTTGACTCGATAAAAACGAAAGTCCCACATCCGCAGACTGCACTTGCCAATATAGCTAAACCACATTAAAACAATAATCTACATAAAACTAATAACATAACACTAATACATAATTAACCATTACAGACCCGGAATCAAGTAAACCGTAATCTTGATGATCGGTACACACGAGGAAGTCACTTAACCGCGTAAGGAAATTAGTTAACTACTTAAGGGAATTAATTAGATGGAATGGAAATAGGGTGGCTTGGGTACCGCTTAACATTAAATACCTTATCATCTGCCTAGCCTTTTTCCAACTATGTTGGGGTCGGTTTCCCGTCTAACTGGATGGATGCAGCTGAATATTTGTAAGTTCTAGTATTTGAGTAATTTTGAATTAGGTTAGCATTTAAACCAATGACGTTATGAATGATACATGACAACTTTTAATATTTAATATTAATTAGAAAATAAATGTTGAGTTGTTTATTTATTTATTTTGTTTATTTTTTATAAAAAGAGTAATATTATTAATTAACAAATTACAAGTCTCCACACATAGTGCGAGAAAGTCTAATAAAAATTACTTAAACAAACTCAGGGGTCAATCAAAGTCTCTTTCAAAATCCATATTATGGTATTCTAGACTTTTTTTGCTCAACATACATTCTCCGTCGATTTTAGAGAGATAGCATTGTTACACTTGTAAAATTATTTTAAAAGGAGATTAGGTATCTTAACTCTTTTTGGGTTTTCCCTATTTTAAAAAAGGAGGAGGTTATGTGTTCGTGTGTATGTTTTTTTTTAATTTTGTTACCTGATTTCTCTGCCATTTATGGCCCGATTCTCAAAATTCTGGTGACAAAAACACCAAATCAATCAAATAAAGTTTATGTTTCGAAGTCGGTGACCTTTATTAGATTGATTTGATGTTTTGTCACCGACTTGAAGCTATTTATTTTTCACTTTTTTGTGTTTCCTTTTAGTTTTTTTGTTTGTGTTTTGTTTTATGTCGGTTTTATTTTTTGCAAAAATGTTTTTACTACAATTGCTTACTGTGTAATATTAAGTCCATATCTACTGTGTACATAGGTGTAGAAGCTCACAAACGAGTCATTAGTTACCTACAACCCGTCTCCCAAGAGGTTCCTTCAGCTTGCGAGCAAGTTGAAGTAGTTAAAACGAGGCATCAGCCACGAGTAACGTGTAATCAAAGTTCTGGAGCCAGTAACTACAGTCGATCAGTTTGATCAGGTGCCATGAATATATTGGGATACCTGCTGAGAACAAGTAAAAATATGCAGAAGGTATGTTTCAAACAAAGAGCAAAAACAGGCGCACAATGATACAGGCTAGAAGAAACATCGAGTCACTACACTGGTCTAGCCATATTACAAATTCTATTTCTATTAAAGAAATAAAATGGCGTATATGGAATCAGCAGTTTGTCAACTGTCAAGTGCATTTAATTGTCAGCCATATTACAAAATCTACTCGTTAACACTTGATAGTTGACAAATAGCTGGTTTCTTATACGTCATTTTCCTTCTATTGTCGCCTTAACGATTATGATGATAGAAATAGAATTTGTAATATAGCTAGGCCTGCTGGACCCTTCAAGATTTCCCATCTTTAAATTGGTCAGGGTTTTCGAATTTTCAAGATTGATCGAAATGATCATTTTACTTCTTTATGTCTAAAATCATGACTAATTTCTAACGCAACTGAGATTTTTAGTAAAAAAGTAAGTTATTGACTACTTTAAGGGAAAGTCTTATTGAACTTAATATGCAATGAACACTTTGTTATGGTTTTTGACAGTGAGTAAAATTAACATCGGAAAAATACGTTCAAAATAAGAGATGAACCGACGAAAAGTTCAAAATAACCCGACGGAATCCGGTCCAGAATCATTAATATATCGGTATCTAGATGTAAAGTACCTGACTGCCTCGTTGGTCTAGTGGTCGCAAGCGCTACTGCTGAGCATGAGGTCCCGGGTTTGATTCCCAGGTCGGGCAAAGTGTTATTGAGTTTTTCTATCTGGAATTTCTTAGTAGCAGCCCGGAGTCTGGATTTGTGCCCGTGGGCAATAGGCTCGCCCCCTAATACATGGGACTCAAACATAACTGGCGAAATGTGGGTGTACTACCAGGTACACCTCTGCCTAGCCCTTCGGGGATTACAGGCGTGACGCTATGTATGTATGTATGTGTATGTAAAGTAAAAAAAACATTGATAGAAAATAAGAACAAACCTTACATACTGTAGGGGTTCGCTTGTATGTACACGTGAAAGAAACACTGTAATAGATTTGTTACGCACTTATCCGCTCCGAAGTTGCATCTCGGGTGCGCTGGAGTGCACGGCTAGCAACAAGCTTACCCCGCTCCCCACCACCGATCGCCCCGCCGGTAAGCGTTTTACGTTTACTAAACATAATACACTACACATACCAATAATTCTATGATTGATTTCTAATGAAACATCATAATAAAAATTGCGGTGGTTATAAATAAAATGCGCTTGTTTGATCGTGATTCACACAGACTGTTTGGGTAAGCGCCTAAAAGGGTTAATCACAGGGGAAAGAAGTACTCGGTTAATTTTAGACTTTATTTTGGAAGACGCAACGGTGATTTTGATTTAGCATGGAAAAACGCACTTGTAGTGCTCTTCACCAGTTCTGCGCTGGCCTCTAGGCTACAATATTCAGTACACCTACTGTTCCTACCTTTTTTGTGACCACGGTGTCTTTAAAAGTTTTCCCATCTGCTTTCAACAGGTTTCCTTACCTAAACTACTATGTATTCATGGTAGAACGCTGAATGATATTTTTATAGTATCATATTCAAGAAGCACGATAATTTATTGCTAAAGTCAACATCGCGCCTGTTTTCCCCGAAGGGCATAAATGTTTTTCATTTTCAAGTTTGCGAATTCATGATGATGACACTGTGAGAATGTTTGAATGTTTGTGAGAAGAATGCATGACTATGTTAAATAAATTATAATAATAATACAAAGTGTAATTGGCTACGGCCATGCCATTTATAATAAATTAATAATTATGAATAAACCTCCTAATCCACTTTTTTCGAAACCCGGTACGTCCCTACGAATTTCCTTATGACGTCAATCCAAAGGCCGTTCGACATCACACCATAGAAGTCGAGTTCATTAACCCTGCGACACAAACACAGCAGGGTTATTCTGTTAAAAACACCCCATGAAAAATGTAAGTAAAGAGGAAGCAAAATCTTACAGCTATCTTACGTTACGCTTACTTTTTTTCTATTCGGGATACAATATCCTCTTGCATTACATTCGCTCTGGGGAAGATTTAGGGGTTAGGTTAAAACCAGCCTAGTGATCTGTCTCACTCTAGCGTCGGGGGTCGCGGGAACTAACGATTATACCACAACCTCGTCAAGGGGCCATTTTATCTTTAAAATGGCACCTTGACGAGGTTGCGGTAAAATCGTTCGTTCGTTGCGGTAGAATTGGAAGACATTTGCAATTTATTACGACAGCATCTCAAATGTCTTCCAATTCTTTAGAAAACTATTTATGTTATTATTTCATCGACAACTGCATTACATCTGCCGAGACCATAAGTGCCGAGACTTAATACCCCCATAAATTAATTTACAAAATTGGTCTCTATGGGGGTCATAACCCATAAGTTATGTCGTGTCGTTAAAAGTTTTGGAAATAAGGGCATTGTGAAGTAGGACCTCTTAATGTAAAATGTTAGTTTGGACGTTGTGAAGGCAAAATGAGTTATTGAGGAGACTGGAAAGAGAAGTCAGTTGACCAGTTACAGTAATAATATTTGTGTGGGGATATGTTATGATTATTTACTGTCGTCCAAAGTGGCACCAAAATCATTATTTTTGGAAAAATACCTTTCTATAGTACTTATTGTATTTCATTTTCAGCCATATTACAAATTCTACTCGTTAACACTTGACAGTTGACAAACAGCTGATTCCATATACGCCATTTTCTGCCTATTGTCGCCTTATTGATTACGATAATAGAAATAGAATTTGTAATATGGCTCGGTCTGCTGATTTTTTAAGGTGTTTCCTCTCAGAGCAGACAGTGAAACATCGACTTCATCTACCAATTTAAAAAAAATACGCGTTAAAGTGTTTGTAATATTTACAGAAATAAAAATCATTAATTGGCAATAGTTCGTTTGCTACATGGTTTTTAAGTTTTCAGCCTCAAGTTGCCAAAGAGAATGTTTCAAATCGAAAGAATGAGCATCAATCAAAATCTGAGGCAGATGTAATTTCCGCTGGGACGGGACGCCCAAGAAAAACACTGATCTGACTGGTGATGTTTTTCTAAAGTCGATGTACAGACGCCAGCACATCGAGTTACCCCAATGTGTCAAATTTCTTTGATCGTTTTTCAACTTTATGGCAAACAGAATAAGGTTCATATTCAATTGGGAAAATTTGACATATTGGGGTAACTTGATGTGCTGGTGTCTGTACTATGGATCACCTTCATTGTCTTTTCAGCCAAAAGACTGCTGGACATAGGCCTCCCCCAAGTGTCGTCACAACAACCGGTCCTGTGCGTCTCGCACACTGTCTACATGTATGTCTAGAAGAAACGAAGCAAAAGAAGTAGAATAACTATCATAATTTATTTTTACTTTTCATAGTAAATAAACATCGCGAGGAAACCGGCTTGCCTGAGAGATATTTGTCGATGACATGTGATGTCAAGTCAGAGGTCAATGGGCGGCATAAAAACTCCGACAGGTCACTTAGGTACCACACGATAAGAAGAACACTCTTTATAATACAAATTCTCAATTCTCTTATAACTAAATACAAAACCATAACAATTTGTATGAGATAACGATAATACTAGTATGGCCGGTATCACAGCCGTCAGCGTCTTTCACACAAATTGATTTAAAACGTAATTTATTGTTTACGGGACGAAGTATCTAAGTATCGTAATCGTAACTAGTGGCGTTCTGTAGGTTTTTTTGTTCTTGTTTGCCTATGGTAATAGCAACGAGGCGTGAGATTATGAGTGCATCAACAGCAATATCAGAATTTTCTCCAAATACATTATCAAAATCCCTGTTTTCAAAAGTCAGCGTCGGTGGTGGTTTTTGTTGCAGCCGTAATTATAGAAACAATTTCTAAGCAATTGTGTCTCGCCTAGATCTAGGTTTCGGCATATGACGGGTACCGGACAAAGGTTACCTACACGTTGAAATTATTCAACGTGTAGGTAACCTTCGTCCGGTTAAATTTATTTATCTAACTTTGATTTACTCCATAAAAAATATGCAATCATTACAACCGAAATATTTGTTTTATATATCCTTGTTAAACAAATATAAATAACAAAGATAAACATTAAACATGAATATGTTCTCTGTCAATAAACAACCTTTACCGGACGCGAATGATGTTTATTTTGCTTTCACAAACTGAAAGGTAAAGGTATATTTATTTAATCACAAATGTTAGTTCACTAGGTTTTGCCCACAACTTTTTCCGCATGGTTTTCGAAGCTGTATGAATTTTGGAAATATCTTGAAGCTCATTTTTTTTTCCACTACAGTGAAATAATCCTAATTGCTGAGTTGGTCTACATAGAAACAAGATTTTCGAGTTTAACTCATTTTAATGGACCAAAAATTCAATGTTCTATGCTAAAATAGTTTTTACAAAAAGTCCAAAAGTTCTCCTATGGTTTCTTTTCTCAGTAAATAAAACTCTCCGCATCTATGGATACTGCGGCTTCTCGACGGCGAATTAAAGAATAAATCATGTACCTTCCAGATTTTAAGATAAAATAATATCCAACTATAAGCTGTGAAAACCACATCCAATTATATGCAGCAGTGATGACGTGATGGCTTGTGTACAAATATGTGGGTAGACAGACAAAAAATCTAAATAGGAAAAAAATTAATGAATTTCATCACCACTGCTCTCAAAAACGGTGAAGGAAAACATCGTGAGGAAACCGGTATGTCCTAGAACCAAAAATTTGAAGACTTCTACCAATTCACACTGGGCCCGCGTGGTAGATTATGGCCCATACGCAAAATACGCGCTTTGACGTGGAGTTGCGGATACCAGCCCGGTATCTTTAATCTTTTTTACTATACAATACGCACATGAATCTGAAAGGTCAAAGGCGCGCATACAATTAGATGAGGAACGAATTATACAAGTTTGTCATTAAATTTTAGAAGCCAAGTTCAAAGTTTGGGTAAGTAAGTTAGCTACGCTTATCGTATTCGATGCGTTGTTGGTCTACCCTGCATTACATACCGAAACCCTGCCTTGAAAAGCACGTTAAGCCGTTGATCCCAGCTCAAAGTATGACAACTAGTTTTATCCAAGTTTTCCCGAGGAGATTTTGAAAGAATCGACCTGCTAGTCTAAATGAATCCGTGGCAAAGTTGCCAAACATAAGACCTCAAATAAAACACGAAATATTGTTTTGTATTGCAGTGGTGACATTAAGCAAAATGCATTACATTCGTTCAGCAAAGAGGTAAATGTATATCAAAATATTATGAACATTTTTACTGCTAAGTGCAACATACATACTTGTACCTGGAACAACTTACGAGACACGACAAGAAAGTATTTTTCCTCTATTTTTCTCAACTTTCACTGTGACATGAGAAGTTATTACAGTACAGTGTATTTCACACTTTTCAGAGCAAGGAGTGTTAGAAATGCATCCTAATTGTGTAACATTTATAGCGTATGAAGCTTGAGATAGCGTTGCACCTGTAAGTTTTCACGTTTTATATTTTAAGAAAAATATGAAAACTTACGCCATCACTTTTACTTAATTTTTATGTATTGTTATTTTCATATTTACTTTTTTATGAATTTTATAATATTATACAGGTTGGAAAATAATCATTTGGCCCGGAAGATAGAAAGTTTAGGGACAAGGTTTTATGATGTTTATGTTATTTCTAAGACCAAATAAGAGCGATTAGGTATATCCTGAACAATTACTATTCACTCATCGATCGCTTTGCATCCATTTTCTCGATTACTAAGAAACGACTGTGATGGTCGTGTGTTTATTTGGTAGAATAAATAGGTGTGTTAATTTTTAAATTTTTATCTGGTTCGATTTTCGGTTTAGGTAAGCTTGTCGACTTTCGCCATAAAATAAAAATAAACTAAATAAAAAGTCAATTATTCTAATTAGGCTGAAGATCAGCACTTTTTGAATGTCAAAAATTACTTAAGATAGTCCCCCAATACTCCCGCTCTTCGTCACTTCCAAGTGTTTATGCTGGGAAGAAGAAGTGGCGGAACAAACTCCCCAGCAACACGTCTGTCTGGTATGCCGATTGTAATACATTTTAATATTATGTTCTATTTTATTATGTATAGAAACTGTTTATGTACAACAAAGAGACTTCATGTTTATTCAAATAACGTCAACGCAAATTAAGATGGATTGAGGGTATACATAGTAAAGTCCCGGGTAAGCAACGAATTGTCAATGTGTGATGTGGGTTTTCAGATAAACGAGCGTTCGATCAACATGTACTTAGTTATTTAGGAAATACCACAGAAGGGTAGATTAGTGAGTATTATCATCCTCCAAAAACAAATTAAGGCATTTTCGACATAATGTTACACGAGTAGGTTTAACTTTGGCCTTTAAAAAGCTGGAAATAGTGTCACGTTAACATTGGCGGTCGCGTGCCTATTTAAAATAGATCCGCGCATGATAATCACCACTGCTGCGCACTGCTGTAGCACTAAAAACAAAAAACTATCAATTTGAAATAGATATGTACAGACGCCAGTTCATCAAGTTACCCCAATGTGTCAAATTTCTATGATCGTTTTTCAACTTTATGTCAAACAGAATAAGATTCATATTCAATTGGGAAAATTTGACATATTGGGGTAACTTGACGTGCTTGCGTCTGTACTATCAATGGATCACCTTCATTGTCTTTTCAGCCAAAAGACTGCTGGACATAGGCCTCCCCCAAGTATCGTCACAACGACCGGTCCTGTGCGTCTCGCTTCTATTGGATTCCCGCGACCCGCACCACGTCAGCGGTTCACCTTGTGGGTATGTGGTCGATACTGCAGAACTTAGCGGCTACAACGACTATCTGTTCTAAAAACAATGTGTCCTGCCCACTGCCATTGCTTAAATGATTATTATAATATTACTAGCTGTACCCTGCCACGCTTCGCTGTGGCACATTGTGATTAAATAGTTAAAAAATAAAAATAAAAACAGCCACTAAAAGGTCCTTACTAATAAAGTAATTTTTCATTATTTTTTTGTTTTTCTTACAAAATGTTTGTAATTTTATTTATTCATAACAAAAACTTAAAATAAATAAATAACTAAAACTAACAATAAATAACTACAAAGCGTCAAAAAATTCTTCTGCATCGCTGCCAGCTGGTAAAGTGCCCAAAAGACTGGCGGCATTGCCACGTTGAATGGCAATGCTTAGCCTCTGGCCAAAGTAGAGGCCAGCCCTTGGGTCACGGGAAGCGTCAACTAAACGTTTGCAGATGTCTTTGTAAAGAAGACGAGCACTCGGACCCCACGGCCCAAGAGTTTCAACCCCAAACGGCTCGAAAGTATAACTACCAACAAGGTTGCTATATTTCCGCCGCTTGAGGTTCTCAGCAGCCGCAGCAGCAGCGCCAGCACAGCATGTTGACCCAGGAAGATGGGATGGCGCAAGAGTATCGACACAAGTAGCGTCCCATACTAAAGGCCTACCCATCTTCCAAGGGAATAAAGACATACCGTCCGGTCTTTTGCCATCGTCGCGTGCCAAGCCATTGGGTTCTAAAACAGCTGGAACGCCGACGGAAACAAGAGCACGTCGGATGATGTCATTAATGTGTGCATGCCGTGCTATGCGACCCGCACTACGGCTGCATGATAAACCGTGATGTCCGAGGCTGTTGACAACTTCCCCACAGTGACAGCGATGAGGAGTAACACATGTAGCTCCTAGACGAAGGGAAACAGCAAGGCGGAAAGTAGTGTCATCGAAAAGAGTGCCTATGTTCGACGACGGTAGTGCATGAAGCCATAGTCCCGACTCCCATTCACCCACAGCGAGTAGGCGCGCACGCTCAGCAGCAGTGGTAGAAGAGTCAATTAGGTACTTCTGCACCGCTCTGCAGAGTGGCTCATCCCACCGACTCTGGGAAAATGGGTTTTCGGGAAGTTCTGAATTCGGGCAAGCGAGTTTCCAGGCATCCATAGCCTCGGTGAAGTACGGCACATCAAAATCAACCAGTGTGGTAGCTAAAATATTCCTGATTAATTTCTCAGTGCCGCAGATCGAGGATATAAATGCCGGTAAACAAATACTAGAAATTTTGCGGACGCCAAGGCCTCCCATTCGAATAGGAAGACTAGCTTGTGCCCAAGCTCGGTCGTCCAAGGCCACATTTAAAATTGAGGTTAAAGTATTCCTGATAATTTGGTCCATTTTGCCCAAAAGGTTGGTGTGCTTCCATAAATGGGAAGCACGAAGGAAGTATGTTAATTTAGGGCCGAAACAGCAGTATCGAATTATGGTGATGGCCGAATGCATGTTAATTTGGAACAAACGTTGCGAAACATCATTGAAGTTTTGAATTTTTTCTTCAATAAAATTGTGGAATGAATTTTCGAAAATTGGAGACCCAAGGAGACGAAGGGAACTTTTATCAACCGTTTTGATTTCTGGGGCTATTCTATTAAATTTGGAAAGTGTCAGTTGTCTGTCGGTACTGTCGGATATATATAATTCGCATTTGGATAGGTTGAGATCTAGGCCTGTGGAATGGAGTTCATTTTTTAATATCTGAAGGTCATTCAAAACTGTGTCCACATCGCCTCCCAGGGTTCCATCGTCGAGATACCAGACGTTAAATTTAGAATTTAGCTGCCGAATGATTGGGTGAATGGCTAAACTAAAAATCACTGGCCCGAGGGGGTCACCTTGTTGACAGCCAACAGCTGATTCCAGAAGGTTGTCCCGATATAATAATTTAGAAGGATGTCTGTAACATTGCCAAAGAAAACTAAAGATTTGTGGTATTTCTTTTTTAGCTTCTGTCAGCAAGGTGTCCCTGTTTACAGAATTAAAGGCATTCTTTATGTCAACCTTCAAGATGATTTCTCCTTTGCCAGAATTTAGGTAGGTCGACAAGGCGTGTACGGCAGCCTCACAGCCCCCTTTGGATCCGTAGCTGAAGGGGCTGAAATTTTTCCGAAACAACCTCACCATAGAATTTACAGCAAATCTTGGCTGCCATACGCCGATATGTAGTTCCCACTGCAATGGGCCGAATGCCGCCATCCCTCTTGCGCAGGGCACACAGATTGGCTCCGTATAAGACGTCGATGACGGCCTCGTTCACCCTGCCGGAGAGCATTAGGTTAGTCAAAGCCGTAAGCTCCTTCACAAGCAACACACCAGCTTCCCCGGCGCCTGAACTGGTAAGGTCCTTAAGGTGCTGAGGACTCAGGCCGTCGAGGCCGCCGGCGGACCCGCTCCGGAAGGAGCAAATGGCTGTGACCACCTCTCGACCTGTAATGGTGAGGGTATGACAATCCGAATCAGGGGGGTCGGGAAAAGAAAGATCACCTGGTGGGGCCGGGTGTTTGCTCTTAAGAGCTGCTAGGGTATCCGCAGAACACGGAGCCACCACATCACTACTGAAAAGAATCCTGGCTGCTCCACTAATGTCACCTTCACTTAACTTCGTTTCCACAAGATGAGATATACCTCTTGTAGAAGTACATCTCTGGGTCGGTAATTTTGAATCTAAATTGAAATCCGAAATATTACAATTTTCTTTAATTTGTGTAGTTATAGTCTTTTTGCCTGCCAAATTCTTTTGTACATGGAGAACTTTGTAAGGGAAGGTGAGTAGTTGTTCCCAGGCATTTAGCGAGTTCTCCTGGGCTGCAAGGCGAACGCAACCTGCCAGATGTTGTGCTACAAGCGGTCTAGCACCACGGGGAACTCGCTTTAAAAAAAAAAAAAAAAATAGATAAAAACAATCTTTGATGCGGATATCATGCTAAAATTTCAGCTCGATCGGTGCTTTTTGAGTTTTTGAAGCGTACACAAACCAACATAACATTTTTATATAGATAGATTGTCGGCGAATATTAGAATGTCATTGTCAAGAGTGACAGGTTGGAAACATCATTCTAGCGGAACGTCAAAGCGATGGTGAGCGCTGCCATGTTGAGCGTCATGGAGATTTGAACGTAAACGGCAAACGCACCGCGTAGTCGACAAATCACTTTCGTTCCAAGTGATCTGCTGCCATTTTTTACACGAAGTAATTAAAATCGATGGACAGAGTGATTTCCTAACAAGTGAGTAGATTTTACTAAGATTCTGAGAAGAAGATAATTTGTGCGATAAATAAGTTTTCATTGTGACATAAGTGATTCCATCTTGGTTCTTATCCACATTACCTACCACCTATTGAAGAAATTTCTTATTCTGATGTTAACGGGATACATGGTGTTAAAGTCCTTAAAGTTTCTTTATCAATTATACATACAAAAGTTCGATACCTACTCAACCAAAATGGAAAATCTGAAATAAATATATATAATAAATCGGCTGTTTTATAAAACAGCCGATTTATTTTTCCTGATTTCCTATTTGGTCCCATAGTAAAAGTTGTTTATATTCATGGGTAAAACACCCTGTGAAAATTTGTCAGACGATTAAAAAACACCGTGTGTAATTGATAAAGAAACTTTAAGGAATTTCAAATATCGTGTTATATATATCGGAAGGATCAATTTAACGACAAATGAAAGTAAAAGAATTTTTTGCTCACTTGCTGATTTTCTTAGCACCTTTTTGTCCCACTTAATTCCACTCAAGCGGCAATATTTCGCGACCTCTTTCACCTTTCCCGAGGTCGAATAACGAGAGTATTTTTTCCTCGATTATCGAGTTTCCTGTAAAAGCAAACATCATTATCATGTCGTATTACTTCCGTGAGTGTTGCCAGCCTTTTCGAAATCTTTCTTGTTTATTTTGTTAAGTGGTGGCTGTATTTATTCGACGTCCAGTGTTTTTCTTTCGACGAGTGCCTTCGTTTACTAGCTTGAATATCAACATTATAATACTTATATAAAAAAAACCAGCAAAGTGTCAAGTCAGGCTCGCACATAAAGAGTTCCGTACCGTCATGTCGAGTAAAACAGCAAAAAATATGTTATTTATATTTATTTATTTATTGAATTAATAATTATTTAAATTTATTTATTTAACTAATACACAAATGAACATAGGCGGACTTAATGCCTTAGGCATTTTCTACCTTTGATACAATTGACCACAAATTACTCATTTCAAAATTGGAGCATTATGGTGTGAGAGGCAAAACTTTACAACTTTTCTCTTCATTTTTAAGAAACAGGAAAATGTATGTAGATATTAATAGTATGCAAGCTAATGGAAATAGTAACTGCAATAAATCTTCTATGCAAGATATAGTAGCGGGCGTACCCCAAGGATCGATCTTAGGGCCTATTTTGTTTATATTATTTACAATAATGATTTAATTAATTACATAAATTCAATATTTCCCGACACACAGCTGACCGTTTTTGCAGATGACACCAATGCAATAGTTGAAGCTAACGACATAGAGGAGCTTTCCGCTAATGTTAGTGAAGTGTTGGCAGTTTTTAAATCTTGGTTTGGTAGTAACAAGCTTTTAATTAACACTGACAAAACAAAAATAATATTATTTAGTACAACAGCTCGTAATAAAGACAACATGATGGTCACACTGAATGAAGTAAAAATTGACATAGTTAATGAGGTAAAGTTTCTAGGGATTTACATTGACAGATATTTAAATTGGAAAAGAGAATTGCAAGCCATTGATTCGTATATTTCCTCAGCGTGTTATGCCTTACGCAGTCTTAGGGACGTAATAGACTTAAAACACCTTAAAATGGTATACTATGCTCTTATAGAATCGAGGTTGAGATACAGTGTTCAGTTTTGGGGGAATAGTTTTAAATATAACTGCCAAAGAGCTTTTGTGCTCCAAAAGAGAGCCATACGTACCATGGTGCGGATACCGCAAATAGAGAGCTGCCGGCCACATTTTATAAATTTAAAAATTCTAACTGTGCCCAGCCTCTATGTTTTAGTATTGTTGGTGAACTTCAAAAAGTACCTACATAACTATGAAACGGATGAGGAGAGACAGTTGAGGGAAAGTACGCGAAGGAAAGATTTTAAAAACAGAATAATACCCCAACTTAATATTGTGCAACATAGTCCTCATTATCAAGCAGTCCGGATTTTTAACAGGTTGCCATTGGACTTAAAAAGCATAATTTATAAAAGCTCATTTAAGTCAAGACTAAAAGCATTCCTATTGGAGAAATGTCTGTATTCGATAGACGATGACATATCCACATCTACATTTTAATTATTGTTGTTTTTTTTTTCTGGGTAATGTGTAATGTATTGAAATGTTAATAGTATTGATTTTGTAATTTCCTATGATAATGAATTTTATTTTGAATTTTATTTTATTTTGTTTTTATTGTTGTAAAATTTTCTGTTATTTATTGTATGAAATGAATTAGTTTTATAATTTTTAATGAATGTGATTTTAGTATTTTTTATTTATATTATATTTTTTTATAGAATAATGATTTCAAACACAATGTAAATTGTTCCTGAAATAAATAATTAAATTAAATTACCAGTCAACCTTTAGGTCATACAGAGAAACAAAACAGTGGTAGGTGCAATCCCGTTAGAAATTTAAAGAGAAGTAAAGACATTTTTTTATATATACTCGTATGTAAGTAATAAATTTGATAAATAACATAACATATAATAAATATATACATGTCGTGGAAAGCGATATTCTTGAATAATAAGTTGTGAAGTTGATTAACTTAGTACGGAGTCTATGGTGACCAGCGTGACGTTTCTTGTCATTTTAAAATGGCGCGAATGTGTTTCAAGAAATGTCACGTGGACAGAGTCATGCAGGTGTGTGGGAGCTGGGGAGAGCTCAGGTTGATTTCAGGCACCAACGAAGACACACATCCAGTACGAAACTGTCAGTTACCTTTTTGAGTTATGTTTTGTGATTTCGATTGTTAAGTGAGGTTATTACTGCAATGAAGATTGCTATTCTACGATATGAACTCGGTACCACGCAACCCTCATCGGTGTCAGCTCATCGCTCAGCCATCGCTGACGCCGACATACACAAAAAACTTAAACACTTAACTTATATTTTTATGTTTGTAATACAATATTTGCACATTCCACAACTTTCATAATGTCATCTAGTCCCAAACTTAGCAGGGCTTGTGCCTTCGACATCTGATAAACATACTTATATTTCTTAATACATACATTATATTATACATAAATAACATCCAGCGAAAGAACAAATGATCGTACTCATCAAACAAACATTGTTTATGGGTAGAAACCGGACCCACGACTTCTGGCATAGCAGTCAGGCCACTAACCCCTTTTTTTTGAGGGGTGGAAAATCCTCATGGATGTCCCCCGCCCCCGGGAAGGCGGAGGGGTCTGTCAGACTCTTACTGACTAAAAATCACCCCCTGTTCCTTCTCACACTTGCGCCGGGGGTCACGGGAACAGAAGATACTTCCGCGACCCCCGACTGGTGCCGGCCCCGAAGGCCTCGCCAAGTCAGCGAGGGGAGGGAGGTGTTAGACTCTCCACGCGACGTCTAAGAGGGGCGCGCGTCCGTCGTCGCCTCTGGACCCATTCAGGGGGGCTGGAAGAGGGCGTTGTCCGCACTCCGCCTGCGCCCGGTGCGCCTGCTGCAGGTAGGGTGAGTGGAGGTCAAAGTCAAAGTCAAAGTCAAGTTACATGTAGGTAGGAAACCCTAACAAGGTAACCAAACTTCTTTATTAATTTGATTGGTACTCGTAACTATTTGAGCGGGTCTTACAAAAGTATGAAACAGAATAAAAAGAAAAATAATTATTACATTGAAAACTCAGTTTCATAAATGTGAAATCTTTGTATAACCCTCGTAATCAAGTAATGGAATTTTTATATTGTATTCAACTTAATTTACACGAACAGATTTTTCCAATTAATTGGAAAAATCTGCTCCTCTTCGATCAATAATAGCACTAATTCCTGAATTAGTTCATTCTAATGGATTGGTTAAACTTTAGGAAAATGTATTTTCAATTCAGTCGTTTGTTTCAATAAAATATGTATTTTTATTTAACAATCAAATATCGTTCTAAATTCATCCCACTATACAATTTTCCTGCACTTGATTGCGATTTCATAGAATTCCAAAAACGGAAACAACTGAATACTGGTCGTTCGAATTATTCTAAACATTCATTTCCTAACGTACCTGTAATTCCATTGAATTCTAGATATTTTAGTGTAACCAGAGCAGTTCGAAAATTTTAACGTGAAATATTTCGGGAATTCTCGATGATTGGGTAAACTCACAATTACCGAGAATTGCGTGGGATTGTAATTAAAATATCTGTAGCGCCGAGCTTTTCACCGGTATAATATAATGATGAAATAATTGGTGCTATAAAATTGCGCATTAATTATACTATTCATACGCAAATAAACAGTGATAGGTATTTCGTTTCAGTATCGTCGCAATAATTTACAAATAATAGCGGTTTCACCATTTCAAAAAGTAGGCAATGGAAAATGTATTCGTTTGAACCTTTGTACCAAATTTTTGGAAGGTAAAGAAAAGAAGAAAGAAAAATATTTATTTGACATCAGTCATCAAAACACACATACACACAATAATTTATAAAACAATAGAAAATATACAATAGTAGGTACACATCATGTGCTGTGTGCCTCACGGCTGCGCCAAAAAGGTCCATTTCAGCATTCATGCCAGACAGGTGATGCTGTCTGACGCTGGTCTTCCAATGAACCTTGAGGGGTACCCAGTAACCAGGAAGGAAATAAATAAATAATGTACTAATATAACAAACTATAGTTCCTACACACACATTTTGGGAGGCATAATAAAGCGAGCTAATTGCCATCAACCGGGTACAGATTCAGACTCGGGGCGCTGAGCCTTTAAACACTTCTTCCGACCCAGATATCGAACCCAAGATAACACACTCAGCAGTGACGCTAGGAAACAATGGGGTCTAGTAGCTGACTGGACCAATGAATAAGTGGGGATTTTAGATATATATTTTTTTTTTTTTGGTATTATTATTGATAGGCACGCGTTTAATAACTATTACCTGATAGTAACCGATGATGTGGTCGACGATGAAGTACGCTTGCCTAGAAGTAACCTATTTACTCTTGACTTAAAGACCCCTAGGATGTGGCATTGTCGCGGCCAGCGTGCAGGCTGCGAGCTTGCACCCCGCAGGCGACGAACTTGCACCTCGTGGGCGGCGTGTGGACTGCAAGCTGGCACCTTACCGAGTATGCGTAGTTAGCACACTGGCAACTAGTCGTAGCCTAAATTCGAGGCGACGCCGTGCATCTGCTGTGCAGTTGCCGTGCTGGTATAATGTGCCATGACCTTTAGCCATCTGGCTATTAACGCTTTGTTTTTGTTTAGCAAAATACATTTTCTTGAAATACTTGCGACTTTGTTCTATTATTCACGTCGAGCTCCTCAAGTTCCAAGTTAAGCTCACGATTACTGACAAATGCTTGCACTGACTGATCTGGTCCCCTCATTCTGTGTGGTTCTTTCTTTAAAACACCATCTCAGACACTAATCTGCATGGATCTTATATGATTTGACCAAGATAATGTCTGGACTTTAAAAGAGTCTATGACCTCTGAGTTTCTTTCGGTGTTTCTTCTTAGAGTAGTCAGATAGTGAAACTCCGATCTCATCTACTAGTGAAAAAAATGACGTGTAAAAGTGTTTGTGAAAACCTAATTACAAAAATGAATATTATATCATTTATCATCATTTATCATTTATAAAATAGTAAAAGGTCAGTCCAATTAGTGTTTGCCTCGGAATGATAGATAATAAATTGTATACTCGTTGTGTCAATAATATATTAATTTTTCGTGTAGGTATGTTATTGTATGTCAAACATCAAATTACTCGGTGACTACTAATTACTGCTTCTTATGGCTTAAATAACTAGACTCTCATTATTTTCGATATCATTATTCCATAGTGAAATGCATGTTATCTTGTCAGCCGGTGCCATTTATTACAGAATTAAATATCGTTTTCTTTTGTTTTAAAGCAGCTCTACGACGTCACTAAAAATAACCACCACCAGAAGCAGTTTAACGAGCTAAAACGGAGCAAATATTCTCCAAACATTTAGCTTTACATTAAGGCTCATGAAGAAAAATGTTCTTCGCCGTCGTTTTTCTATTTTTCCTCATACTAAACGTTGTTAACTTAATGCTTGACAAGTTCCTCCAGTCGGGGCCACGAAAAAAGCCTACCAGAAAGCCTCGTATTCATGGTAAACATTTGTTTAGCAACAGCTAATCAACGTTGTTGATGAACGGCGAGAATGCTGCTGGAAAGTTTGTTTAAATAAATATGGGTTGTCCAAACACGCCAGTCTGCGTTAAAATGTTGCCCGATAATTGTATCGTTGCTCCAAACTACCACCATGTTTATAAACAGTTGCAAACACGTCCACACACGTCAACATTTGTTGAAAAACTTTTAGTTATTTTAGCTCGCCAGGCATCACCTCTGCAACATGACGTGATCAACTCCCCAACACAAGTGTTGCCCGTAATATGTTGAGAGCAACTCGGCAACATGTTTACGCAACTATGTTGCTAAACAAGTGTTTACCATGAATACGAGGCTTAACGCTCACAGAGTTTCGAAATGATGAAAGCGATCAAACCAATCTCGGTGCTCAGGGACCCTCTATTTACCTAACAATTGTTAATTGAATTGTTAGATTTGCGTTGTATTAATTACCCCTTTCTCTCTATTACAATGAACTTAATTGTCTTCGAATGGAGTCTCTTTAATGCCATACTGTTTAACTATTGTATCGTCTTCAAGGATTGAGGTCGCAATTCATTTTATTATTCATTTGAGTGTTGTCTTTTGTTTTATTGGTGTTTTATTTGTTAAGAGCTTGTGTTTCAATTGTTTCCCGCGATGTTCATTTCATTATTTGAATGGAAATGTTTGTGTTTGCTGTTTATATTTCATTGAAACGTCTTGTGATAAAAAGGGATCTTGTTTAGTAGTTGTTGTTGGGCGCCAAAAGTGGTTTCTTTTGAAAATGCTTTCTTTGTTATACAATTTAAAATGGTTGAGATAAATGTTATAATAACATATTGGATAGATGTATTTTAATTGAAAACCTGAAATTACAGCGCTTCGAAAACAAATACAAAATTACGTAGAAATCGTAGATGGTTGAGCTTTGTAGTTTCTACCTACCACCATGCGAAAGAGACTTGAGTTTATTTATGTATGTATGTAAGTGAGTACGTCAAAAATAAATCGTTACATTTGAAATAAAGCGTTGTCAATGTCATATTATTTTCATTAACGTACGATAGACTGCGGCAGTGCGTTAAAATACCGCGAGAAAATCTTGTTGAAGGAAATGCGAACTGAGCTGTACTAAATACTAATTTTAGACATTGACATTTTACTCAGGTTTTCACAGAATGACTTTTACTGAATAAACCGGCTGATTTTATTATTTTATGCGCTGGTTTCCTGCCCCTAATGACGCATTTAGTCACACGGATTTGCTAAACGCTTCATGCGTGGAGTAACAAGCTAGCCTTGTGAGAACGTAACACACAATGTCAACTAATGGAACTTGATTTTTGTAAGCTTTTACACAGTAACGTTAGATTTTTTAAGATAAACGCGCGAATTCAACTCACGCCTTTTGCCCATGTGGCTAGAAAAAATAAATAAATATTCCACAACTTTTCACACAACACCATTTAGTCCCAAACTAAGCTTGAGTGCTTGTGTTATGGGTACTAAACAGCTGATAAACATACTTATATATTTCTAAATAAATTCATATTATAGATAAATTACACCCAGACACAGAACAATAATGATCGTGCTCATCACACAAACACTTGTCCTGGGTAAGAATCGATCCCACAACCTCCGGCATAGCAGTCAGGGTCACTAACTACTAAACCAACAGGCCAGTCAAAATATATATGTCAAAATATATAATCATTACATGCTCCTTTCGTTTACGATAATTCGTCTGTGTTTTAACACAAACGTATGACGTAAACGAATAATTGAACAATTTTAAAATATGTTTTGAAGATATTTTAAAGACTTTACGGGTATACAATCGTAGCTAAATAATGACATCCTCTCAGGGGGTCGAGTCTGCTATTGCAATCGTGTCTCAATGACCGGCCAATGATCGTTTTTTGACGTATAACGTCAAACTTATGACACATTTTCCTATACAAAAACTGTCAAAGTTGTCAAATATTTGATCAATGACCGATCATTGAGACACGATTGCAATAGCAGACTCGAGCCCCAGGTCGATTGAAGTTTAAGCTTCGCTTGACGATGTCGGTCCGTGGACTCCTCCATGCCTCGAAAAGTACGTTAAGCCGTTGCTGCCAGCTGTCATTTATAGATCTTTGACAGTCGTCAGGGGCAGTCACAAGTCTGAAAACCAGTTTAGCCAAAGGGTATCGTGTTACCCAGTAAATTGGTTGTGGAAATCAGACAGGCAGTCGCACCGGTATTCAGCTGTATTCGGTTAAACTAGAAACCGACCCCAACATAATTGGGAAAAAACTAGGTAATTCCTTGATTATAATTAAGGTTAACAGACATCCCAGCGGCAAGAAACAAAAGTAGATACCTACCTATCGAACACAAAACAAGGGTTGCGATAAACGGAGATGTACATTTTTATGTGTGAACAATAAAAACCGGCGGGAGATAACAGTGGATCGTTTATTGGACTGGTTTTAGATATTTTAGGCTTTGGCAATAACAATTTTAATGAAATTTAAGTGGTTACCTAATAGTTTGTTTTATATTTATTTATATGACATTACAAGAACAAGCAGTGATAGCCTAGTTTTTTTTAATATATATATAGGGTGACTGGTAATTAGTGACCGATACTTAAACACGTGATTGTACTCATGATTACGAATAACTTTCCCAAAGAAACTTTTTTTTATACTTACTTATTAACTTTTAACTAAGTCAATTACAACGGGAGCGGTGGGGGAGGCGGGGGAGCGTGTGACGCTATTACTACTAGTAGATTTTGCCCTTTCCGTGGTCAGACTATCAGCTGATAGATCGCGCCGATTCGTGCCTAATGTGATCGATCACAGGTGCGCGCGCGGGAATTTCAAACAGCGTTTTTGTTATTGTATTGTGTTAAAAGTTATTGTGTATAAAAAAAAAAAAGTTTATTTGGGAAAGTTTATTGAAATCATGAATACAATCATGTGTTTAAGTATCGGTCACTAATTACCAGTCACCCTATATAATGGGTATACTCTTTGCCTTCTATCTTGTCCTGCGGTCAGTGATGAGGTCGACGATGGAACGAGCTTACCCAAAAGAAGCCTATTAACTCGCGACTTAGGCGATAGCCACTAGGCTATCGCCATTAAGGTAGTTATTTTCGAACCCAACACATCGATATCTTCATACCCTGTCGGTACCTTTAAACGTGAAGACTCGACCGCTTCGGAAAATAGTGCTGCCTTATAATTTAATTCTGGGCTAGCACACCAAGCTACCCCAAACTGTCAAAATGTTCTCAATTGAACATGAACCTTATTGTATTTGTAACAAAGTTGAAAAACTGTCAAGGAACCATTGGGGTTTAAAAAAAAAAACTTCAAATAGTATAAGCCACAAAATTTCACAAAATCCAAGAAGGTATGTCAAGAGTTCGCGTAATAATTATCTAAAGTACAAGAAAACACTCCAACTGAGGACCCTCAATTAAAATCCCAGTTTACGTCTAGAAGGGAAGAGGTAATACCTCCTTTATCGTGGATTACATCCAAACCACGAACATAATAAAATTACTGAATTTAATTACGACACAATTCCCCATAATGGCTCTCAATTAAAATACTTTATTTACCCGAAACACAAGCGTGGTAATGTCGCCAGGAAAAATATGTGACACTTTTTATATTATCGCCAACCTAGCCTAATACCCCACTAAATTAGGTGTTGACTCTCAGTTTAACCGTATGTCAATGACAAAGTCAAAGACAAATCATTCATTTCAATAAAACTATTAGAAGGATTTTTTAACGTCATTTAAACAATCAAGTAGAATAAAAATAAAAATTATTCTAGTTACCCCCCCCCCCCCCCCCCTTTCCCCCCAAAGTAAGTTTCGTATGAAAAAGAATAGCTAAAACCCTTTTTCTTCCAAAATATTTTTTGTTAAAAAATTCAACGAGTTGACTTTTATTTCTGAACTAGCTTTTGCCCGCGGCTTCGCCCGCGTGGATGTCGAACTTCTGTCCCCTATGTTTTCCCTTTAAGGGTTGAATTTTCAAAAATCGTTTTTTATGGAAGACTTACTCTTCACTAAGAACACCCCTTCAAGTTTCATGTCTCTAATACCAGCGGTTGGGGCTGTGCGTTGATATATAAACGTAATAATTTTAGCATAATACTTCCGGATAGACTACTTTCAAAGTTGATCCTTACGATATGTATGCATAAGGATTTCTGGAACTACTGACCCGGAAAAGAGCGCCGTACAACTGACCATGTGTAAAACAACTGATACTAAGATCAACCTGCCCAGGCGTATTGATTACCTACAACCGTACCAAGTTTGGTTAAAATCCCTATAATAGTTTTTGAACTATGCGTGCACATACAGACAGAAAGACAAAACATTCACTAATTGCATTTTTGGCATCAGTATCGATCACCAATCATCCTCCAATATTAATTTTGAATAGATATTCAATGTGCATAATTATCTTCGTAGTGTGTGATAGTCCATTGAATTGTATGGCGAGCTATATTGTATCTTAAGATTAAATATTATAATATCTTAGCCGTGTGCAGCGCCCTTTGGAGAACTCCACTGCGGGTGACGTAACCTACGACAAACTTATTATTTGCGGTTGGTACAGTAGTCGGGTCTAGGGATCGAACCGCAAAATTAAGTTTGTTTTTTATTGTATATTATTTTCCGGGAAAAAAAGTACCCAGTGTGGTGCCCAGGATATCAAAGAATAAGTACACCAAGTTTCATCGTAATCGAACCGGTAGTTTTTGCGTGATACCTGAACATACAGACAGACAGACAGACAGACAGACAGACAAAAATTTTTTTAATCATATTTTTGGGTTCGGTGTCAGTCTAGTAACACCCCCTGCTATTTATTTTTTTGATATTTTCAATGTACAGAAATTTTACTTCTACAGATTTATTATATGTATAGATATTCTTAGGGAATCTAGAATCATATGTAATGAACTCATGCTATTCATTTGTGCATCAATGTATCTTTCACACGGTATACAAACTTGACTACTACATACACGATTATCTTAACAAGAAACAAACTCATTTTTTTACAAATACAAGTAATTCACGCCTTTTTTCGTGACAATAGGTAACAAACTAGAGCGCGATTCTTACACACTTATTTTGCACATAACTGTACCGCGTGGTTGAAACCCAATTTTAATGTACCATCGCGCAAAGCTTATAGAGTAAAGATGTCAAAACCTCAAAGAAGGATTAAATGGGCGCCTCTGATGGTACAAGCGCTCACACCAAGCACTGGAGACGTGATTATATCGACATTCGAAGGCTTTACTTCAGCCCTTATCTACCGATATTTCGAAGATGTTTACGCTCAATAAGTAGTTATTGGGCTCTGCAGTAAACCCTTTTACGTAATATTAGGGGTTATTATTTACTTATATCGAGGATTTAGCCTTGAGCGCCTAATTTGAGGATCCAAAAAGTGGGTAGTAATCTTTTTATTCGTATTATATTTCGTTAGAGCATATTGCTTTGCCGTGTTATGACTTTGTTTATAGAAGTTAATAAAACATTTTCAGGAATTCGGGGTGGTTATAAAACAAGTTGTGGGGATTTTATGTTTTTTGTAATATTTTATTTTGTAGTAGCTGTTGGTTGCGACTTTGTCTGCGTGAAATGTCTTGTTTCAAGCACTCGTGAAATATGTAGCTTCCTAATATTATAAGAGTTTTTGAAATTAAGTAAGTAGGTTCGGAGGTTGCTCACAAGCTCTTCTAAAATATTGGAAGTTGGTTATACATTTAAAAGCTGCATCCAGTTAAACTAGAAGGTGACCCCAACGTAGTTGAGAAAAGGTTATGCAGATAATGTGATGAAGAAAAGCTCAAAAGTAAGCAAAAATATCTCAATCTTGAACTACGTAATTTTTCCCTCACAATTTCAAGGCAATTTATTTTCTTGTCGAAATGAATAAATGCCTCTTACTTCAAGACTTCATCACCTCTCTCTTGAGCTCATAAATTCTCTTATCAAATGAAGTGTCGGCGACTGTACCAGTTCTATTGTTCACCAACCATTGTATGTCAAACAAAAACTTGGCTTTTGGCCCCAGACGTTCGTTATGAACGTTTGGTGGAAAACAAAATTGAATAAAAACGTTTTAAAAAGAAATGTGGAAACTTCTTTTGGTAATTTCAACCAGTCGATTCTTGACTTGAAAACTTGAGTGAAGTGAACTGTCAATAGCATAAGTATGGAATGAGAGCTCAATTAGAATAGAAAGAATAGAATAGAAAAATATTTATTCAGCACAGACACAACAAGCGCACAGCAACCAAGAAAACAGAAGTAATAAATTAATAGCAGGTACACAAATTGCGCTGAGCGTGCCCATGCCGAAAGGTTAACCATCTCAGCATTTGCTGGGCGTCAGACACCCAGCGCTGGTTTTCAGTTGGCACCCCGCAGTGACACACGGACGAAGGTAAATAAAATAAACATAATAAATATTATTAAATAGAATAAATCAATAAAATAAATACAGTAAAAAGTGTAAAAACGAATCAAATATCAATCAATATCAATACCAATATCAATTCGCCTCACTTCACCTAGATTTTCACGGGGTGATTGTAACAGAATCCGACCGCTGGTCTCTTTTAAAATCTAAATGGTATTTATATTGAAATAAAAACTCATTACTCGCAAATTATTGGTTTCATTTTAACACATACAAAGTCAAAGTCAAAATAGAAATTCGTACAATTCTGGTGATTATGGAATGAAAATCTTCCTTTTTATTTAAATAAAAAAAAAATAATTAAAACCTTCAACATAATTTTGTTTAGTTTATGTTTAAATTGTGTCAAGTTTGCATCTTTTGTACTATTTAGTAGATGCCGAGTACACATCCATTGCTTTTACTAATACAAAAAAAATACTTATAAATAAGTACAGACGCCAGCACGTCAAGATACCCAAATGTGTCAATTTTTTTTATCGTTTTTCAACTTTATATCAAACAGAATAAGGTTTATATTTAGTTGGGAAAATTTGACACATTGGGGTAACTTGATGTGCTGGCGTCTGAACATAAGTTTGTTCTTACCCCCCACCGAATCCTAACTTAACCTAATTTTTTGAGTCCGTCATTCCGATTTCCCAAATAAGTCGGAAATGTCCCTCGACATACCTAATGACTACCAAAAAATGCTGCAGACAATTTAGGCTCATTTATTCCCAACGGTAATTACGATGGGTCATTTAATGTATTTAGGGTTCCGCGCCAAAATGGTAAAAGTAGGAGAAGAGGTCCGAGTACGTCTGTATAACTGTCACAGCTGCTTAAATCCAAAACACTTAAAAAGACAGACTTGATCAGCAGAAAGAACCATTAAATCATTAATCATTTACAAAACAACTGATTTTTTTATTTAAATCTATAAATATTTGACTTGAATAATAACAAATAGTCAAACAAATGTAGAGGCTAAGTATACTCCATAAATTTAATTTGTAATCTAAAATCCGGGAGATAACGTAACCCCAATAATTGAGGAAAAATTAATCAATGTCACCAACTAGCCCAATATTTTATGTAACGCGAAACCTCAAATTGACATTCCGTACCACACGGAGCCTATGACAGGCGATTCCAACCCGTTCTTTGCCACTTTCTTTTTTATCGACTTAATGGCCCTGTACCGCTTCTCCCCTCAAACAAGTTAAGGATGTAGATAGCTTGATTACCATAAGGTTTACATAAATTAGGCTTCTTCTCACAGTGGACCGTGATAGGCTAAGTTGATTACATAAATTATCCTGCACTGAATACATTGGAAACAGATGTTACAAGTAATTTTCTAATCAGAGAAATGAATTAAACTGTGTATGGAATGCTCTGCCTATAGTTTTATGTGTATAAGGTAGAAGAAAAGTCTAACCATAACTGAGTTCACTACATTAATAATATTATTAGAATTTCTATTGACCACACCTCTTAATCTAATTTTTGATTTTGTAATTTATTATTTGATAGTCATGATCAATTTAATTTAATGGAATGAACTTTGTCTGTGAATAAAAGAATTGAATTGAATTACATGTTTATGAACCTCCCCTAGCGTTGTTTTTTTTTACAAAAAAAATGATTTCTGTCAAACCCAAAGAGATTTTTATTGAAAGAAGTAAATAATTGTTTCATTATTAATCTACAATGTTCTCATATTGAGTTTGATGTTTATCTCATGATTCTTACAGTTTCAAGTAAAAAAAAAGTTTATATGTTATGTTATTGTTGTGTACAGTTGTAACTGGACTTCAGGTTCACTTAATTTATATTATTAAGGGTATTATTTTGTGTTGTTTTGATCTGTTGTCTGTATCTGTACCTATTGAATAAAATAAAATAAAATAAATAAATATCAATAAGTCTATTATCAATAAATGTGACTATTTATTCACAATTGACGTGAATAATAAAAGTACCTGCGAAGTATTGCCTATTAGTTTAATATGACCCTGTGTTACTACGATGTTTGCCTGGACATTGACATTCAAAATTGAAGATCCCGAAATGTTCTAGATTTCTAGACCGAATATATTGACGAAGGTTAGTTTCAAGACTTGGGTTCTGACCTACATAAAGGTCGATTAGGATTCTACTGAGCTGAACTGGCTGGAGATATATCGGATTAGGTTTGATTTATTGTCGTTTGAAGCTACGGTATTAGATATTCCTAATTATAAATGGTATTTGTGCTTAAGCGTATGAAGGGCAGACGTTAGTTAGAATAGCATAGAATGAACATACATTGGATAGATATTTTATACCATAACACTAAACTATAACTAAACAATTACTTGAAGAGCTACATAGGCTGTTACAATGGTTGGCCTTATTGGTTAGTTAAAGCGATCTCTTACGAGACCTGCCTTTTCAGTTTTGTGGTTTTAAGAAAAAAAACACAACTAGAACCTTGTAGTACTTTTTATTGTTTTTCAAAGTATTCACCACGTAGCTTAATACACTTTTCTATTCGCTCAAACTAGTAGTTATTATAATATTTATTCTACTCTAAAGTGGGGGTGTTCAAAATGACTGACCTAAAAACGCCTACTGCTTCTTGACTAGACTGGAACCTTTGACCACGAAGACTTTTCTAGAGAAAATTATTGCACGAACATTTTCCTTAGAAAGATACATTTTTGTACGTAACCTGATAGATTCCAATCAACGCTGTGACTAAACAATAGCATTAATCCTAATACTTTCAACTGTTTTGAGATTCGAAATTTAAACTCATTCCAATATCGAACAGTTCCAAATTCAAAATTGCCGGGAAATATGTAAATGACAGAACTTAAAAGGCATGCCTAAAACAAACAACATTTGGATAAACTTGATTGAAAAGAAAAAAGATTACTAACAGACTTACATCAATATGATACCATTAAATATAACTTAATTGCTAATTACTAGCCTCCAATATATTATGCAGGTAACATGTCATTGTGGTGATAGTGGTGATTGCTGTGTTTCTAGTGTGTAGTAAGCCATAACCATCACTTACGAAGTTTTCTTACCAGTGTTTTACAAGAAGCGGCTGCTTTTCCGATCTCTGAAGTATTCTAATCTATTTTTTTGTTATGGCAAACAAAGCCGTTGTCGAGTATTCTGCCAATAACTAGCCTGTTGGTCTAGTAGTTACGGTTAAGGTTATGTTACGTTGGACTCTGGCCCTCACTGCTATGCCGGAGGTCGTGGGCTCGATTCCCACCCAGGACAAATGTTTGTGTGATGAGCACGATCATTGTAAAATGACAATTGTTTATTATTATTGACATCCCATTTTCTCGTGTTTTGTTCTAAATTTTTATTTATTATTTTTTGATGTACGATCCAATTTGCACACCTGTTACGGTAGTATATGGTTTAAAGGACTATTATTTGTATTTCATCCATTTGTGTACCCATATTTCATGCAATAAAAGATTTGATTTGATTTGATTTGTTCTGTGTCTGGGTGTAATTTATCTATAATAATAAGATAATAATTATGTATGTATTTAATAATATATAAGTATGTTTTCAGCTGTTTAGTATCCATAACACAAGCTCTTAGCTTAGCTTGGCGTTCTGTGAATGTTGTGGAATATTTATTTATTTAATGTCAAAAGTTAATTGAGCCGCCGCGCGCCGACGTAACTGTGTAACACGACAAATATGCCCCCGTCAAGACTGGTTGTCAGCGTCTCTGGTGTACCACTCGTAACGAATGTAAACTTTATGTATGAGAAATGTTCTCCCAACAGTGGAACTACTATTAGACCAGCCTGTCACTATAGGCTGTCAAAAGTATTAATTTAACACAACGAAACTTAAAAGCAGGATTCAGTACTTATTTTCAATAATATTGTGTGTGTGTGAACCCGCATTTCGATATTGTTCAGTTTTTTAGTAAATAATAATTAATGCAATGCTCAATGCATGGGCCTACTTCTTTCTACGAGTATCCTATATATTCAAGGTGCACATGGCTCTATGTGGAGGGACTAAGCCAGATTGTATCACGAAAAATGGCCCATACTATTAGTGTTGTTTGCGGGACCAAATTAACAGCGGAATATGGTCCAACATGTAAACACCGCTTAAACTATACGCTTTATTTACCAAATGTTTGACTGCTTTAGTGAAATGATCTAGCCAGCGCGAGCGTAGAAACTCGTTGGCAGATCAGGTAAAAGAATGCGAGTCTGGCGGAAAAAGTTGTGTTCTGCTTTCGGTGTAATAAAATATATTGATGAAGATTATGATGACAATAATCAATTTGCGCGGCAAGCCATATGAAAGAAAGAATGAAAAGAAAGAAATGATATTTATTGACCACATGTAAAACATGCACGCGCTGCAAAACATGAAATTAACAAAAATTACAGTAAAAAATAAATGGCATGTCTCACGGCTGCGTTCATTGAAAAAAAGGCTCATTATCGCTGAGATAATGCCAGACAGAAGCTGTATAATAATAAGATAATGTTAAATTTGTCAATTTTGTCCGCATACTCAATCTTGTAGCATGGCTGGAGTTTGTTACCATGTACCTACAGACGCCAGCACATCAACCTACCCCAATATGTCAAATTTCTTTGATAGGTTTTCAACTTTATTCTAAACATTATAAGGTTCTTGTTCAATTGGGAAAATTTGACAGTTTGGAGTAGGTTGATGTGCTGGCCGTCTATACCTACTTCAGTTTGAAAGGCTCTCGGAGTTCCGATGAACTTGTGGCGAACCAATTTACAACTATGTTGTACCATGTTAAACTAAGCCGAAAGTGGACAGAATGTGTTGGCACATATTTTGATAGGTTAGTGTTTGAATGTTCAAAGTTAGATGACGCTCGTGTTTAGTTTTTTCAAGAGAGCTTAGTTTTTGTGTTATTTAGGCTTTTATTAATATAAGATTGTATTCTGAATTGAATGCAAGTCATAAAAAATAAGCAGTTCCGTGTAAAATATTGATATACAACCGCATACGGATAGAATGGAACCCGAACTCTACAAAGTTGGGAAAAGGGAGACGAAAGGTAAGATAATTTTCAGTCCGAAAACAGGATAATAAATACAAATTAATTGCAAACTGAATGGCGATAAACAACGAATAACAGATCTCAAAGAAAGTCAACTAGAACAATATATAATTAAAATAATCAAAGAATAAAAACATCTGGAAGGAATAACTTCGTACTAATGCATATGTAGGATGCTGAAAATTTGTTATCAATGTGTGCACAACTGTATTCGAATGCTAAGATTGCATACGTTTTTAAACACAATTGTTCGTTAAAGACAAAATGCAACTAACAACGTACGAACAAAAAAAACCAACGGTACAAACAACAACAGTGGGCGGTAAATGACATCGTCATGCCCGTAAGCTTCTTCTAGATAATAATAGTACATATTAGTTCCCGGTTTCAGCTTAAACTCTCAGTAAACGAAAAACATTAGAGATTCTTCACGTTATTTAATTTTGCTCTTCCACTATAAACTTAATAAAGAAGTTAAATTACGAATTTAGGTACCAGAGATTAATTAGACTTTTATTCTACTTGAAGAAATCATAAAAGAGTTACTTAGTCGACTTTAGGTGCTAAGTTTAAATTTGGTTTTCTTGTTCGGTTTTTATTGATGAATAAGTAATTCAGGCAGAGTTTTCTGATTTTGTATAGACTACGAAATTACGTTACATCTCATCTATTGATTAACATACATACATACATAAACTCACGCCTTTTTCCCATGGGGGTAGGCAGAAACTACAGAACGCCATATACTACGATTCTTACATACTTCTTTTGCTTCATTTACATTCATACATGTTGTCATACACACACGCCGGTTGCGAGTACTACGCACCTGACCTTTCTGAAGAACCTCACCAATAAGGTCCAAGGTCAAAAAGGGGGAGGGGAGGGTGTAAGGTCTATTGGTTAACTTTATTCCAATTATGTATGGGTAAGCTCCCAAACTTATAATAGCATCTCACATTGAATTTTACTGCCTATCTGACCATGCATGATCCTTTCTCCGTGTGTGAATAAACAAATGTTCTAATATTTATAACCAACTTCAAAAAAAGAGGAGGTTCTCAATTCGACTGTATGTTTTTTTTGTATGTTTGTTACGCGATTACTCCGCCATTTATGGACCGATTTTCAAAATTCTGCTTATATTTGATAGAGTATACTACCAAGCTTGGTTCCATTTGTATCAAAACTCCGATCTGATGATGGGATCCTTGAGGAATTGAGGGAAGTCCTCAAATAATTTAGGAGCACACGTATCGATTTTTGCATTTTTAGTAACAAATCAAGCATGTTCATTTGGAAAATATAATTTGATGAAGAAAAACTAATGAAGAAAGCAGGCAATGGAACTCTTCAACGCATAACAGCAAATTATTCGCGATTGCTACAGTCAGTTGTCTGTGCAGATTTTTTGTTTTAACATAACATTACGCCTGTCTATTTTAAAAGGTGCCCGGCAGAGTTATTTATATACCTACAAAGAAACTTTAAAATTGCAAAATTAAAACTTTTTTACAAAAAAAAAACGGACATCTTAAAAAAACACCAACAGGTGAAAAATAACTCCAGCTTCGGAAGTCGGTGGCCACTAATGAATGAAACAAAACCACCAAAGCAACAGACTTCCGAAATTGGAGTTATTTTTCACCTGTAAGTGTTTTTTAAGAAGTCGGTTGTTTTTTTTTTTGGAAAAAAGTTTTTCGTGGCGATTTCCTTAAGTTAGTTTCCTGCAAAAGCCAAAAGGTTATGTTACGTTGGACTCTAGTCCAAATAATCCCTACGGTCTTCCTCTAACTTACTTTTGAACTTTACTAGTTCCCACGAGAAAGGGCATTGAATGCTCAAGCGTACTTGGACAATTCACTTACTTAACAAAAATTGGTATATAAATGAAAAAAAATATAAGTCTTTCTGTTAACAATAACTAACTCTAAGAAGAGAACACTGAAATAAACTCAGAGGTCACAAGTATTCGAAACTTTAGACATTATCTAGACTGATCGGATCTTATGAGGACGGTGTAGCATGATATTTGACAAACATTCATTTTACGTACTTCATCTTCTTAACGTGTCGATGGCAAACATAGACACTAAATTTATACTTGCAAGTCTGTAAAATTGTGTGCTTTTAAAAAGAAGTTTGCTTACTTTATTAGTTCTGTTTTCGGAGCATAATCTTTTTTGACGACATATTTTTTGTTTGACTCGTCTTGTTGTAAATTTGCGCTGATATTTTAGATCTAACTATGTAATTACTTGTTAGTTTAAATCGATGAATTATATTCCTTGTCAAATTTGTTTATCTGGTGTTTAAGCGTGTAAAGAAAATGAAAGATTATGCGTTTTCAAAACTATCTTGCGGTAAAAGAAAACAAAGTGTTCGCGAAAGCTTGTTGACCTCCAGATTTCGAATGACGCGAACAAAAGGTAGGTCAATGATAATTTAATAGTCTATCGTTTTAATACAAAACAAGAAATATGATTCGTAATAATTGGTTTGCGACACAGCCTGTTAAAAAAATAAATTTAATATTTTTTTTAACAGGCTGGTTTTTTTTAAATGTCCGTCCGCCTCGAAAGGTGATATTTGTTTTAATTTTTTTTACCCCAAATGATTACAGCTGATTACAGCTTGTTGATATAGTGAAAAGAAAGAAGAAAGAATAATATTAGGTTTTAGAAAGTTATTAGCAGTGTTATCTTGTCGGCGTAAATATAAAAAATACTGTAAAAACAGCATGTCTTACTATGAAAGTTATTATCAAATAGATTAGCTGTTTCGATCATAGTTTTCAAGTTCTATAATGCGAGCATACGGCGACAGATTAACGGATTTTCGAGCCACACCCACCCACCTATATACATCATTAGCCCAACATCATATACATCTGCGAAGCCCAACACTAGGTGATTTTCTTTGTTGCAGCCGACTTGGATACGAAGTCAGTTTAAAGTTTTCCAAGTCGGCCTTGGCAATGCGTGCCCCGGTGGAATTTTCTCCGATGGCTCCACTGAGCCGTCACTGCACTGCACTGGTTCATTAAGCAGTTAGAAGGTTTTCAGCATCTCAGCATCTGTCTGGCATTACCTACCACTGAAATGAACCTTTTGGCGCAACCCTAAGACATGCATTTTTTGTGTTATTATGTTTTTACTGTGCTATATGATTGTAAAGAACACTAGACAAATGGATAAAACCACTTACGTATGAAGACACAGAAGCATTTAGAAAATAAGTCAATTGTACACCAGATATGGTAGAATATATGAAACTATACCAATTGTAACATCTTATTGCACTATTTTCTTACAAATAAAATATTCTTTCTTTCTTTCTTTTTTTCATTGTTTTATCACGGAATTATTCACATACACACACAGACAGACACACACAGACACCGACACACACAGACACAGACACAGACACACACACACACACACACTCACAATCTTTAAGGATACTCTCTTTTTAATTTATTATTCTTGTTAAGTATTCTAAACTAAATTTTTACATTTTAAAAATATTGTGTTAATTATCACGCTATAAAATAGGGAGGGGCAGAGTCTTCTACTACAGACATTATTTGTATAAAAGAAAATTCCGAACACAACAATTGTAAACTAATTATTTGACACAATCAATTTTATTTTATTTTTTCATTTATCTAACTTTGCGTGATCCAGCTGTTGCCAAAATAAGTGTTGGTTCATTAATACTATGGTAGGTGATTAAACAATGAATGTTTAATTAGTATTAAACGCCTGTCCAACGCAGACATTTACAAAGATCGCTTTGACATTATGTCTCGTTTTACAACGCGCTGTACGCGTCGTAATCTAGACAACCATGAAAATTAAATATTAACCTAATGACGCAAGAAATGTTTCACAATGAAGACGGTCCACCTACCATCATGCTGATAAGAGCTTTATCGTACTGAGTTAAAGTTTAATTTTCTTAGTTTTTGAGAGTTTTGAATATACGCTGATTGTACAGACGACAACACATCAAGCAACCCCAAAACTTTTACTTTCTTAATTGAACATGAATCTTATTCCATTTGCAATAAAGTTGAAAGTCTATCAAAGAAAGACACATTGGAGTAGCTTGATATATATAGCCTCTGTATAACACCAAAGCCGATTTTCTGTCACCAAAAGCGAAATCTGGCTCCTCGCTAGTACTCTAACCTTTAAACTAATGAATAAATAATAACTTTAGTAAATTGTTCAACTTTAATTAAAGCGTTTTGGGATTGAGAATACCAAGTTTCTAAGCAAAATTGTCTTTAGAGATAGTTTTGTGAGTGAAGACTTAAATTGAGAGATGAACGAACACATGCCCCGAATAATAACTTGTCTAAGGAAAGTTACGTAAGCTCGTAAATTATGTCACTCACCGTTTTCTAGAGGAATTGAGTAATTATAAATTTGCCTTTGCTGCGCCTACCATTTGTTGGCTCTGCATCACCTTAGATTAGTAAGAATGCCTATGGCGTTAAGACCGCCTTTGTATAGTTTTTTTTTACTTGTGCATAAAGTTTTAATAAATAATACCGGCATGTTACTGTCCCACTACGCCTAGTACTAGTACGCCTCTTACAATATAGAGAAGTGCTGCTCCACTAATTTTGTCTTACTGCAACACCTCGATGCTCGAGGTTCGCATAAGGAAGAAGGAAGTCCTGAGAGCACTGTGTCGTTTAGACAAGAATAAAGCTCACTAGCTTCGTTCTCGTCTTATCGCACCGTATCCTACAGTAATACCAGTATACCGTCTGCCAGTGGGCCAGACGGTATTCCAGCAGTTGTTCATAAGGCACCTGCGCCTGAGTTGTCTCTTGTATTGACACGCCTGTATCGCCTTTCATTTCAGACTAGTTTAGTGAGGGGTCGATTTTCTGTTAATTTCTGATACCCTGGTACATTCAAAACAACAGTCATATTTCAATAAATAATAACAGTAAAATATAATAAATTATTCAATAAGTAGTTTGTACATGGTATACAAAGTTAATTAAATGAACCTTTAACTATGTCTCTTTTAACATAATTGACCCAAAGTTGCTTAACACATAGTTTCACTGTAAAACTGTCTTACGATGTATTTGATTAATCCGTCATACCCCTCGCTCTCTAATTTTAATCATGGTTGCGCTTCACGGAATAAAATGTAACATTTTTATTTCGATTTTGTGTGCACAACGTGTTTCGATGGTTGCGCTTCAAGGAATACCTCCGAGTATCGACCACTGTGCTTGCTCAAGACTATTTCCTCGCGATGTTTTTCTTCATCGATGTCATTCATATCTAAATTAAAGAAACTACATATGAATTGTAAAAGAGACATTGGTACTTGTCCTGATTTGACAACGTGCGGGCCCATTGCGACATTTTAAAAGTCCAATTGAATAAATACAATTTTCCTCAAAAAGACTTTTTTTGTATTCCTCTCGTTTCTAAAATATTCAACGGAACTTTCATAACTAACTTTGCTTGTTATATTCTTCTAAAATTTTGTTTTACTTATTTCGATAAAGGGTTTCGTAACCAGAAAGTTTTTTGGCATTTTAATAAAAACTCGCAAGGACCCAGATAATGATGTCGTGAATAAAACAGTGATGTAACCTAGTTTTCCACGAAAGGTCAATATTTCTTATTCATATCAAGAAGAAACCTGGATTTTAATAAAGGCTACACATAATAAGTCTTACAGGGTGGTGACCCAATAATAAAGACTATAGCCTGCGGGAGATTGGAATGTTAGCGTGGCTACACTGGCACAGAGATTCGGGTGCTCAAAATGGCAACAGTGTGTGAGCCAGCGAGATAAATACAAATACAATACATTCGAAATTTCTCTTATAAGAGTTGTATTTACAGTATTCAAAAACATTGACTAGTAAATGCTATCATCAAGTGTTTACGTCGTCCTGTACCCTACCTACACTATACGTATCTCACTTAATAGGACACCATGGTGGCGCAACCGTGGTCGCGGTACCAATAGCTGTATGGTTCGTTGCACAACAAATAGGATTCCATGTGAGATATCCTCCAAAGAGCGACTGGTTGCGACGAAACCTGGTGTATTAGTGAGATATAGGCGTCACGAATAGGTCTGAACCCAGACAGGTCTCTTACTTTGTGTAAATTAACAAAACAAACTACCTGGTTATCTTTTCTCCTTCACCATCAAGTCCATCCAAAGGTTGTCTCAAAGAGATCGCTTTTAGCGATATGGCCGCCCGTTGTACGAGTATCACCCTATGCATAGGGCCCTTATATTATAATTTGTAAGTTTTCTTGGTGTACAATAAAGAGTATTCTATTCTATCACCACTGTTCTCAAAAAGGTAAAGAAATACATAGCGAGGAAACTTGCAGGTCCTAGAACCAACAATTTCGAAGACATGGAATACCAATTATGGCCTACTCCTTCTCACAGAGAAGAGGCCTTTGTCTCCGCAGTGGGAACAAAAAAGGTAATTATCGATATTTTTACTCTACAATGCTCGTACCTGACTGTAACAATACTCTACGAGATAAAACATTAGAACAAAATAATTGTAAATATAACCCTTAACAAAATTTAATCAAGCATGTTGTCAGACACTCACTAAATTGATATTTGAGTTATTTGAACAACAATTTACGAGTCCCCGGCAAATAGTCGCTCTAGTGCCTACATGTTAGTCTTTTACCCTTGAAACTAGACCCAGACTTAGGGCTTGGCTACACAATAAAATGATAGTTGCAAAAACTCTAAACAACCATATTGTAAATTAGAAATAACATAATCTACTTACGCTGCAGTATAGAATTCTGCTTTGCGGGCAGAAGCTAGTATAATATTTAAATGTAATAGCATTGCATGCATCTAAATTATTATGGTACGAGCAGCATTTTATTCTGATCTCACTATGCAATAATTAATATGAAGATAGATAACGAAGTAATTAAAACTAAGATCAACAATATTTTATACTTAAAATTAATTTGTAACAAATAAACTAAGACAAAATAAGATTGAATTGTATTAAATAAGTATGTGCAAGTCCGTGCGTGGAGCCATACCTTTAGACAAGCCTTAATCAAATGAACTAAGAATATGTCTTCACACATACCTAGACTCAAACTTGTCTTGTCTTAGATAACATAAATTTAGGTCTTGGACTGATTGTTCGTCAAATTCGATTGTAGCAATTTCACTAATGAGTCCAAGTCTGCTCTAAGGATTACCCTTAGGTACCCTCACCTGTAGATTTGTAAGTTTAGTTAATTGAAGTAATAGGTTTATTTAATTATGGGTAAGGGTCTCTTCTAATGCAGATAAGGGCGAGCAATAATCACCACGCATACTTTTATTTATTTATTTAGTACACGGATAACTTACAGCTAATTAAAACAAAAAGAAACCATAGTCCCAAGAAAGCCAGTAACAAATCCTCACGTAGGTATAGACTAATGTTAGTTTTTTAAACTTATTTTAACTTAAGAGCGAAGTATGTGTGATATAACCAAAGATATTCAATACCTATAGACCGGACATTATATAGACTGATTGGATCTTATGAGGACGGTGTAGCATGATACTTGACAAACATTCATTTTACGTACTTCGTCTTCTTTGCGTGTCGATGGCAATCATAGACACTAAATGTATACTTGCAAGTCTGTAAAATTGTGTGCTTTTAAAAAGAAGTTTGCTTACTTTATTAATGCTGTTTTCGGAGCATAATCTCTTTTGACGCCATCAAAGACATTCAATACCTATAGACCGGACATCACAAACAAAATTTTCGTTCGAAAAAGTGTGTCCTGCTGGATACAAGTCTATGAGTTTTTTGTAGTACGCTCCGCTACCGCTCCAATATTCATATATTATTCTAGATGGCGTTACAGAGACATGGGATCAAAGTTTTTCTATGACATTTCCTTGACATGCCCGCTCTATAGTATTTTAAATCTCTTTGCCTATCTATACCTTACTTAGAATATCATTGAATGTAACTATGAATAGATTGAGGAATGATGAGCTTAGCTTGGGAGTAAATGACGTTGTGTGAAAAGTTGTGGAATATTTATTTATTTATTTATTTATAAAGGAAAGAAAATGAGTGTGCTTAGATGGTTTAATCAGGTTGCTAGGTTACATGAAAGCCGCCAAGAATGGTTTTGTAAGGCAGATGTAAGTGGAAACGCCAAGAGGGGACGCCCTACAAGGACATGTACAGACCTTACTGGTTAGGTCCTTCATTTAGGTCAGTGTTGTAGTACTTGCAATCGGTGTGTTTGTATGACTACATGTATAAACGTAAAAAAAACGAAGAAAAAGAAGTAGGGTATATAGTTCCCCCCATGAGAAAAAGGCATGAGTTTAATGTTGTTGTTGTTTGTTGTTTTTGTTGTATGTTGTTGTTGTTTTGTGTTTTATGTATGTTTTATGTGTGGTGTGTTGTGAGTTGTTTAATGTTGTTTGGTTGTTGTTGTTGTATGTTTGGTGATAGGCAATAGTCTGGCAATGCGATAATCGTGTAAATCACTTTAAAACTTTACCTGCATTGTGAAAACGTACCTACCGTGAAAAATTAACAATAATATTGTAGCGACATCTATCTCACCACATACAAACTGAAGATTGACATCCTACATCGCGATGTTAAAGTTATCCACGCGATTGAGCGTATACAAGATCTGACAACAACCGTCGGGCATTTGAAACATAACCGGCTAGATCTGTAAGCGGGATGGACCCCTCACCCCTCTTCACGCAGGAGCACCCCAAGTCAGCACCTCCGTCGCTGGTCGTGGTCGCCGGGCGTCCCGAGGTGTCGTGAAGATACGTCACTTCACCGCGGCGCTGCTGGACAGCGTCGCGCGATGACAGAGCCACGGCGCACCTGCGGATACACACATGCAACTACACACAGGCACGTTTTTATGTGCAACGCGCCACTACGCCTTCGCCCTGTGAGGCAACCCAGTGACGGGTCCACAGTTGTGGCCGAGGTAGTGCATCCGCGGTAGGGGGCTACGCCCCGAGTCCGCTTACCGCGCCCCTCGACGGGGGTGCAGTGACTTCGAGAACGGTCCGTCGGTCGTCTAGAGCATAAATATTTCACAACTTTTCACACAACACCAATATTTTAGTCCCAAGTTAAGCTTGAGAGCTTGTGTTATGCGTACTAAACACATGATAAACATACTTATATTTTTCTAAATACATACATATTAAAGATAAATTACACCCAGACACAGAACAAATGATCGTGCTCATCACACAAACATTTGTCCTGGGTGGAAATCGAACCCACGACCTCCGGCATGGCAGTCAGGATCACTAACTACTAGACCAACAGGCCAGTCAAAATAATTCACATTAAACAGTGTAATTTAAAGTGCTACAGCTAAGCAACATTAATTTTAGACTGGTTAAAAAGTATAACAAAAAGAATAGACCATCGTAATTATTCAACTTACAAAATTATTATTCAAGCATGCTGAAAGCAATAAGTCTCAAGTTGCTAACTGTCGTACTAATTTATATGGAAACGCTGTAACTGGGACGCCTTCGACAGCCTTAATTCACTAAATGAAACAAGTTTTTAATTGTTTCTTCAGCCGTAGGCTATTTATCTTCAAACAGTGGCCTCGAACGCGGCGACACTCAATAGATTAGAAGATCGTAAACGCAGAATTATGGACTTTTTAGTTAAGACCTCCTTCATGATAATGAGTATTATGGTTTGGGGAATACCTCAAATGAAGTATTTTATTTATCTTAGTTCAATTTGTTCTTACTCGTTTTAACTTCTTTGCCAAAACATAAAATATACGTAACGCCAATGAGATATTGATACCAGTTTATGTTGGCAGCAAGAAGTAATATAATGATCCAGGCTGTGTTTCAAGTACAGAGGAAACGACTCTCTTACCTTTATTCCACACAACTCAATCCTTCGCCAATGTGGATCGATTTCCTCTATGGGTCGTCAAAGGGCTACCAGAGGTAGACCTGTGGTAGAACATCCACATTTTGAGAGCTATGTTTATGCCCCATGTAATAGATGACAAGCCTATTACTACCAAGTACTACTGAGCTACTGAGAAATTACAGACGGAAACACTTAATAAGAAAGAAAGAAAGAAAAAGCATTTCTTTGGCACGACACAAGCGCACGTCAATAAAAGAAATAGGTACAGAATAAAGAATTAAACTAAAAAAAATAAAGAATTATGTGTCTTGCGGCTGCGCCAAATTCAGCAAAAAAGCCCGACAGCTAGTGCCTGACGCTTGTTTTCACCTGGACCTGAGGTTGTGAGGTGTCTCCGACGTAAAAGCAGAGTGATATGTATGTGTGTGAGTATCTGTGCGTGTGTTGTGTATGTAAAATTAAATAAATAAAACGCTTTAATAACGCCCGAATGGGAATCGATCCTCGATGGTCGACTCGACCAACAAAACTTGAGGCAAGGAAACGTTCCTTATTTAATATGAAAGTGCTACAGCGGGGCCATATCGCTTTTCTAGTGGCCTCGTCAACGTTACAAGTCTCTAAGGCGTTAAGTAAGAAACTTGTCTAAGAAGCCGTGTAATTAACTACTTATCTATATTCAAAACTTTAATGAATCCATTTCAGAATGCGATAAAGACTTAATTTTATTACGGTTTAGCTAATGGTTTGTATTTATTACCAAAATTTGATGGCAAAGGTCTGTAAGATTTAGCTTTTAGCGATAAGGCCGCCCATTGCAACGCCTTATGTAGTCCTTTGAGTTGTAATTTGTAAGTTTTTTGTGGTGTACAATAGAATACTCTATTGTCAGTGAAAACAAAGATGTAAGTTGATTGATTAGTAGATTTTTGTTTAAAAGAGAAGACTTATAAAAATCAAGAATTAATATTATAAACAAAAAAAGGCTTTAAGGACTCTTATTTACTGCGAGCTGCGTCTCTACGATTTGAGATCAATTATAATTCATCCTATTAATATTATAAATGCGAAAGTTTGTATGGATATTTCTTACTCTTACACGTAAAAACTACTAAATGTACTTTGATGAAATTTGGTATGGAGATAGCTGACACCCTGGATTAACACATAGGCTACTTTTTATCCCAGTATTCCCACGGGAACGGGACCTACGCGGGTGTAACCGCGGGACGTCTGCTAGTATTATTATAATTATTATGCTTTTACTACACAAGTCGGCACCCATTGCAGTGGAACTGAATCCAGCTGATCCAGTATTTTACTCAAAGCTACTGCTTATCTGACCTCTACTCTCAACAATACGCCATACGTTAACGCCTAGATGACAAATATTCGGGTTTCTGATTAACCGTAACAACTGTCACAGATCTTCAGGTGATCATCTTTCTGCAAAACGACCTAAGCAAACGCTGCTTTAGTTTCATGACCGACTCCAGGCCTTTTCGTCTTTAAGATAGCCTTTACATACATACATAAACTCATGCCTTTTTTCCAGGGGGGTAAGCAGAAACTACCGTCCGTATCACCTGCTACAATTCTTACATACTTGTTTTGTTTCACACGACAATCATTACAGAAGACTAATCAATACGCTCAAATGTTTTCGTAACAATGTGCCTAATTCATGTTAAAATTAAGGTTACTTATTATGTCTATATACCTATTATTATCAAATCAATTGTGCACCATCCAACAACAAAAGCCAGTTGCAAAAAGAAGATCACAATCGCACTATTTATCAAATAGAACATCATATTGCGCAAACTAGTTCGGATATGATCAATTTAACATATTTTTTAAAACTCACAGTACTAAACTGAAGAGTATACGAAGTGCTTGTATAGTTTGAAAAACGAATAGATCGTTATTAATATAATCTAATGGCAAATAGGTGCCCCCAGTGCACAGGTATGAATTAAGCCTTTGAATTCGTCATGTATTTGCACAGTCTAAAAACCTTCAGTCGTCCGATGAAGCCGTCTAGACAGAGCAATCGTGTGGGGTGTGAGGGGCGAGACGCGGAAAAGCCGCTCCCGAACTGCAAAGAAAACAATGCTCGTAGTACGGGAGGTATTATTCAGGGCTAACGCGTGTAGATGTTGTCGGCATTTTTCCAGAGATCAAAGGCGTCGTCCTACTGTATTAATATTTATGCTGTGGTATTTGTGACGCCTGGCGTACTGGGCATATTTTGGTGTGATACGTGGCTGTTCCAGTAAAAGTTTGTTTGTTCAACAAGAAGTCTTTAAAAAAGAATCAATACAGTTCAAAAGAAATCCAATAAAACAACGAGGTAAACCAAGACAAGTGTTCTGATAGCATTTTATTGAATAACCTGATACCATTCCAGTTTTATTGTGGATATTACTTTGTAAGTACGTTTTGAAGTGGCATGCGAGAAATTGCGCTGCGGCTTCTTTTCCATTGAAAAATGTGATTGAATTTTGTTTGACGTTGGATGGTTGTTTGCTGCGGTGAAATCTTATTTCGTTTTGTGATTGCTTGAAGTTAGTAAAAACTACAAGTGTTTAGACTGCCTCGTCTAGTGGTCGTGAGCGCTACTGCCGAGCACGAGGTCCCGGGTTTGATTCTCGGGTCGGACAAAACGTGGTTGAGTTTTTAACCGACTTCAGGAGGCGGTTCTCAATTCGATCTGTTTTTTTTTTGTAATGTTCCAATTTTATGAACAATGTTGTTTATTATTTTTTCTTTTTGATTTCATTGAAAACTGTTTATTGGTTTGATTGTATATTAAATAAAAGAAACGGAAAATAATGAATCATCTTCATAAAGATAAAAAAACTAAAAATTGTAAAATAAAAACATTTTTACAAAAAATACAATCGAATTCAAAAAAACACTAACCGGTGTAAAATAAATATATAATCGGAAGTCGGTGGCCAATCATGAATGAGACAAAACCACCAAAGCCACAGACTTCCTAATTTAGAGTAATTTTACACCGGTTAGTGTTTTTTTTAAGTCGGTTGTATTTTTTGTAAAAAAGTTTTTCGATATAGAATTTCTCAACACCACCTCGTAGTCGGTATTTATGCCCGATTAATGGCAATAGGCTTGCCTTATATGGGACTTAAACAAAACTAGCGAAATGTGGGTGTACTACAGGTACTACAGGTGCCTAACGTTTTATGTGTTAGTAAAAAGTATCGTGTTACGCAGTGGCTTGTTTGTGAAGGTCAATCAGGCCATCACTCCAAGCATCTGGTAGTGCTGCATGCAATTAGTAGCGATTGGTTGACAGAAATACAAACTACTAAACTGTTTTAAATAAGTTTAGTCTCAGTTGGGATTGAAGTGTGATGAAGAAAATAATCTCATCGCACCTCAATTACTAGTCTTGATGCTTGATGATAAATGTATTTTAGACCTATGTCTAAATTTAATTAAGCAGTTCCTGACTATATTTATGTTGATAAAAATAAGGTTCAACTCTGCCTAACGTTTATGTGTTAGTAAAAAGTATCGTGTTACGCAGTGGCATGTTTGTGAAGGTCAAACAGGCCATCACTCCAAGTAAAAAACTGGTAGTGCTGCATACTTGTTAGTAGCGATTGGTTGACAGAAATACAAACTACTAACTGTTTTAAATAAGTTTAGTGCCAGATGGGGTTGAAGTATGATGAAGAAAACAATAACATCGCACATCAATTACTTGTCTTGATGCTTGATGATAAAGGTATTTTAATCCTATTTCTAAATTTAATGAAGCAGTTCCTCACTATATTTGTGTAGATAAAAATAAATTATTAAAAATTGGTGCAATATTTGAAGAGCATTGTTGTGTTTCCAATACGTACTCCGATCAGCGTACTGTTCAAATACCAACAGGACACTAAGATTAAGCATACATTAACGTCTCTTACTTAAATTAACACACCATGATAAAGAAATAAAAAACTACGTTTACTGCATAACAGTAACATTACTTTCTTTACAGCGGTATACCTTGCAAAGAGTCGAGAAAAATATCAATGTTTATACGGCATAATTACAAATTTTAAATACGGCAAAGAAGTCAAATGAAAGAAGAAGCAACTATTCAACGAAAATCGTCGAACTGAAAAGCACCTTTCTAAGATCCAGATTGTTCTAATAAACACTTAAGAAAGTTTTGTATCATTGCGGATGGTACAGCTTAAGAGCGGTTCAGTCAAGTGCTGTTGAAATCAGTTCTGTAAGTACTTCACAATACAGCAAAATACCAGTACAATTTTTTTTACTAAGAACAAGAAGATGATCAAAACAGGTATGATACACATGGTATTCATACTCCTTTCTATATACCCAACGTGGGCTGGCTATTACTGCTACCCACCGCAATTCATGGGCTACTATTACTATCCAAATTACTACCCAAGTTACTACGATTTTGAAGAAATACCAGAGGTCTATAATGGTACTGAACATCTCATGAACATCACCACTTTTTCAACAACAGCGCCGACCGATGCTACTTCTAATAGAAGAACTTGTAATATATGGTGCTGGCTTCGAAGAGTGGGGCTTTTTATTGTGCAACAATTGCTGGCTGACAATACTTAGTGCAGATTAAAATGTTTTTTTGGTTATTCATTTGTTTTTTTATACCTAATTTAGACAACCCATTATGTAATATATTTATTGACATATTGAATTAAATATAAAATAGGTTTCATCCATTAACCAGCTCGGTGAAGGTCGTTCCTAACGGGATCCTAATCTATTACAAAAAAAAAATATTTTTAGAAATGATGTGTAGTTAGTTCAATTATATTATTCCATTTTAGTTGAAAATTACAGTGTCAACGATAAAAACCTCAAAGTAGCAGGAAGCAGGGATGAACTACACATGGATGTTCTTCGTTTTACTTCGTCTTCTAAATTTAAAATAAAACAATTTGAATAATAGTAGATTGTTTATCTAGGGAGCAAACAACTATTTTAAAGGCGAGAGTGTTTTTTTTAATCCGGAGCGGAGCGAGGGATTCTTAATTAGAATCCTGAGCGCAGCAAGGGATTAAAAGTATGTCACTCGAGCTTAAAATAGTGTTGCTCCTGAGGTGGACACTCAACTTTTTATCACTCTCTATGAGAAAATAAGTACCTAAGTGCAACTTATGAACAAGAATTTATTTACGTACAATTTAGAACCATAAGACATAAAACTTTTTTACAAAAAAAACAACCGACTTCTTAAAAAAAAACTAACAGGTGAAAAATAACTCCAGTTTCGGAAGTCTGTGGCTTTGGTGGTTTTGTTTTGTTCATTATTGGCTACCGACTTCCGAAACTGGAGTAATTTTTCACCTGTTAGTTTTTTTTTAAGAAGTCGGTTGTTTTTTTTTTGTAAAAAAGTTTTTATTTTGTAATTTTTAGTTTTTATGTATGTAAAGAAAGTCTTTCAAAACTTGAAAGAATCATTGAAATTGGATAACAATTGCTAAAGAAGTTCTATCTCTAAACATTAATCTGTACATCTCTGCCGGCCCCTTTTAAAATAGAATGGCGTAATGTTATATTGTGGAAATTCAAAAGCTCAGCATAGACATCTGACTATAGCAATCGCGAATAATTTGCTGTTATGTGTTGAAGAGTTCCGTTGCCTGTCTTCTTCATCAGTTTTTCTTCACCAAGTGATACTTTCTAAATGAAAATGCTTGATTTGTTACTGAAAATGTTGAAATCGGTGCATGTGTGCCTATATTTTTTGAGGTGTTCCCTCAATTCCTCGAAGATCCCTCATCAGATATGAGTTTTGATACAAATGGGACCAATCTGTTAGTATACCCTATCAAACAAAAAAAAGAATTTTGAAAATCGGTCCATACATGACGGAGTACTGAGGTAACAAACCCTAAAAAAAAAAAAAAAAAAATATACAACCGAATTGAGACCCTCCTCCTTTTTTTGAAGTCGGTTAAAAATATAAATAATTAGAGGCTGATGTTTATAATATTAGAACAATTATGAAAGTGTATCGTAACAAGCAGAATGCATTTAATTTCGCGCGTTGTTTATTTTTCATTTTTTTTTTAAATTTGGCGCGCTCGCAGTTTTTCAGCCAGTGACATATTCAATACAATGTTCCCGCATGGTTTGTGATTCACCTCTTTGCTGATTGAAACATTTACTAACAATATCCACATTCCAAATTCAAATCAATTTTGGTCCATAGGGATTAATGAGATATTTTGGTCCCTGTTTACGAGAAAAAACTAGCTCTTTTTGAATAGATGTGACAAAAAAATTGTTTTTTATCACATCTATTCAAAAAGAGCTAGTTTATTCCTCGTAAACAGGGACCAAAATAGCTCATTAATCCCTAGGGACCAAAATTGATTTGAATTTGGAATGTGGATATTGTTAGTAAATGTTTCAATCAGCAAAGAGGTGAATCACAAACCATGCGGGAACAATGTATTGAATATGTGACTGGCTGAAAAATTGCGAGCGCGCCAAATTTAAAAAAAAAGTTGATGAAAAATAAACAACGCGCGAAATAAAATGCATTCTGCTTTCGTTCGTAGTTGATTCATATTCAGATTTTAGAATTATTAAAAATGAGTGTGTCTTCCTCAAGTGAAAGTATTATATTGACTCCAGAGAATATTGTATCGGACGGTAAAAATGTGATGGAAAGTCTTTTACCTACAAATTCCCGTGAACAATATGTCAAAGCATACAACAATTTCATCCTTTGGAAAAATGCAAGAAGAGCAATAATTGTTACGATACACTTCCATAATTGTTCAAATATAAACATCAGCCTCTAATTATTTATATTATTTTTATGTCTTAAGGTTCTGAATTGTACGTAAACAAATTCTTGTTCATAAGTTGCACTTACTTATTTTCTCATAGAGGGTGATAAAAAGTAGAGTGTCCACCTCGGGAGCAACACTATTTTAAGCTCGAGTGACATACTTTTAATCCCTTGCTGCGCTCAGGATTCTACTTAAGAATCCCTCGCTCCGCTCGGGATTCTACTCTAGAATCCTTCGCTCCACTCTGGATTAAAAAAAACACTCTCGCCTTTAAAATAGTTGTTTGCTCCCTAGGTAAACAATCTACTATTGCTTATCTTTAAAGTAAAATGTTGTGCATTCCTGCTTCTACGAGCCTCATTTCTCTAATGCTATTATTATAAATGGACTACTTACATAAATAAATTTCACAATTTGTTTCTGAGTAAGCAATCCGCTACGTCATTGACACTAGTCTCTAATTTTTAAGTCAAGTTAAACAGACAAATGTTATTGCCGTGGACAATCTTAAAGGAGTCTCCTTTTACCATCGTCACAGTTTTTACCTACCAAATGTTTACTTGTAACTCAACACGAAAGTCGTTTATTCCTAAAGTTTCAAACCATTTCTTAATCCAACTTAAACCATGTCTAAGTTGGGTCAAGTGTTTCCAAACTTGAGGCCACCAAGTGTTGATTTAAGATTATTCCCTTTCGGCCTGACGTGGTAAGTATTTGGCGTTAAAGTTTATATTTTACTAAAACGTTGTTGTTTAGTCTAAGGAACTCTTCGTATTCATTTACATTTTTTACCATAATATTATCTAAATTATTGGTGTGTTGTTAAGTGCTAAGTACTGGTCCTAGGTTCGATGCCCAAGCCAGGCGAAGTGTAAAAGCTTTTACATCTGGAATTTCTTAGTAGCAGCCCGAAGTCTCAGATTTGTGCCCGAATAATGGCATCAGGCTTGTCCCCTATTACTTAAGACTTGAAATAACTAGTCTAGACGTTTGTTTGTGTACTGTAGCTATGTGTATACGTATCCCCACTGCTTTATCTAAAAAAGCCATGAGAATTAAATATTAACTCAGCGACACGAAATGTCTCAAAATAAAGACAAGCACACAACAACTGTCATTCTGACAAGAACTTTATCCAGTAGAGATAATGTTCAATTTTCTTGAGATCATTTTGAACAGTACGTTCGTCCCCATGTTTTTGTTTGCAAATAATGACCAGAAGTAACTACAAAACCCTTTATCACGACGACAACGTAGAAGGAGTACACATTTAAGTAAAGTTAATAAGTTCCATACGACATGGTAAATACCTTTTAATATTGGTGTCAAGCAATCACCCAATATTTGAAGGGCGTCTTCATATGATCGAAGAGAAATTGGATTCTACGGATTCCACCCTTCACCTGAAATTAGTTCCAATATTAATTTGCTTTGGAAGTGGTTCAAGGGGTGTTAGTATTCAGAGTTTAATATCTTTATAGATCACTTCCACCACCTTTTATTATTATTATTATTTTTTTTTAAGTATTAACTTCATGATTATTACTATTTTTTTAATAATCAACTTTGCTTTAAATATTATATAAATATGTGAGCACCATATATCTTTAAATACACTCATACAATTACCAGCCGCGTTGCTTATTTTATATCATCTTGTATCTATGTCAGGATAACTGTTTTTTTTTTTTTCATGGTACATCGTCCTCACTTACATAATCTGATTATGTATACAAATATTGTAAAATCTATTTTAAAAGAGTAAGTATGGAGTTTCTTGCACATTCTTCTCCATACAAAACTACCTTTTGAAATGTGCAACTAGAATCATTTTAGTTTAATTTATTTGTTTGTACGTTCAAAAGTGCCTGTTTTCAGGCCTAATTGAAATAAATTATTTGACTTTGACTTGACTTTGACCTTAGCTTCTACAGCTTGGTCTAGTACTAAACGTGAGGTCTTGGATCGTATTACGGACATCGGACCAAGTGTTATTGGGTTTTTCTATTTGGAGTTTATCAGTAACAGCCCAGATACTAGCGGCAAAAGTAATGATACAGTAAACAGTCATGCCTCACAGCCGCGCCATATTAAGGCCTATTCATTCCTGAACGATATTCGCTGCCGATGTGGGTAGAGGTACATATCGCGCGGGTTTCGCTCAGGTATTTAGTATCAAGTACCGCGGCTAAAGCGACCTGAGCGATATTCGCTGTCGCTGTGGGTAGCGGTACATAACGCGCGGTCTGAGCGAAACTCGACTACCGCGCGTTATTCTACCCACAAGGATAGCGAAATCCGTTTTGTTGTGAACAGTAGTATTACCACATACCCACTAGGTTTTCTCTGCCGCAGAAGGTAGCGAATACCGCTTTGGTCTGAATAGGCCTTATTTCCATACCGTCATGTAATGGGAGGTATGTCAGATATATATGTATATAGGTAACGTCAGATTGATATTTTTTTATTACAATTTCAGTTATAAAATATTGCAGGAACTGACCAGAGGTCCCGTGCATAACTTTGGAGCATTGAAATAGCTAAAAATCGACCCCATGAACGCCTTATGGTCGCAAGCGAAACTGCTGAGCGTGGGCGCTCAGCAGTTTCGCTTGCGACCATAAGGCGTTTATAGCAAGGCGCACATGATAAAAATATATTAAGATATATTTTTGAGTCTACACACCCCAAAATTTCTCAGTCTTTTGTTTCTTATCAAAGCAATAACACGGGCCTCATTACAGAGAATACTATTTTGCAGCATAAATAATTTTAATCAAAATTTTAACTTCTCAAGAAGATATTTCCAAGTAATACAACCACGTAGCCACAATCCTCAAGATAAATCAGTGTTAATTGTTGTTCCGGGAACGCCAAGCAAATGAGTTGCCAGCCGAAAACATAAAATGTAGGTATTTGCTTTATCTTCGCGCAGTAAATTAAGAGGTATCTGGCAACAAAAGATTCCGCTTTTAAATACATTCAACTGAAACGAGTTACGTGGCAACACTACAATTTATATTTCTCGTATGGCCACACTGCTTGTGCAAAATTAATTAAGTGTCTTTTCACCAACCAGTCGCATCTACACATGATCTTTGTTTAAATAGGGATTTATTGATAGTTTCTTTTCAGAAACCGCATGTGGTCATAAATGGAAAAAGGTCCAGTCCAGTCCACTTTAGTTGAAGTTGTTTCACATCAACGTTACGTTTTTAAAAGAGAACTTGTAATGTTGTCTTTACATTGTGATTTTACTTACATTTTTGTGCATTGTTTAACCTGAAATTTTAAAGCATTCACCCTCCCTAGGTAGCTACATGCTCATTACTTGGAGGCAAAGCATACCTTTTGTCTTATATTATCATATTTATTATTTAAGTTTTTCTATAAATTATGTTTGTTTACATTCGTAATGTCTGCTAGTGACAGGTCTAGTTTTATTTTTAATTTGTCTGGAGCTAGTTGTAGGTCGTATATGTAAACCACATCGACCTCATTATTTTTCTTTTACTTTGCTTTGTATTGTGTTCTAAAACCTTTCAAAATTCAATCATCTGTCATTCTGTCCATTTACCTTGGAGCCAGGTGGAATTTGGCAGTCTGGGTTCTGATCTGAAAGGCTTAGCAAGTCACTTATATTAGCTGCGAGTCTAATACTTATGGCCTCTCTGTCCTCCGGCCCTCTAAGCTGACGTCCTCCGCCTCCTCTGCAGAAGACTAAAGCCTAACGTCCCTCGGCCATTACTAGAGCCGAGAGGACCACCTCTGACGGCCTCCTCCTCCGCTGCTGAAAACTCAAGCCTGACGTCCCTCGGCCATTACTAGAGTCGAGAGGACCACCTCTGACGGATTCCTCCTCTGACGGCCTCCTTCTCCGCTGCTGAAGACTGAAGCCTGACGTCCCTCGACTACCCTACAGCAGAGAGTGACACCTTTGACGGCCTCCGCCTCCTCTACTGAAGACCGAAGCCTGATGCCCCTCAGCCACATCTACTGCTGAGAGAGGGCCACCTTTTCTTCATTTCATCCTTCATCTTTCATTCATCAACTTTTCCTCTCTTCTTTATCCTAGCTCCATTAGGTAGGCCTGGTAATAATAAATTCTTTTATCTATTCCCTCTAATCTTTTCCTACAACAGTGCTCTCCTCCTAGGTAGGTTAGTTCTGTTACGTTACAAACTCACCGTTTGTTTTCTAGAATAGCCGTCTGTAACGTTTATTTTCTTGTTTTTGGTAGATACCCAAGATACAGGCACAGTCTAAAAACATATTTATACTGTGATACAGGCTTGTCTAGTTTGGGACCAATGTCAAATGTGTTATATGTGTCTTTTTTTAAATGCCATCGATCACAAAAAATGCCATTTAATGTTCGTCTTTTTCGAAACTCAAACGCAATCTGGCATATAAGTAAAAGTAGAAATAGATGCTATAGGCGTACAAAAAGGAACAACAAACAAAGTTTATCGCAAATAAATCAGTCACGTACAGAATGAAGAAAAGATGAACTTATTATTAATATTACAAGTCGCATACAATCAGCGAAATATTCCCATAAACTCAACTTTGTGTTCCCATGAGTGAACATAGTTTTTCTTATACAACAAAGTAATACGCACAGAGTTTGGCGATGATATATTGTGGCTCGTGGTCATTCAGTACGGTGTATTATAGTACCTACGGTCTATCTTTCTGTAGCGCAATTGACAACATTTCAAATTTTTAACCTGCATGTTTTATTACGTTATATAAAAGTAAATCCAAAACTAGAGGACCCATATTTTTTGGTTTTTGTAAATTGTGTACTTATCATTCAAACTTTTTACTTTGAAATTCAGTGCATTCTTTTTAGAATGCACTGAATTTCAAAGTTATCGTACATCGTCATTTGGCGTTTACGTCTTTTTAGACGTAAACGCCTTTGGGGTAAAAAAGAGACGCAGCATACCAGGTTATTGGAAGAGCTCAATACTGAACTCCCCATGACTAAAGCCATAAACGATCGTATTTCCAAGCAATTCATGTTTGATAAAAAATACAAAATTCAACTCCACGAGGATCGCAGGTGTGAGGGGTTACGCCCTACAGAGCTGCGAATCTTCACGGATGGATCCAAGACAGGTACTGGTACGGGTGCTGGTATCTTCTCGGAGGATTTCAACATACACATAGCTACACCGTTGGGGGCCCACAACACGGTCTTCCAGGCCGAATGCTTGGGCATTTCATTCGCGGCCACAGCTATCACAGCAAGGAAGGTACAGGACCATTCGATCCGCATACTGTCGGCCAGCATGTCAGTCCTGCAAGCCCTAAACAGTCACACAACCAACTCGGGACTCTTAAACGAATGCCATCACCGACTAAATCAGGTGGGTACCTTCAATAAAGTAACCATTCAATGGATCAAAGGACACAGCGACTCTCGCGGCAATGACGCCGCTGATGAACTCGCCAGAAGGGGTTCAAGCATGGTGGCAATGGGACCTGAACCTGTTGTACCACTCCCCTTCGGATACCTACGCACCCTGGTAAGGAAACGCACCAGGGATCAACACGGCAAGCTATGGTCGGACCAAAGTGAGTGCAGGCAAGCCAGGGAAGCACTTCCCACAATTGATAGCCGTTTCACGAGACAGGTTCTCCGGCTGACTAAGCAGCAGCTGCGAATACTCACAGCTGCCATAACAGGCCACGGGCCATTTAACAAACACCTCTTTGTATTAGGTGTTACAGACAGCCCACTGTGCAGAGCATGTGTCGAGGAGGACGAGACGGCATCGCACGTGCTTCTCAACTACCCAGTGGTTGCCGCATACAGGGCTAAGTTCTTCGGAAACCCAGGTACCCTCCGAGAGATCGCCAGTAGCGTTAAACCGCTGCTGGCCTTCTTCGAGGAGCTAGGATGGATGGAATAGGGCACATTCCCACCCGTACGCAAAATACGCGCTTGGTCGTGGAGTTGCGGACACCTGCCCGTTAAACCTAACCTAACCTAACCTAGACGTAAACGCCAAATGACGTCATTCATACGGTGGCATGGCGATAGATCCTTTGCTTCACTGTGATACGTCAAAAAATACTGTTACTTAGATGTCACTGTCATTTTGCAGTGTTGTTAATGTCACACATTGACATTAGATATATCTTGTTTGGCATTAGATATGTCATTTTTGACATTAGGTGTGACATTTTTGACATTAGATATGTCTTGTTTGACATTATGGTTTTCATCTTAAAAATTTGCTTACTTACACAAAGGTAACCACCTTGTTCCACCGTATAAGTGACGTCATCGCATATTTCTTGGTTTTTATTTTTTCTCTCAGAAATTAAGCATAAGGTATTTTTGTTTTAGGGTCATGACAATTTTGAAATGTTGTCAATTCTGTTAAAATCACCCTGTGAAAATGTAGGCGAAGTAAAAATGAATTGAGCTGTATTTCTTACTAATGTTAGGCATTGCCAGTTCACTTCACTCAAGTTTTTACGAGATAATTTTTACTTAGTTGACCGGCTGCACTTCTTTTCCATAATAAAAACTTTAACTTATAAAGTAAACCTAACACTTCTCCGTGTGCTTCATAGTGATAGTATGAGAATTTCTTTTAACGTTTTAAATAACTAGATGACTACGGCTTTTTCGTCTGTACTTTCTCAAGAAAAGCCTGGAGTCTGGATTTGTGGCCAATGGTAGTGCAGTGTGGTTAGTGGCTATATATAGGCTTGTCTGCCATTAGGTACAGACGCCAGCACATCAATCTACCCCAAACTGTCAAATTTTCTCAATTGAACATGAACATTATTCTGTTTGGAATAAAGTTGAAAAGCCATAAAAAAAAAATTGACACATTGGAGTAGGTTGATGAGCTGGCCTTTGTACATAGAGCTTAAACATAACTGGCAAAATGTGGGTTCCGCGGCTACTCACCTCTGTTCACCTTTTTCGCACCTCTGCCTAACCTGTCGGAGATTACAAGCGTAATGTTATGTTATAATGTATTTAAAAGAAACGAAAAAATGAAAGTATATTCTCACCCTTATTTTGACCTTAAGAACGTTAGCGTAAATGCCTTAACATTAATCATTTACAGCTTCAACTAATTAACTTACCGATAATAATGAAACCTTTTAGTGAATTTAATTCTTAATAAGTGTGAAAGAGGGACTAATAAATAATACAATAATAATGATTTATGTTCAAAGCTTTGTTCACACTCAGTATCCCACTAGTACTACGACTTGCTCCAGTAACTTGCCTTCATCTTAGCAGCAGTGCTATTCTTAAAATTTTTTTTAAAATGAAGTGAAAGTGCATCCTACACTAATGCTTAGGATTGACGGTTACTTCACCATACTTTTCGCGGGTTATACAGTTCAAAGTGTTTTAGAGCGGATTTTAGTTTAGAGTGGAATTTCCTGCCGGAGTCGGTGTTTCCTGATGGCTACAACCTAGGGGTCTTCAAGTCAAGAGTGAACAGGATGCTTCTAGGCAAGCGTGCTTCATCGTCGACCACATCATCGCTTACCATCAGGTGAGATAGTGGTCAAACGCGTACCTGTCAATAATAATAAAAAAAAAGAACTCGAGGGTAATAAAAAACAGCCTCTCGGGCCGATCGCAAGTTAAGCTTCGCTAGTTGAGTGCCATCAGTGGATGAGTGATGTAAAATACTAGTACTGAACCGCACCTAGCTAGACTGGAAGCTGACTATAGCATATTTGGAGACAGGATGGGCTGATGATGACTAGTTATCTGGTTTGGCGATGATCTTATGGAATTAGTTAGCTCAAGCTTCAGACTTGCTATAGGAAAGTTCTAAAACTGAGAATCTAAACTAAGATCACCTTCTTTTTTACTGGAGAGTTGAAATATCTTCATTGATGACCCCCGCCTTAGGTGATTAGGCTAGTCTTACTCTTACTAACAAACAACTACTCCGTAGTACCGTCTCAAAACAGCGACGGGGGTAGCGAGTACGTACCATTCTTCCGTAAACCCAACAAAACACACGGCATATCTATTACTATACAAAATAAAACATTCTCATTTAAGTATCTCTATTAAAATAGAAACATGTCCCATGTTTCACAGCAATACTATACTCACTCAATTACATTCGAAAAATGGAACGTCAATCCACAGTAACCATCCAATCAAATGGCAGACTATAAAATAAATAATAAGAGCCATTACAAAACCTAGCTGTAACACCAAAAAAAAAACATTTTGAAGTACAGGAAAAATCAAATCCAAATCCAGGAAAAGTTGGCTTAAATTTTTAATTGTCCCTCGAAGGCACTTGATCATTAACCAATCGTAATGGGACAGTAGAAAAAACGTTCGGATTCGTTGGAAATTTCTCTTTCTTAGACTATTCCATTATTATAGAACGTACTGAAAGGAAATTCAATGAAGCGAAACTTGAGGATCTGGGTATAAATATATTATTGCTAATGTTCTTCACAAAAGTCAGGTGTGTACTACTCGCCACTGGCGTACATGCATGACTACATTTATAAAAGTGAACGAAGCATAAGATGTTAGAGTCGTAGCAGAGTGTGCTAAGTTTCTGCCTATGGTAAATGTCGTAAGTTTATTTATGTATGTATGTATGTATGTATTATAACATCATCAAAAGAAAATAAATTTTAAGAATACGATAAAAGAATAATCACATCAAAAACAGTTTATTTGTAACAACTTATCATATTTTATTACAACTTAAAATATCATTGCTTCTTCTAACTTAGGATAATATTTGAAGCCTACGGTTTGACCAAAATAAAAAAAAAATAACTTTATGGGCCACACACCTGACGACATTGGTAAGTTTTTACGTAACCTCGCAACATTTTGAACTCTTATCAAAGGATTCAGAACAATGGCCGATTGTTTTGCAGACATTCATCTAGTATATAAAACATTTACCAGCAAATTTTAGAAACAATACGACTCCTAGCATTTAGGAAGAATAATATATCGTTTGTTTCAGCTTTCAGTAAATTTGTTGGACTTGAGTAATGATGTCCAGTCGTTTCGAGTGACATAAATGTGATGTTATCTACAACAAAATTGGCCGCAATGAAAAGTGAGTCATTTTGAATTTATTGCAACCCAAAAATTTATATTTTTAGACCGTAACGTTGGTAAAAGGTAAAAGAGGAGCTTGTGCCTAAATTATAACAGCCGCATGGGTTGACCGAAGGTTAAGCTACGCATGACGAGGTCGGTCCGTGGATGGGTGACCATTTACTACATACCAAGACTCCTCCATGTCTCGGAAAGCACGTTAAGCCGTTGTTCCCGTCTGTCATTTGTAGGTTTTTGACAGTCGTTACTTGTGGTCAGAAGCTCGAAAGTCTGACAACCAGTTTAACCAAGGGGTATCATGTTACCCTGTTACTGGGTTGTGGAGGTCTACCAGGCAGTCGCTCCATGTAAAACGCTGGTATTCAGCTGCCGGTGAAACTGGAAGCCGACTCCAACACAGTTGGGAAAGGGCTAGGCGGATGATGAATGTTCATGAAGGCATAAGGAGACTGGAAGAAAGGATATCTGTGGCCTAAAAACCGGTTAAACTATTGATTAATGCTTTTGAAATAAAATTAGAAATTCTTTTAATGGCTCCACAATTTCATTTGTGTAACGTTCTCGTCGTCTTGCAAAGTTTCTTCACAACTTTGCTTGAGTGAAATCATATTACAATTTCATTTCTCTCCTGTGAACTGCTGACATTGTTGAAAGTTTTCCTCGACGTCTTTAAGATCACAATAGCGCCATTTTCCAGTATGTATACAGCTTTAGTACGTAACTATGTTGAAATACTTTCAGAAATACTCATCCTCACGAGTTTCCTATTAATAGCCGTGACAGTGAACGGCTATAAGACAAAGTTTTTCTCGCAAAGCTTGGAGTCAGAACCCCCGATCTCGATTCTGTACGCGCGTGACCAGAAAAGTGATAAAATAACAAATGATTGTTTAACAGAAATGTATCCACGAAACTTGTACAAATACCCTCTGCGTATCGATAGGAACGATATCCCTTGTATAATACATTGTGTGCTCAAAAAATTCGGTATTATGACGAACGATGGTTACATAAATATAAAGAACTACTACAGGAGGGTGCAATCGATCCATAGGTATGATCCGAGAATATTAATATCAGACGTCGGGGAGACGTGCGCTCAGAACATAAATGGAATGAACCTGGAACATGATGTCTGCAAAAAAGCTAAAGTTTTCAACGACTGTACGCAACTGTACGCTGTTTCATACAGAGATCCTGACGAATTTCAGTTGTAGAACTGAATAGGTGTATTCTTTTATACATTTATTAATTTATTAATAAAACTTTTAAACACTACCGCTGATTTTATTACCAGTGTCCTCTTTTCTAAATCTTTATTTACCGATGCAAATTAAACCATATTTCTTTCTTCGGGTTTTAGGGACACATTTTCATTCAGGGCTTTTGATTACAACATTTCTGCATAATTTAGACGTACTCTCTCTGCATATCAAAGCCTCGGAGGTTTCATTAGACCGTACACAAGCTGCCCGGATTTTTTATTTCGTTTTAGGAATTTCTTTGCTTCTGTTTGCTTTATTTAGGAGGTGCAAGGGCTACAGAAAAATCGAAAAAAGGAAGATCTTTCTGGCAGCAGTCATACAAAAGTGAGGTTTCCTGTCAGTTTGCTACTTATTTTAGAACTAGCAGACGTCCCGCGGTTTCACCCGCGTTGTTCCCGTTCCTGTGGGAATACAGGGATAAAAAGTAGCTTATGTCACCCGGGGGATAGTGTAGCTTACCAACAGTGAAAAAATTTTCCAAATCGGTCCAGTAGTTTCGGAGCCTATTGAATGCAAACAAACAATCAAACATTTCCTCTTTATATATTAGTATAGACAGAACATGTTTTGTTAGCATGCCTTTTTTTAACTATGTTAGGGTCGGCTTCCTGCCTAACTGAGTCCTGACATCACATTATGACCTAATTGACTGGCCTGTTGGTCTAGTAGTCAGTGGCTCTGACTGCTAAGCCGGAGGTCGTGGGTTCGATTCCCACCCAGGACAAATGTTTGTGTGATGAGCACGATCATTTGTTCTGTGTCTGGGTGTAATATATCTAAAATGTGTATGTATTTAGTAGTATATTAGTATGTTTATCAGCTGTTGAGTACACATAACACAAGCTCTGTTTAGCTTGGGACTAAATGGCGTTGTGTGAAAAGTTGTGGAATATTTATTAATAAATTTATTTATCTACTTGCATCAGAATTCAAGTCGACAAATTGTTTTTACGGGCATATAAGAATATGACCTCGAACTCCGAATTAAAATAATGACGAGTATACAAGTAGGTACCAATAATGCACCCTGGGCATCATTTTCATAGGGAAGAGTTTAACTATAAGAATATTATGTCGATCGAAGTCTATTATACATTGAAAAAATTACACTTATTAATAAACTAAAGTCGTAATAATTGAATTAGTTTAATAAGTTTTTTTAAAGCTTACTAGCAATGTGAGTTGCACATTACAGTATTATTGTTGACCCCTCTAATTAGGCTTATTATGCTTGTCGCTGGGGTGGGTTCTTGTAAAATACTACAACGCAATGGGTGGAGATCGAACTCACCACACAATAAATGGTGTAGCAACATTTCCCCCGCATTCCACTGTATGTTTAAGTCTCATGACAAATAGCAATATTGCCATAATGTCTCATGGCAATATGGCAATATTGCCATTAACCTGACTCATTCCTAGACTCCGTGCTTCTACGGAAGAATTCCAGTTGAAAAAACGGAATAACATTTTACCCGACACGGTGATCGAACCCAAGAGGTCATGCTCATAAGTAGCGCATGCAACTACTAGACTAACGAGACGGTCTACCAGTAAACTGAAACCCACGTCTACTATAAATTAAAACCAAATAATAGAAGAATTTGATTCGAAGCTGAGCTTTAGTGTTAAATGAAATATTAGTGCTACATTAATGATACATCAAATTGGATAAATTACACCAGACATTGTAAGAAGTCGCCAGAATAAAACTTTAAGAGGGGTAAATCCTGTCTTTTTAAGAACGATCGCATGTTAATCTCATTCCCATCTGTCAAAAAGACAAGTCTTCTAAAAATACAGATTGTAGATTAAATAATATTTCGACTAGATTTTGAACGTTTTTAATTACGGGAATTGGCCTTTTGTACCTACGTCCGGCTCACATATTACGTGCCATTTTTATTTTATTAACTAGCCCCCGGTAAACTTCGTTCCTCCTTACAATCAATTTATTACTTTCTATTAGTTTACGTCCTATTCTCAGACCTACAGAATATACACACAAAATTTCATAAGAATTTGCCAAGCTGTTTCGGAAGAGTTTTGTTATAAACACTGTGACACGAGAATTTTATGCATTAGAAGATTTAGAATCCTACTTATTTCGTTCCGCCTTAGAATAGATTTATGAGTTTTATTTTGTTTTATTAGTTGTGTGACACGAGATTTTTTTATATTAAGAAGATTTCGAATTTTACTGACATTTTAACAACATTACACCTCTCTTTTTCGATTACAGACGTCATCGTGCTCTTCACATGTCTAATGCTCACTGAGATCGTCTATGCTCGCATATCGGTCATGTATGCTCACGACAAATTAAGCGACATAGTTGCTCAGCAGTGCCTCGGCGAGATGTATCCTAAGAATAAGCATATCGAAATCCAGGAGTCGGATGAGCCCTGCATTATCTTCTGTGTTCTCAAGAAATTTGGTATCATGAGCGGCACTGGCGTTATTAATTTAGAGATTTATAGGTAAGTTTTGCGTTATTAACCGACTTCAGGAAAAGGTTCTCAATTCGATTTCAATTTTTTTTTTAATTTTTATGTAGGTATGTATATCGATTACTCCGAGATTAATGATCCGATTTACGTGATTCGAGTAGTTCGATGCAGAATAGCTGCCATTTGGTCCCATAAAAAATTAGCATAGTTTGACTCGCTAGTTTTCATTTTATGAAAATTTTTATGAACATTAAATTTACTTTTGAACATTTTTTTTGTATGTATGTGCACCGATTACGCTGAGATGTATGTACCGATTTACCTGATTCTTTTTTAGTTTGAGAGTAATTGTTTAGTTTGATAGTATTTGGTTCGCGGAGTAATTGTTTTTTGGTCTCATAAAAATTAACATAGTTTGACCTGGTAGTTTTCATTTTATGAACATTTTAGTTCATGAATTTCTCTTTTTTATTTCATCGAAATCGTTTATTTGTTTGACTGTAATATTAAATGATAAAAGAAAAAATGAATCATCTACATAAAAATAAAAAACTGTAAAATATAAACTTTTTGACAAAAAATACAACCGACTTCAAAAAAAACAATAACCGGTGTAAAATAACTCTATATTCGGAAGTCGGTGGCCAATCATGAAAGAGACAAAAGCACCAAAGCGTTTTTTTTTAAGTCGGTTGTATTTTTTGTCAAAAAGTTTTTTTACCCTCACCATTAACTGTAGCATAGAATTTTATTCCTCTGCTTAAACTGACTACAACAATCGCAATTTTAAATAATTGTAAAACAATACTCGAGCACATTATTGTGTACTTATTCTAAGCCAGATTATTGACTTTCGAAAGAGACACAGATAAGCAGGCCTATTGCGTATTTAAGTTGACAGTTCATAGTGTTGATCACTGGATAAAAGTGTTCAACGATTACCTGTCAAATAGCTAGTTTTGTATTGGCTATCATCAATGTGTATCTGGGATGACGTAATGCGCACTCGCAGAGATGCGATGAAGCGCACCGTACCTTGTCCGATAGTCACCAAGTGTAATAGGGTGACTGGTAATTAGTGGCCGATACTTAGACACGTGATTGTATTCATGATTTCAATAAACTTTCCCAAATAAACTTATTTTTTATACTAACACAATAAAATAACAAAAACGCTGTTTGAAATTCCCGCGCGCGCGCCTGTGTTCTATCAGCTGATAGTCTGACCTTAGGAAGGGCAAAATCTACTAGTAGTAGCGTCACACGCTTCCCCGCCACCCCCACCGCTCCCGTTGTGCAGTACTGACGTAATTGAATTAATTGAAAGTTTTTTGTATACCAGAAAAGTTTCTTTGGGAAAGTTATTCATATTCATGAGTACAATCACGTGTTTAAGTATCGGTCACTAATTACCAGTCACTCTATATATATATTTTTTAATTCTCAGTTGTCATTAAAGTACGGTGTGCAACACTGGTCGCCAGTTAGCCACTGGCAATGGAAATTCAGTGTTTTTCGGAATAATACTCTAATTTAAAAAATCGTTTGGGGCACGTACATTTTTACCGCAATGTGTCAAATTTTCCCAATTGAATAGGAACCTTATTCTGTTTGGCATATAGGTTATTTTTTATCCCTGTATTCCCACGGGAACGGGACCTAAGTTGGTGTAACCTCGTGACGTTCGCTAGTTTTAGATTATTATTATCTTCTTTGTCGACAACAACGAAATTGTGATCCAAAACTCAGTCTACGCCTTCAACAAGTAACTTTATAAGATTATGTCCGAATCCGAAGAAAATAAAGATGTAAGAACTAACACTACCAAATAAATCGTTTCCTCCTAACAACTGTCGGATAGTTGTCCAAGAAATATGTCGAGACGGAATCTAGATAAATGGTGAAAAGAATAGTCGGTCGATGTCAGCAACTATATCAAGATTCTGTATGGCAGACTCTTTTTAAGGTTACTCAGCCGAACTTACGATCTGTCCACAGATTGAAGATAGATAAGACTCTTCTAGTTAGTTTATAATATTATTCAACTGTTTTTTTAAGTGTGCGACGTTTGATCATTCTGATTTATTTAAGTACCTTTTATTCAAATAAAATAAAAAGACTATATAGTAAAACTAATTAAAGATGTACACTAAAGCTAACTACAAATAAAATGAGAATTAAAAAAACAAATAGAGGAATACAAAATGAGAACACTCAGGCGTCAAAGTACTCCTCCCCATCATCGCTGTCATCTGGAAACGTGCCCCGAAGACTCGCAGCATTGCCATGTTGGATGGCAATGCTAATTCTTTAGCCAAAGAATAAGCCAGCCCTCTGGTCAGCCCCGAAGTGTCGACCACTCGGGCCTATAACCCGAGCGTTTCGACCGCAAATGACTTAAAACTATGATATTGATCTTGATTCTAGATTATGTGAATGATGATTATTTACTCGTGATACGTATGATGTTCTCCAGCATTTGATGCAGCTAATAGCATCCTATCTAATTATTATATGACTAGCCGACATCACGCGGTTTCACCCGCGTAGTTTCCGGGGATAGTGTAGCTTCCCAACAGTGAAAGAATTTTTCAAATTGGTCCAGTAGGTTCGGAGCCTATTCAATGCAAACAAACAAATGATCAATTTTTTCCTCTTTATAATATTATTAGTATAGATAACTGAAAATAAATAAGTAACCCATCTACACTGAATGTTTGAAAATTGATCTTGTATGTCTGTCTAAAGATTGTCTGTAAGAGATCGCTTTTAGTTCATTGTTACGTCCAATGAAACTTGTTATTTGTAAATTTTCTACGTGTAATAAATATTTATGATATTCTTGTTTGAAACCTCTTAGAGGTCGGGTTTTTAGATTGTTTATTTTTTACTTGTACCACATTTTAATGCATGATAAATCTGAAATCGTTTCACCTTTTTGAAACAGCGTGGTTTTAAAGTAAAAGGTGATGTCACAAAATAAATTACGTCTACTCATATTGACGGCCTCCAAATTGCTTTACTTTTTAATTAAAATCGCCAGTCTACTAGAGTTTATCCAGTGTCAATCAGGAAGTCAAACAATTTATGCACTAAAAATCACGAATTTTTAGTCGAAGTAAAAATGTAATGTTATGCGTGTTTCTTCTTACAGAAAACGGGTTAAAATTGCACACCAATTGGATCACAGGAATGGGGTTGCTGACAATGGAGGTAACTGCGTGGAAAGCGCTGAAGCGACACAACACAAACAAGACGTTTGCAAAAAAGCGAAAGTGTTCAACGACTGCACACATTTATATAAAATCCTATTAAAGTAATCATTTGAATCGATTCTTTTCTTCATCAAACTAAACTTAATAATAATACCAGCCTGTTACTGTCCCACTGTAGGGCAAAGGCCTCTTTTCATCCAGAGAAGGCACGAGCATTGATCATTACGTTTGCTCAAGGCGGATTGGTGATTTCAAACTAAAATTAACAAAAAGTCCAGTTTCCTTAAGATGGTTTTCCTTCACAGATGTCAATGATGTCTACGATAAACTTAGAAAGTATATTAATGAATTGAAAAAGTCACATTGATAGTTGTCCGGATTTGAACCACAACCTAGTGCATGATTGGTAGGCGCCTTAACCTCTGGGCCATCACGTCTACAAAACTAAACTTAATTAAGGCTATTAACATCTTTTTCTCTAATATACAATTAGATAAAAGCGACATCTACCAGAGCTGTCAATTTAAATCAAACATGAGTTTACGAGTATGTCACATAGTTGACAGTCTAAACGCATCGATCAGAAACACGGCAAAGTTCGAGGACAACACTGCAACTCTTCATTAATGGCGTTTGTGGAAGAGGCACTACAATTTAACCAATGACGTGTAGGAACTATGATAGACAATCGAACTTCCAGTTTTTTGGATCCAGGGCTAAAGTGGGCCACTGGTCGTTTAATTCGTCCAAGTCGTCCCGCCATCTTCTTCGGGGCCTGCCGCGACGCCTTCTAGCTATGTCAGGGCTCCATGTGGTGGTTATTTTGGCCCAGAGCTTATTGAGCATACGACAGATGTGGCCAGCCCAGTCCTATTTTAGTTTGGCGGCTTTTCGAGCAACGTCAGTGCTATAGGAGAGAAAAAAATAAAAAGGGGAACAAATTTTTAACACAAGGAAAACACTAATTTGACATCTCTAACTTACTTCATATCTGTCACTGTCACTCTCTGTCCTTATAAAAAGATCTAAAGTAAGAGATGTAAATTCTCATTTTGATGTAGTTTTTGAAAAAGAGCATCGTCGTTGTTTTACGAATTCTAGAGATAAACGAACAATTAACTGTTTCTGTTCGAGGTTTTGTGCCCATTAATTAATAAGGTTGTGGTCCTCGGGTCATTTCTTTCATACCCCAAGCAAAAAGTGTGCTAAATTAAGCGTTGGCGTTGTCCTTAATTACTTGACCCAAAGATTAATTGATTAATATACAGGGTGGAAGTGAGATCGTCGAACATACTGATTCCTTAAGTGGTTTAGTACATGATTCTAAACCCATTTGGCTGGCCTGTTGATCTAGTAGTTAGTGACACTGACTGCTATGCCGGAGGTCGTGGGTTGGATCCCACCCATGACAAATGTTTGTGTGATGAGCGCGATTATTTGTTCTGTGTCTGGGTGTAATTTATCTATAATATGTATGTATTTAGAAATATATATGTATGTTTATCAGCTGTTTAGTACCCATAACACAAGCCCTCAAGCTTAACTATACGCGACTACGCGACGTCTTAGCCATTGGGCTATTACCGCCTTTTATAGAATTAAAAATCTTATTAGTTTGGACCGATGTCACTATTTTATAACAAAAACACATAAGTCAAAACTTGGATATGGGAAATCCAAGAAAAAATTAAATAAATAAATAAATATTCCACAACTTTTCACACAACGCCATTTAGTCCCAACTAAATGGCGTTGTGTGAAAAGTTGTGGTCCAAACTAATAATATTTTTAATTCTATAAAAGGCGGCAATAGCCCAATGGCTAAGACGTCGCCGCGTCATCCTGGCGATCGAGAGGTCGTTAGTTCGATCCCCACCTATTGCTCTATTGACGTAAACCCACTCCAGACAAAAGAAATACAAAACACCGGCGAAAAAGTGCTGAGGGGATTCAGAATCGTGTACAGACGCCAGCACATCAACCTACCACAATCTGTCAAATTTCTTTAATAGATTTTCAACACTATTGCTAAACCATAAGGTTCAAAATAGATTGGGGAAAATTTGTCAGTTGCGGGTAGGTTGATGTGCTGGCGTCTGTACCTACAGAACTCATAGTTTCAGCACAGTATAATACAGTAAGACGACGCCTATGATGTCTGGGAAAATGCCGACAACGTCTACACGCGTTAGCCCTGAGTAATACCTCCCGCACTACGAACATCGTTTTGTTCGCAGTGCGGGAGCGGCTTTCCTGCGTCTCGCCCTTCATACTCCGCACGATTGCCCTGTCTAGACAGCTTCTTCGGACGTCTATATGTTTTTAGACAGTGGTATCAGCGTGTACGACGATGTCCTTTCCACCCTGTATACCTAGATGACAATAGATTCTCGCTCTCATTTCCTTTGTAATCTTCATTCTAATAAAATGTTTTATACGAATAGACATCTATAGATGAGTGTTTTATTTCTTCTTTTTCCGCATGAATTGGTTGATTCACTGAACAAACAAATAACAAGTTAAAAGCAACATTTAGAGAACATGTCACAGGAATTGAATTGGAATTTCTACACGAACGATTCCACATTGGCGTGTCAGAAGAGGAATCCGGATCTGCAACTAATTCCAATGAAACAAATTAAATGGAATCCCTTGAGTTTACGCGGATACGTACGCTTCACTTATTAAATGTGTTAATACTTAATTTTGCTCTTAAGAAGATGGAAATTCGGTGTGTGTATTCGGTGTGATATTTATTTAAGTTTGACAACGATCATACTTAGCGAGTTGTAGGATTTGGTCACTATACATAAAATAATCAGCCTATAATGTTCACACTACTTGGTCACAGGCTTCTTCTCTGTAAGAAGGAGTGGGTCGTAATCTACTACGCAGGCCCAGTGTAACATCTACCTAGATATCATGCTGCTTGCACACCGCCAAGGCGAAGGAAGGCTAAGGAAGTAGACGGTTTAGCGAAGCCCAACGACGCGCACCGTTGGTTGCGGGGGTACGGCGAATCTGCGTTCAAAGCGGGCTGACTAGCGCCAATATTTACATTCATGGCCTGGCGTGTACGCAGGTACCATTAAAATAATAATTCCAGCCAGTTATTGTTCTACTGCAAGCCAAAGAAGGCATTGATCACCACGCTTGCCCAAAAAAATTTACATACGATCAATAAGAAAGTAAATAATAGTATCAATTCTTAAAGTTATATCGGTACTGGCCAGATTTGAACTCTCAGCAAAGAATGATGATTACTTATCACATTATTTAACATATTTAGTTTTTTATTCTTTAATAAATTTAGTTTTTTATTATAATTTAAATTAAAACAGGTTTTATTAATGAAAACACTCACGGAATAAATAGAATTACCTTCAAGAGAAATACAGCTTGTTCAATTACGTGATACTAAATAGATAGGGGATTTCATTCAACAGTCGACATGGGATGGCTCCTAATTAATTTGTATTTATAGCCCAATACACCTTTTGTTAAGTGACTTGTACCAATTTGTTTTGGAAGTAGTTTTCTTTTCACGTTTATTATTGTGCTTAATTAAGTATATCGTGATGGCCAAATGGTGAAATTTCATGGGTTTTTTTTTGTAAACAAAGTAACCCAAGTAACTCTATGTAACACGGCCAAAGCCTCAACGATACAGAGTAGAGCAGTAACAGGCTGATATTATCATAATTTATTCACCAGAGATCTGAGGAGAAATAAATGCATGCAGAGCAATATTTATTTTAACTTTCTGTAGTTAAAAAATCTTTAAACATTGAAATGTTTCATACGAAAACAAAATACAAGTTCCAAAACAAGTAACGCAATAATTTTCAACGTCCGGAAAAACTCCGGACGTGAAAATTTTAATTTTGCTGCAGTTTATTTCTTCATACATCTGCAATCCGTTGTTTTTTATTTCATCACTTCGCAAGCGACAAAAACAAAGCGCTTCAAAATAAATTTAACAATCTACAAACGTTCATTTTTACTTTGTTATTACTTGTGTCTGACTCCTTACGTCCTAAATTAATGTTGTACAACTTTTCCAATAAATAACTCAACTTGAATGAACGTTGCTATTATGTTACTGTATTCAAACATTCTTATTCTAAATGTAAAAACTCTACACGAAGAACACTTAGGTAATTGAAATGCTTCTAGAAAATAAGCTTAACAAAATCTGGAAACCATTTGAAATTCAAATTGGCAATCCTTTGAAGGCAATCTAGAACGATTTAAAATTACAATGCGTTTCCCTTAAAAATTCAATGTTTTTTTTTCTTATGTACTATATTTTTTATGAAGCTTTGAGACTGCCTTCGCTTTATTGATTTTATTGTGTTTTTGTAGACTCAATATTAACATACAAATAGGTGCCATGTATTTACTTAAGCATATTGGTTTAATTTGAACTACTCTTAGTTATCTACATGAAAAATATTGAGGAAACACATGCCTCTACTTGGGGCTTAAAATTGTAGTTCTGGTTTTTGCGACGCTTTTTTGTATGCAGTATTAATGACAGGACTTGCACTATTTTGAACAAATTGGAAACCGGTGCACTGTGGAATAAAAATGAAATTCCGAAAAATGTAGGCAGTATTTTCCAAATACTTTTTCCTTGGGAAAAGATTTTCATCAAGGCTTACCCTGATGAAATAATTTTGTAACGTCCCTTTTACTCAAATAACAGACACAAAATATCCTTTAAATAATTTATTTAAGAAATCAAAACAGGTTCAGTTACCGCTCAGCAGTTGAGAAATGACGAACATGGCAATCTTCTGTATCCAGCACCAGATGGAACAGCTCTTCTTGGCAGGTTCCTCCTCTTCTTCTTCCTCACCCTTCGTGGTTGCTGCCATAGTAGTTTCCTCCTGACACGCCACTAAGGTCATCAGAACCATCAGGTAGACAACCACCAACAAGATCTTTTTGGACATCATTGTTTATACTTTCTTTATTTTGCCTAAGTATATAATTTATTTCTTTTTTTAAATTTTGTTTTGATTCTTTGACATGTGCGCTGACTAAAGTTTTTGAAACAAAATGGTTGATGCTCAGTTGTTTCGAAACCATGCCGCAATTTAGATTGCGATCTATATCGATAGAGCCTATCTGTTTCGCTTTGTATACAAGCGAATCAAATGAGTTACGGTCCGTAATTTGGTTTGCAAACGGAAAACTAATGTGTATTTTGATCGGTAGAAGCATTAGGTATCGGTTGGATCGTATTTCAGAGCGATTATTATGAAAGGAAATAATTACATTGGATAATGTGTAGCAATTGGGACCCACAAGGTCGTGCAAAGATATTTACGAACCAATATCACAAAATAAACACCAAGATCAATTGGAAATAATTATCTTACATTGAAATACTTACTTTTATTAGATACAAATGTGGTCCAAACAACACCTTATGAATAGGTAGAATTAAATTAAAGATAATGTGGTTTTATCTTTTTTTTTTAATAAAAGGACCGTTTTGTGGATGCTGATTAAAAGAGAAAAAATGCAGTAATGTAATTACATGAAGCGACAGCCTATCTGACGTCCACAAACGAATTACCTAGTAAGAACATTACCCCTAGGTTAGACTACCCGTAAAGACAGACACAGATCTTCTAACCACATCTATACATATAATAAAACAGTAACGACAGAAAAACTGTACATTGAGAATTTTCAAGAAAAAATAAGTGGGTTTTGTTAGAAAAACGTAACTGGTGACAAAAAGTGACTTTTTAGAATTTTTGTCTGTTTGTCTGTTTGTCTGTATGTATGGGCGGGGTGAACTCAAAAAGTACTGCATGGATTTACTTCAAATTTTGCATGAATATTACTAAGAGGTCGGGTCAACACATAGGCTATATATTATCACGCTATCACCTACGGGGGAGGAGCAGTGAATCTTTATTCTTCTAACTCATTCTGTGGAAGCGTGTAATCTAAAAACTACGCCATTTAAGTAACTTTGGCAGAGAAACAAAGTTTAATGAATGTTTGTAGCATAAAGACAATTTGGAATCAGCGCCATCTATGAGAATGTATAAAAATCAAATCAAGTAACACATAAACACTTTTTGAAAATTAATTTAAATTTTGATCGTGTTGATGAGGTTAGTAGTTAGTTATTCTTAAAATTCATAGATGGCATTGTGCATTTTTTTCATAAAAGTTGTATCGTATAATTCGTTTTGACAAATTGAAGTTCCAACAAAACCCTCAAAATCTTGAGCAGAGTTCGGATCGTATCACATGGGATCGTATCAGTGTACGATTTTCAAAAGGAAGGCAGTTGAGGCCGTGGACAGAACCCTGCAGGGCATCTGCAGGAATGAACATTTGATGGGTAGTGTCACAGTTCTGCTCAGTGGCGATTTCAGGCAAACGCTTCCCGAGTTGACGCGGGGATCGAGGGCTGACGAGATGAATGCTTCGGTGAAACGATCTTCGTTGTGGTCACAAGTTCGTACGCTGCGCTTGACCATTAATATAAGAGCTCGGCTCGGCGGCATTGCACGCGCTCAAGAATTCTCCGATGTCCTTCTAAGTCTTGGCAAAGGCACTCTACCAGAAGAGAGAAGTGGACAGGCGGTGCTTTCAGAGTCTCTCGGTAGAGTGGTATCCAGCTTCGAAGAACTCATTCGCTGTGTGTACGTGGACATCAGTCGTATAACGCACCAGCAGAATTCGTGTGAGAGGGCCATTTTGGTGCCCAAAAATGATCATGCTGCAGCAATTAACGAATGCATTCTCTCGGACATTGAGGGGAATGAAGTGGTCTATACGTCGATAAGCACTGTCGTCGAGCAAGATGACGCCACACATTATCCCGTGGAATTTTTGAACTTCCTGTCAGCAAGTTGACTTCCAGCGCATACCATCAAGCTGAATGAAGGTCGGCGTCCCGATTATGCTTTTTAGGAACAAACCTCCTCCAAAGTTGTGTAACGGGTGGTGTCTTAAAGTCATCTCTCTCCACAGACACCATTGAGGTGGAAATTATTACGGGTTGTGGCGTCGGCAAGGCAGTATTTATACAACGCATTCCCCTTATACTTCAGCTTCTCGATCCAGTTCGAGCGTGTACAGTTCCCCGTGAGTGTTTGCTTAGTGATGACAATCAATAAATCGCAGGAGCCGATACTCAGAGCAGCGGGTGTAGATCTCAGGACGAGTTGCTTCTCACACGGGCACCTGTACGTCGCTTGCTCCCGCGCCACCAGTCCTGACTATCTTTACATTTTGGCTCCTGGCAGTATAATTATCAACGTAGGTAGTTTATAGGGAAGTGTTATAAGGTATATACCTTTGAACGTATTTTTAACCGACTTAAAAAAAAAGAGGAGGTTCTCAATTCGACGGTGTTTTTTTATGTGTGTTTGCTACGCGATTACTCCGCCATTTATGGACCGATTTTCAAAAATCTTTTTTTTATTTGATAGGGTATACTACCAGGTTGGTCCCATTAGTATTAAACCTCAGATCTGATGAGGGATCCTCGAGGAAATGAGGGAACTCCTCAAATAATATAGGAAAACATGTACCAATTTTTACATTTTTTTTTTGGTGACGAATCAAGCATTTACATTTAGCAAGTATCATTTTGTGAAGAAAAACTGATGAAGAAGACAGGCGATGGAACTCTTCAACGCATAACAACAAATTACTCGCAATAGCTACAGTCACATGTCTGTGCATGGTTTATGTATTTCCCATAACATTACGCCTGTCTATTTTAAAAGGTTTAGAAAGAACTTCTTTTGCAATTGTTAACCGATTTCAATGATTTTTTCAAGTTTTTAAAGACTTTCTTTACATACAAAGAAACTAAAAATTGCAAAATAAAAAAAAAATTACAAAAAAACTCTCTTCATGTAACTTATATTTTAATGCTATTTTAAAAGTTGTTAACTTATAATGCTATAGCGACACTGGAATCTTAGGTAGGTATATTTGGTGCTGTAGAACCTTCACGCAGACGACGTCGCGGGCAGCAGCTAGTATTACATAATATTATCTAGCTTTACGAGGCTTGAAGGTAAGGTAATTTAGGTATGTCATCTATCCATAAATCAACTACGGCAACATTGTAGATCACTTCATGCGGTTGTCCTTTTTTTTTTTTTTTGAGGGGTGGAAAATCTTCATGGATGTCCCCCGCCCGGGGAAGCGGAGGGGTCTGTCAGACTCTTACTAACTAAAAACCACCCCGTGTTCCTTCTCACACCTGCGCCGGGGGTCACGGTAACGGAAGATACTTCCGAGACCCCCGACTGGTGCTGGCCCCGCGGGCCTCGCCAAGTCAGCGAGGGGAGTGAGGTGTTAGACTCCCCTCGTGACGTCTAAGAGGGGCACGAGTGAACACGACGCGCCGCCACCTCAGGTCCATGTATTTGGGGGCGGCGGTCATCCCCGCGTCCGTCGCCCTGGACCCATTCAGGGGGGCTGGAAGAGAGCGTTGTCCGCCCTCCGCCTGTGCCCGGTGCGTCTGCTGCGGGCCGGGTGAGTGGAAGTGATCTCCCTCTCCCTTTCCGCAGCCTGCTTCTGCGAGATGACCGCGTCCCAGGACTCGACGCTGCCGACCATACTCTCGACCACGGCCGGCAGCGACAGCTAGGTCACTGCCTACTCCAGAGACGAGGGCACGGCGGGTCATTCGGTTGTCCTAACTCAACCACGAGCTACGAAAAGACTGTCTCCTTGTACACGGTACATTTTCTATCTGCAGATAGAAAATGTACCGTGTGCAAGTAAACCAATTGTATCACCAATCCATCAAACTCAATCGATAAAAACAATTTGTACCACTTCTTTAATCCAATTGGCTTTTCATCCCTCAGTGGCCATCACCGAGCGTCAATTAGTCAAACAATACAAAAACAAAACAGTACATTGTAACGAGTACAAAGGGATAATTCCAGTGTCTATAATAAAGATTTCTCTAGTAATATTCCAGCAGCCGACTACGGAATCACAAAATATAGATAAGTACAGAAGGTAAGGTTTATACAATGAGCGTAATCGCACTCACACCTCACGCACTAGTGCAAGCGCACTGAGTGACATTTGTTTGAGATCGTTGTAATAAGCTGTAAGTTTTCCATAGATAAATAAAAAAAAATACCTGCCTTTGTATAAATATGTGGTACTAACGTATGAATAGTTTGAGAAGCTCCACGCGTGAGAAAAAAATGTTTTAGGTATTTTTTGTTTGTGTTAAAACATTTAAATTATATATTTTTAAATAGAATCGAACTGATCGACTGGTGACCACAGGATATTCAGACTAATGTGCGCCGCGCGTACGCATTATGTATGTTTGTAACAGTTTTTGCTTATTGTTTGGAGTCTGACTTCTGTACCTATCTTCTTTGTGACGGAATCTAATAAACTCCCATTATAAATCCCAACCAGTGTAAGTAGACCTTGATTCTCGGCTAAAAACAAGTGAAAATCATGAATTATGGGCAGGTACACAAGTCTCTCTAAACTGGGGAATTAACGCCCCCAAGAACAATTTGCTATGCTACATTGTAACAGCAGTTTTAGTGTTTTTTTTTATTATTTAAGGATGTTTTTACGTCTCTGCGAAATGAAACAATGTCATTGTTTTTAATTTTGAAGCTTTTTTTGGATTAACCAAGCGAAGATAGATCTTTATTAAAAAAGGGAATTAATGAGAGACTATTTTCATTCAGTGGGGTTGTTCGTAACAACCAAAGAAGGCTACGGCCGCTAATTGTTACCGGTTGGTGACAGAAGGCTCGCCCGGTATTACATGGGCCTGAATCATAACTTGCGAATTCAAATTTAAATTCAAATTCAAAATATAGTTTACTGTGGATTCAACGGATGTGATAAACAGATATTACAAAGGTCAGCTATGTCCCGTTATTGAGCCATAAAAAACTCACTAAAATAAAGATAATATCATTAAAATAACCCTTTAACCGCCTAAGTCGGATTTATCCGACCACTATTTTCGGGCCCATTCTGCCCGAGTCGTATTTATACGACAAAAAAAATGTTTGTCCAAATGCATTTCTTGGTTCTACTTTACATTCTACCCAAAAATAGGCTAATTCAGGCAACATCATAAATTTATTTACGATTTATTAATGGCCCCACTGGGCTGGCTGGGGGCATGTGTGTGTATGATAACATGTATGAATGTAAACGAAGCAAAAGAAGTATGTAAGAATCGTAGCATATGGCGCTCTGTAGTTTCTGCCTACCCCCATGGGAAAAAGGCGTGAGTTTATGTACGTATGTATGTATGCGCTGGGGGCACGACAATCAATATAAAATCAGGCGGTTAAAAGTAACAAGCAATATATTTAACAATGGCACAAAAATTGCAAAATCTTATTTCAATACGTCAAATTACAATTTAGTGATTCAGAATACGTGTGAAATTAGAATTAATTAATTTTGAATAAAAATTGTGGGTGTGCCATTTAGGCCTAACTCCCCTAATCCTTCGGGCGAAACAAGCGTGATGTTTTGTTATATTGTAAGGTTACGACAAAATAACCCGGAAAAACACCCCGGTTTTCTGTAATATGTGTTTTGTTTTAATTGAATTAACATTTTCACCGAAGTAATAAAATAAATGAAAATTTTAGTCCATATTGGTAATGTTTGAAATTTCTGGCACTACATCCCAACTATGGCCGTTTTTACGCGGATACTTCCCTTAGCAAAATCTAGAAAATAAAAGGTGTTAATTGAGATGTTTTTACTGAAGTGGAATAACTATAATTAAACGGAGCTCAAAAGGAATCCCTGTTGAGCTCTCTGTAGGATGTCAAAGTTCCAACATGATGAAATTGCACTTAGATTACTGACCTGCTTTCCCTCAGTTTATTATGTCATCGTACAATTTTGTATCTATTGCGTCTTATTTAGAGATAACATAGCTCTCTTCTATTAAAATTAAAATATAAGGTCATGTTATTGTTATGTTTTTGATTGAAATATCTCTGTGCAGAGGCTTGTAGAAAAATATTCACATCGACACGGGTCGATCGCTGGTTAAGCTACGCTTGCCGAGGTCGGTTTGTGGATGGGTGGACAATCTATTACATATCGGGACCCCAATACTACATCAATAATTATAATATTCGCTAACCATGTGTAAAGGATAAGCCTATTGTCATTTACCGGATAAAGATCCTAACTGCTACTGAGCAAAATCCTCAACCGGCGCCGTGACCAGCCGTGACCAGCCGTGACCAGCCGTGACCAGCCGTGACCAGTTGGGTTCTTAGGTATCTTTTCAATGGCAGTGACTAACTGGCGTTTAGTTACACACCGGTCTTTGATGACAAATGGAGAATTTGCAAAAAAATGGTATTGCACTCTAAGTAAACATAAAGTTCCGGCGACTATCAGACGGGTTACTGTGCGCTTGACGTCATCCTAGATACAAACTGGCTAGGAGCTTGTGCCTAAATTTTAATAACCGCATGGGTCAATCGAAGGTTAAGCTACGCTTGACGAGGTCGGTCCGTGGATGGGTGACCATTTATTATATACCAAGACTTTTCCGTGCCTCGGAAAGAACGTTAAGCCGTTGCTCCCGGTTGCCATTTGTAGATCTTTGACAGTCGTTACTTGTAGTCAGAAGCTCGACAGTCTGACAACCAGTTTAACCAAGGGGTATCATTTTACCCAGTTAATGAGTTGTGGCGGTCTGACAGGCAGTCGCTCCATGTAAAACACTGGTATTCAGCTGCATCCGGTTAAACTTTCAAAGCTATTTCTGCTTACTAGGAATAATTTCTAAGTTTGATTTAAAAGAATGCTAGACATACACCACTACTTTTTAATTAGTACAAAAAAAATGGGCTGTATCCGTACCTATTACTAATCATATTTGCGTAATAAAAAGTAAAAAAAAAAACGATATTCAATTTTCAAATATGGCACTATTTAGTTAAACTTAAATAACGAAAACAGCTGTTGACGGCGGGGCAAGCTTGAGCGAGATCACGCGTACGTGAGCGAGAGACTATGTCATGAATAGCCTGTACAATATTTCCATAAATTGGGTGACTTTTTGGGATATAAACAAACGCTAATAACTTTGCTGTTTGCGAATCTAATTTATTAATACTTTACAAAAATAATGAGAAGACCGTTTAAAATAAGCCCTTTAAGTATCTGTACTAATTACAAATTAGTGGTGTATATCTTTTCCCAGATCTCTTCGCAAGGAACGTGTTCGGGATTATTCCGGAAACTACTGCCCACAATGCTTTGATATTTCCAGTGTAGTTATTTACGAGAAAAAGAAGAGGCGGCCACGTGTATGAACTTCAGTTTATTTTCAGTACCTACTTGAATAGCTTTTATAGAATAAAGAGACGCTCTTTTCATGGAAATATACGTGGTCTGGAACTATTTTCTTCGTAGTTGGGGAGGTTTTAATTTATTTTAAGGGTAGTTTGCATGTAAGTACGTGTACTTTATGGCTGGTGCAAGTGCTTGGACTATTTATTTTGTTTATTTTTGCTATCCGAAGTCCGAAGAGTTAGGCAGAGGTGTATCAGTGGTACAGACGCCAGCACATCAACCTACCCGAAACTGTTAAATTTCTCCAATTAATATTGAACCTTATGCCTTAGCAATAACGTTGAAAATTTATTAAAGAAATTTGCCAGTTTAGGTTGATGTGCTAGCGTCTGTACATTCAAATTTCGCTACTTGAGCTTATGTTCCATGTAATAAGAGTTAATTTGTGTCAACGTTGATTTTAATTGCATTTTGACTTTGATTTTAATTTGAAATTTAATTTTAATAATTTTTAATAAAAACATAACGTCATGCCTGTAATCTCCGAAGGGCTAGGCAGAGATGTACCTGATAGTACATCCGAATTTCGCCAGTTATGTTTAAGTCCCATGTAATAGGGAGCGAGCCTATTGCCATCAATCGGGCACAAATCCAGACTCCGGGCCGGATTGAAAAACTCAATAACACCTTGCCCGACCTGGGGATCGAACCCGAGACCTCATGCTCAGTAGTGGCGCTTGCGACCACTAGACCAACGAGGCAGTCAATATTTTTTAATTTTGTTTTTAATTTTGAATTTTGATATTGCTTTTCATTTCAATTTTTTTTTTCTTTTTAATTTGTTAATTTTACTAATCTGTTTCTTAATTTATTTTAATTGACTTTGTTGTTCTATAAATTACCAAAAATAAATAATTGAATAGCTTTAAATAGTATATAAGTACGGCTTTGTAATATTGTATTTTAAATAACCATAATTGGTGCACGTTGTGTTAGCCTATAAGTAATTGTTGCACTTAAAAATGTACTATTATGAAAGGGAATTGCTCAGTTTGTTAGGGCCATTTGGCTGAAGGTGAACATTTAATATAATATTTAATGACTGTGGTTTTTAATAGTTTATACCTCAAAGAAATTAATTCGGTGTCCATGGGTAAAGCCGGGTCTTCAATTAAAGCGGTATTGGAGTTCATCATAAAAAAAAAACAAAAAACTTCGCGAAAGTAATCGAAACAACATTCACAATACACAGAAGCAAAACATTAGTTTCTTATCATATTTTTTTTCATAGTATGCATTTGTCATTATTGACAGCTGGTGTTATCAGAAAATTAAAAAAAATCGATTTAAAAATCGATTCGACAACAAACGAATCAATATTAAAATCGGATATAAAAATGATTTGAAGGCCAAAAACGATGAGTGTTTTGTTTGTTTTCAATATGATTATACGAAAATAAATATATCACCGTTTCTCTCAAAATCACTTGATTACTGATTTTCAAGAAAATGTAGTCATATTATTACTTATATTTTAGAAATCGATTATTATCTTTACCGTAAGAATAATCACAACTGTTATTAATGTGGCAACACAGAATCAGTTTCCAACTATAAAATGGCGACGATTTTGAAGTCAATCAGCTTCAATACTTATTAAACGAGATATTTTTACATTTACTTTCCGGCGACGACAACTAAAAAAATATTAATTTTAGATTTAATTATATTTTCTCATAAGAATACTTCTTACAGATCAGCTTGTCCACGTTTCAGCCAAGAATGAGCAATTCCCTTTAATTTTAAATGTTCTGTGTAAACCATTGTTGGCTTACTTAAATAAATAAGAGTATTAAGAGTGTTAAGAGACAGTTCAGAGAGTTAATAGCACACTGTTTAATTGCCAAGTTAGTACAGGGCACAGACGTAGCCCACACCACACATACACTGTTGACACACATATTTAACAAGGTGTGAGCCTATTGTCATCATTCGGGCACGAATCCAGGCTCCGGGCTGCTACTTAAAAATCCCAGATAGCATCATTAAAGCTTTGCCGACCCGGGGACCGAACCCGGGTTCTCATGTTCAGCGCAATTACAAATTATACTTCTACCTAGGACAGAGATTAAAAAACAGTTCTATATTTTCATTTTGAAAACACAGGCATGTCTGTTCACCGCCAAAAGGAGCCCGTTCACCATGGCTTCTGCTTTTCAGACTTTTCTTGGGAGTTGAAATCTCCTCAAACCTAAACTTTAGGCGGTTCATTTCCAAAGCCAAGGTTGCTCCTAAAAAACTCGGCATTCTTGCAAAGGTCCGGCGGTACATACTTCACACCTGGTCAGCTTTTTATGTTATACAAAGCACAGGTCCGTTCGTGTGTGGAGTACTGCAGCCACATATGGGCTGGTGCTGCCAGATGTCATCTAGCAGCTTTGGACTCAGTGGAGAAGCGTGCGAAGAGGCTTATTGGTGACCCAGATTTGGTTAGAACCAATCTGCAAAGCCTTGAGCATAGGCGTAGGATAGCTAGCCTTTCGGTTTTCTATAGGATACATTTTGGAGAGTGTGCACGGGAATTACATGACTTGATTCCGCCATCACCTTTCTAACATCGGACAACCCGGCGTACGGTAAGTGTCCTCCCTTACATCGTTGGTACTCCCACGATTCGGACAAAGCGTTTCGCTTCGTCGTATATACCGCGTACATCGAAGGACTGGAACAACTTGCCTGCTGCGGTCTTCCCGTCCGATTATAATTTAGGTGTCTTCAAGGCTAGAGTGAATAGGCTCTTAATAAACTAGTGCGCTTCACCATCTCTGATTGCATCACTGCTTACCATCAGGTGGGATTGCAGTCAAGCACTGGTTTATAATATTATTAAAATTTTGATAATACTTTTACGTAGCTTTGTCATATGTGACCAATAGGTGTTTAACACGCACATAACGATTTAATGTCACCTTTACGATTTTTTCTTTCGAACCAATTTTTATAAATCACGTTTATGCCTTTACGCATCGCTGAGCCGTACGTTCAATTATGATAAAATATTGTATTTTGAGCAACGCTTGCATTTTTATTCCATTTACAGAGATTTGAAAAGAAATAAATGGAAAGAACATACATAGACCTTATTGGTGAGGTTCTTCACATACACCTTATTGGTGAGGTTCTTCAGAAAGGTCAGGTGCGTAGTACTCGCAACCGGCGTGTGTGTATGACAACAAGTATGAATGTATATGACGCTCTGTAGTTTCTGCCTACCCCCATGGGAAAAAGGCGTGAGTTTATGTATGTATGAAAAGAAATTTAAACAAACTGCAACCTCGCCTTAAGGTCTCTTGATTGATTTAGTGGAACTCGGGTTACTTGGTTGGACTCTCAGTACGGCAAAGTTTGACATTCACAGTTACTTGGAAAACCTTGAATGGCCGAGTTGCAGTCACGTTTTAATTTAAAGATGGTCGTGGTTCAAACAAGATGACGACCAAAAGATAAATATATTCCACGACTTTTTCACACAACGCCATCTAGTCCCAAGCTAAGCTAAGAGCTTGTGTTATGGGTACTAAACAGCGGATAAACGTACTTATATATTTCTAAATACATACATGTTATATATAAATTACACCCAGACACAGAACAAATAATCGTGCTCTTCACACAAACATTTGCCCTGGGTGGGAATCGAACCCACGACCTCCGGCATAGCAGTCAGGGTCACTAACTACTAGACCAACAGGCCCGTCGTCGTCCAACACCGAGCGCACACATGTGTGCCACGCACCCCAAACTGTTAATCACTAAATTTGTATTAGTTTATGGTTAAATTTATTATGCGAGATTGTAATATTCGAAGTTATGTAGCGGCTGAGAGGTTTATACTAAAAAATGCTTCTTCCAAAAAATGTACTAACGCAGAAACACTATTCTAAGAATATTTTTCTATTAAATAACAGTTCAAATCACAAAGGGCTTAATAATATAACACAAGCTCTTGATAAAAATAGGTACCTATCTCATTATATTTATTTCTAGGGAAAGTTCTATAAGTCGTTTCATCATAAATAATATACTTAGCTACACGTCATTAGCCAAAGGTGGAAATAAACACGATTCAAGTTATATAGAGATAGATTATTTTGGATCACAAATTAGATTTGGATAAGATTATTATTAAAGTAATAGATATTATATGGCTAATGGCTAATTTACTTAACATAAATTGGTCAGAAAGGTAAGTTTGTTCTTTTATCTTTGTATCAGTTTATAATGTACAGACCTAGACGCCAGCACATCAATCAACCCTAAACTGTCAAATTTTCCCAAATGAACATGTACTTTATTCTGTTTGCAATAAAATTGATAAACTATTGGGGTAGCTTGATATGCTGGCCTATGTACAGATGCCAGCACATCAAGTTACCCCAATGTGTCAAATTTTTCCAATTGAATATGAACCTCATTCTGTTTGACATAAAGTTGAAAACCGATCAAAGAAATTTGACACATTGGGGTAACTTGATGTGCTGGCGTCTGTACATCAGAAGTAGGGAACAGAAAAATACTTAAAGTATTTTTATTTATTTACTTACAAATCTCTTTTAAGTTAACTGGGACAGAACTACATTCACATAGACTGGAACTGGACCCAAACATTTTTTGGAAAAAGCTGAGCACGTGAAAATAACACAGCCATGAAAGTACAAACATTCTTTTACTCGCAAAAGTATTCAAACAGCATATCTATCTTTATTCCAACATTCAAAAACGTTTTCTAATCATCATTCCATACTTTCTTTGACGTGACGTGTGTTGGTTGAAAAATATGCTTAGAGACTAACCAAAAAAATTTACTAAAGTAATGGTGTACTTTCTAAAAATAAAACAGTAGGTCTGTTCTACCAACTATACCATTTCATATGGATTACCATACCACCTGTCGAGCACCGAAAACGAAAGCAAAGTAATTCATTTCGCAACAATGACGATTGTTCCTATCGCTGCATTTTTTTTACTCAATTGTTTTATAAACTCGGCCTGACTTCTCTTTCGAAATGCATTAGACTTGTTGCCGGCGTACTGAATTTTCGGTAAGTTAGACAGACATATTGTCACCTATTAATTATTACAAACTATGTGCACATCTTTTCTCCCTGCTCTATCAAGGCTGTTTGTAAGAGATTGCTTTTAGCGATAAGCCGCCCATTGTAACCCCCCTTTAAGTAAGTTTTTATTTATTTAATAGTTTATTTATTAATTTTGGATAACAAACTAACAAAATGATCTAATTTGTAAGTAAAATACCCTATCACTAGTGCTGGCTGCAGCAGGATGGGCAGAGAACGACAGAGCATAAATAAGCTACCCAACCATTCTCTCCACATAACGCGTTAAAGAAGGCGACTAAGGGCTCTCCACCACTGTTTTTAGGTTGCTATTGTCAATGACCCGTGTTCTATACATAATATTCATGGTGTACATACAATAAAATGTATTCTATTTTGAGTATTATGAACACTTAATTAATGTTATACTATTACTTACCTATATTTTCTAACAGCAGGGCAAAGGCCTCCCTACTTTCTTTCGACTTCTCTGTACCATGGGGTTTTTGGGCTCATTTCTTATCGAAGGAGTCTAGCTCGTCACGCCTTATTCACCTAGGCCTAGCACGATCTGGAGTAGGCAGTGACTTGTCGCTGCTGGCCGTGGTCGAGAGGATGTTTGTCAGCGTCGAGTCCTGGGACGCGGTGGTGTCCTTCTGCGAAACAGTCATCTCGCAGAAGCGGAGGGCGGACAACGTCCTCTTCCAGCCCCCCTGAATGGGTCCAGGGCGACGGACGCGGGGATGTCCGCCCCCACGTACATGGACCCGAGGTGGCGGCGCGTCGTGTTCACACGCACCCCTCTTAGACGTCGCGAGGGGAGTCTAACACCTTACTCCCCTCACTGACTTGGCGAGGCTCGCGGGGCCGGCACCAGTCGGGGGTCGCGGAAGTATCTTCTGTTCCCGTGACCCCCGGCGCAGGTGTGAGAAGGAACACGGGGTGGTTTTTAGTCAGTAAGAGACTGACAGACCCCTCCGCCTCCCCGGGCGGGGGACATCCGTGAGGATTTCCCAACCCTCAAAAAAAAAAAAAAAGGCCTACCACTATGTCGTTTGCTATGTAAGGGAATCCATTAGGTCGTGCGTTTGGCCCACTGATCGTCAGACATGCAGCAGAAGTGTCTAGCCCAATTCCATTTCTTTTATTGCACGTAAAGTAAAGGAAATCCTTTCCTCCGGGCCGTGGGCCTCAGAAAATGGTCCACATCTCTATCAACTGGCGGCTGGTGGAATAGCCACGTTGAATGTCATAATATACTGATTCTTTGGCCTAACAAAAGCCCAGCCTTCTAGAGTAACTTGAAGGAGCAAAGGAAGCGCTTGGCGGTGTCCAGAAAAACTAGTGTTTTAGTTCACTAATTATGTCTAGCTATAGACACATATATCCTTTCTCATTTCCTTTGGAAATTTGGGTCACAAAAGTCCATTATTCACGTTCAAGATTCCACACCAGTAGATACTTCTTCAAAATACATTATCGGTTATCTTTATACGAGTACTTCGCAAATCCTGACATGATCTCAAATTCACATTTCTTCTTCCATGAACACAATTTCAGGAAATCTCATTCATTCAGAAGTTATGTTTATTTATTCCGCATATTTGTCCTGTAGTCATATATTTCGTTTTTCAGTATACCTACTGAGAAACGAAATGCGTAATAATGTTAACATTTAGTTTTTTTCCCGTGTCAAAACAAAAATGTTATTTTTTAGTAAGATGTCGTGTTTCCTATTAAAATCCATATGTAATACAATACCAAAATACATTGTCGTTTATTGGAGTTGATGTAAAATAAATACTGCTTCTGTTTAATATATTACATCAGCCAAAAACTGACTAGAATTTACTATGAAAACCAATTCCTACGAAACCTGTAATAAGTATTATAAATAAGAGATTGTTTCTTTGCATTAACGGCTAATCACTGGTAGACATTACCTGAGGCATTTATCCACCTTTTTACGGTTGTTTTCACTTGTGCTTGTATTTGTAATAAATAAAACAAAACGATATTGCTTGAAACGGCTGATATTTTAATTTATAATTCAGGAATAATCTAGAAATAGGTTACACTTTCTTTATTCCTTAAAATCGATACGTACCGTACATTATTTTTGTAAGCTTAAACATTGACGTTTTCCAGAACAATGCTGCTCTTAAAGATTGTAAGCTGTATGTTGCCATTCGTCATGGGGCTAAGAACGCAACGATCAGCGGGAACGTTGGTTGATTTCACAGACCCTAAAGTAAGATATTTTGACTTTAACTATATTATGAACCTTATTCGATCTAGAAATCGAACCCCGAAACTTATGCTCAGCATTCTTCCGTTGGACCAACGAGGATAAAGTATGTCAAGTATTCAAGTATTTATTGCAATCCATAATGTACATACAGGTGGAATATTAAGCAGTCAGCATGCAGTCTAAATCAAAATCAAAAGTAATTTATTCTAATTAGGCAGTATAAACACATAAACATTGACACACACATACACATACAACACACACTAGGTACACACACACACACATACACATACACACACACAACAAACACGCACACACATTAACATTTTTTTTATAAATCAATCAATTTAAATGAAATTTGCTAATTTTAATTAAACAAATTCATAAAACCCCAAGCGGTCGCCGGGCGGCGTCCGCGCTGTCATTGTATTTCTATTGTGTCTCTAAGTGATACGATTGAAACGTTAAGAAAAACAGATGACAATTAACTACCTTTCACCAATTAAAGCACTTTCACGACATATTCCAGGTACAAGGACACTTAGACGCTCTAGTCAGAATGGCCCAGTCCTGCGTCATCAAAGTTCGAGCGACGCCCAAAGACGTCAGAGCATACTTTACCAACTCTTCACCGGTATCCAGATCTGGTCAGTGTTTCGCGGCCTGCATGCTTGAACAGAGTGACGTCATCAATCATGGGAAGGTAAATATATTCATTGATAACTAAATACCAATAGCTTGCCTGTAGCCCAGTGATGTAACCGGAGGTGCCAAGTGGTCTCGAGTTCAAACCAAGTCACCAAACAGCAACCTCTGCTTTTTGGATTCATGTGCGTATTCGTAATTATCACTTACTTAGAAAATGCTGAAGGAAAATATGGTGAGGAAACTTAAGAGAATACTTCTGAAGAGATGTCTGTCTGATTTCTCGATGTCTCGGTCAGGTGCGTAGTAACTACTCGCCACCGGCGTGTGTGCGCAACAAAATTTATTTTGTATGAATCTAAACGAAGCAAAAGAAGTATGTATATGTTGCAGTCAAAACTTAACCAGTCAAAAGTACTATTGACTAGCAAAATCAGTCAAAACTACTTTTGACTGAACAGGTTGGTCAAAAGTGGTTTTGACTGAAAATTATTGGTTATTAGTACTTTTGACTGCAAATTTGCGGTTAAAAGTACTTTTGACTGACGCTCGTCGTCAAAAGTAACTAACCTAACCTAACCTACAAGATTCGCCTACCATAGACGGTTTTACCTGACTGATAAAACCAGTTAAAACCACTTTTGACGGAATCACTTAGTTAAAAGTACTTTTAACCAGCTAGCTTCATTAGGCAAAAGTACTTTTAACTGTTATTTTAGTCAAAAGTATTATTGACTAAAGCGTACGGTCAAAAGTACTTTTGACTGATTTTGCTAGTCAATAGTACTTTTGACTTGTTAAGAGATTTGACTGCAACATATATCACGTAGCATATGCCGTTCTGTAGTCACTGCCTACCCCCATGGGATAAAGGCGATAGTTTATGTATGTTTGTATGTATGAATTCACATTTAATTTTATGTTCCACAGGTGAACAGAGAACTCTTAGTTCACCTTGCCAGCTTAGTGAACGGCAAGAACTCCCGCGTCGTCCGCAAACTCAACGCCGTCTCCCGTCTCTGTCTGGACAGCATTGAAGGCATGTCTGACAGATGTCAGCTAGCATCTACCTACAACGATTGTTTGAACGAAAACATGATAGAATTCGCCTTTCCCCTTGACATCGCTGAAGAAGCCGTCAGGAAGATGCCTTTTCATTTAATACAACCGAAGTAAGTTTAAAATTATTAATATCCACAGACAGAAAAGTTAATGGAAACTTATCTCCGTATAAGTCTCCATTAGACTAATGTGCTACATATTCTGCTTTGCGTTTTAATTATTCTGGTGAATTTTGCCTCTAACAGAATGTAAAACCACAAAAGGGTACTTCCAATATTTTTTTGAACTTTCGCGTCCCAATCTCAGCCTCAAACACTGTCAAAAATAAATGTAATTAACTTTTTGAAAAGTTCTTAACATTGATTTTCACTGAGATGACCATAGATATCCGTGGAGATGACATTGCGACTAGATTTTTTGAAAGTTTATAATTACGGGAATTGGCCTTAGTCTATTCGGTAAAAATTTGTTATTTAATTTAAGCGAAGTAAGTGCGAAGTAAACTGTCAAGCAGCCTATCAGCAGTAGTTCGGTATAAGACTAACCTCAAATTAACTTCACCTACATATTCATTGTAAGGCTTTAAAAGCATAGCACTGCAGATCCTTAATTTCGCCTCGTTGGTCTAGTGGTCGCAAACGCTACTGCTGATCATGAGGTATCGGGTTCGATCCCCGGGTCAGGCAGTGTTATTGAGTTTTTCCATCTGGGATTTCTCAGTAGCAGCCCGGAGTCTGGATTTGTGCCCGATTGATGGCAATAGGCTCGCCCCTATTACATGGGACTTAAACATAACGGGCGAAATGTGAGTGTACTACCTGGTTCACCTCTGCCTAGCCCTTCGGGGATTACAGGCGTGACATTATGTTACATAATATGTTATCCTTAATTTCTACTGTTACTGCAACTCGTATTTTTCGACGTAATAACACACTTGCAAAGTTGCATGCACAAAGGTTCTATGCTCCGAATATATTACAATTTAGACTTTATAAATTCACTTCCTATAGATATTTTTATCTGCTTGCCTGACAAGAAATTAAACATAATTGTATCAGAAACTCTGCTTTTCTATCAAAACGAATCAATCGGTACGATAACATATTTCTGTTTTTTTTTATCTCCTGGAATCCTGAAAATGATTCACGAAGATTAATTCTTCTTGTTTTGTTTTCAGGTTACCTTTCACTTATATACTTTACACAAGAACAACTTTGCCGTACTGAAATCCGTTGCCAGGTGAGCAGATGAAATACTGATAAATGTTTTTTTTTTCTGTAAATAAGCATTTTTAAACACATGTACAGACGCCAGCACGTCAAGTTACCCCAATGTGTCAAATTTCTTTGATCGTTTTTCAACTTTATGTCAAACAGAATAAGGTTCGTATTCAATTGGGAAAATTTGACAACTTGATGTGCTGGCGTCTGTACATCAAGCTAGTTATTATTTTAAGACAAGTGCAGTCGGTGTTTCACTGTCTCAAGAAACACAGAAATCACAGTCTGATCACAGTCTAAAAACTGTCGTCCGACGAAGCTGTCTAGACAAGGCAATCGTGCGGGGTGTGAGGGGCGAGACGCGGGAAAGCCGCTCCCGCACTGCGAACAAAACGATGTTCGTAGTGCGGGAGGTATTATACAAGTCTAACGTATGTAGAAGTTGTCGGCATTTTTCCAGAGATCAAAGGCGTCGTCCTACTGTATTAATATTTATACAAAATCAAAAGTCATTTATTCAAATTAGGCTGAAGATCAGCAGTTTTTGAACGTCAAAAATTACATAAGACAGTCCCCCAAAACGCCCGCCCTTCGCCACTTCCTAGTGTTTTTGCTGGGAAGAAGAAGTGGCGGAACAAACTCCCCAGCAACACGTCTGTCTGATAAGTTAGAAGAACTGTTTAAACAGCATTGGTAATTAATAAACTTAATCATTTAAATTAAATAATTTGCTACATGCTAGCTAGCACACACCAATATACAAGACAGTAGTAATAAGAATAGTAAGTACCGACGTTGACAACTAAACTCATGCAAAAAAATAAAATATAAGTAACTGAATAAATGTAAGCCTTCAAGTAAAAAGGGCGTGCCCGCTTACATACATGACTAGGCCTACGACATTACATCAAAAATAAATAAAAAACGATACAATAAAAAAAAATTATACACTAAAAAAAAATGATACACTAGGACCATCGAAGCTAAATAAAAAAATCAGTTACTAATTAAACAATAATAAAACCAAGGTCAGCAAGACGACCAGTCATACTGTGGTCTGATCCAGGATATCTGCAGATTTATTATTTTCTGAGATAGTCCTTTAAGGACCACACAGATAAGAGTGATCTGTTCTGTGTGGTTTGTCCTTTTTAAGATCCTTCATCCCAACCATCTTTTCTCCATTTCATTTTGGGTGAGCGTGGTCAGCCTGTCTTCTCTTCCATATATGTTTAAAACCTATCTTCACAGTAGATAGTTAAGTTAAAATAAAATCCTCTTTCCTAAAATACATCCATCGTTGCTTCAGTCTTCTACAACATACAAGGTCTTTTTTTTTATATCCCATAACTCTAGGGTTATATTCTGTAGGTAAAAATAATACTAAACCTCCTATAATAGATGGTCCAAAAATGCATAGTTTCGGAGATATCATCAATCATAATAAAATTATCAGTTGTTTAGTACCCGTAACACAAGCTCTTCTTAGCTTGGGACTAGATGCCGTTGTGTGAATAGTCGTGGAATATTATTATTAAGTATTAGTAAAAAAAAAGGATGATTGAAACATAATTCATATACCAGTTGATTCTTTGATATGGTCTCAATCATACCCTAGAGTTATGGGATATCAAAAAAAATACGTTGTATAAAATGTAACCGATTGTAATAAAAATATTCCACGGCTATTCACACAACGCCATCTAGTCCCATGCTAAGCAGAGCTTGTGTTATGGGTACTAAACAACTGATAAACATACTTATATATTTCTAAATACATACATATTATAGATAAATTACACCCAGACACAGAACAATGACCGTGCTCATCACACAAACATTTGCCCTGGGTGGGAATCGAACCTACGACCTCCGGCAATGGTTTTATCTATACTAATATTACAAAGAGGTAAAATTTAATAAAACGCGCTGTTGGTTTTTTAACATATAAGACATGATAAAATTATAATACTATAATACTCGTACTAATAATAATTGTTGGTTTCTTTGTAGGAATTTAACTCAAAAACTACTGAACCGATTTTAAAAAATTCTTCCACCATTAGAAAGCCATATTATCACCGAGTGGCATAGGCTATGACTACGACGGGGTTAAGGATATATCAAAATTTAAAGGGAAAAGTACTAAATTCACGCGGACGAAGCTGCGAGCAAAATGCTAGTAAGACATTGAACGCGTAAACCGTTTCAAAACCTCCGATCTTTTGTAACACACACACAGATTTTCATACACAAGGAATCCTTGGTTGTACGATTTCCGAGTTTTAGCGTCTTTTAATGTCAAAAACAGAGATTCCGCGAGTTTCCAAATTGGATTAAACAAGTCTCCGACAAGTTCAAGCGTTGTGAAAATCTTATTAAGGCGAGGTTACCCCAATAAACGTCGTCAACAATAGCGTTTTACTCGTACATGGAACGGATTTAAATTTTGAAAAAAATGTATTACATAGTTGACTCTTTGATCATGATATGTCGGGCATGCGATACACGATTACTAACACTTCACTGCATCCAATTAAATCGCAAAGACATGTCCAAATGATGGCTAAATAATCGTTTTACTTGAGTTATATTAGGCTTTGAAAAATAAAACTTATATCATAATAAAGGTCGTAAAAAATGTGTATTATCTCGGGTCACATAATGTGCAATATGAAAATAAATGTATCACAAATTCCAAAGTTAAGTGTATTTCACTAGTTTGCGCTCGCTCCGAGTCCTTTAGTCCCGAGCGGAACGTGTTCGAGGTCGGACGTGCGCCAATTTTTTCCGTCATCCCCGTTATAAAATCGATTTCGATAAATAGTTAATACATGTACATACTTTATCATCACTTTAATTTAGTTTTTTAAATAGTTGTAATATTTTTTGTTTTATTAGGTACATTATTAGGATAAATTCGTAGATAAGTAAAATAAATCAAAATGGTCAAGAATAAAAAATTTTCTTCTTTGGCTCTACGAAGACTGAATAGGTAAACAAAAAAGGTAGGAATACTTTGACGATATTTTTTATTTAGGTACCTACCTAAATTATATTTTACCATACAAATAATACCTTAGATGATAAATTGAATCACAAACTTAGGTAGGTACGGATAATACTTTTACAACAAGGACACGGTTGCACGGTTGGCGCAGTGGCTGAGCGATGTGCGCAGCGTGTCGCGGGTTCGATTCCCGCACGGAACAAATATTTGTATGACCTAAAAGTAGTTGTTCGCGGGTCTGGGTGTTTGTGTATGTGAGAATAAATGTTTGTAAACGCACCCACGACACAGGAGAAATTTCTGGAGTAGGGCAACGTTTACAAAAAAAAAATACTAATGCAAATAACAACGATGAGCGCGAAAGTCTTTCATGCTTTATTTTTACCGCGAAACGTATTTACCAACCATACCAAGTGTATCGAACAGTAGTATTTGAACCCTAACATAGAGCAAATAAAGTCGCCACGCGCGCAAATGCTATAGTGGTTTATTGTTGCGTGACGTCAAATAGGTAGTTCACCCGTTCAACCTGCTGGGATTTTGTATTTTTTAATAGATTTTGCCTACGAAATCGCCCGCCATTTTTTTTTCTAATTGTTTTGTGATAATAAAATATACGTAACCTAAGGCATAACGTAGCTTTCTAATAGGTAAAAGATTTTTCTCTCAGTATCGAATCAGTAACGCCATGAATTTGCGCATTGAAACAAAAAAAAATACTCGCATCAACATACTCTTGAGCAGTGGTGGCCCAGTGGTGTGTGACATCTATCAACCCGCAGTGGGCTAGCGTGGTGGATTATAGCCCACTCCCTCTCATAGAGAGGAGGGCTGTGTCTCGGCAGTGGGAACATTATAGACTGATGATGATGATGATGAACATTATTGTAGTAAATAGTGAATAAGATGGGATGGTGGTCACACCGTCTACTCATAGGAACTGTCTCCAGTATGAACATCAAACCACCAGCAGCACGTCACGTGAGTATTAGGTAAAACTACCCACAGCTACCACAACACAACAAATACCAACCAACCATCAGGTGGGATTGCAGTCAAGTACTAGTTTATAATATTTAAAAAAAAAAAAAATAATAATATTATTATATTTTGTGTCTATGTTTGTGAAGGTCACGTACCACAGCACACTCGTACCACAGTGTAGCAAAGTACAGTATTACATTGCTCATTTCCTACAAGTATGTTTTTATTTTTCGCTAATACAAAACTACGTTATGCCTGAGTTATATAATTTTAATGCCTGAGTTATACAACGTGTTTTTTTTATATCCATAACTCTAGGGTATGATTGAGATCATACGATGACGGGCCTGTTGGTCTAGTGACGGGCCTGCTGGTCTAGTAGTTAGTGACCCTGACTGCTATGCCGGAAGTCGTGGGTTCGATTCCCGCCCAGGACAAATGTTAGTGTGATGAGCAAAATCATTTGTTCTGTGTCTGGGTGTTTGGGTGTGTTTGTATTTAGAAATATATAAGTATGTTTATCAGCTGTTTAGTACCCATAACACATAAAGATGGCGACGAAGAAAATTTTTGGTTTTTCCGTCATGGGTGTCGTTTTTGTGGTTTTCGGGGTCGCTGATTACGAAAATTAGGTCAAAATAAAAATCCAAGATGGCGACGAAGAAAATTTTTGGTTTTTCCGTCATGGGTGTCGTTTTCGTGGTTTTCGGGGTAGCTGATTATGAAAATTATGTCAAAATGAAAATCCAAGATGGCGCCTAGGAAAATTTTTAATTTTTCCGTCATGGGTATCGTTTTCATGGTTTTTGGGGTCGCTGATTATGAAAATAACGTCAAAATGAAAATCCAAGATGGCGCCGAGGAAAATTTTTGGTTTTTCCGTCATGGGTGTCGTTTTCATGGTTTACGGGGTCGCTGATTACGAAAATTAGGTCAAAATAGAAATCCAAGATGGCGACGAAGAAAATTTTTGGTTTTTCTAACATGGGTGTCATTTTCGTGGTTTCCGGGGTCGCTGATTACGAAAATAAGGTCAAAATGAAAATCCAAGATAGCGCCGAGAAAAATTTATGGTTTATCCGTCATGGGTGTCGTTTTCATAGCTTTTGGGGTCGCTGATTACGAAAATTAGGTCAAAATAAAAATCCAAGATGGCGACGAAGAAAATTTTTCAAAAATCAATGAACTCAAAAACCATGACAACGACACGACACCCATGACGGAAAAACCCAAAAGTTTTCCACGGTGCCATTTGGATTTTCATTTTGGGCTCCTTTTCATAATTAGCGATACCAAAAACCACGAAAACGACACCCATGACGGAAAAACCAAAAAGTTTCTTTGTCGCCATCTTAGATTTTCATTGACCTCATTTTCCTAATAAGCTACCCCGAAAACCACGAAAACGACAACCATGACGGAAAAACCAAAAATTTTCTTCGTCGCCATCTTGGATTTTTATTTTGACCTAATTTTCGTAATCAGCGACCCCGAAAACCACGAAAATGACACCCATGTTAGAAAAACCAAAAAATTTCCTCGGCGCCATCTTGGATTTTCATTTGGACCTTATTTTCATAATCAGCGACCCCGAAAACCATGAAAACGACACCGATGACGAAAAACCCAAAAAAATCCACCTTCAAGTAATAGCAAGCGTGATGTTATGTTTACTCCATTGAGTAAACTTCAGTGGCCATTCAGTCGCGCTAAAGTCCAGTCGCGCAAGTGTCCATTCGCGCATCTGTCCTTTCGCGTAAAAGTCCATTCGCGCAAGTTTCTTGGCGCGCAAGTGTCTATTCGCGCAACTGTCCAATCGCGCAAAAGTCCATGCGCGCATCTGTCTTTTCGCGCAAGTGGATTCGCGCAAGTGTCTTTCGCGCAAATGTCTTTCGCGCAAAAGTCCCAGATCCGTACTAAACAACTGATAATTTAATTATGATTGATGATATAATCTCCGAAACTATGCATTTTTGGACCATCTATTCTAGGAGTTTTAGTATTATTTTTACCCACAGAATATAACCCTAGAGTTATGGGATATCAAAAGAAACACCTTGTATATAAACTACGTTATGCCTGCAATTATAATACTTCATTAAAAAAAAATAGTTTCTGTTAATTTCGTTTTTTTTTTGTTGTAAAAACGTATAGCGGTTTCCAAACCACCTCCACCTACCAATTTCCAACTGTGTAGTCCTAACAGTTTCTTAATAAAATGGTTGTGACATACGGACAGACAGACAGACAGATAATTATAAAGAATCTATTAGGTTTTAGTTTTTTGCCATTCAAACCACGTCAACTACGTTTCGACGAATTGTAGCCAAATGTGCATAGTTTAATTTACATATTTTTATTACTTTTATTTCTATACTTTTAATTGATTTTTCCTCCATTTTTACTTTTATCTGGCAATATTTTAGGTAATCTTAATTAAACTGTGATTAACAAATCAATTATTTATTTATTTAACCCATTTTCCCTAAACCCATATTTTCCACGCATACTTATATTCATATTAGGTGGGATACTAAAATTAAATAACCATTCAATGCATCTAAGTATTTTTGAATTACAATATTGATATCGTAGTTCAAGAATTCTATCATATCTAAATTAATAAATTGAAGTTGCTCTACGGCATTACTCTATTCTGTGACGCAACTGTGTACCTACTCGAGTTCGTGAAGTCATGAATGAGCGGTACGACGACAGCGCGCGGCGTTTCTCCGATGCATCGTAGTTTATTACGTAGCGCTATTGGTTGCGGGGCCTGAGGTAAGCGTTAAATGCCTACACGGCTGGGGACACCTCGCCTTAAGGACTTTCTGAATCTATAATCAGTATGCAGATTGATTTCAGAATATTTTATCTATCTAAGTTAGGGATGCCTATTAAATTATTATGTAAATATTGAATGAGAATTTTGGCTTCAAATAATATTTAAGCTGGCATGTTTAGATTTACCGAAGTAGAGTCAACAAGATTAGATTGCGACCAATACTACAAGTACCTACCGTTTGCAACAACAAACGAAGGCGTCACGCTTTTTGTGTACGCAGTGCAACCCTTTTTAAAAACCTGTCATTGTCAAAGAAAGAAAAGAAAGAAAGAAAAGAAAGAAAGAAAATATTTTATTTGGACGCACAGAACATAAAACAAAAGAACAGCAATACAAATAAAAAAAAGAAAAGATTAAAAAACTAAAGACAAAAATAAAAAAATTATAATAAAAAGACTTGTGCGAGACCAAAAAGGCGCCTATCTCAGCATTAGCTGCGACATTTAAAAATATAAATTTCGTAGCGCTGTTATTCTGATAGGGCCCGTTGTGATGCCACGGACACACTCAAAAAAATAAAGTACTAAAAAAAAGATGAGATAATATATAATAATACAATAAATACATCGAAAAAAAAAACCTAACACTTTTCCCTAGAAATCGATCTATTTTGCACGAGTACGTTAAAGAGCAGAAAAAAACAGAGTAAGAAATACTTTAATTGAACATTTGCAGGGTTATTGTTAGCGAAGTATCATGACACACCTCTCTCCATACGTTTTTCTTTGTTTTTCTTCTATTTATATAATAATAATTAGCAACTGTTATCAATTCTTATAATTTTGCTACCATTTTAGTGTATGTGAGCTTTACTAAGGTTGTTAAAATAAAATAAATAACGAAATAAAAACAAATCGTCAAAACTAACTATTTAAGTTAGAATCTTAGAATAACGTATAGAAGCCGCGTCTAGAACAAAACACGGGTGAAATCATGTGTGCACTTTATGTTGAGTAAGCCGTGTTTGACGGAACGTGACTTTGAGTACCTACTGACGGCTTGCCGATGCCGAGCAAAGAAGGCCACTATGGCTTAGTTTTAGTAGCCTCCAAGCGTTGTTGTTCTAAGGTTAGAATATTGATCTTAGACGATTTCATGAAATAGTCATACAATCGCTTCATTTAAACATTGATGAGGTTATTATATTTCGGTGTAAGTAGGTATACATATTTTTTACGGTCGCGAATAGCTTTGTTATTACCACACAAGTTTTAAATAGCTAAAACGTAATAAAATTTCAATTTTACGGGCTAGCTCTCATTTTGCCATTACCTACGTATACCAGTCTAGTTAACTTTTATACCAATTTTATAAAAAAAATATAAACTTATATGGAGAGTGGAGATAAGCGTACAATATAAACGTATAAGCTGTTGTCCAAAGAAACTTTTGAAAAGAGAATGTACAGACGACAGCCCAGCAAGCTACCCCAATCTGTAAATTTTTCCAAATTGAACATGCCTTATTCTGTTTGAGATAAAGTTGAAGAATTAATAAAGTAATTTGACACATTAAGGTAGCTTGATGTGCTGGCTGATTTAATTATGTTGAAGATATTTTTTGTACAGAGGTACAAAAAATATCTTCAACATAATTAAATGTCGGTAAAAAGTTAAAAATATTTATTTATTTATTTAGTACTTAGTATTAGCTAGTTAGTTTAGTAATATTAGTAGTATTAGCTGTAAATCTTCTATGATTTACAGCTAATAAAATAAACAAAACAAAAAAAGAAAAGATGGTGAGAGTAAGGTTGACAGATGAGGAATCTTTTGATGGAAGCAAAGGTATTTAGGTAGGGCCTACATATTTTGTTTAAAAACTTGTGAACTAATATTTGTTTTTGTGTTTTGTTACAGTTTACCTCAAGAAATGAGGTCTAATCCCTACTAATTTATTTTAACTCATTAGGCTCCGCGTGGACACCGGTGTCCGCAAACAATAGTAATTTAATTGTGTCTGGATTGCGGTAATTGACTAGTTAAAGTAAGTATGAAATAATCAATGTTAGTATTTTTCAAATGTTATGTTTACTTTTGTAATAAATTCTCTTAAAATTGATTTTGTATTTTTACTGCTGCGTAGAAAATAGACAATAATAATATATAAAACAAAACAACCTTCTAACGCGTTTTTCACGTTCCAGCGTCATTCGTCGTTCATTTTTAGTCTGTGGTATTTTGCCTATGACGAATTAAAAGACGCGCGCGCAACCAGAGAGTAGGCTGTCAAACAGTCATAATTTCTACGATACAGATTTAATTACAATTATTGTTTTAATTAGTAAAATATCACAAAAAAAAGAGTACTCCAATGAGACTACTAAAATAGTGTGAGTATACTGTAACGTATTTGTGAACGACGGCGATGGTGGTGTAGTGTATTTGTAACAAATAAATTGTTGAAAAACGAACAAAAACAAATATAAAGCGTTATTCTACTCTGTGTGTGTGTGTGTGTGTGTGTATGGGTGATGTGTGACTCGTTTGCTGAGACATCTGAAATCGACTGTCACTAATACTAACGACGTAAAAACCCTGGGTAAGTTTGTTAATCAGTTTCATTTTGAATACGCAGTAGGTGTTGTTTGTATTTCATACCAAAAATACCAACTGTTCTAACAGCACGTTTAAACATCGAACGACCTGTCACCGCCCTAACGCCCAATTTGAAATTACTGCTGAATGCAGCAGTTTTATTAGACGAGGCCAACAGAAGGTAGCCGTAGGTAGAAGCTCGTGTTTTAATTTTATTTGTGTCACGCGACCAAGTCAACTTATTAAATAAATTTACTGGTTTTTTTGTGAAAAATGTGTTAAAGGGTAGGTCGATCTAGTTTTATGCGATCTGATATTCTTATCAAATTACCCTTATTTATCGTAAATAAATGTAACGTTTTGTGGGACATTTTAACAGTTCTCTGAAATAAAATGGAACATAATACAATATGAAAGCAAGATTTGTAATAAAACAATATTTGTACAGTGTCGCGTTGTAATATTACACATCTAATATGCAATCTTTTTCATAAGATCTTACAATAAAAAAAAACTAAACTACCTATATTACTACTTACTTTTATATGTAGACCATGTAAACTTTTAATGAATATTAAAAAAATACATATATACAAAATAAGGTGCCCCCTAGACGATCAATTATATTGCACAATATTACGAATTGTGCAAAACATATTATTGATCGTATAGGGTTAACCTGATTATTTAAGATTGCACAATAATTGAACGAGTTTAATTTTGATTGCACCAAATTTTTTCATTGTATTTTTTCATGTGTAGGGTCTGTATTGCGCAATATTGCTTAAGGTTAGACACACATGTCGCAAAAGGTACCTCAAAAACAAAACAAAGGTACATCCACAAGTTAAAAAAAGGTAGTTTATCGTCAAATTTATCCAATTGTATAGAAAATTGCCGTTTACATGGAATGTCAACAACATAGAAGCAAACTTGCTTTATTTTTTAAGCTTTTTTTTTAGCTCCGCCCATTCTTGCTCGCTTATGTTGCACTACGCGCGGTGAAATGGGATTAGGTAATGCTATTGTCTGACTGGACACGAAAACATTGCGTTTTTCGTATTACGAGTATAGTGCAATAAAATCAATATAGAAAAACAAAATAAAAAATCTTTATTAAAAATAGGCTGAAAATCAGCACTCGAAACTAACTATGAACGTCAAAAAAATACATAAGACAGTCCCCCAAAATGCCTCACTCTTCACCGCCTCCCAGCGTTTTTGCTGGGACAAAGAAGTGCCGCAACAAACTCCCCAACAACACATCTGTCTGATTCGTTTAATAAACTTGAATTCATTCAATGAAATGCTCAATAAATAGCATTAAGGTTTATACACTTAGTAAATCATTATATTTCAGAATTATTGTCACGTGTTAGCTAGCACATACCAATTTACGAAAAAAAAAGTTGTTCGTTTAGATTCAAAGCACCTTTCAATCTTATTGTACAATAAAATGTACCAATTATGCAAAGGCCATCACATCAAGTTATACTCCATCCGATTAGGTAGATAACAAAAGGTAAACAATTTTAACATGTATTTTTGGTTAATAACAAAGTTTAAAAATAAAATGCAGCTGAAAACAAATTTAGATACAACAAAAACGATTACATGATTAATTAAACAATTTGTTTAAACAGTAGTTGTATTAAATTAATAAGCGTTAACGTAAAAAGACTTGTCAAGATTGTTTAACTTTAGTTAACTACCTACTCGGATGGAGTATAGCTACATCAGTATGACAAATTTGTTTGACAGTTTTTTAACTTTATTACAAACAGATTAGGGCTCATGTTCAATTAGGAAAATTTGAGAGTTTGTGGTAGCTTGATGTGCTGGCGTCTGTACAATGTTATTGTAGGCTAGGGGCCGCGTAAGGCTAAAATTAGATTGGAAAACTCTGTAATTTACACGCACTGTCCCTAAATATTAAAACTAGTTATATGCCTAAGGCCCCATGCACACCAAACTTCAAGTCAACCATTTCTTATACCGTAAATGTAAAACAAAGATAAAAGAGCCATATGGACAATAATTCTCATAAAATTCAGAAAGCGAAGGGCGGCAAGCAATAAAATAATTTCCAATTTTCTTCAATATCTTCAACCCTCTGCCCCAAAACGAGGAAAACAAACCGTTCCTGCCACTAAAAATGTCATTATAAGGTACGGTTTACGGCTCCGTACAAATCCCAATTATTCGGAGGTACCTTATGAGAAACTCTCATATATATGTAGTTCTTGCATTTCAGGACCAACGTCAGTCACAGCAAATTTAACCTTATGTCATGCCCATAAAAGTCACAAAGCGCTTACTTTTTGCAATGAATATACATCATATTAGCTTTTGACTGTAGATGAATGTTTGGCATCCAGTAGTTTGGATACAGAGCACTAAAAGAATAGAGACGCCATCTTTATTATTACTGGTATACTAAACGTTGAAGGGTTATTTTTTTTAACACGAATTTCCGAATCTATTAGTCGAATTTGGAAGTTCCTATGAGAGTTTAATTGAAAATAAACCGATACAATCTTAAGAGGTCCAAGACTCGCTTTAAATCAGTTGAAAATAGTAACCGTACATTAATCAATAAGGTAGATTTTTTAAGGCATTGATTATTACGATCTCATTTAAAACGTACCTACCAATAATCACACCAATAAATGAATTTGAGTTAGATACTTATATTATGTATGGGCCAAGTGGCTCGGGTTTTTAACCGTTTTCCACTCATTTAAAAAGCCTACGAATTTTGGTTTGTAAACCCATAGGTATAATAACTTACTAATAATATTCGGGTACGCCCAGTAGCGCATGGAAAATCAATGACACTCAATGATAATAATAATAATAATAAATAATAAAAAAAAATATTGCAGTAAAGTTACATACAGTCTTTAACACTGGCCCCAAACTATGCAAGCCTGTATCTTGGGTACCAGTACAGATGGTTTGTCCTTACACAATTTGATTAAAACTTTGTTCGTAGGAATTTAGACTTTACATAAAGCAACAAAAATAAAATATAATATAAAAGTAATAATAAAAAGGAGCAATTACAAAAATTACAAATTAAAAAGAAATGTTATAGAAATAAAACGCCTGGCTGTATGTAATGGTAAGGGAAAGTGTTTGTGTTTGAGAAAAATCTGAGTTTTGATGGTGTAAGTGTGAAGTGAGTCTGAGTGTGAGTGTGAGATGAGAGTGAGTGTGAGGTGACTGTGGATGTGTCGTGTGGGTAGGAATGAGTTCTAGGGTGTGCAAGAGAGAGACACGAGAGTGGCAGGTTTATGCAGAAATTATTTTGCCACATTAATTACTTCTTCTGCCTCGTAGTATGAAAGGTTTAGTAACCAGGATGTTAGTTTATTTTTAATTTGTTTACGAGTACAGTTTCTTATATTGCACTGTTTGATTACCGCATTATAGACGTGGAGATGTAGAAAATGTGGAAGTCTTTGCGCGAAAGCAGATTTGACTGCGGGAGTTGGAACTCTGAAATTGCGTTTTGCCTGCAGACTGCACAAGTCACTCCTTTTTGAAATTTCGATGTGGGACTTTGCAGTAACATTCAGTATGAATAATTTTCTGACACTCAACAAGGAGGCCTCTGCGTACAGAGTTTCTGTAGGGAAACGGAATGGCTTATGTAACAGTGTTTTGAGGACGGCGCGTGATATGATACTTTCGTACAATGACCATCCGCGCATGATTGACAAGATCAGCTTAACCTATAACCTTTCAATCGTGTCAATTAGAGACGCAATAGAAAGACAATGACAGCGTGGACAGCGTGCACAGCGTGTCTGCGTTCGCTTGAGGTTTAATAAATTAAATGAGCCGTGCGACTACGAGAGCCAATGTCGACGAGCCACGAACCGGATGGTAGGTAGACATATTGATTACATATTTGAGCATACCAACCTTCATAGTCCTCACTCCTCATGCTAAGAAAATAAATGAACCATATTTCGTCTACACAGGGTGTCTTTCTTGAGGCAATTGAGCACGACGAAACGTTAAACTACCAAATTCAGGAAAATAAGACTAAGTCTAAGTCATAGCGTGTACGAGTATTATAAGCGCTCGTTAGTATAATATAATGGATTTTCTTAACCGTTCAATATGTGTGCCAGTTTAATGTCCACTGCTGAACATAGGAATATTCTATAAATTTCCACTACCAATACCGAAAAAAATAAAAATATTTTTTTGAATGAGAACTTTTGCTAAAGTTATTATTAAGACTGATTGGTTAGTGTTTATTAAAATACTCCAAATAGCATAATAGAACGGGCTATTAATATAAATTCTATGCTGTTCTTAAATCAAGCTACCTATCACCCTATTGCTATCTTATGTTAAGCCTGTAGTGATAATTATCTACTTATTTCCTACTTATATGTTACTTAATCATGAACTATAACTTAAATAGGTACAATACGTTAATACGTATTGTACCTATTTTTAGTATAAGTTTTGTTGTACATACATGTAGTTAATACTACATGTATGTACAACAAAACTTTTACTTATAAATAAATATCCAGTTTCTTTTCTGTGTTAAGAGCGAGCTTTTCTAGTGAATACTTATGAAAAAGTTTTTAAAACTTCAAAAATAAAGAAATATTTCTCGAGAACTTATGAAGCCATGTCAGAGGCCTATATAAGCGGCATTTGAACTCTAAAACCAGGTTATTTATTAACCACACGTAAAAGAAGAGAAGACCAAAAAATTACTACCTATAAAAACTTCTCTCATGCACTTTTTAAACCATCCTGTGACCAACAAAGTCTCCTCATACGGAGATTAAATAATCCACGGTTGATTGGATGCCTCCTGTACCTCCGTGACAGGCCTGTTAATCCGTCCCCAAAGAGGGCAAATACAGTGGGCTAACACTGTTTGTTGGGGACAAACGGGGCCAAATATAATAATAATGGCGCCAAATGAGGCAGATGGCTATTTGCGAAGTTGTGTTGTTCTGCGGCTAGGCTTACGTAAGTTAGGTTATTATTGTATTCTGTTGTGTTTGTTTAGCCGGTTTAGTAGTGAATGTCCGTTAGTCTAACGTGGCTATGCTAGATACACTTTAAATACTTTGTTACACTGGCTGGACTGGTCCCCCAAGTACTAAACAGCTGATAAACATACTTAAATATTTCTAAATAAATACATATTATAGATAAATTACACCCAGACACAGAGCAAATGATCATCCTCATTACGCAATCATTTGTCCTGGGTGGGAATCCAACCCACGACCTCCGGCATAGCAATCAGAGTCACTAACTACTAGACCAACAGGCCATTCATAAAAGATGAGACACTGAAACGCACAATTATTACTGTAGCATCAATATACCTACAAATCATTGTTTAATTCCTCACGCCATTGCTGTTTACCTAATTCTAATGAGAATAATATATAGTATAGGTATAACATAGTAACTTTAAAGTATAACTCCAATTATTGTTGCTTGGCCATGCACATGTCATTGTGTCAAATTGTTACGTTTATTTTTATTCTTTGAGTCGGGACGAGCTGAATTGTTCAACCGATCATTCAATCATTTACTTGCTACAGATATGGTACAAATTGCAGCAGTCATAGTCCGAGACATATTACACCTAAGATTCAGGTATGCAAATATTATATTAAAACGGAAAACTGACATTATATTGAATTTAACAAATTAAAGAAAGTTGATTCAATATGAAGTATGTAAGAATCGTAGCATATGGCGCTCTGTAGTTTCTGCCTATCCCCATGGGAAAAAGGCGTGAGTTTATGTATGTATGTATGTATGATTCAATATACCTATTTGTGAATAACATTATATTATTATTGAATTACGAGAAAAAGGTAGACGACAAAATTCAACATAAAATAAAATACTGTGGATTACAATGCATCTTTTAAAAAATATAACATGAACTCTTTTTGAAAAAAAAAATTACTGAGTAGGAACTTTCCTCTATTAACCAATCTCGTAAACCAGGACTTTATTATACGGTAATTCGGAAATATGTTAAGGTAAGAAGTTGTAAATAAGTAGTGCCATATGAGCACAGTAACGTGTGAACATTAGGCTGAGGCTACATTAGGCCGCTACGCGACCTGCGAAACATGAGCGATTAAAACAAGTAAATGAATGCTCACGTACGTGCTACACCGTACATCAAATATTACTAGCGATCTTTGATTTCTTTATGCGATACGAACAACATTACTGAAATCACGGCATCGGCTACATCAACATAATGAGCGAATCGCTGAAAGTGAATCGCTCTTGCTAATTCGTTGTTGAGCATGTGTATAACTGTAGCCATGTCATCGCCGAATATACGCCGGAATTTCGCTTGTAATGTAGCCATACCATGTTTTTCTCGTTTCGCTCTTCCAGTCGCATCGCAAATCGCTGCCTACTGTAGCCTCAGCCTGAGTATTCATCTAAACACTGGTCTGGGACTGGCCGACCCCAGCGTAGTTTGAAAAGGCTAGTGAGTTTTCGCTTATTGTTACAAATTCTCAAACGTGATGATAACATGGTAAAATATGGGCCTTGCCTACCAGGTAATAAAAGGTGTGGCTGTGACATTAATATTTGTTTTATTGATGCTATTAAAAAACCAATTTCAGATTAAAGTCGAAATCAAATAAATACAGGCAAACATGGTCATCAATTTATTTCTGTCATGAAGGCAACGCGTGGGAGCCCACCCACGTCCTCACGTTGGTTATATTTACAGTACCAACGTTGAAATACTAATTAATTTTACACGTCCAACCACGAAGCCAAAACATTATGCTCTAAATAGTTACCCACATTCATGTGAATCTCGTTTTAGAGTCTGTGTAGAGCCTGTGTGGTATGCACAATTGCACATAGCTACCCACTCTGCCATATTCCTTTAAGGTCATTAAAGAAAAATAGAATAGAATAGAATAGAATACTCTTTATTGTACACCATTAAAACTTACAAATTATAATTTTAAGGGCTACAAGCGGTGACATATTGGGCGGCCTTATCGCTAAAAGCGATCTCTTACAGACAACCTTTGGATGGACTTGATAGTGGAGGAGAAAGGATGAGTAGGCAGTGTGTGGTGTACTATTTACATAAATATATACCATACAAGACTATTTGAATAAATATATATAATAAGTTTAATTATCAAGAGAATAAATTAATTAATATAAATTCATAAATACAAACCATTTACAGAGTGACGAACAGTTATAAAGACGTGTTAGGAGAGACGTAATAATTTTTAAGCAAATTTTTAAATGATTGTAATGTTTGAGCTTGCCTCACCGACACAGGCATTCCATAGCCGTACAGCTAAAATAGAGAATAAGGAAAATACCTGCTACTGGAAAATAGAGGGGATGCCTTAGAAGGACATTTTCACTGACCTTATTAGTGATTTGACTGGCCTGTTGGTCTAGTAGTTAGGGACCCCAGACTACTATGCCGGTGGTCGTCGGTTCGATTCCCACGCAGGACAAATGTTTGTGTGATGAGCATTATCGTTTGTTCTGTGTCTGGGTGTAATTTATCTATAATATGTATGTATTTAGAAATATATGTTTTTCAGCTGTTTAGTACCCATAACACAAGCTCTTAGCTTAGCTTGGGACTAGATGGCGTTGTGTGAAATGCCCGCCTCTGTACATTCGTGTGCTTGAAGTATTAAATAAATAAATAATAATACTTAGTTGTGGAATATTTATTATTATTAGGTTCTTAAGAAATGGGTGTATGAGCAGAGAGAGGGCTTAGACAAAGTCACATCGTTTTTGACGATAACGAAGTTCGATAAATCCAAAATGTGTGAAATTCGGCATTTTGAAAGTCTATGCCAACTCCGTACATTTCTGATTTATTGAACTTCGTTATCGTCAATGAAAATGTGAATTTGCCTAGGCCCCTTGATGACTGTATGTAAACAAATTAAAATAAAATCTACGCCAACCGTATTAGTCTTCTTCTTATTATCGTGTGGTTTTTGACGAACCTGGTGTCAGAGTATTTAGTATGGTCATAGTAGTATTTAGTATTTATTAGTCGTCGTCATAATAGCCATAGTCATAGTAGTCATAGTAGTTTATTATTTCAAGTCATAAACAGATTAAATATTTTTCTGATAAAATATTATTAAAAAATACACAATAATAGGCACATAATAAAAACATGAGTAATGTAGATATTTCATTTACATTTACCTCATGGAACAAAAAGTTACTGAAACCGTACCCGCTTAATTAAAATAAAATTGTTCTTAAAACAAGTCACGTCAAACGAAATTCTCTTTGCAGCTTAAGTAGAGCGAAACTAGTACTTTTGAACTTCAAAGTTTTACACCGAAACCGATACGAAAGTTCTCACAAATCTGTAGAATAACTTTTTACCAAACCGAATAAATCAAACAATCGTGAGAATACAATAAAGGGATCACGGCTTTAAACAACTCCAAGGAACTTTGGACATAAAACAAAGAGTTAAGAAATAGGTCAAGATTTTGTTTTCTTCTGAAGATGGATTCTCTCGGTATTACGTTGGTATATCTGTAATGTCGGTATACCCATTACTTATTCTGCTGATTTTTTTTAGCACATATTAGTACCTTAAACCAATATTTAAGTTGCTAAGTTAATTTATTTCTAGTACCTATTTTTGTATAGATGGGGAAAATGGCCAGAAAGCGGCTTTTCGCTTTCAACACTAGTTGAGGATCGTTTAATTCATTAAACCCCAAGAGGACACTGGCGTGCGCGCTGTCATTGTCTTTCTATTGTGCAGTCTCTAATTAACACCATTGAAAGGTTAAAGATATCATAGTATCAGATTGTGCGATGATGTCCCTTCCACCCTGTTAAGTAATATTCAGTCTGTATTGGTCGGTATACACATTTATTCACTAGATTCCTGTTGCAACGATCGTGCGAGGTTAACCAATATCCATGTCTATTCGGAGATATTGAATTCAATTTTGCATCCTTACAATATTTTCAAACGCAAAATATTCTATTCAAGTTGACGTAAACCTCCCTATAGAATACACAATACGTCAGTTTATATACAGGTTGTTTGGACCTGTATATTTTGCAGTTATCACTATTGTCAATGGATTCACGTTCGGTCACAAAGAACTTAGGCTTTTGTCCGCAGCTCACGCTCATGTTAATGTTTATTTAGTCAATCACACACAATGTTCACCGGGATTATTGATGAAATAATAATAATAATATATTTATTTGCGTAAAACATGGTATACAATGGTGTTAAATAGATATTTATATAGCACAAACATGTTTAGCTACGATACAACATAGCATGCAAAATTATAAAATTAGGTGAAGAAGGCTTCTACAATCAATATTTTAGATTAATATTTTTTATCAAAAAATTCTTTAAACCTATAAAAACTACATTCAAGTAACCATTTATAAAACTTAATTTTAAATAAACTTGTACTTAATGTTTTGAAATGTCTGGGTATTTTGTTATAAATGCGCACACACATTGCAAGGCAGTTATGATTGTATTTAGTTAGTCTAGGTAAATCATTTAATACTAGTCTATGAGGATCTCGTCTGTTTCTAGGGAAGACATGAAGATCATGAAACAGGTAGTCTCCCATTCAGATGCTCTTTTACTGCAGGAAGATCTAGATGCTTTTCAAATCTACTGCAATTCAAATAAGTTGGATTTGAATGTCTCCAAATGCTATGTATGCTCTTTCACTCGCAAACCTCACCCCTATTACTTTTCGTATAAACTCATGGATACCCCAATAACTAGAGTCAATTCTATCAAAGACCTCGGAGTTACTTTTGACTCTAAGCTTATTTTTGACACTCACATAAATAACATTATCAAAAAAGCGTCGAAATCACTAGGTTTTATTTTTAGGGTCTCGCCTGAGTTCAAAAGCATCAAAACTTTAAAAATTCTCTATTGCTTCTTCGTTCGTAGTCACCTCGAGTATGCCTCTCAAGTCTGGAACCCCAATTATAATATTTATATCGATCGTTTGGAGGGCATACAGAAAAAATTCCTAAGGTACATTCAATTTCGTTCTAAAACATATCTTCCTGATTATCATAAGCGATGTAAAAAATTTCATATCCTACCTCTTTCTGAAAGAAGAAAAATTGCTGATTTAGCATTTCTATCCAAAACTGCAAACGGATTCAACGACATCCCTGAGTTGCTGAGCAAAATTGGGCTGCGAGTATGTTCTTCGTTTCTACGTAAACCTCGTTTGTTGCACACACCAGCGACACGAACTACTTATAGACGAAATTCTTATATAATTAGGGCGAGCCGTATGTACAATGAAGCTTGCCAGAAAGTTGATATAGATCTCTATAATACAAGCGTGTCTAAATTAAAAAAATCTCTCTGTAACTCCTTTTTTGATAGCGTAAAATAGTCTTTACTTTTTAGTTTATATGATCTAACACCGTCTGCTACCGTAGTGTTAATTTAATCAATTTTTATTTGTTACATGTGAAAACTTGTAATTGGCCATCATGTTGTTATCGCTTCAAATATTATGTCTGCCTAGCTGTAAGTTTTCCGAAAAATATAAAATAAAATAAAATAAAATAAGACATCATTTGCCGTCTTAAATAATTGTTTATTTTTGGTTACAAACATACATATTTCGTAAATATAAAGTGAAGGTAACGGTAACAAACCAAGTTTCTTAAATATAGGTTGACATGAGTCATCGGGTATAAGACCACAAATTGATCTCATGCATTTTTTTTGAGCGATGAATGCTCTATGGAAGTCAGTACTATTACCCCACATTACAAGACCATATCGTAGTAACGATTCGACGTACGCGTGGTAAGACGTTACAGCAGTTTTTACATTTATTACATTTTTAATTTGCTTTAGCGCATAAACGAATTTATTAACTTTGGTGCTAACAACGCCTACGTGTTCTTTCCAATTAATATCTTTATCAATGATTACGCCTAAAAATCTTGTATGTGTTACTTCTTTAATTTTATTAATTTTGATTTTTATGTTATTTTTATAATTATTAGATCTATTAAATTGAATATAAACGGATTTGTCTAAAATGGTTATTGTCGAGCCAGTGCAGTAATTTATCAATTGTATTATTAATGTCAAGTTCATGGTCTAAAACCGTATTATGTTTTTTGTTAGATGTCACTACGATGGAAATATCATCGGCAAATAATATGCATTTATGGTTTGTTGTATTTATAATGTCATTTATGTAAATGAGGAATAGTATTGGGCCCAGAACGCTGCCTTGTGGTACGCCATACCTATTATGTCTAAATTCCGAAGAGTACGATGTAATGTAATTTTTTACGTTTTTTTTATTGATAATGACACATTGTTTTCTATTACCTAGATAGGACGATAACCACCGGAGTGCAGGTCCTCTAATCCCAATAGCTTCTAACTTTTCTAGTAATAAGCAGTGTGACACCAGATCGAACGCTTTAGATAGATCAAAAAATAGGCCAGTAGTAAGATAATTATTATTAATATTTGAAAGAACTGCTTGCATAATAGAGAAAATGGCCAACGATGTAGATTTGTTCTTTTGAAATCCAAACTGCTCTTTACTTATAATTTGAAATTTATTGCAGAAATCAGTTAATCTTTTGTACATACATTTTTCATAGATTTTAGAGAAAATCGGTATTAAAGTTATAGGCCGGTAGTTGTTAATATCGAATTTATCTCCTTTCTTGAATAAAGGCTTTATTAAGGATATTTTTAATTTATCCGGGAAGGTACCATGAGTAAAAGACATATTTATTAAATGAGTGAGAATAACAGTAAGTTCATTACAACTGGCTTTTATGATTTTAGTATTTAATTCCTCATAACCTTCCAACCTGCTGTTAGACAGAGCCATTATTTCCTGCCGTACCTCGTTTACTAGCATAGGTCTGAGAAACATTGAGTTGACCGATGTACTTTTATGGGGGGCTTGCTTAGTGCTTTTTACCGTTTTTTGAAAGTAACCGACGTGCTTTTCTGCCGGTCGATAAGTTAAGTTAACCCCGCCTGCTAGTATGAAATGACAGCTCAGCTCGCTTTCACCTCACCCACATTTTCACGAGTGATTTTAGCAGAATAGCACTGCTGCACAGCGGTTATTCATAATTTCACAATGGTTGCTTGTGTAATTACGGCGTGAAAGCGTAACATGCAAACATAATTTACATTCGGTTTTATAATATTAGTTAGTTTTAAGAAATTAAGAAACTGAAAAATTATTATTATTTTAATTTTAAATTCGTTGTCATTTTGATCTCATTAGCTCTCATTTTGTATGTATTTGTAATTTCGCTGTTTTCTTTTTAACTTTAATTTGATTATTTGTAATTTTAATAAAAACACTAGCGTATAGCTAAGTTGAAGAGTCAAACAGAACTACTAGTGCTGTGCAACCCACATTTATTTTCTAATAAGCTTTGTATGAACAAAAAAAGTTCAAGTTTTTTTGTTAGCAAAGGTTTTAGTCCCTCATCTAGACAACAAAAATATATTCGACACGTATTTTTTTCTTTTTAAATTTTTTGGTAAACTGCTTAGTTTAAGCGCATTAAAGTTGAGGAGTGGGGGCTTCAGTAGCGGTCATTAGCTAGCATAAACTATACTGGTTAGTGACGTCATGCGACATTTGTACCTACTCGATGTATCGCCGTTATTTTTTGATTACGTGAAAAAATAAAAAATACGTATCAAATATTCTCTTGTAATCTAGATGAGGGAGGGACTTAAAACTAAAATTTTGTCAAATAGCACATTGTCACGGTTATTTGGAAGGGATTACACTTTAAGTTTTTATTATGTTTGACTTCAAGTTTTTATATTAATTATTTAAATAAATAAATAAATATTCTACAACTTTTTCACACATTGCCATCTAGTCAAAAGCTAAGCCAAGAGCTTGTGTTATGGGTACTAAACAGCTGATAAACATACTTATATATTTCTAAATACATACATATTATAGATAAATATTTAGGTAGATAAGGTCTGTAATTCAACCGTTGTAATCTTTATTTTGAACAACGCGACAAAAGATATCCTAACATAATCGAAATGTAAAATGGCACAAACTTTCCTAGCTCATGTTACGCTCATATCATTTTCAAAATTAATATAATAACGCTGGTAGGTAGTTTTCCGAAGCTATTCCCACTTATTGAGATTTCTTCCACTTTCCCCAAAGCCGTGGTTCTAAATTTTTTGCCATTCAACGTTTCTCCATTCTCCAAGATATTCCAGCCTCTAGGGAAATTTTTGCCACACGTAATGAAAACCAATGTGGTAAATATTTATGTACCTATTGTACAGGAGAAAAGATTGTTATCTAAATAGTTTTACCTTAAAATTCCTTTTACGTTGGAATATGAGGCCGACAATTTATTTATCGTGTGTCGAGCAATAATTTAAGTTCTTTAAACATTAAAGGTTAGGTCAGGTGCGTAGTACCTACTCCAGTCGGGGATCGCGGAATTATCTTCCGTTCCCGTGACCCCCGGCGCAGGTGTGAGAAGGAACACGGGGTGGTTTTTAGTCAGTAAGAGTCTGACAGACCCCTCCGCCTCCCCGGGCGGGGGACATCTATGAGGATTTTCCACCCCTCAAAAAAAAAACAAAAAAAAAACAAAAAAAAAGGTGCGTAGTACTCGCAGTAGGCGTGTGTGTATGATAACATGTCAACGATGCAAAAGAAGTATTTAAGAATCGTAGCAGATGGCGCTCTATGGTTTCTGCCTACTTCCAAGGTAAAGGTATAACTATATTCAATAGTATCTACAGGAGTTTTGGGTGTTATTAATTGGATGGGGCAGTTTTGAAATATAACATAACGTCACCCTTGTAATCCCTGAAGGGCTAGGCAGAGCTGTACCTGGTAGTACACCCACATTTCACCAGTTATGTTTAAGTCCCATGTAATAGGGGGCGAGCCTATTGCCATCAATCGGGCACGTATCCAGACTCCGGGCTGCTACTAAGAAATTCCAGATAGAAAAACTCAATAACACTTTGCCCGACCAGGGGATCGAACCCAAAACCTTATGCTCAGCAGTAGCGCTTGCGACCACTAGACCAACGGGGCAGTCACTAGACCAACGAGGCGAAATATAATTATCTAATTCGAGAATTTATAGAATATTTATTATTTTTCGCTCGATTTTACCTCACGAAGTGACGGCATCCTTGCCGTTTTTTAAGCCAAGTTGTAGTAAGCGAATAAATGATAATTTTACCAGTTTACAAAGAGTTCACGACGAGTTTGTTCGAATAAGTGAATTCTAGTTTCATATACCAAATACAAACAAGTATAAAACCGTCACTAGAAATAGATGTTAACTGGGAACCAAGCACTTGTTATCTTAGTGCTTACACACCCGCGCACGTCCGACCAAAAGCAATTGTATGCAGGAGCAGAATCGTTCTTTGTCGCTGTCTAGTCTACGTGGGATGTTAAAAGCCCCAAAAGAAGAAAGGCTCAGAAGCACGAGTACATACAACGAGCGAGAACTCACGCACACATAGGCACGTTTAACGTACAGCAAATGCAAGTACTGACATTGTCATTTGTTTGAGTTGATCGTACGCTTGGCTTCATTTACGAAGACACAGGAGAGACATGCGACGCGTATCGCGCCGGTGTCGCCCTGCATTTTAGACAATCAAATTGCTTCTTTCTCCATAAAGCTGTCTTTCAAAACAAACTGGTATTGGCTGCACTGAAAGAATTGACTATTGCGTAGTCCATTTCTCTATGTCTATGATCGTACATATCAACGCGTCAAAGTGAGCGCACCCGTATTGTCCCATGCTGCATGGAGGCAAACTTCTGTACCTATCTGTTTTGTGGTTCAACAGTGTAACGTGTGCCCATTTGTTATGATGCCACCCCAAATGCAAACAAAAACAGTGTTGTATGCCACAACGTGTGCTGAAAATATTAATTGAAGTGAAACCACTCTGGCTAATTATCATTTTCGGATGATATTACGGCCTCATTTGTTGATAATTTTAGTTTCGACAGTACCTACCTAATGGATAATTAATGTTGTCATTGTTTATCAATATTCCGCTGTGTCTGTTTTATTGAAACATGAAATTTATTGATAAGAATACTCTTAGATGTGTCACTATCATATTTATCTGCCCTTTTGTTTACAAACTGTCGGCTTCCAGACTAATCCAGTTTGCAGCTGAATATTAGTATTTTTTATGGACTAATTCCATGCTCTGAATATGCTTAAGGCTTTAAGCCCGCCTTTGTACAGACGCCAGCACATCAAGTTACCCCAATGTGTCAAATTTTCCCGATTGAATAAGAACATTATTCTGTTTGACATAAAGTTGTAAAACGATCAAAGAAATTTGACACATTGGGGTAACTTGACGTGCTGGCGTCTGTACATTTGTTGCATACAGTTTAAATAAATAAAGCCAAGACGTCGCCGGCTGTCGCTTAGTCGTTGAAAGGATTGCGAACGCAATCGGAGCCGATCGGCTGCGCGAGCGAGAAAGAGCACGCAATCGGAACCGATCGGCTGCGCAAGCGTTAAAGAGCATGCAATCGGAGCCAAACGGCTACACGATCGAGAAAAAGTACGCGATCGGAGCCGGTCAGCTCCTCTTAATATTTCACACCAAGCGCCTTCAAGCATTCTTAATCACAAAAGCAGTGCACATGCAAAAATAAACCTTAATACAAATACTAAAATCTCTGTTTTCAACGTGATAAGAATCCGCTCTCCTCTCTGAGCCGGTCTGTGTGAACGGACCCTAAGCCGGTAGTCTCGGCTGTCATTTTAAATACATATTTGACAGTCGTTACGAGTACTCAAAATCTCGAAAGTCTAACAACCAGTTTAACCAAGGGGTATTTTAATACCTAATCACTGGTTTGTGGCGGTTAGATAGGTAGTCACTCAATGGATAACACTGTAATTCAGCTTCATTCGGTTAGACAGAAGCTGACTCCAACATACTTGGGAAAAGGCTGAGCTGTTGATGATGTTAGTCTCGGCTTCCAGACTCATCGGATGCAGCTAAATACCAGTATTTCACATGGAGCAACTGCATGGCATCAGACATACTTTAATTTTTCAATCGTGTCAATTAAAGACAATAGAAAGACAATGACAGCGCGGACACCAGCGTCCTCTTGGGGTTTAATGAATTAAATATGCTTAAAGCATTAAAGAAAGAAAGAAAGAATTTTATTTGGACGCACAGAACATAAAACAAAAGATCAGCAATACAGATAAAAAAAGAAAAGATTAAAAAACTAAAGACAAAAATAAAAATAATAAAAAGACCTGTGCGAGACCAAAAAGGCGCCTATCTCAGCATTGGCTGCGACATTTAAAAATATAAATAACGCAGCGCTGTTATTAAGTCCGCCTAAGTTATAAATTCGTCGCAAGCAGTTTAATAAACAAAGAAGTTTAGCGTAAATTTCATAGAGCTTCCTAAATGTTCGATGATATAAAGCAGGAAAAATTTTTCTTCGAGCTAGACGCTTATAAAGCAAAAAGCAAATATGACCAGTAGCTTCTGAAAAACGATTGTCGGCACACAGTATCTTATTAGTTGCCGTCCAAAGTAAATACCTATAAAAAGGCTATAAGGATGCGAAATCAAACAATGGCGAGTTATTGGACAGGCCGAGTAAACACGACCACTAGATGAAACAAAATAAACAAAAAAAAAGACGATTCCTTTGGTTCTAAGGAATTATGTTTGCACAGCCCTAGTGGGCGTTTTTCTTTCATCCATTTTATTTTACATTAGCTGCGAAAAGCTTGTTAGTTCTTACTCAGCAACATGAAAGGGGATCCATCGATCATTTAGTGTCTATTATATCTTTAGACACGTCTTGATGGTTCAGCAAGGACGTTTTGAAGAAAGATGTTGTAAGAAAATGTCGAAATCTTGATTGCGTTTATTCGTATGTGTTGATATTCGCACCCCCAGTTCGATAAAGGCGTAAGTAACAATACGTCACTTTTTTTATTGTAGTTTCGTATAGCGCAGATAAAGATACACAATTCCTATTTTTCCGATAAGATCTGATGAAAAATTAAGCCGTTATACCAAAAAAAAACATTTGTCGCGTCACATAAGTTTTACATTTTCTCAGATAAAAAAGTCCATAATCCTACTTAACTACATAAAATTTGACAAAAAATATAGTTAATCTTATTTACGTATTTGTTTCCCAATAACAAGCTGATATTTTAGTAAGCGTACTTTCTAATATGACTTGATTATAATGACATATATAAAACAAAATAAAGCAAAAATGGCGTAAGTAGAGTTTACCCTCTGCATTTTATCATGGTCTAAACAACATAACCACGATCAGTTACAGTGTCCAAATAAATGTATAATACGATGATTAGAGTAAACAGTATTACATTTGAGAATTTGTCCTAATTAAAAAAGGAAAACGTGTGTAAATCTTAAAATATTAATTATTCTTTATACACGACAATCTCAGTTATCTGAAATATCATCGAAAAAAAGCTGGATTTTTTTACTATTTAATGGTACTTATATAACAAAAGATCATAAGATCAAATACTACATAGATATACCAGACCAAACAGTTTTTTTGCTCTCCTGCAAAGTTAGCATTTTCTTCTTACGCCTTTGTCGCACTGGGGGATGTCCTCATAAAATTAATAAAAAAATGTAGGTTTATGTTCATACAAACACTTTTACATGACCTTTTTTTGACTAAAAGGTGAGCTCGGTCTTTCAGTATCTGACTAGTTTGAGAAGAAACACCGAAAGCAACCATTTTAAAGGCCAGACATTATCTTGGTCAGATGATCAGATCATGTAAGAACCATGCAGATTGGTATCTGAAATGGTATTTTGAGGAAAAAACCACACAGATATAAGGAGACCAGATCAGTCAGAAATCATGAGCTCAACTCAGAACCTGATGGAACATAATATTACCTATTATTTCTTTATCTTTGTTAAAAAAACAGAAACATTATATAATTTTTGCCCTTTCTATCGACGCTCTATCCAGCGAGACTATATGTCTGCCCCTATAGGTTTAACCGGGATGTAATGCAATATTATAACACGACAATCGGACGACAATGTATTTTGTTTTAAACCTTACCTGAAAGAACTGATTTAACACTAGAATTGGTTATTATTATCTCACAAGTGTGAAAAGTATTTTTTTTTCTCCTTAGAGGCCGAGATGCGTCTTTCTTCTAACTCTTCTTTATTTCTACCCGACTGCCAAGAAGGGTTAATGTTTTATTTTCATGTATTACTAGCCTGGTGCCCGCGACTTCGTCTGCGCTTAGTACTTAGACTACTTACTCGACACCGGACAATTCACACAATATCCTACTAATATTGTAAACGCGAAAGTTTGTGAGTATGGATAGATGGATGGATGTATGTTACTATTTCACGTAAAAACTACTGAATGGATTTTAATAAAATTTGGTATGGAGTTAGCTGATACCCTGGATTAACACATAGGCTAGTAATCTTCATAAATTATAGCCTACAAGCAGACGTCCCGCGGTTTTACCCGCGTAGGTGGTCCCGTGGGAATACAGGGATAAAAAGTAGCCTATGTGTTAATCCAGGGTTACAGCTAACTCCGTACCAAATTTTATTAAAATCCATTCAGTAGTTTTTACGTGAAAGAGTAACAAACATCCATCCATCCATCTATCCATACTCACAAACTTTAGCGTTTATAATATTAGTAGAATGTGCTATTCTGATGGTATATATCACGGTATATATAATATATTATTGCAAAGTCTTGTCAAAATCCGTTCAGTGGTTTTTCGTGAAAGAGTATAAATCATCCATACAAGCTTTCGCTTCTAAAATATTAGTTAGGATTGTGTTCGCAAACACACTGTTTTCTCAGAAATTACTAAAAGTGTTAATGTGGAATTAAGTATCCTACCTGTAATCAATAATACTCGACAAGATAAGCAAAGATAGGACCACTCCCGCCTCTAGAGTGGCTCCACTAATCACATACTTGAAGACCCCTTAATGCTACCCTACTATATGAATAGGGCGTTAATGGTGAAAAACTGATTTTGATTTTCTTTCTAATTTTCAATTTAGTGTTGTAAGTAATTGCTCAGTTTTTGTAAATGTTGTGGTATTGTGATGATAAGATAAAGATACCGGGCTGATATCTGCAACTCCACGTCAAAGCGCGTATTTTGGGTATGGGCCATAAACTACCACGCGGGCCCAGTGCGAATTGGTAGATGTCACATGTCTTCAAACTTTTGATTCTAGGACATGCCGGTTTCCTCACGTTGTTTATTTTATACTGTGATGATAAATAAATAATAATAATTATCTTTTACTGATAAAACTTATTATAATAACTTCTCTCGTGGGAAATGAATCGAGAGATTCCTCAGCATTTCTAACTATAACCAGTCAATGTAGATAGCAAACTAGCTGCCTTTATGTAAACCATACCTAATGTTTTTGTGTGAATTTTGTGTGCCTTAACCTGGGTCGCATACAAATATTTTCTTTGTCCAATTTCGGTCAACAAACATTCGGCCAAGATAATTCAATTTTGCAACCGTCGCTACTCTCGAGATATACTCAAGAAACATACTTATACCCGCGTTAATCACATCACTATGCTTTTAACTCGTAAATGGGTGAACAGAAAAAGGTAAAATTACAAGACAAATAACACAAGCAATGCATCTAATATATTAAAATCTTTATTAGGACGAAACATTCCACGTAAGAAGACCTCGATATATACACTAGGGTCCATCATAGCGCTACGGTGGGGTTTCACTTTAAAATATCTCAATAAAAAGCAATAACTTTAATAAATTATCATAATCTGTGTGGAACATGAATAAAATATATAAAAGCCTGTTTAATTCAAACAATTCCATTGGAGTAAAACATTTATCACAAGCCTATTAATTCTTAGCGACCGATGTCTATGAAGTAAGCCATATTTTACATAAAACCGCTAATAAATATTTCATATTAGGTATATAGTTAAATACGGAATATTTGTCATCTCTCTGGTATTATCAGTATTGTGTGTAGGAACATAAAGTGTTTCACAAAGTACATTTTAGTAGACATTACTTTATTACAATCTTCATTTGCATTTCAACTGGCGTGCTAGTTGCGAAAATTTGTTCAGCGGGAAAGATTTGTGGTGTTGTCCTATACTAGCATTTCACTCGCGACTTCGCCGTATATTTGCATACCTTACTCTACAAACTTCCCCTCCACCACCTCATAGTTTTTGACTCAGTGATGAAATAGCTTGCTACTAGGTTGTTGAGTAGTGCTTAAGTGAGACAAATGAACAAAAAAATTAAATCATTTCCCTTTATACTACTCTTTCCTCTTTATAATATTAGTTTAGATTTAAATTGCAATTCCATTTACGGGTAAGTCCACTCAGCTAGATGTTGAAATGATTCTTAAAATAGCTACTAAAGCGAAACAACGTAAAACATAACTTGCAATATGGAACTCGACAATTCCCAACTGGCACACCCGGAGGTAACTTTAAAAGTAATTTGGAAAGTATTTCTGATAACACTGAATCGATAATAATAGGCTTGGAATACAAAATCCATATTGATTTCATTAGCTCATTATATAACATCGAAAACTACACTCAAATATAATTCCGTTACATGTTCATGTTATGGTCCAAAATTCGTATATATTTAATTTCCAATTATTCTTGTATACGTTGTACAGTATTATCATTGCGATGCGCTTTTATTTTGCATCGTCGCCCCAAAGTTAAATCATTGATTAATTCTCAATTTGATCTTCATGACAAGGGGTGTACCTACTGATATTCAGTGTATGTATATCTTGCAATAAAAATTCATGTGATACTAAATAACAGGCACAAGGCTAGACTGGGCTGTTTCTGAGAAATTACTGACAAAAATTTACCCCAAGAATAATTTAGAGAAAGTGTTATTGGGTGTACTTGACTGTTAAAGTGTAGGTACTTGAGAATTGAGCCGAGAACCGCTACACCGATTAGATAGTCTGGTCTCTGTCATTTTATGTTAAATTGCTTTACGTATATACGTACGTCATAACTGTTACATTAAATTTTCTAAGAAACATTGCGCCCCGTCTAAAGAAACACATCAACCGACAATATGAAACATATAGAAGGCTTGTGCTTACAATTTACTGGCAAGCTTTTAAACTGAATATCTAGTGCCATATATAGCTTATAGTTCTGTAAACATTTAATCAATAGTGTTAAAATTAACTGCTGTTCTTTGCTTGTAAATTAATTGGACAAAAAGCCAACAAAGTATCGAACGAAACTTCTTGGTAAACTCAAATCTTCAGGACGCATTCCGTCGTTACTTTCTCCTACTGTAATATTCACAGCCCCATAGCATCCTGCACTCCTGCCGTTCTTCGTACTTCTCTTTGAACCACTTGATTATCTTCATGTAGTTGTTTGTGTTTAAAACCTGCGCTCTTTTCATGCGATGTTTGGGCTTGGGACTGGCTGCGTGAGAGAGGAAGCCACCGTCAAGAACCACCATCCGGTATTCTTGGAGACACATCTCCAGCATCTAGCGTAAAACAACAGAAACCGAATTTGAATTAACAATGAATAAATTACTGTCGAAATTTTGTTGACATGTCACTGGTATGGCAACCTGGAGACGGCTTTTGGCACAGGTGATTTTTCAAGGATAGTTCACTTTTCTTTGATGACTTTAGTTTGTATGTACTTTTTTCTATTGTACCTACTTTCTTTTCATTGGCATTTTTTTTCATGTGTAATTAAGCTATTTGTAAATAACTATTACTCTTTTTTATATTATTGGATAGTTTAAAATCAAATCAAATCAAATCAAATAATTTTATTCGCATAATATGGGTTTTACAAAAGATGTTACATTTTTTGTGGTTTCACCATACTCAGCCTATACCTATATAAGCATGCAAAATTTAGTTTATTACACATCGTAGTTAATCAATTCAAACAAAACAATCAATTGAATTTTATTGGAATAATAATATAAAAATAAATTAAATTATAAGTTCTTCATTGAATTTCATGACATTATGTTTAAATTACTTTATTTATTCACACATATATTCATTTAGATTTCGTTTATTTGTAAGCTTTCTGTAAAAAAAAAATGTATAAAATATTTAAATAATTTGCAACATTTGCTGTTGCAAATTATTTAAATATTTTATACATTTTTTTTTTACAGAAAGGCAGTTGGTACTATAGCTTACACTTTGTTACAAGCAAATGCTCTTCGTGATCTTTAAAGTCCACTATTTTGTTTTAATTTTAATTTCGTGTGTGTGATTATTGCTCTAGGTTCGGCATATAATGATAGTTTAACGACATTTAAATAAATAAATAATCCAGTGGAGGGCTAGCTGAAATTTTACATAGAATTCCGTACAATCAAACCCGTCATCTTCTTGCCCTTATCCCAATATTATTTGGGGAGCATGTTTTCTTCTTCCATACATCTATCTCTATTTACCGTCATTTCAATGGTCACCTCCCTCCTAGCCATATTATCTTTGACACAATCCGGATGGATTGTGTGTATGGATATACATACAAACAAACTGTAAGAGCTAAGAGCTTTGTGTTCTATTTATAACTTAATATTTCGCCTGTATCGTACGTAGGATCAGGAAAAGGTGAACTCAAAGTAAACCTACATTTTGCCAGTAATGTTGGAGTCCGACGTAATAGGGGGAAAACATGTGTGGCAACCTGTTACGGTTAAGAAGATCCATTAGGATTTATGAGGTGTTCAGTTACCTGCGCCATTTTGTCTTGAAGTCCTTCCCAGAATAGAGTTTCGCTGTACCAAGGCTCCTTGTTTGTGCCGAAGTAGAGGGGCTCCCATCGATGGTACGGATACTCCCGTTTGGCTATTATCATTGGCTGGAACAATATTTTTAATTAGACTCGAATTAGGCAGAGAATCAGCACTTTTTAAAGTCAAACATACATAAACACCCGCCCTTAACAATTACTTAGTATTATATTTCTTGGAAGAAGAAGTGGCGTAACATGCTTTCGAGCAATAAATTACTATCTAGTTGGAGGCAATTAAGTTTTTCTCGCAATTTTTTTGGACGTAGTGGTTGTGGTTCAAATACGGACAAGAACCAATGTAAATTTTACAAATCTTATGGACTTTCTAAGTATATCTTAATCATCGTTGAGATCGGTGAAGAAAAACATCGTGAGGGAATCTTAGAACTTGAAGGTATAAATTTTAAATCGCCAATTCACTTTGAGACGCCTTTTCCCTGCAGAGGGACAGTAACAGGCTAGTATTACATCTCAGTCTAACTCAACACAAATATGCAATATTTAATTTTACTGTTGCCTAGGCGAAGGTGGCCGGCCGAGTTGGTCTCCTTCGATAAGGACTGGTCCCAAAAAGTCCTTGACAGAGAGAAGTAAAAAAAAAGTATGCAGGCCTTTGCCCAGCAATGGGAAAACATAGGCTAGTAATTATAATAATAATTTACTTCTAAAATCCCGTTAACCTTTATAAAAACTTGATTATTAATAATATCTCTAATGCTAGTCGGTGTGATGCTTAAACTCCTCCACTAACATAGGTTCGCAAGTTACAATCCGGATTTAACACGAATACATAAAGTTGAAGTGTGAAACATTGAAAATTATTCCGAGATAATGGAATGATAAAGCTTATTAGAGCATACACCCTTTAAACTTTAATCTACATTTTTCGGTTTAATATATTTCAATTTCATATTTAGCTGTAATTTTTTTCTGACTCGTATAAATCTCTCACTAAGTATCAATCTTAATTTAGACTTTATTTAAAAACCTTCTCAAACATGATAACTATCTTTGTTTTGTTTGAGTTTCGTTTGAGCTACAACGCCCTTTTTATTTCAAATGTAATTTAAACAGCGTTATCATTGAAAACGTGTAGTTGACAATAAGGAAAGGTTCATTGATGAAAAAAGCCTGCTCCAATCCTTGGCTCGTCTAGCATACACTCTGCTGTTAACCAGATCCCTGTGAACTGGTTTACAGCTAATCTACACTATATATCTCATACATATTATACACACTTTTGAACTCAGATATGTAATAAAGTGAGCTTACATTTTAACCTTTCAATCGTGTCAATTAGAGACACAATAGAAAGACAATGACAGCGCGGTTTCCTTTTGGGATTAAATGAATTAAAATGAAAACTTTGTAAAATACTGTGTACGCAACTAGCTTCAAGAATGTATAGCTAAATGTAACTATATACAAGAAGATCAGCATGCAGTCAACTTATTATTATTATTATTTATTGACATAAGGACAGTAGGTCAAAAATAGATCGCACGACCACAGCAACGACCACACATCTAGTCTAACTATTTCAAAATACATACTAAACCAAACCAAACCTTATTGCTATCAACAGACTGCAAGAAACTTCGCAATTACTCACAAAAAAAAATGGGTTATATAAAAGTCACTTGGGTGTTTAATTCCAGTTTTTCCCATGAACTTACATACAAAGAAAGTCATCCTTATAAAAACATAGTATAGTAGTAAATAGATAGACTAAACATCTAAACAAAATAAAGCCATATACCCAAACAAACTCATATCTTGAACATACCGCGAATACTCGAATATTCAATTGAAACGTTGTAATGGAAAATACGTATTCCAAAGGTTTCAACAATGTATCGCGAACGATTTGGCTCTGACCTCCGACGACGCCGCGACGGTTGTCAATTTGTAAAATTGGTACGTGTCGTGTTTACCCATCTCACTTGGAGGGTATCGTGAACATACAGATAGCTTCTTACCATAGTAAAATGATGGGATCTTTTTTATTTTGTGGGAGATAAAGAGAAAACAATTTTGACTCAGTTTGCTATCAAAGAATTTACGAATTTGAATCTAGACTGGACCAAGACGATTTTGGGGCCCTATTTAACATAGCTGACTATGCTACATGTCTGACAGATAATTATACTACATGTCTGAGATATAATTTTCGGCTTTTTGTGTAGTACGCAGAAGAAAGTACTTATGAACCACATCCGACAATTCGACAACGTGTTAAGGGACATACTGTCAAATGGGCTATTTGACTTAATTTTATTTTTAAACCCTCATCTAGATTACAAGAAAATATTTTCTTTTCCAAATTGATGGAAAACTGCTTAGATTAAGCGCATTAAAGTTGAGGAGAGGGGGCTTGTAACGTCATTATCTATTATAAACTGTACCTACTCGATGTATCGCCGTTATTTTGTGATTACGTATTTAAATACGGATATTTTCTTGTAATCTAGATGAGGGACTAAAAACTATAATTTTGTCAAACAGCCCATTGTCGGATTTTTGTTTTTCATCTGTCGCTTTTATAAAATAGGCCCCAGCTTGATGGATAAGACATTCTGGAGAATGCCTTATGACGTCACAACTTCTTCTTTTCGTGTGGTTTGGGACTAACTTGGTGTCAGAGGTCTCTGACTTGGCATCAAATGCCCTCGAAAAATAGATTTCAGATTCATGATTTGACAATCCGCTGTTCACATCACTAGGCTATCACTGCTTATAAACAACAAAGAACATAAAAGTGTAAAATAGAGATAAATTATAATGTAGCTTTATGTCAAAAATGTCAAAGGATCCCTCGATATAGGCATCCCTCGTCACATACCAAAAATTTAACTCGCTATCGCCAAACTATCTGACATAACCCCTAAGCTAACTAACAACTACCTAACTGCTAGCTAACTGTCAATTTCCTGTGCGTGTCCCAAATAAACATATTTTCTTTCTTTCTTTCTTTAAGCTTCTTAGCATTAACTCCATCCTTGGCTAGAAATGTGTGTTGTGCTCACGTCACAACTGACCAAAAATCTAAATATTATAATAGTGGTCACTACCACACTCAAAATTGTATTTTTCATTTCATCTGTTTGCAATGGTAATCCGAGTTCATTCCTTTCTACTTCTAGAAGTTACAAAACTGCAATAAGTTTGTCGTCGCGTTCTTGAAAACATCTCCGAGAAGTTTTAACATTAGTCTTCTTATAGACAAATGGCTTTTACAGTGTTATTGAGTAAAAGACGACGCTCTTAGGAAGTTTAGCAAAATTAACTCGGAGATATTCTAGAAACTTACGTACTCTGAACTCTAGGTAAACAGAGATAAATTGGGAAACAGCTGCGTTGTTGGTCTGACTAACAAAACACATATGACGCCTGTAATCCCCGAAGGTCTAGGCAGAGGTTTACTTGGTAAAGCAGCTTCACTTTGCCAGTTATGTTTAAGTCCCATGATAGAGGGGGCGAGCCTATTGCCATCAATCGGGCACAAATCCAGACTCCGGGCTGCTACTGAGACATTCCAGATGGAAATACTCAATAACACTTTGCCCGACCCAGGGTTTGCTTGCGACCACCCCACGAACGAGACAATCAAGACAAACTAACGGAAAAGGACGAGGGAACAAAAGATTTCAATTTTAAAACAAATCCTGTAACAAAAGACTTACGAACTCATCCACACACTTATAGCCGGCTTATTGCCATTAAACACCCGACCCGGCACCAATTCGACTCCAATCTGCCATCATGAAATTCCAGCTTTTGCAGCTGGACCCAATAATACTTCACCAGACCCAGGAATCTAACCCAAGATCTAATGCTCAGCAGTTGAGCTTGAAATCACTAAACTAACGAGGCAGACCAATAAAATAACTTAGTACATGCACACACAGAAGGCATTTTTTTATTATTGTTGCTTCTATGGGTATATTAAAAGGAATTTTAGGGGAATAAATTCTAAAGTATTGCAAATTAACTTGTGATTGTTTAAGTACCTACCATGTTTTTTTCTCTCAATTAATTTATTTTGTCGTTTATCTCCAAAGCCTTACAATCTAGCCTCTACATAGCATTCTGTTCCGTAACAAGGTTACGAGTATAAAATTTTCACTTCTCAATAAAAGTAATGCTAATAACGTACTTATTAAAAATTTTAAGCACCATTACCCGCAACTACAGTAGGTACAGATTAGGATCCAACCAGTTGTACCCGACTGTTAGCGTTCTAATACGGTAAAGTGACGCAGAGCTCTCGATAATTAGTTGGCAATTAGTACGAGGGGCCTGCCATGAGACTGGCAAGGGGAAGCGGGGGGTGCGGTAAGTGTGTTAGGACTATAGCCACAGAATAGGAAGATACAGAAAGTGAACAGTCTAAGACGAAAGAAATGCACGCACGCATAGGAATGCGTACAAGTAAATTCGACGACGCTGTGTAAGCCGAACTATTACTAAAACCCTGTGTGGTATAATAAATTACAGCAAAGCTACTCTGACAAAAAAACTCTGTGAAAGGATAGGTACGTGTAACATGAAGAAGAAGTGGGCTGTCCTCTGATACTCATGATGCTAGAGATTGACAGCTCACTTCACACTCACTTCAGCAGTGCTATACTGTCCAAATCACACGGTGTTGGGAAGTGGACTGTCAACCCGTTAGCGTTTAATATGACATGACAGCTCGCTGCACCTTCACGTCACTTTAGTTTGTGGCGAGATTCTAACAAATCAACCAGTCGATTCAGTAAAAGTCACCCAGCGAAAACTTGAACTGTCAATGCCTAGCAATATTATGGAATGACAGCTCAATTCGCTTCCACTTTACTTTACGGTGATTTAAACAGAATCGCACTGCTGACCGGCTAGTACTGGTGATGGCTTTACGGTGTGACATTTTCGCTTGTTGCTTGGAGTCAGCCTTCTGTCTTCATCTATTCAGTGCCAAACCTCTGTCACTCGACAAGATTGGACCGCCATGATTGAGGCAGATTGAGAGCGTAGAATTAGTTGCAATCCCATTGGAAGTGGGTTTTGATTGACTGTTTGGGTGACTATAGTCAGACAGTTATGAACGTATGAATTAAGATTCAAGTCACGTTGATTGATGTCCGGAGTTCGGTTTGCCGAGAACTAGAGGTATTATTGAAGTTAAATTATTATGTGACACAGAGGGTTGAGAGAGTTCTCCCTCAACCCTCTGTATACATAGTATATCAATAATACATAAACACCAGGCTTTAATTCATTAAACCCCGAGAGGACACCTATATCCGCGCTGTCATTGTCTTTCCATTGAGTCTCTAAAAACACGAAAACGACACGAAAAAATCTCTAAATGACACGAATGAAAGGTTAATACTATAGGGCAGGCAGAAATTTCAGTACCACCTGCAACGATTCATACATACCTCGTTTAATTACGTTTATACGTCATGTCATACACACACGCTGGTTCCGAGTACTCGTTCTGTGCACATGAACGGATTTAAACCTTGCCTTGCCTTTACGAGTCCCTTCTACTAGGCTATCGTGACGTCTATGATATATTTTACTATTTATATTTGTCTGGTCTCGGTTATGGTAATTGCAAAAACTACCCATTACATCATACAAAACAAAATTGTCTACATTAAGAAAATTATTAATTTTATTATAAACTTTAGAATACTATTATTAACTACTATTGTTATAAACATCAAAAATGAAATTAACTAGGTATTACAAAAAACATTAGCAATTCTTATTCCATAATCCTATTTCTTAAGAAATTGCACCTAACACTATTTGACTGTGCATCACCGCCATTAGACTGTTAGAAAATGCTTATGGTAGGTATTAAGTACGCCCCTGTACATTTGTGTGCTTGTGTTAAATAGAATGTTAAAACCAGAACACTTGCTTTATCGTGATAACTTAGCTTATCATGCTGCTCTTATTTACAGCCCTTTGCAAAAAACCTTTTATCAACCGCATAAAAAATTCAGTTGAAATGCACTCCAAAGAACAAGATAACCGCGGTCCCGGTTTACAAAATAAAAATAGAAGTTTCTTTGCAAAACAACAACGGGTGTACTCTCTTGTGCTAACATGTGACCTTTGTCGTTGTTACCCTCCCGCAACGAGTAGGACACTCAACTAGTAAAAGGTTTTACTCAAAACTCAAGTTTCCAAGTGATCTTAAATGGAGATGCAATAAGGTATTGCAAAACACGTTAAATGTGGACTTTTGGAGCTTGTCTGTTTGATCCTTGTTGATCTTGATGGTCCAGTAGTTTAGGCCTCTCCTCGCGTACACGAGGTTGAGCGTTCAAATTCGTACTTAGTACTTGTGACCAATAAACCAACCGTCCACTCAATCATTATGTATTTATTACAGAACAATGAACATTAAAATCATCGGAAAGCACGTTAAGCCATTGGTCCCGGCTGTCATGACAGTCGTAATTAGAAGCCTGAAAGTCGTTTTCAGGGTCAGACGAGGTCGTTTAGGCAATCGCTCCACGTAAAACACTGGTATTCAGCTGCATTCGATAAGACTTGAAGCCGACTCCAACATTATTGGGAAAAGGGATCATAAAAACAGCTCTTGATGATAAAAATAACACCAAAATGTCATGTTTTCATGAAATTAACATGCGGTTTTAACAAATACATTCAATACCTATAGACCGGACATCACGATCAAAATTTTCGTCCGAAAAAGTGTGTCCTGCTGGATACAAGTCTATGAGTTTTTTGTAGTACGCTCCGCTGCCGCTCCAATATTCATATATTATTCTAGATGGCGTTACTGAGACATGGGATCAAAGTTTTTCTATGACATGCCCGCTCTATAGTATTTTAAATCTCTTTGGTTTTTAACAATGACATGACATTTTGATTCATACTTCCCGAACAAACGCGTTGACATCAACAAATTGTTGGTAGTAAACGTCATCAGTTTGTCAAAGTCAATTCCGTGCACAAGATTATCTTCAAGAGCATATAATAGTGCCCACAATGGGACAGGCGAAGGGTTTTGCGAGATTTTATGCCTGCATCTGACACTTTTGTTTGAAATATCTTTGTTTTATGTTAAAGATGGTGACAGTTTTTTGCTTTTTTCTACATATTTTATTGTTTGAAGCTTCTATCGTGAAGTGGATTTCTTTGTAACGTCTAAGTGAATATGTGTTCTTTGTCTTAAATATACTAGCGAATATTTCTAGATAAAAAAAAATAAGTTTAAAACCTTAAATTCGACTAAGCACTCTTAAAATATTCTTGTGTAAAATTCTAATCTAGGTAACAGCTACTAGAAAACTAAAGGTATTTCAATTATTCATTTTTCATTTATATTCACTTTATTCAAAAGAGATATTCTGTAAAACATTTTTACCCGTGACAAAGAAGATGAAGTGAAGGCGAATTCAGCTCGCATTCCATACTAACGCTTGGCATTGACAGTTCCTTTCACTCGTGTTTTCATGGGGTGATTATTACTAAGTAGACCGGCTGTTCAATATTGTTCAATAAAAATAAATAATCCACAACTTTTCACAAAAGAGCTTGAGAGCTTGTGTTATGGGTACTAAACAGCTGATAAACATACTTATATATTTCTAAATACATACATATTATAGATAAATTACACCTAGACACAGAACAAATGATCGTGCTCATCACGCAAACATTTGTCCTGGGTGGGAATCGAACCCACGACCTCCGGCATAGCAGTCAGGGTCACTAACTACTAGACCAATATGCCATTAATATCATGTTCATTACAATGTATAGTAAGTCAAATTGATTAAGAGACTGATCCTTTAATACCAGTGAAAGGGTAGATAATAACATTTGACACTAATTTGGATCGCCTCATCTTGTTTACTTATATGACTAAAACGCAAGTTAGACGAAAGTGTTGACTCTGTAAGATAGTCTTACTAGATTTTACTACCAAATATATTATGAATTATTGTGACTCGTAAAAACTACAAATTAATTCCAATAAGCTAGTTGACAGAATTTTATTTTTTAGTCCCTCATTTAGATTACTGGAAAATATTAAACAGAATTTTTTCCTTTATTCAAGTTACCAAAAAAATACCGCGAAACATACCTAAAGAGTCAAATGCCGCAAGACATCACGATTTCGTTCAGTTTGTACTGAATTATGACGTCATAAGCCCGTCCTGAATTGAGCGCTTAATCAAAGTACTTTCCCATCAAGTCGAAAAAGCATAAAAATACTTATGTATTATATCCTAACTGATGGATTAAATATAATTTTGATATTTGCACTCCTTCAACATGCCTATTACTTCCAATAACCTTATCAGCCAAGCAAGCGGTTTGTAAATTAACGATGTTCATCACAATAAAACTTTCCAATCAGTTCTACAAATTAGAACGCAATATCTTTTGCATCTGCAATCTGTACGCAGCTGCTATAAGCAATGGCAATAATTAGCTAACGACCCGATGCTATTCGTTCCGCCAATACGTACGCGAACATATAACACATAAACATTCATAATTTTTTTTTCATTTTTTTTTTATAAAATAAAATAAATAAATATTCCACAACTTTTCACACAACGCCATTTAGTCCCAAGTTAAGCTTGAGAGCTTGTGTTATGGGTACTAAACAGCTGATAAACATACTTATAGTATATTATTTTTCTTTATATTCTATTCTATTAACAAATCTACACGTACATCGAAATTGATTTTATCTAAGAATGTGCATTACAGGAAAATGCACTGCATGCTTTTAATAAGCGAGTCTCTAATGTGATCTTATTTAAACATTTTGTGTTCGGTATAATTAAAATGACAACATGTATATAACTATAACCTAACCTAACTTACCATACCTATCCTATAGCTAACCTAACTACCTTACAGAAAGGCATTAATTTAAAAATACTTAATTTATCATTTTAAACTGAACTATTGCACTATTGCATTTATTTAATTTTCCGGGTCTACTTTAAAGTCCAAACAGTATTATTATTATCTTTTTGCAAAGAATTATTAAAGTTCGTCTCTGTTGTCATTATTAATTACGTAAATTAATTTCTGAAATATTAAGACTTCATTATGCTACATAAAACCTCTTTCTAACTTTAGTAACAAAATAAATTTCAGAACGTACGCATAAATTGTCAACCAAAAATAATTATGTTGATCCGTTGTCTCCATGGTGACACTATTTAACTTTTCGTATTTTTTTAATGTAAATACATAATAATCCTAAAATTTTACATAAAGGTATGTTGCCGATTCAAAACCCTTATTTAAATACCTACGTTCTTTAATTTGAGAGGAGTATACCGCACCGACAACGGGACGAACATCAAATGTTTGACAGGTAGGAATAGTTTCTAAGGGAAAGCGAAAATGTTGTTTTTACTATATTCCAAGCATTTTTTTCATATTTACTCACCTTTTAAACCATCCCTGGACTTCACAAACATTTCAAAACCGAAATCAGCATAATCGGCCCAGCCCTTCATGAGTTTTAGCGAGACTAACGAACAGCAATTTATGTTTATATTTAAAGATACTTGGGAGCAAATAAACCGTGTTTTTACACGTAGGTAAACAGAAAGTGGATAACGGTCAATATTTTTGGTAATAAGGAACGTATCAATTTAAACCTTATATGGTCAAAAAGATTATTTAATAGCGTTTAGATCATCATCCAAGCATTTATTTTTTTTTAACCGACTTCAAAACAAAGGAGAAGGTTCTCAATGTGGTTTCTTGGTATATTATTTAAAATAAAAGATTGGTAACTTAATGCTTGAAAAAAAAAGCAAGTAGCTCGATTTATGTAATGTATGGTCACATTGGTCACCTAATCACGGACTGACCTCGGCAACCGTCGCTTCATATTGAAGAAAGACCCTGGCTGTATGCACTTACCCACAAACGGGATCGGGTAAAAGATTAAATATTTGGAGTCTTACCTCCAGAACATTACGGGAGGGTCTCATTAACCACGTCTGCAGCCCAGGAAACCGCTGGCAGTGAGCACACACTTTCTGATGGAAGTAAGTCGCGCGGTTGTTGGATATCATCTGGATCAACCTGGAGGAAATTACATTAAAATTAGTCTTAAACCAAAGACATTCAATACCTATAGACCGGACATCACAAACAAAATTTTCGTCCGAAAAAGTGTCTCCTGCTGGATACAAGTCTATGAGTTTTTTGTAGTACGCTCCGCTGCCGCTCCAATATTCATATATTATTCTAGATGGCGTTACTGAGACATGGGATCAAAGTTTTTCTATGACATTTCCTTGACATGCCCGCTCTATAGTAGTATTTTAAATCTCTTTGTCTTAAACACACAAACAAACAAAGTGTTGGTGAGCGTGTGGACTGTATGACTGACGATAGGTAATAAACGAAGACGATGGCGATTATTAAGTAGCTTTAATAATTTAAGTAAAACTATGTAACCAAATCTACTACGTTGACAGACACAAGATGAAGTAAAAGTCACATTTTAAAATTATATAAGAATAAACCATAGAAAAACAAATAATTAAAAAAGGTTTAAAACAAAGCTCCAGCCAGTCGCCAACATTCCGGGCCCCTAGTGGAACACTAAACCCTGGTGGCAGCTGGCTGGGGTTCGGCTACTAGTGGTAGGAGCTTACGGACTGGTCGGCGCAAGGTGCCTCCCTTAGTGGCCACGTCTGCGACACGCACCAGCCCGTCAGGTCCTCTAAAAGTTTTGACTACCCTGCCAAGAAGCCAAAGACCCCTTGGCAAGAAGTTGTCCGCGATCAAGACTACGTCGCCTTCGCTAACATTAATGTTTTTCTGGATTCGTCCGCGTGGAATTAACGTCGGTAGGTATTCTGTGAGCCACCTTTTCCAAAAATGATCCGCCAGCCTGAGAGCGTGCCTCCAATCACTTTTGCGTAGCAGGTCTTGGTCTGAGAGCTTGACAGGCCACGTAGCCACCGATGAAGAGCCGAGGATAAAATGAAAGGGCGTTAAAGCTTCTGGAGCGTCTGGTGAGTTTGTAACGTATGTGAGAGGTCTGGAATTAACTATTGACTCAGCCTCGATAAGCAACGTGTTAAAAACTTCCTCTCGCGGGGCTCTTTCTTTCAATACAACGCGTAGAGCTGTTTTTACTGATCGCACCAACCGTTCCCACGCTCCTCCCATAAAAGGAGAGGCGGGCGGTATGAACCGCCATGATATTTTGCGGTTAGTCGCAAAGTTCTCAACGTCTTCATTGTAGAGCGATGCAAGTTCACGATTCCCGCCGATGAAGTTGGTTCCATTATCGGAAAATATCGTTGACGGAGTACCTCGGCGAGCTATCAAACGTCTGAGGCTCATGATCGCTGAATCTGACGACAGTGATGTGGCTATCTCCAGGTGTATGGCCCTCGTGACTAGGCAGGTGTATAGAGCCACGTACCTTTTCTCCCGTCGTCGACCCACTGACACTTCTACGGGGCCAAAGTAATCTAGGCCCACATGCGTAAAAGGTCGTTTGTGATGGTCGAGGCGTTCTAGTGGTAAATTCCCTGTAGTTGGTGTCAAAAAGCGGCCCTTCTGTTTTCTGCAAGGTAAACATTCCTTGACAACGCTGCGAATAGTAGCTCGTGCTCTTAAAATCCAAAATTGTTGTCGCATTTCGTTAAGCACCATCTCGTGGTTACTATGGCCTGCTTCGCAGTGTTTGTGCATGATAATAAGACGTACGATTCGATGACGACCATCCAAAATGATCGGTGACTTCACACTCTCTCTTACCTCAGGCACAGATTTTATGCGTGAGTCTAATCTTATTAAACCATCCTCGTCTAGAATCGGGGCAAGCGCGGCTATACTGCTACTTTTAGGCATTGGATGTGAGGCTCTCAGCATCCTCAGTTCTTCTGCAAAGCTGTCCATTTGAATTTTCAGGAATAGAATCTTCTCTGCACGTAAGATGTCTGCGGTTAAAAGTTGCGAAGGAGACGTAGCATCGTTAGCAACCCTGGCAAGTAAACGTGATGAACGAGATTTAGAAATAAATATTCTAACGGCCTGGACCACGCGAGCAGATGCCCGTAACAATCGTAGCCATTTGCTAAAACGAGTTGGGTCTGGTACCGGTGGTGCAAGTAATGGAGTGTCCGTTAGAAACCCCACAAATTCTGGTTTTAGCTCAGATATTTGTGAAGCTTCGTTGGTAGTGCAGTCTGGTTCGCTTGGCCATTCTGTAGATTGGCTGAGCAAGAACAAAGGCCCGGTGAACCATCTGTGTGATGAAGTGAAGTCTAAATATTTTGGCTTTGTAGCATCGTCAGCAATATTAAGTTTGCTAGGAACCCATCTCCAATTTGATGGATTAGTAAATTCCAAAATTTCGCCTAACCTGTGGGCAACAAACGCTTTAAAAGTACGCGCATCGCTGCGGATCCATTTTAAAACTGTTGTTGAGTCAGTCCAGTAAAATACGGAAGAAGGTTGTAACCGATGTGCACCCAAAATACTTTGTGCAAAACGCGTCGCAATAAGAGCACCTTGTAATTCGAGACGTGGAATGGAAATCGGCTTCAGGGGGGCAACACGCGCTTTGCTGCCAATTAAAGCAAGGCTGACTGAGCCATCGGTGAAAGTGAAGCGCCAATACGCAACGCAAGCATATGCTTGTTCCCCCCCATCAGCAATGACATGAAGTTGGATGTCACACTGGTCCGATCTGCCCACGTACCACCGTGGTATACGTAGACTGGCTGCTGATGCGAGTTGTTCAAACCAGGACTTGCAATCCGACTCGTATTTTGCTGGAATTGGTAAATCCCAGTCAGTACCTTCTCTCCAAAGCTTTTGAATCAATATCCTCCCCTGAATGACTACTGGCATGATCAGGCCTAAGGGATCGTAAACACTCATTACGCTAGATAGTAAACTACGTTTAGTCAGTGGTGAGTGTGTGCCCGTAAGTTTGTGGCCTGTTCGAAAACCTAAAGTGTCATTGAAAGGATTCCACTTTACACCTAATGCGCCTACGTCACGATCTGGAGGTAAGTCAATTTCGGAACCTGAATCGCTATGTAGCTCTTTGGGTATTAGTGCAAGTGCTTCTGGTACATTTGATACCCAGGAACGCATCTCGAAGCCACCCGACTTGTGGACTGTGACTATTTCGGAAGCCAAACGTCTGGCATTGTCCAAGTTAAACTCGCTTCCGATATAATCGTCCATATAATGATCATGGATAATCGCGTGAGTGGCTGCGGGATACTTACCCTCAAAATCTTTGGCGTTCTTATTTTTAATAAACATGGCTATAAAAGGGCTAGAGACCGCACCAAAAATTAAGGATGACATTCGATACTCTTTTACGGCATCTTTAGTACTGTTGTTACGCCATAAAAACCTAAGTGCATCACGATCACCTTCTTTTATTTTTATTTGTGGAAACATTTCCCTAATGTCGGCATTAAATGCAATAGGCCCCTCCCTAAAACGAAATAAAATATTCAATAAAGATTGTAGTAAGTCAGGACCCTGCAGCAGCATATTATTTAAGCTGATGTAGCGGTCACAGCTACACCGGAATTCGTATGAATTCGTAATATTAATTTAAACTTTTTATAATTGTAAACACTCCACAATACAAAACTTTTCCTTATTGTCCCGTTACACCGAACTGTCAAATTTGAACAAACGTCAAACCAAAGACCAAAAAACTTCAAACACAAAACACGATCATTGTCTGTGGGTGAAAACTAACATATTTTATTAGAAGTATATTTACATATTTATTTAGTTGCTATATTTACATCACACATAATATTTATTTACAAATTTAACAATACGCATAATTATTTACACTATACAAAATATAGGCTTAAAATTGTAATGTTCTGGTCGCTGCCTTTCCGAACGCAACTTCGGGCGCGTTCGGCAAAGCTCGGCTTTCATCGGAGCATATGACTTGCCTAATAGCGATAAAGCATCGTCATGTAGATCAGTACTCGTTTTGACCTCCCGAACAGTACACGCTTGAACTTACAACCAAATCTAGACTTGCTCGTAGACCTAAGTTCTGCTAGTTGACTCGATATCGTCTTCTTAGCTTTTTGTCTGTGTCCAGTAATTTCCCCGCTGTCGTCTTAACTTAATTGTAGCCTTAAGCGACTCAGAAGTGTTGAGAAATTAATTATACAAGGATAACGTTCAAACCACCGTTTCATTTCGCCATTTTGCTCTATACACTTCATTGGTGACCCCGTCAAAGAGCACAGTAGCCACGCGGAGCAAAGATGCCTACCGGAGCAGAGCAGGGAGCGCAGGCGGACGCAGCAATGGTCAAGCAGGACGTGTGCAGAGTCAGCGTGAAGTTGCCGCCATTCTGGCCTGAGGAGCCGACACTTTGGTTTGCACAAGTAGAAGGTCAGTTTACAATAGCCGGCATTACCGCCGACACCACAAAATTCTACACGGTCGTGAGTCAGCTAGACCATCGCTACATGGTAGAAGCTCGGGACATAATAGAGAACCCACCAGCACAGGACAAGTACGCCAAGCTGAAGGCTGAGCTCATACGTCGACTATCCGACTCGCGTGAAAAAAGGGTTCAGCAAATCCTCACTCAAGAGGAGCTCGGCGACCGGAAGCCATCACAGTTCTTGCGGCACCTGCAGACTTTGGCCGGACCACATGTTCCAGACACATTCCTAGCCACGTTGTGGGCGAGCAGGTTGCCGACGAACATACAGACGGTAATAGCTTCCCAGCCTAACCTTCCGCTTCAGTCTGTCGCAGATTTGGCCGACCGCGTGCACGAGATCGCGCCAACGCGGCCAGCGCTCACGACACCTCCCGCCGTGGCGAGCACGAGCACCAGCAGTGACATCGCGGAGCTGAAACAGTGCATGGCGGAGTTATGTCTACAGGTGGCGGCTCTACAAAAGCAAGGTCAGGTACACCATCGATCGCGCTCCACAGATAGGTACCGGCGTGGTGACAGAGAACCGACCCCAAGCCGACGCCGCAGTCGCTCGCGCTCCAGCAGCGCGTGGAACGACGCTCACTGCTGGTACCACAACAGTTTCGGTGACAGGGCCACGCGGTGCAGGTCGCCATGTACGTACGCGGGAAACGCCGTCGGCAGCCGGAAATAGCGGCAAATGGCTGCCCTCACAAACCACGCCGCCTATTCGTAACAGATCGGGACTCTAAAACCACGTTTTTAGTAGACACAGGGTCCGATCTGTGCGTATACCCACGTGCAGCCCTACGACAGCAGCGCAGCAGGACGGCGTACCAGTTATACGCGGCAAACGGAACTGCCATCGACACGTACGGTTGGGTGGAGCTCCACTTGAATTTAGGGCTTCGCCGCGTGTACACGTGGAAGTTCGTGGTTGCAGACGTCACCAAGGCAATCATAGGCGCCGACTTCTTGGCGCATTATAACATCTTGGTAGACCTCAAAAGTCACCGGCTAATCGATGGGCTGACCCAACTGTCTTCGCCGGCGTCGCCAGCGGCCGAATCAGCAGCAATGATCGCCTCAGTGAAGTCCGTAGGAGGCAACACGGAGTACCACGAGATACTTCGCCAGTACCCGGAAGTCACGCGGCCTGCTGGAACACAGAAACAGGTCAGTCACGGTACCGAACATCACATCCGCACTACACCAGGTCCGCCTATCACTGGACGACCTCGCCGTCTTGCACCAGACAAACTGAAGGCAGCACAGAGGGAGTTCGAGGCTATGCTGGCTAACGGCACAGCACGGCCGTCAGAGAGTCCGTGGTCGTCCCCACTTCACCTCGCTCCTAAGAAGGACAACAGCTGGCGGCCATGCGGTGACTACAGGGCACTCAATGCCCGTACTGTTCCGGACAGATACCCCATCCCGCATATACAGGACTTCTCACATCAGCTGGCTGGCAGCCGAATATATAGCAAAATCGATCTCATTAAAGCATACAATCAGATACCAGTCCAGCCAGCCGACGTTCACAAGACAGCGATCACAACACCTTTCGGACTGTACGAATTTCCATTCATGACCTTTGGCCTCAGGAATGCCGCTCAAACGTTCCAACGGTTCATGGACGAGGTGCTGCGCGGGCTGCCGTTCTGCTACTGTTATTTAGACGATATTCTCTTGTTCTCAGAGACAGCAGCCCAGCACACCGAGCACCTGCATCAGCTTCTGAAGCGGTTATCCCAGTATGGAATTATTATTAACTCGGCAAAGTGTGAGTTTGGCCGTACCACCATAACTTTCCTAGGACACGAAGTATCCGAAGAAGGTGTTCGCCCGCTGCAGGAGAAGGTGCAGGCAATCCAGGACTTCCCAGCTCCCAAGACTGTCAAGGAGATGCGTCGCTTCCTGGGTATGTTCAATTTTTACCGCCGCTTTGTCCCAGATGCCGCTCGCTTACAAGCGCCACTCAACGTAGTTCTGGCAGGACCTAAAACAAAGAGAACACAAACAATTAATCTATCGCAAGAAATGCTAGACGCTTTTAACGCTTGTAAAAGTGGCTTATCTAGGGCAGCTCTGCTTGCTCACCCAGAGCCCAACGCCGAACTCGCGATATTTACAGACGCTTCAGACACTTCTATGGGTGCAGTATTACAGCAGAAGGCAGGTGTCACATGGAACCCACTAGCATTTTTCTCTAGGCGACTGTCAGCTTCACAGAAAAAGTATAGCCCTTATGACAGGGAGCTCTTAGCCATCTACGACGCAGTCAGATACTTCCGCCACATGGTTGAAGGTAGGCACTTCACCATTTACACGGATCACAAACCCCTGTCATATGTGTACGCACACAACCGTGACAACTGTTCACCGAGGCAATACCGGTACCTGGACTACATTGCTCAATTCACCACGGATATCAGGTTTGTCGCAGGCAGGGACAACATTGTGGCAGACGCGCTGTCGCGTGTGGAGTCGGTGGCAGTACCGGCGTGTAATTACACAGCTCTTGCACAGTCCCAAGAAACAGACCACGAGCTGCAGGGGCTCTTAAATAACAACAGCACGTCACTCAAGCTGTGTAAAGTGCATTTCACGGACTCAGGCACTGAACTATATTGTGATGTCTCCACTGGTAACACCCGCCCTTATGTTACAGAACCCTTCAGGAGGCAGGTGTTCCAAAAACTACACCAGCTGAGCCATCCCGGCAGACAGGCCACAGTCAAACTGATTTCTGAGCGTTTCGTTTGGCCTGGCCTAAAGAAGGACTGCAGGGCCTGGACCAGAGAGTGCGTAGAGTGCCAGAAGAACAAAATCTCGCGGCACACAACCAGTCCCACCTCCGCTTTCCCTGTCCCTTCCCAACGCTTCTCCCATGTCCACATGGACATAGTAGGGCCACTGACCGTGTCATCAAATTACAGGTACATACTAACTGTGGTCGACCGCTTCACCCGCTGGCCTGAGGCGTACCCCATCGCGGACATCACAGCGGAGACATGCGCCCGCACTTTCATCACCGGCTGGGTGTCCCGCTTTGGCTGCCCCCAGCGCATCACTACCGACAGGGGCAGGCAGTTTGAGAGCAAGCTGTTCCACACCATCACGGAGACCCTCGGTAGCCAGCACCGCCCAACCACAGCATACCACCCAGCCTGTAATGGCATGGTGGAACGCCTACACCGCCAGCTGAAGGCAGCCATCCGCTGCCACACAGACACCAACTGGACCGAAGCACTACCCCTGGTGCTGCTCGGCATCCGCAGCGCCTGGAAGGAAGACGTCAAAGCATCAGCGGCAGAGCTCGTTTACGGCGAGCCCCTAAGACTCCCAGGCGAGTTCATCGCCCCCACACTCACCAGCACAGTCGACTACACCGACTTCGCGTCAAGACTCCGGCATCACATGGCGAAGCTGTCTCCAGAACCGGCGAGTCGACACGGCAACAAGCCGTTCTACGTGCCCGACAGCTTGTCAACTTCGTCTCATGTATTCTTGCGACATGACGCCGTTCGCCGACCGCTAGACCCGCCGTACACCGGCCCCTACAGAGTCCTGCAAAGAGGCGACAAAACGTACCGTATTGAGGTAAACGGAAAGGAAACCACAGTAACCGTAGATCGGTTGAAACCCGCTTACCTCAATAACGCAGACTACAGTCCCTCCGGTGTAACCAGCGCACCAACGGTCGCAAACACAGCACCAACGCCACCGCAGCCCACCGTCGAGAAGAAAACACGCTCCGGCCGCACCGTTCGCTTCCCGGACTACTATCACCCGTAGCTAAGTAGCCACGGTCTCAGGGGGGGAGTAGTGTAGCGGTCACAGCTACACCGGAATTCGTATGAATTCGTAATATTAATTTAAACTTTTTATAATTGTAAACACTCCACAATACAAAACTTTTCCTTATTGTCCCGTTACACCGAACTGTCAAATTTGAACAAACGTCAAACCAAAGACCAAAAAACTTCAAACACAAAACACGATCATTGTCTGTGGGTGAAAACTAACATATTTTATTAGAAGTATATTTACATATTTATTTAGTTGCTATATTTACATCACACATAATATTTATTTACAAATTTAACAATACGCATAATTATTTACACTATACAAAATATAGGCTTAAAATTGTAATGTTCTGGTCGCTGCCTTTCCGAACGCAACTTCGGGCGCGTTCGGCAAAGCTCGGCTTTCATCGGAGCATATGACTTGCCTAATAGCGATAAAGCATCGTCATGTAGATCAGTACTCGTTTTGACCTCCCGAACAGTACACGCTTGAACTTACAACCAAATCTAGACTTGCTCGTAGACCTAAGTTCTGCTAGTTGACTCGATATCGTCTTCTTAGCTTTTTGTCTGTGTCCAGTAATTTCCCCGCTGTCGTCTTAACTTAATTGTAGCCTTAAGCGACTCAGAAGTGTTGAGAAATTAATTATACAAGGATAACGTTCAAACCACCGTTTCATTTCGCCATTTTGCTCTATACACTTCACTGACACCCCTAGTAACAGCTGCAGCATCATGCACTACCCTCAACTTGCGTTTCTGCGGGTGGAATACGCCAAAATGTGGTAAGTACCACCTTACAGACTCACTAGTTGAAGATTTTACATAATTTTCGTGATAAGAACTTAATTCGCATTCTTCAGCGTATCCCTTTTGAATAATACCGTCTATGAAAGATTTATATTCTAACGCAAACGTTTCATCTTTAGCCATCTGCTTTTCGAGAGACCTAAGGCGAGATAAGGCTTGAGGGTAACTGTTAGGCACGTTATTTGTAGCCTCTTTTTTCCAAGGCAAACCTACCTCGAAGCGCCCAGTACCTAATCTCCGAGATGAAGAGTCTACTAAACTTACCGCACGTGCGTCATCACTGTTTTGCTTAGTGACATGCTTATGGATGCCTAAAGAATCTATTTCGTATTGTTTCTTAATCAGCGCCTCAAGTGAATTGTCAGTTTGTGATGCGTAGTCGGTTTCGGCATAACTATGTATAAAGTCTACAAGCCTAGAAACTGTGGAAATCGCACCGTGTAGCACCCAACCTAAAAGCGTTCTTGACGCTACTGGTTCGTTTTTCCTACCTACGCGCATCTCACGGCTCAAAGACAAATACCAATCTGCGGCCCCGATGAGCACAGTTGGCACGGCGTTCTGGTATGTTAGTAAAGGAGACAGCTCTAAAAGATGGTCGTATTTCGAAATTTCGTTCATATTTATAGTTTGAGGACTAAGGCAAAGAGGTGAGATGCTGCGTGCGCCTTGGATTAAATGGTGTTCAGGTAAGTCGCGCCCCCGTATGTGGAAGTTTACGTAGCAAACCTCGGTATCCAGGGACATACCACCTACGCCTGTGACGGTGAGTTGTTGTCGGCCAGTGATCTCTGCCCCGATACGTGTAGCTATATCACCATCGATTAGTGTAGCGGTACTGCCTTCGTCAAGAAGCGCGAAGGTATCGATGGAGCCACGCGGTCCTTCCAAGGTGACTGGTAGGATCTTGAGTAATCCTCGGACGCCCGTTGTAGGTACACCGCATGTAGTAGCTACGATGTCGCCAGCTTGAAGAGACTCAACAGTTTGAGGAGGCTCAACGACATTGTGTGTTGTTTCCTGAGATGAATTAAAAATATTAGTGGAGGCTTTATTTTTATCGTTTTGTGGCATATCGCCATGTAGAAGGGCGTTGTGACGCCTAGTACAGGAATTGACGCCGCAACGCTTCGCACGACAGTCGTTCCATTTATGAGGATTAGATTTCAGACACCTATAACATGTTTTAGTTTCTCGCACCCAACGCCATCTGTTTTCGACAGTTAGAAGTAAAAACATCTTACACATTTTTACTGTGTGTGTGCCTTGTTTGCAATACATGCACTCGGTGTTTTTATCCTTAGAATCAGTGGCGTGGACATTCAATGAATTTGGAGTCTTACTACTTGAAGAGCCTTGAACTTTACCATGTGAAGAACTTGGAGAGACGTCGACCAGAAAGTTGTAATTAAGTTGACGCTCCGCTTCAATTATCAAAAACCTAGAAAGTAGCTCTAGTTTAGTGACTGTTGGCTCGAAAGGTCTGTGCGTGGCAGCATAGTCAGTAAATCGATCTCTGGTGTGATCGCCAAGCTTTAAAAGCACCGTGCGAAGCAGTTCGATCGATGAAAGATACTCGGTTTGCTTAAGCCACTTCATGGTAGCAACACAGTTTCTCAATTTATTAGCCAAAGTGTTTAAATGTTCTGGGTTACTTATCTTTAAATTCCGAAGGCCAGCGATCTCTTGTGCGACCAACAGCTCTGGCCGCGCGTAGTTCTGCTCTAGAGCAGACAACACCTCCTCAGGTTCCTGTGCTTCACGCAAAACAGAAGAAATAGCCACCTGGGCCGCACCGCGAACGTTAGTGGTAAGGCGTGCTAAATTCTCTGCAGGGGAAAAGAAAGTTTTAGTGCGCTCGTAAGAACATTTGAAACTTATCCATTCATTGATGTTGCCTGAAAAAGGAACTAGCTGAAACCTTTTTTGACGGTCAGGCAGTGAAGTAATGGCCTTCGCAAGTTGTAAAATTGAGTCGGGTTGAATTTCAGCTGACATAGAAGGTGGGACATTGACATTAGGTGCATGAACGTTGTATGTACCTTTGGTCATGGACGTTGTGGGTACCTGTGGACGTGGGTCATGTTGAAGGTTAGGTATATTTTGATTACCTACCCATGTTTTGACACGTTCTTTATGGGAACTATGATAAGAAATACTACATGACTTATCTGAATGTCCTTCCAGTGAGGCAAGTTTTGCACGCAGCTCTAACTCGTCTGCTTCTTGTTGTAGAAGCGCAAATTCACGTTCACGTTCGCGCTCACGCTGTTCACGTTCGCGCTCACGCTGTTCACGTTCGCGCTCTCGTTCTAGTAACTCACGTTCACGCTCCACGCGCCGATGTTGAAGTTCGGCCTCAATGGCCAGTTTTTGTGCGAGTACGGAAGAAGTGCGTGAGTGCGTACTTAGTCGGGTCTGGTGTTTGTCGAGTTGCTTGGCTTCGACACCGGAGCTCGTAGGGAGTACTCTAGGTTTTTGCTGGTGAGCAACGGTTTTGGTACTTCCCTCAGGTTGCGAGTCCTTTGTTGCGGTGGCCGCTCGATGAGTGCCGCTCCCACACGGCGTTGGCTGGTCACAGTCGCGGAGAGACACCGTGGTACTTCCTTCGCGATGCGATGCAGCGGGGTTTTGTGCCGTAGGGTTCACAACTGACCTAGTTTGGCTACGTGTAACCACCATCGTAATGATTGAATGTAGAATATAGGATGGTAAAATTTAGGCGATGAATGGACCAAAATGTTGGTGAGCGTGTGGACTGTATGACTGACGATAGGTAATAAACGAAGACGATGGCGATTATTAAGTAGCTTTAATAATTTAAGTAAAACTATGTAACCAAATCTACTACGTTGACAGACACAAGATGAAGTAAAAGTCACATTTTAAAATTATATAAGAATAAACCATAGAAAAACAAATAATTAAAAAAGGTTTAAAACAAAGCTCCAGCCAGTCGCCAACACAAAGATTAGTACATTATATGGTAACTAATATAAATAGATGCATTGGGTGGTAGCGACATTTATCTTGCTGCATACGAACTAAATTTGACATGTCCTACATCGCACTATTAAAGTTATCGAGGGACCCTTTTCTATGGTGGATGAAGAACCTCCGACCAGACGGGTGTTATGTATAGTATGAAAGATACTATGGCTAGGAAGTATGTGGCTATTGATATGACGGCAAATAGATAACCCACAGTAAAGGGAATAAGATCCTGTTCAAAACACAACAACTCAGGTGTACCACAAGGAAGCGTTTTGGGTCCCCTTTTATTCTTGTTATATATTAATGATCTCCCTGAACACACACCCAATCCATGCACATTATTTGCAGATGACATTTCTATCATATTGACATCACCAATGAAAGCTGACATTAATAATTACAGAATTGACATTACTAATACAATTGAATCAACAATTTCATGGTTAAACTATAATAATTTGCATGTTAATATTAATAAAACAAAAATTGTTCAATTTAGGACATATGGTAGCAAGCGAGATAAACTTGACATTAATTTTAACGGACAACCTCTATTAGAGACAGAGGAAACTAATTTTCTGGGCGTAGCACTGGATAGCTATTTCTCCTGGAAATCGCACGTAGAAAAAGTTTGCAACAAATTAAACAAATTCGTTTACGTTCTCTACACACTGCGAAAGTCCTCGTCGCTGAGTACTATGATGACTGCGTATCACGGCTGTGTTGCATCGACTTTACAATACGGCCTCATACTATGGGGTAACTCAACAGATGTGTTTAAAGCCTTTAGGGTACAAAAAAAATGCATCCGAGCCATTTTTGGCATTCCACCATGGGAATCCTGTAAACCACTATTCCTAAAATTAAAGCTTCTTACATTACCCAGTATGTACATTTTAGAATGCGCTAAATTTGTCCGACAGCACTTTGACTTGTTTAAAAAGGCGGAAGACCGGTTCCCTCGAAAAGTAAGAGATCCAGATAGAATAGTTCTGCCTAGAGCGCCAAGGACTTCGTTATATAAAAAGAACTCTTTTAATATGTGTGTACTAATCTATAATAAAATACCAAAGGACTTCAAAGAGCTAACTAATAATTTATTTTTAAAAAAGTTAAAATTATGGCTACTGGAAAAAAGGTTTTATTCTGTTAATGAATTTTTAAATAATGTCAATGATTAATGAATTAATGTATTCTAATTAAGGTAACTTTAATGAATTTTGTGTTGTAAAATTTTGCATGTCATCTAAATCTGACTATGTATTAGGAACTTCAACTGACTTTAAGACCGTAATGTACCATACTTATTGCAAATAAATGATTATGATTATGATTATGATTATGATTAAACTAATCAGCATCTGCATAGTCGCCTGTGATACAGGTTTATCCTGGTACAGGCATAATAATATTGTAATACCCATATTATTTCTAGGACTGAATACTGTATTTTACCAATTTCATTTTTCGAATAAAGATTATTATTATTATTATAAGCTATTCTTTATGTTATGCTCGCCTTCGGTGTAGTGGGATGCAGCGGAATATCAGTGTTGCCACCTAGGAATACATGTGGAATGCAATAAAAGTATTGAGCGGCTAGCAACAAGGTGTATTTTATCTATAATATGTATGTATTTTGAAATATATAAGTATGTTTATCAGTTGGTGGTCTAATATTTTTTAATGTTTAATTTACATGTTTAACTAAACGAAATAACATAAAAATATACTTTTGAAAAATTCCTACGTATCGTTATTAAGCTTGGCAGAATTTACCTAAGTAGATACCTACTAGCAGCCACATTTGGAACTTAATTCTTGCTTAACCTGCTTTGCCGAGTCCTTCATTAACATGCAACTCACGAAATTTTCAATGACGACCGATAAGTATGCATAAAATGGAGGAAAGTAATAAAAATATTCTTCTCAATAAAATTTTACATCGTTTTACAGCTGCATACCGAAGTACGTTCCGCTGGCGAACTCGATTAAATTGATATAAAGTATGTTTCAAAGTTGGCACGACTCAAGCATAAACTGTAATAATGATAATACCGGCCTATTACTGTCCCACTGCATAGCAAAGGCCTCTTCTCATACAAAGAAGGCGATCATTCGTCACGCTTGCTCGAGGTTTTCCCCACAATGTTATCTTTTACCAATGACAGTGATCTCGTAGATGGTAAAATATACTTAATATTATAGTATGAACTGAAACTTATTGGTGAGGTTCTTCAGAAAGGTCAGGTGCGTAGTACTCGCAACCGGCGTGTGTGTATGACAACATTTGTATGAATGTAAACGAAGCAAAAGAAGTATGTAAGAATCGTAGCATATGGCGCTCTGTAGTTTCTGCCTACCCCCATGGGGAAAAAGGCATGAGTTTATGTATGTATGAACTGAAACAGTCATATGACTATATGTCCGAAATAAAACCCGCCTAATGAGTGAGTGTACTACGGGTAAACCTCTGCCTTACCCTTCGAGGAATTCAGACGTGATGTAATGTTTCACTATGGCTTTGGTAGTTTCGAACTTGTCCTATTTTTATTTAATGACTAGCTTTTAACAGCGACTTCGTCGGCGTGGGATTATATAATTTATATACTTCTGAAGTACCACGATTTTTCTTTCAACTTCTGCTAACTGCCAATGAAAGTCTTGTCAAAATTCGTTCAGTAACTTCGGACATTAGCTCAAACAGACAAAGACTTTTTTTTGAATAAACTAAGTGCCATAAATTAACTTTCATACATAACGGTAAAATGCTGTAATTATAACAGTATTATTAGAATAGAGACTTTACTTTGAATTATTTGGATACATGGATAGAAATAGATTAAGTTTATGTCAAACATGGGAATATTATTGTTCATAGTCTCAATTCAGAGCACGTATCAGATTGCTGCCGTGAGACACGTGTATGTTTTGACATAAACCGACAGGTTTCCAAGTCAATCGGAGCCACATTTAATACATAATACGTATATAAACTTACGCCTTTTTCCTATGGGAGTAAGCAGAAAATACAGAACGCCATTTGCTACGATTCTTACACACTTATTTGTTTCTTTCATATCTGGCCTTACATACAGGGTCGTGCGAATACTACTCATGTGACCTTTCTGTAGAATATAACCTATGAGGTCACTAAATGACTTTCCAGGGTGTCACCTCACGGCGGCGGCGTGACTCATCTACCTTTTTAATGCCATACAGGAGTCTCCTGCCATTAATCTCTTCTACATAATCAAACAATCTATATAAGCATACTTGCTACTACACATTGATAGGTACCAACAGGGCTTTGTTCGGAATTGGTATTACAATTAAAAACTGGTATTTTTATTACAAGACTCACTGCTAGACATCGGTCATACTCAACGTCACAACATCACTATGACCTGTGCTTCCTAGCATTCAATCAAAAGTAAACTTTGTTACAAAACTGGAATACAATTTCAATAATGCTAAGAACAACCATTTAAACAAACAAAACCAGAAAATCTATAATTAAATTCAATTTATCTACATTTCATATATAGGTAGTTGCCTGACGTATCTTATGACGATATCTCAAGTCGGATCACGTACGAGATGTAGGAAGAAAAGAATTATGGCTGCTAGATATTAGAAAAATATTGTGAGGACGTATAAATGCACAGATGAAATATAACATGCCATGAATACAATTTAGAACGTGCATTATCTCTTGCAAAAAGAAAAGAATCAGAAATCTCACTTAAAGAGTTCGTTAGTTAGTCTGCCGGTACTGCTTATTCCGAGAATAAATATTTTATAGTATTAAGCGTGTGTGTGTATTTATTAGAAGTTATATTTCCCCCCCTAATAGTTGCAATAGTTTACAAGTCTGTGACGTTAACATACGATTCTGAATAAATCCTAGTGAAATACAGGACGGTGTATTAAAATAAATACCAGCACATCCAGAAGATTGCTTGCAAGATTATTGCACAATAGAAAAGCGGATTTACTGTTGAAGCGTATACAAAACTTCTAACAAACTATTCAAAGGATAGAAGTATTCTTTGACAAGAAAAGAGTGACCTTCTACACAGGATCACTACAATGCCGACAAAAGCACTAAGCACGCTTTCTGCATTTCTTTGTATTGTACCAAAAAGGCTATTTATCAACTTACGTTGCTTTGTCGAGCGGGATTTTCTCTCCTCTCTCCACTTCAAACAGAGGCACTACGAACACCGTCTTAGCGAACACACAACCAGAGTCCCTTTTCTCATCGCCCATTAATTTTCTGATCATCTTAAGAAATTTCGGCGCTAAACCGTAACTCGGAACCATTTCAATATCAGAGACTAAGAAATAATTGGTCGTTGATGCATTTCGTGCAACGTTTCTACCAACGTTTATTGCATACAGCATTGCTGTTGATTTTCTATACGTCATTATGTCTGAGTCTAATCCAGAACAGTCCTCGAATTCTAAATTAGGCGCAATTGATTTGGGATCTGGCATCTTCAACATCATACGTGCTATTTTGTTCTTTCTTGCCCTTTGAATGTACTCCGCTCTAGTTTTGTTATTTAACTTGCGATAGTTTTCTAGCTTCTGTCTCATCAATTCTCTTGCGTCAATTGTTGTGTTAGATGTTACAGCTGTCGGCGCGGGTCGAGTCGTAAAGTACTTCCTGCTACGTCTCATCGGTCTGATCTTTGGCTTTGATTTTGTAGGAAAAAATAAATGGACTGACACTTTAGCCATCATCGGATAACAATGACACAGATGGTTTAATATTTGCACACTAATATCTAAGTCATAGTTAGGTACGTATACAGCGAGGCTTATAGGCCCATCCCAGTACTTCGCTATTTCCACTACATGATATAGAAATTCTGGCGTAGCTTGAGTTACATACGTCACTGCGTCAACTTTGCTGACATTCGCGTACATCTGCCCTCGAATGGCATTATAAATAACTCCGTAGTGACTCCTTCTTCCAGTTTCTGGGGACGGCAGTACTCGGTATGTACCCCATTTGAGTCTATTTGGGAGGCCGTAGTTAAACACGCAATAGCTTGAGTTCCCGGGCTGTCGACCTTTTAGGAAGGCGCCTGGTCGGTAGTCAAAGTCACCGACACTCCGTTGCGGGTGTGGGTGATCGTGGTGCCTTGATGCGTACATTTGCAGTACCATGGTAAGGGTTAGTATGAAGGCAGCAGAGAGCAGTATCGTCGAATGCTTTCTTGTCAACCTGAAGGAGTAAGCTCCGAATATCCGCAGGCATCTCGACATCTTTATCTTGCATCGTTTTTATTTATAATACTCTTCCAGTAAACATGCTTCTCACCAGTTCAATACGTAAACACTAGACACAAAATAACACCACATTTTTTTATAAATTTTCAAGCATTATGAACTAAAAATTTTTGTAAACAACACAGCGCACAATGACATGAACGGCCTACAGCAATTTTATTTCTCGCACCCAAATAACTGTTTATGCCACTTCACAACATGGTTGAATTTTGCCGATTAAAATGAATTAACTATAGAACTATTATTACAAGGTCATTTGGTTTCTATTTATTTCAACATCAATAAAATTTAGAACACAATTTAGAGGCATTCCTTCACCCTATAACGTCTTATTTTGACAGTTGCTGCGCGCGCCGGTGACTGACACTCTGCGCAACTGAGAAATCAATATTCCCGCCATGCTGTTATTAGTCCGTTCTCTATTACTGATACAGAAATGGTTAAAACTGTTTCCTTTCCTTTTGTTTTCTTACACTAAAAAAAATAAAAAACAAAACAATGAGTGATAAATTTGTTTGTGTATTTATTTTACACTGAAAATATAATTTCGTTTTCCTTTTTCTCCCTCTAGCTAGTGTTTCTACATTTATTGCATAGAGAAAGAACTTATTTCCAAAGTGTTGCTTGTTTCACGTTTGTATGTCCTTTCCCCTTTAACTCCTATTCGAGCAGTTGTACAAACATGTTATATTATTAAATCAATATACTCGTACTTATTTGCATATTGTATTTTTAGACTGCCGCAGACTTTTTTCGCGAAGTTTTTCCATGACACACTAACATGCGAAGGATTTATGAAAATGGTTAAGGAAAAAAATTATATTTTTTAAGTGAATATCCAGTTTTGTTTCAAAAAGTACCTATGTTATAGAAGTTATAAAAAAAAATAGTTATAAAAAATATCTATCGTCAATATTTTTTATAACTATTTATTATGGTTACTTACATAACATAAAACGACGACTGGCCTGTTGGTCTAGTAGTTAGTGACCCTGATTGCTATGCCGGAGGTCGTGGGTTCGATTCCCACCCAGGATAAATGTTTGATAATTTGTTCTATGTCTGGGTGTAATTTATCTATAATATGTATGTATTTAGAAATATATAAGTATGTTTGTCAGCTGTTTAGTACCCATAATACAAGCTCTCAAGCTTAACTTGGGACTAAATGGCATTGTGTGAAAAAGTTGTGGAATATTATTGTGTAATATTATTATGAAACATAACATCACGCCTATGTTCCCCGAATGGTTAGGCAGAGGTGTGCCTATACCTACTACACCCACATTTTATCAGTTATGTTTTAGTTCCATGTATCATGGGGTGAACCTATTTTCATAAATTGGGCTCAAATCCAGGCTCCTGACTGCTACCGAGAAGTCTCTCTACCAAGGAGTCTCTTTACCGTGACCTTGATACCTTGACCAGCAGAAGTGCTTGCTAGACCATAAGACGTTTGCGGCAACCATTAATAAACACAGGTTATTTAATCAAGCATAAATGTTTAATTATAAACAGCGATAACACTTTACACCGTTCTTTTGTATTGTAGTTATTTATTTAAAGTTTAGTTAAAATTCCGAATAATAAATTTAAATTGACACCTTATTCACTACCTACACTTGCTGTGCTTGACTGCAATCCCACCTGATGGTAAGCAGTGATGCAATCATTGATGTGAAGCGCACTAATTAGCCTTGACGACACCTAAATTATAATCGGACGGAAGTTTGATGTGTAGCCGTGTGTACGTACAAACTATACTCGTACAATGACATAATTCAATATATGTAACAAAAACAAACGGGAATTATATGACTTGATTCCGCCATCACCTTTCTACCATCGGACAACCGGCGTACGGTGAGTGTCCACCCTTACATCGTTGGCACTCCCACGATTCGGACAAAGCGTTTCGCTTCGTCGTTTATACCGCGTACATCGAAGGACTGATATAACTTGCCTGCTGCGGTCTTCCCGTCCGATTATAATTTAGGTGTCTTCAAGGCTAGAGTGAATAGCCTCTCAATAAATTAGTGCGCTTCACCATCACTGATTGCATCACTGCTTACTGTCAGGTGGGATTGCAGTCAAGCACTGGTTTATAATATTTAAAAAAAAACATGGCACTTTAAAATATCTGGCGGATGTACTTTGGACATCTCTGCTAAGGCAGGCTTACTATATGCTGTTAAACATAGAAACAGCTAGCAATCGGAAAAAAGTATGTACAATTTGTGAGTAGAAAAGCCGGGAACGGGACGCTCTAGAAGAACGTACAGACCACATTAGTGAGGTTGTTCAGAAAGGTCAGATGTATAGTACGTGCAACCGGCAGCGCCGTGAATGCAAACGAAGCAAAGGAATTATGTAAGATTCGTAGTAAATCACGCTCTGTAGTTTCTGCCTACCCCCATGGGAGAAAGGCGTTTATGCAAGTTTGTATGTAGCTAGCAATCGTAACAGCGTATGATCTAGTACTGCCACCGCCATTTTCTGAGTGACAGACCACACGACGTGAACTCAATTTAACTTTGTTTCTTTCCGCGTTCCGACGTTATGATAATATGGACATGGTTATATGAATAATGGAAGATATTCGAATATAATGCAGTGGAAACTTTTAGTTTGAGTTCCGTTGCTCTGCTACGGTTATGTTCAGGTTCTGTACCTGAACATAACCGCCAGCACATCAACCTACCCCAATGTGTCAAATTTCTTTGATAGGTTTTCAACTTTATTTTTAACTTAATAAGGTTCATGTTCAATTGGGAAAATTTGTCAATTTGGGGTAGGTTGATGTGCTAGCGTCTGTGACAACTACTTCTGTTTTAGTACAATTGTGATAAGTATTACTTTAGTGTTGCAAAATTTGCTTTAGTTTTAAATATGTTGCCCTAAAGCAGTGAGACGTCAATGTTTAAAAAATGAACTTTGACTGCCTTGGAAGTTACTGATCGCAAGCAGCATGAGGTCTAAAAGATCGATCTTTGGATCCGGCAAAGTTATTTTGGTTTATTTTACTAGATTTTTTTATAGCAGTCCGAAATCTGCATTATTTGCCTGCTGATGGCACTAGGCTAGCCACCATATTCTAGACTAACAGACGTCACGCGGTTTAACCCGCGTAGTTTCCGTTCCCGCGCGAACACAAGGATAAATAGTAGCTTATATCACACGGGGATAGTGTAGCTTCCCAACGGTGAAAGAGTTTTTTACGAATCAGTTCGGTAGTTTCGGAGCCTATTCCATGCAAAAAAACAAACAATCAAATCTTTCCCCTTTATAATATTAGTATTATACAATTTTGTAATTTAATGCTGTGATTTGTTTAATTAATTATTATCAACAGCCAAATTTTGACGTGTTGTTTTGTTAATGATTTCATTCCAAAGGGCTAAACTACTTGGAAAGAATGTTACAGTATGTAAAAGCTAAATGGATAAATGATACATAATTATCCTGTCCTCATTATAATTATTTATTTGGAGTCGGTGTTGCATACATTTTAATAGTCACTACATTTTAATAGTCACCTCCTTCCTTGTCATTCTTATATTGTCTGAATAAAATGCTATTTTTAACGGCTGTGACATTTACAGAAATTTGGTATTTCTTTCTATTAAATGTTTACGAGTATTATTATCCATATTATCCTTTCGCCACCATACCAAACTCCTCGATACCCAAAATACGAATTTGATGCGCTCTTTGACATGAACGAAATTATATTTCCGCTGATTTGGACCTTACTGCCTAAATAAGTTTCTAAATTACATTTTCCTCCTTGATCATATAATGTAAATCTAATGTCAGTTTGAAAATGATTAAAATTCATGGTTGATTGATGCCATTTGCAATGGTTAACTATACAAAATTTACACAATAAATTTGCAAACAAAAAGAGTTTATATACACGTGAAAGCAAACAAATTGATTCTCTTATTTTTCACACAAAAGGCTTAAGAAGCTATTAAAACGTTCTTGGCCATTATATGCTTTAAATTGTATATATACCAAACACCAAAATCCAATATTGACATTAATACCTACGTGTAAATAGATTGTGGCTGGATTTATGTGGGAGCACATATAAATAAATGCGCTAATGTTTTCCCTTGGTATGATTATCATGTTCATGTGTTTAAGTTTTTTTTGGTATATATTTATTGTATTATATTATACCTATTATACACACATCAAAAGTGTCTAGGGATCAACATATATTTTTGCAATAACTTTTCTCCTGATTGATATTAATTAAAATTTTCTTTAAGGATTCATCAAATAAAGTGTTTTCGTTTGTCACAGTAACGATAAACCAAGTCACCTTTGCATTAATAAAGAAATTTGCCATTTTCCTAATAAAGGGATTTTTGACATTTGAACCACTAACATTAAAGTTCGAAAAAAAGACTGAAATAACAGTTTTCTTTAAAATTTTATTGGGTGACTTAAACAATTAATAATCCGTGTTTCTACCGCGAACACTAACAACACAAGAACATCGGTTTGGCATACTCAAAATGAGTTCATCCAAATCACGCTGTGGAATGGCCGCCCATGTTCGTTGCAACAACAAAAAAAGGTCTTCTTGCGACTGGATACCCTCCATATTCGGCAGAGCTCTTCTCTGTAGCATATCCCATGCATGCTCAATCGGGTTCAAGTCTGGCGACTGAGCAGGCCAGGGCAGGACATTGATGTTAGCTGCGGCGAGAGTCTGTCTTACAACTCTTGCGTTGTGCGGTCGTGCATTATCATGCATTAACTGAAATAAGGGACCGATTTGCACTTGTAGAGGAACGATGACGTCTGATACAATCGTCTCAGCATAAATTTGAGCGTTGAGGTTGCCTCTGATCCAAATCAACTCAGTTCTTCCGCCGATCCAAATACCCGCCCATACCATGATGGTTCCACCACTATAAGGATGGACTTCCTGGCAGGATTTTAATCGCTGTTGGCGTCCAGGGGTTCTCCAGTGTCGTATACGTCTTGTATCCGGTCTCATACCAAAATGAGACTCATCAGAAAAGCACACGAAACGCCATTGTTCTTCTGCCCAACTTCTGTGTTCAAGAGCCCATTGATATCGAATCCTACGATTGTGCATTGCTATAGGTGGTACCCGTAGCGGTCTTCGGGAATGAAGGTTCACTTCATGCAAGCGGTTTCTGACTGTTTGGTCGCTAATTAAGTTCCCTGAAGAGTGATGAAGCCTCACGAGTTGTAAGACAGACTCTCGCCGCAGCTAACATCAATGTCCTGCCCTGGCCTGCTCAGTCGCCAGACTTGAACCCGATTGAGCATGCATGGGATATGCTACAGAGAAGAGCTCTGCCGAATATGGAGGGTATCCAGTCGCAAGAAGACCTTTTTTTGTTGTTGCAACGAACATGGGCGGCCATTCCACAGCGTGATTTGGATGAACTCATTTTGAGTATGCCAAACCGATGTTCTTGTGTTGTTAGTGTTCGCGGTAGAAACACGGATTATTAATTGTTTAAGTCACCCAATAAAATTTTAAAGAAAACTGTTATTTCAGTCTTTTTTTCGAACTTTAATGTTAGTGGTTCAAATGTCAAAAATCCCTTTATTAGGAAAATGGCAAATTTCTTTATTAATGCAAAGGTGACTTGGTTTATCGTTACTGTGACAAACGAAAACACTTTATTTGATGAATCCTTAAAGAAAATTTTAATTAATATCAATCAGGAGAAAAGTTATTGCAAAAATATATGCTGATCCCTAGACTTTTTTGATGTGTGTATTTTATGATATTTATCATATTTATTATATTTATTGTTTACATATGTATAAATAAACTATGTTTACTTCTCTTGAAATTTCTTACGGAATTGCACCTACCACTGTTTGTCTCTGCGTGACCTAAAGGTTGACTGGTAGAGAATGCCTAAGGCATTAAGTCCGCCTATGTACATTTGTGTGCTTGAAGTATTAAATAAATAAATAAATAAATCCAGCAATTAAAATAAATATTATAATTATAAAAAGTACATTTCTTAGTAGTTTTTAATAGTTGTCAAGAATTAACAGATTGTGGAGGAATCATTGGCACTTGAACACAGAGAGACACTAGGTATAGTGAAAAAGTAGGTTAAGCAAACGTGAAGTCAGTTGATATAGCTTGCATGGGATGACATTTCACTTCACCTACTTATAAATGTACTACTAGTGTACCCGACATTTGTTGTCCAGTCCGAACGTTAGCTTTGAACACGATCGCAACGCCATCTGACGGGCCCTATTGTAAACCTAAATCATTCAGGGTTCAACAAGAATACAACAAAAAAGAATTAACCAAATAGTTCCAGACGTTTAAAAGTAATGCACGATCAAATGTTTTTGGCAATTGATTTTTATTTCTATTGAATCTCGCAGAAAAGACTGGTTTGTAGTATTCCTAAAGAAATACATAGGTTAGAGGGAAGTATGAAAACAAATGTGTAAAGTGGAATTACACGCAGTCCGCAAAACTAAACTTCTAAAGTGTCACATAAAATATTATATCGACCAGGACAGAACGAGGTTTTATTCTCTCTTATTTCAAAGTTTATTTTGGTTAACGATTTTTCTCAAGATCTTTGACTTTTGTAGATTTTAAATAATTATCATGTATTTTGTATGTCATTGTGTGTTATAAAAATTTACAGTACCCATTCTTATGTTAGACTGGCCTGTTGGTCTAGTAGTTAGTGACCCGACTGCTATGCCGGAGGTCGTGGGTTCGAATCCCACCCAGGACAAATGTTTGTGTGATGAGCACGATCATTTGTTCTGTGTCTGGGTGTAATTTATCTATAATATGTATGTATTTAAAAATATATAAGTATGTTTATCAGCTGTTTAGTACCCATAGCACAAGCTCTCAAGCTTAACTTGGGACTAAATGGCATTGTGTGAAAAAGTTGTGGAATATTTATTATGTGTTTCCGTAAAATGTATGGATGTCAAAACGAAATCTTAAGGTGTATGGCATTTTTTACTAGCGCGTTTACTGTTTTGTAACTCTATATACTGATACATATAATAATATTAACTCACGCCGTTTTCCCATTGGGTCAGACACTTTCGAATGGATTTATTACGTTAAAGAGAAACATACATCCACACTAACATACATCCATCCACACAAACTTTGACATTCATAATTTTAGTAGGATGATAAATAAATTCGTAAATAATCGTGTTCTAAATGCAAATAATATTCAAATTACATTTTTTATGGCTTTAAAGGGGATTTATCTTCTCTTTCCACGACGGAACTTATATATCCGCGAGCTGTTGTGGTGTCCAATGTCCGGAGTCGGAACGTAATCTGTAGGTACCAGTTTTAGTAACCCCTAAAAGAAAGAAGACCGTAATATATTTTAATTATACCGACCAACCGATATCGCTTGCAAAATTGGGAGTAAGTTCGCCATTTAATTGCATCCAACTTTTAATGAGAAGTTAGCAGTTTGAGGGTTACAAAACACGCTACACCTAGTTTTTGGAACAATTCCCGTTTCATTGTTCAGTTGAAGACTAGAAAACATGAAGAACACACTTAAAGAAAAATTTAAAAACAACATTTTAGTAAAACCACTGTATAGAAAGTTGAAGAATGGTAATAAAATTCAACCTAAATTACTCGTTGACAGTAGTTTCAAACTAGATGGCAATGAAATCAGTGTCAAAAGAATTATAGTAAACAATAATGGTGGTATATTAAGCAAACAAAAATTCAGAAAAGAAAATAGAATATATGTGTGTGGCTATCGTAAAAATAGGAATAAGAAACATTTATTTGATAAGGTTATTCAAAAACAAGCACGTAATGGATTACAGAAAGGTTACAATATGTTAGGTACAATGGAAAACAGAAAAGCTAATGGCGAAGTGAACGGCATTGAAGAGAGAACTAATAAATTGGTACAACCTGATAATGAAATTGTGGTTGTTCAGAAAGTAAGTACAATTCTATCTCTAAAACAGAAATGAATGTTAAGAAACTAATCAAAGTTCTACTTGCGTCTTTTTTCACTGTTCTGTAATCATATCCTAACAAAGTTCCTTGAAATACTATACACGTCTTCATATTTATGCTCATGTTTCTTTACCTTTGAGGTTTTCTCAAGGAATAACAAACACAGATGTAAAAGTTTGTTTTTAACTTATTAGCAACTCAAATTCCCACATCAGTAAAGTTTATGCCGGTTTTTGACATAAATTATTTACACTTAATTAAGAATCGTTAATCATTACAATTTCAGTAGGTATTTCAATTTATTTTCGTCCCTATTGTCAACTAACCCATGATCGTTGTTCAATTATGTCTTGAAGACAAATTTCGTAATCCCTGTCCTACATTGGAATAGCTTTAGATTTCCCAAAACAATTTCCATTAATTCCTCTATTGTCTAGGTCTCGCACACATGGTTGAGAATGTACCCGCTCCCGAAACTCCCGGGAGAGTCGGTTGGCTCCGTCATCTTTAGATGCATTCTCTGCCAACTTGGACTGTGCACTATCCTCATATTATGGACTGCCGTCTGGATCTTCGTTATTTACTACTTTGAAGGTAAGAGCTGTTTTATTGTATATAAGGTTGCAAATTGCAATTCCATCAATGTTCTTGATTCTATATGTACTGTGTGTTACTGAACTTAGAATCATGGTCCTTTGTTTCAAATAGTAATATTTTGTAACGAGAAACTTGTCATTAATGTTGTATATTATTAGTATTAGATGAAACGAATGAATTTGTAACATTTACGAATCGCTTTTCTTTCAGGTCACCATGAAATAAAAGTATCCCAAGACTTCGATAAACAGCAGAATCTCCTTGTGATTGATCTCGCTACAGAACTGAGACAGGTAAGTTTGTAGGACTAGAATTATGATAGACTATCTACTAATCATGTACAGCCGCCAGCACATCAAGTTACCCCAATGTGTCAAATTTTCCCAATTGCATATGAACCTTATGCTGCTTGGCATAAAGTTGAAAAACGATCAAAGAAATTTGACGCATTGGGGTAACTTGACGTGCTGGCGTCTGTACTTGACATGTTTTGTTCTTTACAAGCCAAACGATAAATACAAATAACCAAAACAGTGTAAGTGAGATAATATTAAAAGTTTACATGTTGTTTAAATCAAATAAAAAGTTTTGAAATCAAATTAAGCTCCGATAACCAATAAAATAATCAAAATTTACTAACAGAAGAAAACATTTAAATAATACTCCACTGTTACTGTCTTACTGCTGAGCAAAGGCCTCATTAAGTTATAATACAGAGAAGACACGAGCATAGATCGCCATGCTTGCTCAAGACCGCTTGGCGGTTTCAGAGTACTATATTAACCTATGTGATCGGGCTCAAATCAACGTTCGTGCAAGTGAAGTCGGGTCCGATACTAATATTATAAAGAGGAAAGATTTGATTGTTTGTTTGTTTGCATTGAATAGGCTCCGAAACTGATGGGCCGATTAGAAAAAATACATCATCGTTGGGAAGCTACTCTATCCTGGGTGACCTGGGTTAAAGTAGCCTATCTACTCTTTATACCTGTATTCCCACGGGAATGGGAACTTCGCGGGTGAAACTGGGTGACTTCTGCTAGTAGGTATTTAATAAATTTCAAGTTTCCTCACAACATTTTCCTCCTCAGGCAAAGGTTTAAAAAAAGAATAGAACGAAGCAAAATCGTAACATGAAACAATTCTACTCATTCAAACAACAGACATAAATCATAAAAGATTCCATGCTTTACAAACTACATCTACCACACAAAGCTTATTATGGAAAAGTGAACTAGAACAGAGAACAGCCCTGCAAAGTAACATAATTTGTACAGCGCCGAGCTATGCGAACTATTAACTGCTCTTTCTAGAAATTAAATAATCGCGGCAGGTATTCGCTACCTTTGTACACGATAGATAGAAGTGCAGAAGTACCACTGCACTCGGAGGTGGACTGGCACAGGTTCCAACCACACAATTTTTTGTTTACACCATTTAGGGCTCTCACACTTAATTGCGAACTCGTAACGCATCGCAAATAGCTGCGATGTATGGTCACCTGAACCAAAGCTTTAGCGGACCATACTTCGCGACTATTTGCGATGCGTTGCGAATTCGCAATTATGTGTGGGAGCCCTTAGTCATCTTATTGGCTTGTGGCTAAATAATAGCAGCCGCACGGGTCAAAAGATAACATTTTATTTTTTTGCTTAACCTTTTAATCGTGTCAATTAGAGACACAATAGAAAGACAATGTCAGCGCTGACGCCGGCGTCCGCTTGGGGTTTAAGGAATTAAACATATACAGACAGCACATCAAGGTAGGTACCCCAAACTGTTAGAATTTCCCAATTGAGCATGAACCTTATTCAATATTTGTAATAAAGATAAAAACTATCAAAGAACTTTGTCACCTTGGGGTAGCTTGATACCCGGAGTAGTTCTTCTGAAATGTTGCATTTTATGTGTGAATAGTTTAAAGATGGCAAGAATTCTCGGAATAGCCTCTAGTTAATTTCATGGAACGCCGATTCGCCGGAGATAAGGAAAGTTGCATAAAACCTCTCATTTAAAGGCTATACGGGTAGTTGTAAGGTTGAAGTAAGGTAAAAAAACTTTTATGCTGTATTTATGATACTAAATAAAAAAATGTTTACCATTTTTTTTATAAACATACTCATACATTACATTACTTACCTATACATTACATTTTACAACACGTACACAGTTATACATATATACAGACACACATTTTTACACACCTACACATACACACCCGCACACACACATTATTTTTACCCTTAGGCAGAAACATTTATTAAGTACTGGGCTAGTTTTTACTTCCACGAACGTAATTAAGTTGAATTAAAAACAGTCGAACAAGACAAGTGCGAATTGGACTAGCACGCGAAGGGTTTCAAACCACGTCGATTATGAAAATCCCAAATGAAAATGGTGATCATTGCAAAATGAAAAGGTGGGCATTAATTTATTGTTATAGTGGCAAATATCTGCTATCAACCTATTAAGGTCAATGAGATACTAAAACTGACAGATGGACAGAAGAACGTACAGCAGGGGCTTAGTTCGGCCGGATCTGTTAATATCCTTTGGGTGCGGAACCCAAACAAAACAAAAAATAACACAAAGGAAATTATACTGAATAGTTTTGTTTACTCAAGCCAAGTCACAAATCTCCAAGCCATAGAATCCAAGTTGTCGATTTACTTTATCCAATAAATACGGCCATTGCCTTCCCTTGGGAATTGCAATACCTACTCTCATGTTGAATGTTGATTGCATTTTATTTGAAAACACTTGGAATCATGTACGATAAACTGGAGTGGAAAGCAAATTAACGAACTAAGAGATTGTAAAAAGTAGAGCCGTTTTTTGTTTCATCACAGGTATTTCTGGAAATGTGACAACCTTCTTGGTCCTGATGGTCTAGTAGTAAGTGACCCTGACTGCTATGCCGGAGGTCGTGGGTTCGATTCCTACCCAGGACAAATGTTTGTGTGATGAGCACGATCATTTGTTCTGTGTCTGGGTGTAATTTATCTATAATATGTATGTATTTAGAAATATATAAGCATGTTTATCAGCTGTTTAGTACCCTTAACACAAGCTTAGCTTGGGAAGCGTGAAAAGTTGTCGAATATTTATTATTATTTATTTATTATTCTTGTCCTAATTAATATTGGTCGAAATTCGACCGTATATAATAGCGTATTTATATATAAGTAAGTAGAACCTCTTTAAACTAAACTTCTTAATGTTTAATTGAAAATTGCAACTTTGCAACTTTACTTTGCATTTCCGTGTCCATGACATGTAAACTCGCTTTTACATATTTATACGAGTATCATGTCCTTTTTTTTTTTTTTTTTTATTGTTGTTCAAGTACATATACATATTGTTGTTAATTAACAATTTACTCGCCAAACTAATCAGTTTGTTGTTGAGTTTCCTGATGCTATCATATTTTTGTTAGTTTTCAAAAGGTCGATCTCTATCGTTACGTTATACCAAAGACATTCAATCAGGACACAACTCATAGACTTGTGTCCTAGTTGACAAACGTCTATGAGTTTTTTTTAGTTCGCTCCGCTGCCGCACCTATATTCATATATTATTCTAGATGGCGTTACTGAGACATGGGATCAAAGTTTTTCTATGACATTTCCTTGACATGCCCGCTCTATTGTATTTTAAATCTCTTTGCGTGATGTTGTCAGTGATGCCTATCTTCTTCTTATTATATATTTATCTACCATCGCCTGAATAGTCACCTCCTTCCTAACTATATATTCTTCCACAAACACAATCAATCCACCGTTTCTTTGGTTTTCCTCAATCTCTTGTACCCTCCCACATTCATACTCAAAACTTTCCTCACGACATATTCCTCATTCCCCCGCACCGCATGCCTACCTTTCATTCCTACATGCTACGCACTCACTTCTAAATAGTTTGAAAATTCTGGAAATTTAACGCTCTTCGAAACTTTCGAACTTTTGAAGACACCCGTACCTACTTTGATTTGCCACTCTAGTGCACAGATTGCAGTACTTAATGTCATACGAGTCTTAGTAGATAAGTTTTATGTACAGCGGCCAGCACATCAAGCTACCCCAATGTGCCAAATTTCTTTGATCGTTTTTCAACCTTATGACAAACTAAATAAGGTTCATGTTCGATTGGGAAAATTTGACAGTTTGGGGTAGCTAGACTTGCTTAAATAATCATTAACTAAAACTAAACAGGCTTGCATAAAAAAATATATAGTTAGGTAAGCACAAATAAAACGCATAAGTACTTTATAAAAAAAATATTTACAAAAAAATTGCTCCTTAGTAAGTACGCTCATTAATTAATTTTGCAGTGTTTTTAAATTTCACCGCTGGAACAGAGCTAAAAGATGTAATTCGATTGTTTTTAAAATAATCATAATTATATGGATACATGAAAAGAGTGCTAAGTTCTTCAGTTCCTGAAGAACTTAGCACTAGAATATATAAGTCTATGTGCAGACAATTTAAACTCTGCCTCTTACACTAGGAAGATCCGTATAGTAAGTGACAGAGGTTTTGGGATAATTAATTTATCAGTATAATACAGTTTTAGCACTCTATATTGTCTTGGCCACTATACGTATGTATACTACTCGTCAGAGCTCACATTCGTCCTCTGTATAGAAATAAACCCTTCACCCTGCAGATGATTTTTCACTTCATTATTTTTTCAGTTCAAATATCTTTAGCCGAATATCTTGACGTATTCATTCCGATATTCGTCACCGTGGGAATACAGGGAGGAAAATATGTTACCCGCCAATTTGCACATCTCGTTCGAAATGAAATTTGAATATTGTCAGCGGAGTTCCCAGGTACTTATATGAGTAGGATACTGTAGAATCCCGCGGGAGTGCCTGCCCTACATATTCGGTGTGATTTACGTCACATACAAAGGGTGGAAAGGACATCGGCGTACATATTATGATTCTAGAGTCCCTAGTATTTCTATCAAAACTTTTTAATATTTATAATGGTAGACCCATTATAAACCTTGTTCTTGTCCTGAGGACAGAGATGAGGTCAACGATGAAACGAGCTTACGCACAAGAAGCCTATTAACTCGCATTTGAACAGATTGGGGTCATATAAACACCAATTCCACTCCTCCTGCTGTGCGCATAATGAAGGAACAGGCGCTTCGTGTGAATGTGTGAAACAGCTACAAGGAATGGGTGAAAATATGTTTTTGTTTCATGCTACTTTTACTTAAAACTGTAACTTTATTTCAGATACAAAAGTTCATAAATTGTTTGTAACATACATAAGACTTAAGTATTGCCTAGTGTTAGTAACAATTAAACTCCACACAAACTTTATGATCGGTGAGCCATCGCTATCGGCAATTGTTTTCAGTATGCTGTTTTGGCTGTCTCTAACTCTCCTCAGTAACCATGCAGTTTTATTCTGCATAATTGCCTGTTAGCCGTCAGTACGGGCTAGCGCAAACATTTCCGACGCGCTACAGTATCGAGGTTGTCTCTATAACATCCTGAAAGCATTATCATATTGGATTGTTGTAAAGAACCCTTAAAAAATATATCAGTCCCATGTATCAATATCAATATGAGATATAACCTAAAAAATTAAATGAGTTAGGTAGGTACTTCTTTAATTAAAAATTTGATTAGTATGTACAGAAATCATGACTATATACAGCTTAAAATAAAATTTGAAAATAAGGAATGTTGACGAAAAATGATGAAGTGAACTCATAGAGTCCGGATGTGCATGCAACGAGGTCTTTTCCACTCTGCATGTATAAATAGATTGGTTTTACAACCGACGTCAATGTAATGTTGTGGTTTTCTTACTCGTTGTATTTTGGGTAATTTCCGAAGATCCATTCGTCATCTGCTTTCTCCTTGGTACACTCTTATATGAAACCAATTCTATTAGTAAACAATGGTAGTTATTATAGTGCTCTGCAATAACAAAATAATAATAATACTCCACGACAATTCACTCAACGCCATCTAGTCCCAAGCTAAGCAGAGCTTGTGTTAAGGGTACAAGACAAGTATTGCAACTGATAACTAATATTATAGATAAAGTACACCCAGACACAATACAAATGACTGGCCTGTTGGTCTAGTAGTTAGTGCCCCTGACTGCTACGCCAGAGGTCGTGGGTTCGATTCCCACCCAGGACAAATGTTTATGTGATAAGCACGATCATTTGTTCTGTGTCTGGGTGTTATTTATCTATAAAACGTTTGTATTTAGAAATATATAAGTATGTTTGTTTAACAGTTATTTAGCTTAGCTTGGGACTAGATGGCGTTGTGTGAAAAAGTTGTGGAATTATTATTATTATTTATTTGATTTCAAATGATCGTGCTCATCACACAAACATTTGCCCTGGGTGGGAATCGAACCTTCGACCTCTGGCATAGCAGTCTAACTACTAGACCAACAGGCTATTAAAACAGCATTAAGAGATTTCTCAGTATTTTGCTCTTCACTTTTGTCCATTACTTTTCTTTATAGTTCATTCGAACTTGAATCTACTTCGAGGAAAAGTAGTGTAGTATAATATGTTTTCAGTATCACGCATTATGTAATGTAATGTCTTGACCGTTACATCAAAATTTTTGATAAACAGATGTATTCAAGATTAGCAGAAATTGTATCATTCCCATCACGCAACATCACGCTTTTATTCCCTGAGAGGCAGACAGAAGTGTGGGTATAGTACACCCTCATTTCACCAGTTTTATCAAGTCTCATTTAATAGAGGAAATTAGGAGTATGACATTCTCTATACTTGTCTAGGCATCCTATTTAGTTACTGAGACTCGGCTAGCCGTTTTTGTTAATTTATCTCTCTATTTATTATCTCGCTACACTATCATTACTTTACCTATGTTAAACGAGTGAATAAATGGATATATGACTTAGAAGTCTAGCCTGTTGCCTTTAACTGGGAACGTATTAACAACAAATCTCGTCTCTTCATCTTCTTCTCTAGCGTTTCTTGAAAGAAAGGAAGAAAAAAATAAAATAATAAAATATATTTAGAGTTCTTCTACACGGTGCAAGTAGCTTGCGCAAATTGAGGCACTTGCGCAGGTTGTATGCATCGTAAACTTAACCGTTTAAAACATGTGCGGGTCTAGCGACTCGAGCATGTACAGACGCCAGCACGTCAAGTTACCCCAATGTGTCAAATTTCTTTGATCGTTTTTCAACTTTATGTCAAACATAATAAGATTCATATTCAATTGGGAAAATTTGGCACATTGGGGTAACTTGATGTGCTGTCGTCTGTACCAAAGCGAGAAACTTGAACAAGTAGGTTGCGCATATTACTCACGTTTGTAACCCGCATCTTTACTTGCTCCAGCTACATGCACCGTGTAGAAGCACCCTTATTGGCAACTGCTGCAACGGATAAGTAACAATTATCACAAAACACATTCACACACACACATTGCACATTCTTCTCCATATAAAACTACCTTTTAGAATGTGCAACTAGAATAATTCTCTTAACTACTTTAATCTGTAAGTCTGTCGTTCAAAAGTGCTTGATATGACATCCAAATAATTGAAATTTCTCTTCCTAACTAAACTTCAATTACTAACAACCCATTTCCCTAAGCAAACTAGTTGATAATAAGCTGGCATAAACAGATAAACACCATTTAATCACCCGTCGGTCTGTTGTTCCACGGGGATCAATATTGACTTGCGTGCAATTGCGTTTGTACGTCGACGCCTATCAATTGATTGGTTGTTGAGAGGCCTTACATGATGAAGTGTTTAATGTGTTGTGTATAACTTAACATTACGCCTGTATACCTCAAAGGGTTAGGTAGAGCAGTACAGACACACAGCACACCTAGCTACCCCAAAGTGTTAAATTTTCCCAATTGAACATGAACTATTTACTTTTAGTAATAAAGTTGAAAAACTGTCCATGAAAATTGTCACATTGGGGTAGCTTGATGTGCTGGCTTCTAAGTCTATACCTATGTTTTGTTTAAGTTCCAAACATTACTACAAGCATGTTACTGTCCCACTGCAGGCAAAGGCATCTTCTCATACAGAGAAGTCACAAACATTGGTCACCGAGCTACTACTGAAAAATTCCACTTGGAAAAACCCAATTAAACTTTGCCAGACACGGGGCTTTTTAGAGATTAAAGTAAAAAAAAACGTTATTAAGAAACGCAGACAGAAAATTTCTATGCCAAGACCTGCTGGTCGATTTAGTAAAAACCACCCCAGGAAAACTTGAAGTGATCTGTCCATGTCTAGCATTAGTAGGTATAGAATGACAGCAGTGCGATCCTGGTCAAATCACCGCGTGTATATGCAGGCGTAGTGAGGGTGACTTGAGCTGTCATTCCATACTAATGCTAGGCATTGACAGATCACTTCACTCAAGTTTGCACGGCGTGACTTATACTGAATCGACCGACAGCTAAATTCGCCTTCACTTCATCTATATATTTTCACGCGGTGATGTTAACAGAATCGCACAGCAGGAATTGCCTCGATGTCCCTTTATACCATTTTTTATCAATACTTTAAGAAGAAATTTCCACGAAATCTTACGTAAGTTATTTATGATCGCGACTGTACCTACAAAATTATGAAAAAATAATTAAAAAGTTCACAACATAATAAACTCGTAAAATGACTTTCTAAGACCGGTCAGCTCCATAAATCTTGTACTTTCTATAAAATTAGTCGGAAATGAAAATGCAAAAAATCCTTGTAAAGCCATAAATCAAAGTTACAGAGTTTAATAAAAACTTTCTGATAAGCTAAATCCAGATGTCAAATCAAATAAAGACGGTACCGCCCGTACCATGGTACGGTTAGCAACGAATATTGGTTAACACTGTTAATGTTACCTACAAATTCTATTAAATCCATTTCGAAAAAAAACATGCCATTCAACGGGGCTTATGTAACCCGAAAAAATCTTCTGCCTATATAGGTATTTAGCATGTGATGAAATTCGTAGTCAGATGTTAGACGTCATTCTAGATACACACTACTAATTGACAGATCATCGTTGAAAACTTTGCCCAGTGGTCATCACAATGAACCGTCAACGGAGAAACGCAATATCCCTGCTGGTCAGACACGAAGATGACCCCAACATATTTGGGCTAGGCAGATAATTTTCATTTTCACTATTTGTGTTCGGCACACGATAAGAATCTTCGTTCCACAAATAATCGTCTTCTACGATGTCCTTCTCACCGTTCTGGTTTCATTCACTCTTCCTTCTTCGTCCAGGCGGTTTTTTCTTTGGAATGCGCTACCTCTGAACATCAGGATGGCAACCAGTTTGTTCACGTTTAAAGTGATGGCACGTGAGCACATTCACAAGGAATTGGCAAACTTATCTTGAACTTAAGTTAGCAGATTAGTATTTTTCCAGTAATATATCTTTTTTTTCTCTTGACATCGCTTGTATTTGGATTTTACATAATGTGTATGTATCTATGTATTTATTCTAAATTATTGTTGATTTGACTTTCTGGTTTTTGTTATCCTCTTGCGCCTACCATGTTCTGTCTCTGCATCACCTTAAGGTAGACTGGTAGAAAATGCCTAAGGCATTAAGTCCGCCTTTGTACAGTGTTTTTTACTAGTGCATAAAGTTTTAATAAATAAATAATGATATAGTGAACAATTTCCGTTGCTGACAGTACGTACCACTAAAGTTTGAAATAATCTCGTTATGTTAATTTATTAGTACCGTAGTTTGAAGCGGAAGATCAACATATGATGTTAGCAGTTATATTAGTTGCGAGAATCAAATCAGGAACACGGAGTTCAAGACCGAAATATTAATTTTGACGATCAATAAACATCATCATTATGATAATACGCTAAGAGTATTGCACGCATGGGGGTGTGCCAAATTCTTATGATACGTAAAGGAAACATTCTTTTATTGAAGTTATACTTCTATTGGCGCGTTAGAGAATAAATATTAGGGTAAATTTTTATGATGCTCGAGCACACCGTCACGAAAAACCAACATCCTGAAGTTAGCTATAGTTTTCCACTATTATTATTGTTTTTTTCTACAAACATAAGATAACGCGAAATAAGTATATCTTATCTCTTATTTTCTTCTTATCTTCTTCTTATATATAAAATTCTCGTGTCACAATGTTCGTTCCCATACTCCTCCGAAACGGCTTGACCGATTCTCATGAAATTTTTTATGCGTATTCAGTAAGCCTGAGAATCGGCTACTATCTATTTTTCTAACCTCTAAGTGATAAGGGGTGTTCACCCCAATTTTTTTTTTATATTTTTGTTATTTTTTTTTTATTTTTTTTTTATTATGTGGCATCAAAAAATACATACAACTCTAAATTTGCACTTTTTTATCACCAACCCTTGCTTTTTAATAGTCATAGCAGAACTTTTAATAACATTACATTTTTTATAAAGATTTTTGTCTTGTTTCGTCCACGAAGTATAACTTCTAACGCGTGTACAGAGGCCAGCTCATCAAGCTACCCCAATGTGTCAAATTTCTTCGATAGTTTTTTATCGATATACGGTCTTAGTACTTAACCTGGTAAAACAAGGTAAATGTAGAAACATAGGCCCCCCTGTGTAAAAATCCCTTTCTAAAACTGAGAAAGGGACTTTCTAGTTAATTCAATATTATTTGTTTCTAACAAGCTTATTTTCAATCATTTAACTTACTTAAACAATTTTTTTTTTTTATTATTACTGATAGGCACGCGATTGACCATTATCTCACCTGATGGTAAGCGATGATGTGGTCGACGATGAAGCACGCTTGCCTAGAAGCAACCTGTTCACTCTTGACTTGAAGACCCCTAGGTTGTAGCTATCAGGAAACACCGACACCGGCAGGGAATTCCACTCTTTGGCTGTTCGTTAAATATTTAAATGAAATTGAGGTGACTGTGTTGTAATGTCAAAATAACAACTTAGGTAAGCGTTATTATTATAAAAGTTATTGGTATCCTAAATATCTTTGGTTAAACCAAAAAATATGTTTGTCTGTTTGTTTGGACTAATCCCTTGAACAGCTAGACTTTTTGACGAGACTTTTAGTGGTAGATATTTTAGAGAAAAAAAATATTTTAGTTCCACGCAAAAACACAGTTTTTTTTAAATTCCGCGCTAGTTTAGTATCTCATAATAAGTATCGAATATGGTTCACATTCCCTAACTGTATATTTTTTTTCGATTGAACATGAACCTAGTTGTCTTTAGAATAAAGTTGAAAACCTATCAAAGAAATTTGACACGTTGGGGTAGGTTGATTTGCTGGCGTCTGTACACCAAATAATAAACAACAGAAAAAACATTAATAAAACAAACGTGGGTACATTGTTTTCTCGACAGGTTAATCTCTTATAGACTATCTTTGAATGAACAAAAGGAGATAGATCTGATTAGTGAGGAACATGATAAATTGCTTAACATAAGGAGGGTACGTCAAAAAGGCCTTCTAGCCCTCAATCTTTTCAATATGATAGACGTTATTTTAGCAAAGGTCAGACTAGTGCTTTTTACCCGACTGCTAAAAAGGGTTGTGCAAAGTATAGCATGTTTAGACCCTTTACAAAGTTTAGTAACGGTTAGTATTTAACCTCTTTTTTAATAAAAGCGGACTAAAGTTGATGTTCTCCTTTAAAAAACCTTTTTAAGAGAATTTGGTTTGGCATAATATGGTAGAGGAACGCCTAATTCTGGCCATATTTTGCCAATCTTTGTAAAAAATTGATACTAAATTAGTGACCTAAATTTTGCTATTACGAATTTGTAATAAATACACCGGCCCCGTCTAAGGCCGATTTTCAGTCGTTTATTGCATTCTAATATTCACGCTCGGTGGTCTTTACTCTCTTATTAAGCCGGCTCTACACTGGCGTGTAAGCGCCGTGAATTTGCGCCGTGAACAACGCAGTGATCCGCGCGCGAACTGTGTCCCTCCACACTCGCAAAGGTTCACAGATTTGTTCGCGATTATCATGGCAGACGACGTGATTTCTGCTGCTGCTGTGTCACTACTTGCCATTGCCTATTACAATTTACCTTTCAGATAAGAAGAATATAAAAAAGAGATGGTAAAGAAGACGACTAAAGGGAGGGGGAGAGAGAGCGAAGATTGGGACCAAAAGTTGTAACGAAGACGCCCGAATGGAACAAGGTTCCTTTCGATTTATCTTGAAGGAATTTTACAATTTCTTCACTAATCAATCGAAGGGAACTTCGGTCCATCTGGGTGTCCCTTGACACCTCTCAAGTTTTATATCTATATAGGGTGACTGGTAATTAGTGACCAATACTTAAACAGGTGATTGTATTCATGATTTTAATAATCTTTCCCAAAGAAACTTTTTCTTTATACATAATAACTTATAAAACAATAAAATAACAAAAATGCTGTACAAATTCCCGCGCGCGCGCCTATGATCTATCACAGTTGGCGCGATTCGGCACGATCCATAAGCTGATAGTCTAACCTCGGGAAAGGCAAAATCTACTAGTAGTAGTAGCGTCACACGCTCCGTCGCCTCCCTTACCGCTCCCGTTGTGCAGTACTGACGTAATTGAATTAATTAAAAGTAAATGAGTATAAAAAAAGTTTCTTTGGGAAAGTTATTCGTATTCATGAGTACAATCACGTGTTTAAGTATCGGTCACTAATTACCAGTCACCCTATATAAGTATAATTATCAGTTGTCTAGTAGTTTGGGACTAGATGGCATTGTGTGTAACTTCTGGAATGTTTTTTTTTTAATCTTTTTTTGCCAAAATGTTTTCAACAAATGGACATTTTCCTTTTATCCTGATATGTATCAACACAATAGGCAATGGTACAGACGCCAGCACATCAACCTACCCCAATGTGTCTGTACATTTGAATCAACACAATTAAGTGCTAACAACAGCAGTCTATAACCGTATTTATTAATAAATAAGTACCTACTACTGCTGTTGATAAAGGCATTTTGTTAGCAGTTGGCCTCAAAGCGGGCATGTGAGCCCGTTTGGCATAAGCCTTTGATGATAATGGCACACTGCCAACAGTACAGTGAAAATGATGTTGTGTGGTTTAATGAAAATTTACTTTTATGAACATTTTTATTAATGAACAAAGTCTGTGGGTAAATAGAAACACAGGGGCGAATTGAAACAAAAATAAAACATATATACTGAGTGGAAATTAACTGCTTTTAACCGTTTTGTGTACCTAAGTAAATTTTGCTTTTGTTTTTGATTTGCAAAACCGCATTTCCTACTTTTATATTTAACGCATGTAATCTGGTGTATGCTTTGTTGGGTGTCCTAAAAAAAAATAAAAAATCCTTAGGCAAACTACGTTAAAATCCATAGATTAATTTTAACATAAGATTTTGTATTAGAAACTAAACTGCAGCAGCAGATCTTTCGGTTAGCGTACCTACTAAAACCGGAATTTGAACCAGTGAAAAGTTAAAAAAATAAACACGTTGGTCGGTACAATCAATGTTAAAGATACAATTTCGCCAAGAAACCTCCTAAGATTTCTCAGACGAGTGTCGTTGATGTGCTGGCGTCTGACCATGAGAGATATATTATTTTCTGTCAGTTTTTGGTGTTCTGTCGTTTCTGACTTGAGAAATAGGCGTGACTTTAGGCGTATTTTAGAGGTTTGAGGAATAGCGTGTAAGATTCCGCATCCCATCGCATTTAAATGGGATTATCCTACGACCTTCGGGCATTATGCCTGGTGGCTACTACTACTCTACAGTTGTTGTTGGGATTTTGTACCTATGTTTAATTGCGCGGATAAGTTTAAGTTCGTATGTTGTGAGATAGGTTTATTTTTTCTTGTTTAACAACTTTTTGAGACACTTACACTATAGTTCGTTCGCGTTTAGAATGCAGTAAGAATGCAGTGCAACTGCAAGATAAAGGTGTATTCCACAGTGGTGTTATTTTCAAACAAATTATATTTTCAAAGATTAAGTTTAATGAATTTATAAAAATGAATTTGAAAAGATTTGATTGGTTAGGGGGCGGATAGTGATGACTTTACTGCATAATTAACGCGAACGTACTATTTATAGGCGTTTTTCCTGTATCGTGGGCACGTATACAGTCAACATACACAATCACCGGACGCAACAGTTACCCATACCTACCATTAAAGTATGTGCTTCGTGCGGGCGGGAATAAGATCTACTTCACGCACCGCAGTAGGCGATCAGTCAACCACACTGCCATATGTGCCGTGAAAAAGTTCCTGAAAATACCACGTTTTTAATAATGAATTTTATTTAATTAAAAAGGAAATTGTAGTAAACGAGGCATAAACAAAGTCAAGACAGTTCTTGATCCTTACAGCAATTTACAAAAAGCTAGTGCAATACCTGCTTTCAATTGTTATTTATTTCTTTTAAAATTAAAATATCGACTTATAGTTATCAAAATACCGGTAGTAGGGGACCTAAGTGACGTCACGAGTATCTTTAAACATGCCCCCTTCCCCAATCCTGATTCGTAGCCAATTTAGACCGGACTCGTCAAGTACATGAGTTCGCAGTCCCAAAGGCCGCTTGGAATAATTTCATCGAATATCATTACCAAATCTAGAGTGGGTGTGAACATTTTACATAAGGACATACATAAATATTCTAAAGGTTATCTGTAACGGTTAAAGATTAGGTATTCGAGGTAAATGTTTATTTGTGGCAGTCAGAATTTAAATTTTCCTGAAGTACTATGCGTTTCAAATGAGAATAGGAACGTCAATGACCTCTATCTGTCAAATGTCACTAGAAAAGTACGGTCCACAAGGCTAATTCATTTAAGACGAGTTTTTAATTTTGAATAACTTAGAGTCGGTAAAACAAAAAAAAAAATATTAATACGCGAATAAGGGTTTTGTTGCAGACCGCACTTTTCAAGTGACATCTGACAGATAGAGGTCATTGACGTTCCTATTCTCATTTGAAACGCATAGTAAGCATCTTACGTCTTTGCACTAAGTGGCAATATCGCAATGGGTAAGGCGTCGGACTGGCGATCAACCAACCACAACCTTACGTAAGTACGAACTATTGACGGGAACGAACTTCAGACACAAGCATACATAGCTACTAGTAATTTGCAACCCACATTGCTAATAAGCTTTTAAATTTACTTACTCCGTCAATGTGTTTCGCTTTAAAGACATTTATTTCTCAAAGAACAAATTAAACTTTACTTATAGAGAAACTTAACTAATTGTCGGGTCGCATAGCACGGCATGCACACATTAATTACATCATCCGACGTGCTCTTGTTTCCGTCGGCGTTCCAGCTGTATTAGAACCCAATGGCTTGGCACGCGACGATGGCAAAAGTCCGTACGGTATGTCTTTATTCCCTTGGAATTGGGTAGGCCTTTAGTATGGGACGCTACTTGTGTCGATACTCTTACGCCATCCCGTCTTCCTGGGTCAACATGCTGTGCTGGCGCTGCTGCTGCGACTGCTGAGAACCTCAAGCGGCGCGGCGGCGCAACCTTGATGGTAGTTATACTTTCGAGCCGTTTGGGGTTGAAACTCTTGGGCCGTGGGGTCCGAGTGCTCGACTTCTTTACGAAGACAACTGCAAAGCCGTTTAGTTGACGCTTCCCGTGACCCAAGTTTACGTTTAGTTATTTATTTATTTTAAGTTTGTGTATAATATAGTAAGATTATCACTAATTGTGGTTTAAGAACTTTATTTCTCAAGAAGAATTACATTCACTTACATGAGAAAAAAACTTATTTCTAATTAGAAAATATTATGTGACGCGGTGACGCGATGGTTACAGAACAGATTTTTTTTATGGTTAGACTAAACAAAAGGTACCTTCAAATTTTAAATTCCCTAAAATGTGTTTCTTTAAACATCTTTTGAAAGAATACTTGGACTTTTGATTTTTCACATTTCGAGGCAATTGGTTGTAAAGCTGTGCTCCTTCATACAGAATAGTATGTAGTACTATGTCATTTGCTTGCCTAATTAAATAAATAAATTAATATTCCACAACTTTTCACACAACGCCATTTAGTCCCAAGTTAAGCTTGAGAGCTTGTGTTATGGGTACTAAACAGCTGATAAACATACTTATATATTTCTAAATACATACATAAATATTATAGATAAATTACACCCAGGCACAGAAAAAATGATCGTGCTAACCACACAAACATTTGTCCAACCATTGAATAGACCAACAGGCCAGTCAAATCTGTATCTATTTTTTATTTGTGATTGTTGTGTTACAACACTACAAATACAGAAAACACTGCTGAACTACACACTTGACATTCTCGGAACCTCATTAGCAAACAGGGCTGCCACCAACGACCAAGGCATCATTAGTGAATAAGGTTACCACTAACATAAGATTGGAAACAAGTGGAACGGCCCGTCGTGTACTGCAGAAACTGTATTTATTGAGTAGCAAGTATTTAGGGCTGAATTTTGTATTTCGTTGCTGGTTAAATAGGTATTATTTCATTGGTCGGAACGGAGGACATGACTTTTAATTGCATATATTATTATACGGAATGGAAAAGTCAAGCATGAGTTCAGAACTGATTCCAACTTAAATCAAGAACATTACCAATTACATATGTCGGCCTCAGTGATGGCTGAGCGATGAGCTGACACCGATGACCGATGGGGGTTTCGTGGTACTGAGTTCATAATGTAAAATAACAATCTCCATTGCAATAATAACCTCGCTTAACAATCGTAATTACAAAACATAACTCACATAGGTAACTGACAGTTTCGTACTGGATGTGTGTCTTCGTTGGTGCCTCAAATCAATCTGAGCTCTGCCCAGCTCCCACACACCAGCACGACTCTGTCCACGTGACATTACCGAAAATACATTCACGCCATTTTCAAATGACAAGTAATGTCACGCTGGTCACCATAGACTCCGAACTAAGTTAATCAACTTCACAACTTATTATTTAAGAATATCGTTTTCCACGACATATTTATTATATTTTATACACTGAGTATGTCCTTCTAGGGCGTCCTTACTCAGCGCTTTCACTCATTTGTATGTGTCTTTTGTTAGTCGCCTTTATTTCATCCTCTCAAAATGACCAAACTATCAAGTTTGGTCATTTGGCTTAGTCCCTCCATTACATAATGGAAGTGATTATCTAACTACACACATCAAAAGTGTCTAGGGATCAACATATATTTTTGCAATAACTTTTCTCCTGATTGATATTAATTAAAATTTTCTTTAAGGATTCATCAAATAAAGTGTTTTCGTTTGTCACAGTAACGATAAACCAAGTCACCTTTGCATTAATCAAGAAATTTGCCATTTTCCTAATAAAGGGATTTTTGACATTTGAACCACTAACATTAAAGTTCGAAAAAAAGACTGAAATAACAGTTTTCTTTTAAATTTTATTGGGTAACTTAAACAATTAATAATCCGTGTTTCTACCGCGAACACTAACAACACAAGAACATCGGTTTGGCATACTCAAAATGAGTTCATCCAAATCACGCTGTGGAATGGCCGCCCATGTTCGTTGCAACAACAAAAAAAGGTCTTCTTGCGACTGGATACCCTCCATATTCGGCAGAGCTCTTCTCTGTAACATATCCCATGCATGCTCAATCGGGTTCAAGTCTGGCGACTGAGCAGGCCAGGGCAGGACATTGATGTTAGCTGCGGCGAGAGTCTGTCTTACAACTCGTGAGGCTTCATCACTCTTCAGGGAACTTAATTAGCGACCAAACAGTCAGAAACCGCTTGCATGAAGTGAACCTTCATTCCCGAAGACCGCTACGGGTACCACCTATAGCAATGCACAATCGTAGGATTCGATATCAATGGGCTCTTGAACACAGAAATTGGGCAGAAGAACAATGGCGTTTCGTGAGCTTTTCTGATGAGTCTCGTTTTGGTATAAGACCGGATACAAGACGTATACGACACTGGAGAACCCCTGGACGCCAACAGCGATTAAAATCCTGCCAGGAAGTCCATCCTTATAGTGGTGGAACCATCATGGTATGGGCGGGTATTTGGATCGGCGGAAGAACTGAGTTGATTTGGATCAGAGGCAACCTCAACGCTCAAATTTATGCTGAGACGATTGTATCAGACGTCATCGTTCCTCTACAAGTGCAAATCGGTCCCTTATTTCAGTTAATGCATGATAAGGCACGACCGCACACCGCAAGAGTTGTAAGACAGACTCTCGCCGCAGCTAACATCAATGTCCTGCCCTGGCCTGCTCAGTCGCCAGACTTGAACCCGATTGAGCATGCATGGGATATGCTACAGAGAAGAGCTCTGCCGAATATGGAGGGTATCCAGTCGCAAGAAGACCTTTTTTTGTTGTTGCAACGAACATGGGCGGCCATTCCACAGCGTGATTTGGATGAACTCATTTTGAGTATGCCAAACCGATGTTCTTGTGTTGTTAGTGTTCGCGGTAGAAACACGGATTATTAATTGTTTAAGTTACCCAATAAAATTTTAAAGAAAACTGTTATTTCAGTCTTTTTTTCGAACTTTAATGTTAGTGGTTCAAATGTCAAAAATCCCTTTATTAGGAAAATGGCAAATTTCTTTATTAATGCAAAGGTGACTTGGTTTATCGTTACTGTGACAAACGAAAACACTTTATTTGATGAATCCTTAAAGAAAATTTTAATTAATATCAATCAGGAGAAAAGTTATTGCAAAAATATATGTTGATCCCTAGACACTTTTGATGTGTGTAGTTCAATTAGGTACCTAATTGAAGTATGTAAGGCTAAAACTCTGTTTCGGTAGATATGTTTCTAACAATACAGAAAGTCTACAAGCTTGGATTCTTTCTCAAACTGCCAGTTTGCTTCTGAAAGAATAGTTTTATAAGTATTGCAACTTTAATGCAGCCTATAACACGACACCTTACGCCATCTATCGGAATGTGTGCATAATACTACGCCACCCGAGTTGATCAAATCACAAACAAGATCAAATATCGGTAAACGATTACACATCAACAGGATCTGCAGATTACTAGCGACATCTACTGTATGACATGTGAAGTGTCAACGAGTCACCACTACATACAAGCATGAGATGTTGAAGATACACACTAAGCTGTCAAACCGCCTATATAAACCGGCACCACGAAGAAACTAATCACTCGCTACTTAGCAGGCACAGTGGTCGATAGCCCCGCAGTCACTACTGTTGTCTTAAGCTGACCTGAGCGGATGCCCCGTAGCCCTCAGGAACAGCCGAGCTAGGAGGTTAAGGGATAGGATAGCCCCGCAGTCCATCCCTAAGACCACGAATAGGGTCCACGTCTAACCAACATTGTTTGCTAAAATCTGTCAAGTGTTTGAAGTAAAGTAAAATAAATCCTGTCTGTCATTCAACGCTGGTTTCATTATACCGCCACCATTATATTGGCGCCCAACGAAATATTCTTCTACCCGCAACAATTTTTTTCGGAGTACCCACATTATTGACGGTGTACCCACATATCGACGGACAAATAGAAGCTACCCTCAAGAGAATTGATATTATTCTGACACTATCGACATGTCTGAGAAAAAACACGAGATGGTGGTAATGACTCAGGAACAATTCACTGCACTTATAACAAAAGTGACAGAAGCAAATGAAAGTGGAAATAGACATTTTAAAAGTTTTGCTGCGTGTACGAAACGCTACGACGGCGAACGAAACTTTAACAAAGTCGAAGAATTCGTGACGAACATTTCAGTTTACAAAAAAATTGAAAAAATCAGTGATGAAGACGCCTTGGAAGGTTTAACGTTGTTATTGTCAGGTCCCGCCGCAACGTGGTGGAACGGTGTTAAAAGCGATATCAAAAAGTGGCCCCAAGCTCTCGACGCCATTAAGTCTGCGTTTGCACCGAAAATGCAACCACACGACGTATACTTAGAAGTGTACTCCAAGAAGCAAACGAGTGAAACCATTGACTCGTTTTTGTGTGAAAAACGTGCCTTACTGTCACAGTTACCTACAAAAAGGCATAAGGAAGAGGAACATTTAGATTTTGTTTACGGACTCCTCAATATAACCTACAAAAAAGCAATCGCTCGCACGGAAGTGAAAACTTTTGCAGATCTGTTAGAACGAGGTCGTCACATTGAGAGTCTGGCCAAAGAAGCTGGTGAGGTAACTTCAGCACAACCAGAACGAAAGCCGCTCATGAGATGTTCATTCTGTGGCAAAAAGGGTCATCTTTCCGATGTGTGTCGCAAAAGGTTGGCTGAACAAAAAGGAAAAGCAGTTTTGTCAGAACCAGAAAAGAAGCCTGTCATCACGTGCTATGGGTGTGGAGCATCAGGTGTATACAGAAGCAACTGCAATACTTGCAAATCAAAAGAAACGCCACCTAAGCCCGTTGCTTTTTGCACTATACAAAACTACTTGAAGATACCAGCGAAGATACCAACCGTTAAGGTATCTATAATAGGAGAAGAGGGCTATGCATACATAGATACTGCTGCTCGCCGCAGCATTGCCAGTATGCAGCTGTATAAAATGATGCTACGATATGGAATACAGTTTGATCAGCGAGTAACCGACATCAAATTAGCCGATGGAACGGTGAAAACATCAAACTTGTTGACAACGACAACTGACATACGAATTGGAGAACGCACACTACCAATAGCATTGTCAGTCATGCCAGAAGCCGTTGACAACCGAACGCTGTTAGGTATCGAGTTCCTAGAACAGGCAGGAATCATACTTAACACACCGCAACGCAGCTGGAGCTTTATTGACGAACCACAAACAACATACGACTTCATTCAACTCAACAATGACGACATTCCATTGAAGGCAGTGAAGCAGTTGACGTTTGAAGTTAAGAAGGAGCCAGTAGAAGTAAAGGCAGTGTCGGAGTTCATCCGTTGGGCTAGCGAGCTTGATATGTTGTCACCCTTAGCCACAACACCGACATCATCCGACGTACAAGACAGCCCACCAGTAAATAAACGACCAAGATGGACATTACAAAAATTGGACACGCCACCAGGACCTACACGTCCACGAGAACCTGCTGACAACCAATCTTGTGTAGATCCACGTATTGATTATTTACCAATAAATCCTACTTCTATGTATTCAGTTGATATTTATTTAAATCCCGATGAAGGAACCTTACTCACTAACAACGAGCAAAAGATGTTCAATGAACTGTTAATTGAGTACAGCGACATCTTTGAGAAAAACACGGAACCAACTCCATTTACACAACATAGAATCGACACAGGCAATCACCCGCCAATTAGTGTTAAGCCATATAGATTGTCATCTACAAGGCAAAAACAACTAAGAGAAAAGCTGGATGATATGATAAATGATGACATTATCGAGGAATGCGATTCTCCATGGTCAGCACCTGTAATTCTAGTTCCAAAGGGAGAAACCGATGTTCGAGTTTGCGTAGATTACCGACGACTCAACGAGATAACTAAACCTGACAGATATCCGTTGCCTCGTATCGACGACTTATTACATCACGCAAAAGCGATGCCATACATGTCAACAATTGATTTACAGTCAAGTTACTGGCAAATAATGGTACATCCAGATGATTACGATAAAACAAGCTTTGTATCACCATTTGGAACGTTCCGTTTCAAGCGAATGCCATTCGGTCTTCGAAACGCGCCAGCTACGTTCCAAAGATTAATGGACAAGTTCATACAAGGATTGCGCGCCCAGTGTGTGTTAAGCTATTTAGATGATCTAATAATAAGATCTATGACTTTCAGTCACCACATAAACGACTTAAGAGAAGTATTTATAAAACTGAGAGAATACAAACTACGAGCTAACAGAAAGAAATGTAAATTTATGTGCTCAGAAATTAAATATCTAGGCCACCTTATAGTTTCTGACGGTATCAAAACCGACCCAGAGAAAATCTCTGCTATTGCAAACCGTCAGGCGCCTAAAAACTTAAAAGAATTAATATCATTTCTACAAACCGCATCATGGTATCGAAGGTTTATTCATAATTTTGCAGACATTGCTAGACCACTTACTAACCTAACGAAGAAGAAAATAAGCTGGAAGTGGGAACGAGATCAACAAGAAGCATTTATGAAATTAAAAGACGCCTTGACTACGTCACCAGTATTAAAACAGGCAAGTGACGATCAACCCTTTGCGATCAAGACTGACGCCAGCCAGTATGCCATCGGCGCAGCTTTGGTGCAGGGGGAGGGAGAAAATGAGCACCCTGTAGAATATGCAAGTAGACTCTTAACGCAAGCGGAACGGAATTACAGTGTCACAGAAAAAGAAGCGCTAGCCATAGTATGGGCTATATCAAAATTTCGTGGCTATATAGAGGGAACAAAGTTCATAACTGTAACAGATCATCAACCGCTGAAATGGTTAATGAATCTTAAAACACCTACTGGTCGCCTAGCGCGATGGGCACTACAGCTACAACCATATGAATTCAAAATCCAATATACTCCTGGACGAACTAATGTAGTAGCTGATACATTGTCTCGCCCGCCATGTGAGCAGCATGATGTAAAATGCACCATATGCAGTACTGAATTAGATCTACCCAGATACAATGAAAAGCAGTTAAGAGAGGAACAAATGAAAGATGAAACCCTCCAATCTATTATAAAAATATTAGACGAAGGCGAAGAAACACCAAGTTATGTAGAATACATTAAAAAAGGGTACCTAGTCCATAAAGGTGTCCTGTATTTTTATATGCCAGAACAAGAAAACGACAGTGCTAAGTTAGTAGTTCCGCGTCATGAAATACAAAACGTACTGAACGCTTACCATGACTCACCTACTGCTGGTCACATGGGAGTCGAAAGAACAGTGCAACGAATAACAAATAATTTATATTGGACGGGACTACGTAAAGATGTAATAAAATACATAAAAACATGTATTGAATGCCAAAAATATAAGCCATCTAATAAGAAACCAGCAGGCTTGTACCAGACAACACCAAACTCACAACGATTCGAGGTATTGTCCATTGATCTTTTTGGACCCTTACCAAAAGGACCATCAGGAGAAAAGTGGATTCTGATCATAGAAGATACTACCTCAAGATGGGTAGAATTATTCCCATTAAACGAAGCAACTAGTGAAAATTGTACCTTAATTTTACTCAATGAAATATTTCTCCGGTATGGGTTGCCAAGGAAAATTATCAGCGATAACGGAGTGCAATTTATTTCAGCGATAATGCAAAAACTTGCATATTGCATAGAAATCCAACAAATATTCACACCCGTATATCACCCTGAACCAAATGTGGTTGAAAGGAAAAATAGAGACATGAAGTCACAAATTGCAATAATGGTAAAAGACAAGCATAACAACTGGCCATCGACTTTACCAACAATAAGATTTGCAATGAATACAGCTAAGTGCCAAACTACAGGCTTCTCACCATCTTACCTTACATTTGGAAGAGAATTGCGGACACCATATGAGTTAACACATGATCTAAGCTCGGTTGTAGAATCAGAAAACTTTGTCGCAGAAATCACCCCAAAGTTAAAACAACTCGCCCAAGACTTGGAGTTAGCTAAAGAAAATATAGAGTGTAACAAAGAAACGACTCGACAAAGAGCAAACAACAAGAGAAGACCTGACCCAGACTATAAAGTTGGAGACTTGGTATTGATAGAATCACATCCCGTTAGCAACATCAACAAACAATTTACTGCAAAATTTGCTCCTCGACGAGATGGACCATATGTTATATTGAAGAAATATGGCACCTCCACTTATGAGATTGCTCGCTCAGATACGCCAGACAAGCCTATTGGAAAGTATCATACTTCAGCAATAACGAAGTTTGAAAAGAGAGACGACATGATATCGAAGCCAACTTATCCGATACGCAGAAGAGGAAGGCCGCGGAAACAAAACTAGTGCTGGTACTCAGTCGGGACGACTATAGAGTACCAGAGGGGGAGAATATAACACGACACCTTACGCCATCTATCGGAATGTGTGCATAATACTACGCCACCCGAGTTGATCAAATCACAAACAAGATCAAATATCGGTAAACGATTACACATCAACAGTATCTGCAGATTACTAGCGACATCTACTGTATGACATGTGAAGTGTCAACGAGTCACCACTACATACAAGCATGAGATGTTGAAGATACACACTAAGCTGTCAAACCGCCTATATAAACCGGCACCACGAAGAAACTAATCACTCGCTACTTAGCAGGCACAGTGGTCGATAGCCCCGCAGTCACTACTGTTGTCTTAAGCTGACCTGAGCGGATGCCCCGTAGCCCTCAGGAACAGCCGAGCTAGGAGGTTAAGGGATAGGATAGCCCCGCAGTCCATCCCTAAGACCACGAATAGGGTCCACGTCTAACCAACATTGTTTGCTAAAATCTGTCAAGTGTTTGAAGTAAAGTAAAATAAATCCTGTCTGTCATTCAACGCTGGTTTCATTATACCGCCACCATTATAAGCCTAAAATAAATGCTGTAGTATCAAAAGAACTATTACCAAAGAATCATTGGAACCCGAAACCATTTGCTTAGCCTTTTCCCAACAATATAGGGGGTCGGCTTCCCGTCTTGCCGTAATTGGTAACTACTGTCAATGATCAGATGACAGCCGGGACCAACGGCGTTATGCCGTTGTCGTCCGAGGCACAAAGGAGGTGTCTTGATATTTAATTTTATAATGTAGGTACGGTCACCCAGCTACGGACAGGCTACGACAAGCCTTTTAGCCAAAAGTCACTTCTGTAGAAGGCCAAAATATTTCTTGTAAATTAGCAATAAACAGGGTATTTTTTTTACACCAGCCAAATTTTCACGGGGTGTTCTAATCATGAATATGAATACATTTCACTAAGGAACCATCTCGGAAATCTCGAAAAATGAATCAGCTGTTGCATAAATTTCGGTCGAATACCTATTGAACTTTTGTATGCCACAGTAAATATTTTTTTCGAGATAACCGACTTGGTCCCGTAGTGAAAGTTGTTCATATTTATGAGTAGAACATGCTATGAAAATTTGGCTGGTGATTAAAAAATAACCCTGTATAATGTTACTTACCATAAATAAATAAATAAATAAATAAATATTGCACAACTTTTTCACACAACGCCATCTAGTCCCAAGCTAAGCTAAGAGCTTGTGTTATGGGTACTAAACAGCTGATAAACATACTTTTATATTTCTAAATACATACATATCTTATATATATAAAAGAAAGTCGTGTTAGTTATTTCACTTATAACTCAAGAACGGCTGAACTGATTTAGCTGAAAATTGGCAGGGAGGTAGTTTAGAGCCAGGAGAAGGACATAGGATACTTTTTATCCCGTTCGACATCATAAAAATAAATATCAAGAATATCGGTTGTCTCAAACATTTTTCAAACGCAGCGCCATCTTGGATGACATGACAGGAGTCAAACTTCCCAGTTCATTATCAGGTGACAATTTGAAATTGACAAGTCTTAAGCTAAACCCAAGAAGGTAAGGTTGCCAATTTATAATACGAACCTACGTTCTGAAATTTATTTTGTTACTAAACTTAGAGGTTTTATGTAGCATAAAAAAGTCTTATATTTCAGAAATCAATTTACGTAACTAGCAATGATGACAGAGACGAAATTTAATAATTCTTTGCAAATAGAACTTATTTTTCTGTTAGGACTTTAATTAAAGTAGACCGGGAAAACTATAGGCATAAATTATTGTATGTAACATAGAGGCAATAGTTCAGATTAAAATTATGAATTTAGTATAGTTTAGTAAGGTAGTTAGGTTAGATAGTTGGGTTAGCTATAGGATAGGTATGGTCAGTTAGGTTAGGGTATATATACATGTTGTAATTTAAAAGTAGTAGTAGTTATTATTGGTTTGGATTTATTTGTTGTCGTCTTATTCAACGTATGTATATCTAATATAAAAAAAAAATAAGAGCAATAAATTGACTCTAAGGCACAACGAAGTTTGCCGGGGCAGCTAGTTATAGATAAATTACACCCAGACACAGAACAAATGATCGTGCTCATCACACAATTATTTGTCCTGGGTGGAAATCGAACCCACGACCTCCGGCATAGCAGTCAGGGTCACTAACTACTAGACCAACAGGCCAGTCATAAACTCGGTCCCATAAATCTTGCGACAAAATCATACTCATTTTCACTAAGGCTTTGGAAAGATTGTAAATGACGAATATATACGAAATGTCATGTTAACTGTATCAATTTTTATACACGAGGATGGATCGAGGTAATTCTTCTACTGCGCTAATACGACAGGTGTGTAAAATGAAACGTAAAATACTGATGTAAGAAAATCGGATGTACCTATGTATTTGAACATTTCTACATGAGCTATGCAAAATTGTGAGTAACTTTTCCCTCAAATTAATCGCATTTTTGCTTAACTATATGTACAGAGTGTAAAAAGACGCTTAACGTAAACGAAAACTTCATATTCTACTCATCGCTGGGATAGTTTTTTTCTTCTAGAACATACCTGGGAACTCACTGGTTCTGGAGATATTGAAGGTCAAAGTGAAATATATTTTTACGTCTTTTTTTCAAAATCGTATTTCAAGTATGATTAGTAAACTTTCTTTCAAACAAACATTATCAAAACTATCGATTTTTTCAAAACAAATTACGCCTTTGAAGTTACAAAAATGCAATAGATACTAATTGAACACACATAAATCTTATTCTATTTGCAATAAAGTTGAAAAACTTTTAAAGAACATTGTGGTAACCTGTGCCCTAAGTGCGAGTTGTTTTTACGCTAACGCGATCGAAACGTTCACCGCGTTTAGCTCTCTGATTGGTCAAAAGCTTGGAGCGGGCCAATCGGAGCGCCGAACGTCATGAACGTGTCGATCGCGTTAACGTAAAACAAACTCGCACTAGGCTCTCTGATGTTAGCTAGCCTCCGTAACGTAACCTTTAACGTTTCGTCTTTCTTTCTTTCAACTTTTTTACAGAAGAAGCCAAACAAAGCGCCTTAGAGAGCTGTCGCCGAGTAACTATCTACTTACTAATCTATATATGGTATGTTAATGGCCGAATCAGGTTTGGTACTAGACAATATATGGATTAGGTTTACCGCTAATGAGCACACCAGGATTCTATTACGTTATTATAGCTCTGTAGCATCAGGTAATCCGAAACTTGTCTATAGAAACATGAGTTTACATGCAAATAATGCAAATTAGTCTAATTAGTTTTAGAAAATTACGGCCTACATGCTGGTCATATACAGACCACCGCCTTTTTCAATACCGCCTCTGGACTATTTCTTGTGGGGTTACGTTAAGGATGAAGTGTACAAAACAAGCTATGACACCGTTGTAGACCTAAAAGTAGCCATAGAGACAATTTTAACGCAAATTCACCACATAAAGATACAAAATGCAATTGTAAGATCGTTACCCAAACGTGTTGAATTTTGTATTGAAAAAGGCGGTGGTCACTTCGAGCACCTACTAAAGTAAATTAAAGTATGTGGAAACAATGCATTTTATTCATTTTAGACATCATGTTTTATACAGACATTTACTGCTTAAGACCCACACAATCGATATCTAAATAGAAATAGTGTAGGTTTTTTTTTTCAAAATAACCGGGTTCGATTCCCAAGCGGAGTACAGATGTTTTTTAAAATGTATGAATGCAGTTTCTGTTTTTGTTAAAATCGATGACATGGTTCCTCAGAACAGATCTTCGTATGTCTTATAGTTTCAGACTTTCCCATACTGACCCATTTGAATGAGACAGCCTGTATAGCTACCACAATCGAATTACGCTACTTGGAGGACTGTCAATGACTTGCATAAAACGTGGACCTGTCAATCAGTGCTGAAGAATAAATCTTATCATCTGGAATTATTTAGCACTAGCCCGGAGTCTGGATTTTTGCTCGTTTGATGGCAATAGTCTCACCCCCTACTACATGGAACTGGCAAAATGTTCCTGTAGCTGCATGTTTAATTTTCATAAAATACCGGTTTCTGACCCGACTGCACGCCACCCACCGGCTCTAATTGTAAATCTCTAAACCATTCTCGAATCCACATGAACACACATAAAAAAAAAACAGTCCAAACGTTTAGTATGAGTATAATTATAAACATACACACAGAAGATTTATACATACAACGTGAAACAGAATAAACGCACAACCTGAAAAGGGTGATGTACCGTACTCAATATTATGATCAACTTTTACTATAGGACGAACTTTGAAATCATTTAACAAATCAGCATGTACCTGAGTGTAAAGCCTCGTCCCCACTAGGAACATTTGTCGAGCGACATGTGTCCCCTGTAACATCGGGCGACGTCGGGCAACGTCGGACGACATCGCCGCGACATTTGTGAAACTGTTCCTTGTCGCACAGTCGATGAAGAGTAGAGATTCGACTGAACTGATGTGGACGGAGACAAGACATCGGGCGACGTGGGGCGATGTGGGGCGACATCGCCCGATGTCTCCGGGGACACATTTCGCTCGACAAATGTTCCTAGTGGGGATGAGGCTTAACTCGACATTTAGTACTGAACAGCTGATTTTTATTTATACTTAAGTACCCTTTTTTCGGGCTGTACGTTTATCCTGACACATGTTCTATTATAGGAATAAAGATTAGATTTTTGCATACCTACTTGATGCATTTAACAATACGTACAGACTTTCAAAAAAGGTATAAATGCGTTCAACCTCGCCTTAATTTGCCGCCTCCAGAACTACACACATCAAAAGTGTCTAGGGATCAACATATATTTTTGCAATAACTTTTCTCCTGATTGATATTAATTAAAATTTTCTTTAAGGATTCATCAAATAAAGTGTTTTCGTTTGTCACAGTAACGATAAACCAAGTCACCTTTGCATTAATAAAGAAATTTGCCATTTTCCTAATAAAGGGATTTTTGACATTTGAACCACTAACATTAAAGTTCGAAAAAAAGACTGAAATAACAGTTTTCTTTAAAATTTTATTGGGTAACTTAAACAATTAATAATCCGTGTTTTTACCGCGAACACTAACAACACAAGAACATCGGTTTGGCATACTCAAAATGAGTTCATTCAAATCACGCTGTGGAATGGCCGCCCATGTTCGTTGCAACAACAAAAAAAGGTTTTCTTGCGTCTGGATACCCTCCATATTCGGCAGAGCTCTTCTCTGTAGCATATCCCATGCATGCTCAATCGGGTTCAAGTCTGGCGACTGAGCAGGCCAGGGCAGGACATTGATGTTAGCTGCGGCGAGAGTCTGTCTTACAACTCGTGAGGCTTCATCACTCTTCAGGGAACTTAATTAGCGACCAAACAGTCAGAAACCGCTTGCATGAAGTGAACCTTCATTCCCGAAGACCGCTACGGGTACCACCTATAGCAATGCACAATCGTAGGATTCGATATCAATGGGCTCTTGAACACAGAAATTGGGCAGAAGAACAATGGCGTTTCGTGTGCTTTTCTGATGAGTCTCGTTTTGGTATGAGACCGGATACAAGACGTATACGACACTGGAGAACCCCTGGACGCCAACAGCGATTAAAATCCTGCCAGGAAGTCCATCCTTATAGTGGTGGAACCAGCATGGTATGCTTCCGCCGATCCTCAGAAAAGCACACGAAACGCCATTGTTCTTCTGCCCAATTTCTGTGTTCAAGAGCCCATTGATATCGAATCCTACGATTGTGCATTGCTATAGGTGGTACCCGTAGCGGTCTTCGGGAATGAAGGTTCACTTCATGCAAGCGGTTTCTGACTGTTTGGTCGCTAATTAAGTTCCCTGAAGAGTGATGAAGCCTCACGAGTTGTAAGACAGACTCTCGCCGCAGCTAACATCAATGTCCTGCCCTGGCCTGCTCAGTCGCCAGACTTGAACCCGATTGAGCATGCATGGGATATGCTACAGAGAAGAGCTCTGCCGAATATGGAGGGTATCCAGTCGCAAGAAGACCTTTTTTTGTTGTTGCAACGAACATGGGCGGCCATTCCACAGCGTGATTTGAATGAACTCATTTTGAGTATGCCAAACCGATGTTCTTGTGTTGTTAGTGTTCGCGGTAAAAACACGGATTATTAATTGTTTAAGTTACCCAATAAAATTTTAAAGAAAACTGTTATTTCAGTCTTTTTTTCGAACTTTAATGTTAGTGGTTCAAATGTCAAAAATCCCTTTATTAGGAAAATGGCAAATTTCTTTATTAATGCAAAGGTGACTTGGTTTATCGTTACTGTGACAAACGAAAACACTTTGATTGATGAATCCTCAAAGAAAATTTTAATTAATATCAATCAGGAGAAAAGTTATTGCAAAAATATATGTTGATCCCTAGACACTTTTGATGTGTGTACATACATCTCTGTTCAGTGATAGTAGGTACGTCTTATTTCATAAATTACTTCCATATTGTGTGAACGAAGATTACTTACCGGGACCCTAATACGTAATCCTTGAACCAGAATATAAATGTACTTCGCTATATATATACCTATGTTGTAGACGCCATATTTACTCCGCGTCTTCTAATGTTGAAGTAAATTGAATCAAGAAAGTTAATGCGTTGCTTTGTGATTAGATTGCTTACATGCTGAGTTTTTTGTGTATGTTTACAAAACATTACTTCTGACTGTTAGGCAAAATTTTAACGTAAGCTGTCCTGTTATATTTTTAAACGCAATTCTCATATTTTTAAGAACGTTTACATTCTAATGTCAATTTCAATCTGCCCAATAGCTCGCCTTGCTGATATTTTTATTTATTTCCTTTATTTCAGAAAAATAATCTGTAAAATATGTTGTTATTGGAAAAACTTTGTACCCATAGTGTTAATATTAATCACCCTCTGCACAAAATCTATACATATAAAAGAAAGTCGTGTTAATTACACCATTTATAACTCAAGAACGGCTGGACCAATTTGAATGATTTTGGTATTTTTGGATTTGTCTTTGTCCGGAATAGGATAATAATTAATAAAAACATGAAAAGTCCTCGAAAAAATAAATATCGAGAATATTCGGTTTCTCAAACATTTTTCAAACGCAGCGCCATCTTGGATGACGCATGACAGGAGTTAAACATCCCAGTTTATTATCAGGTGTCAATTTGGCATTTGACAAGTCTTAAGCTAAAACTAAGAAGGTAAGGCTGTCAATGTATACGTACCTAGGTTCTGAAATTTATTTTGTTACTAATCTATGAAAGGTTTTATGTAGCATAAAAAAGTCTTATATTTCAGAAATCAATTTACGGAATTAATAATGACGACCGAGACGAACTTCAATAATTCTTTGCAAATAGAACTTTTTTTACGGTTTGGTCTTTAATTAAAGTAGACCGGGAAAACTAAATAAATTGTATGTAACATAGAGGCACGCAGCGCAATAGTTTAGTATAAAACTATGAATTTAGTCATTTTTAAATCAATGCATTTCAGTAAGGTAGTTAGGTTAGGTAGTTAGGTTAGCTATAGGATAGGTATGGTAAGTTAGGTTAGGTTATATATACATGTGATTTTAATTCTATCGAACACAAACATGTTCAAATAAGATCACAATAGAGACTCGCTACATAAAAAGTAGTGGTAGTTATTATTGGTTTGGATCTATTAGTTGTCATCTTATTAAACGTCTGTATATCTAATATATGGATGGATGAAAGGTGACTAACGAAAGGTATTTACGAGGCAGATGTAAGTGGGAACGCCGGGAGAGGACGCCCTAGAAGGACATACATAGACCTTATTGGTGAGGTTCTTCAGAAAGGTCAGGTGCGTAGTACTCGCAACCGGCGTGCGTGTATGACAACATGTATGAATGTAAACGAAGCAAAAGAAGTATGTAAGAATCGTAGCATATGGCGCTCTGTAGTTTTTGCCGACCCCCGTGGGAAAAAGCTGTGAGTTAATATATGTATGTATGTATGTATATCTAATATATAAAAATATTATAAGAGCAACAAATTGACTCTAGGGCACAACGAAGTTTGCCGGGGCAGCTAGTATTTAATAATCGAAGAGAGTAAGCACTCATCTACGGTTAATATTAATATAATGTGTAGGTAGGTACCTAGAGTATTTTTAGCTAAATATTAACTGCTGCACGTGTCGATCCGTGGATGAATGGACATTTTTTACACATCAAGACCCCTCCATGCCTCAAAAATCACGTTAAGCTATTGATCGCGGCTGTTATTGGTACCTACATATTTGACAGTCGTTACGAGTAGGCAGATGTCTGAAAGACTGACAACCAGTGTAACCAAAGGGTATCATGTTACCCACTGGGTTGTGGAGATCAGATAGCAGTCGCTGCATGTAAAACACCGATATTCAGCTGCATCTAGTTAGACTGGAAGCCGATCCCAACATGGTTAAGAATAGTACAGACGCCAGCACGTCAAGTTACCCCAATGTATCAAATTTTCCCAATTGAAAATGAACCTTATTTAGTTTGACATTAAGTTGAAAAACGATCACAGAAATTTGACACTTTGGGGTAACTTGATGTGCTGGCGTCTGTACATTATGATATAAGTGCGGTAGGTTGATAATTACAGCCGAGGCAATATTGCTACAAGAAACCAGAGGCTGTAATTATCAAAGCGCACGTACGTGTATTGATACCACACCGCTCATTCTGACCACACTTATTTTATATACTTACCTAATAGTATCTAGTTTGATAAGTAATATTTAAAATTTGTTTTTTATTTTTTATTTGATAAAATATTGTCTAGAATAAGCTTCCTGTTTTCTAAACTCACTTATTTTGCTGTGCCCGACAGGGTCCATGTCATGATCTAGTTTTAAGTTTTACCACCTAAGAATACATGTGGAATGCAATAAAAGTATTGAGTATTGAGTCATACGTCGTTTTATAACATATTTGCGAGGAAATAAATAAAACACGGACTGAATTTTTCAAATAAAAACAATACAGCGAAAAGAAAAAGCGCGCGGAATATTTTTAACTTGATCACAAATTGGCGATGCGCGCACATCACTTTTTTTTTAAGTCAAAGGCACAAAAACAGTCAGTATTACTAATAAAGTACTACTAATGGTTGTAATTTATTGTCAAAATTAATTAAATTAACGAATTAAAGGTTTGTTTTTATATTTTATATCCCAAAGTTAATTTTATTCATAAAATGTTGACCACTTTTCTGACATAAAAACTCTTTGCTAAGATTTAAAAAAAGGAACCGTTCGTTTTAAGTCGGAGTATCTTGCAAACCGTGCGTTTTACATTAGCATTACGCACTAGTGCGTAATGAGATACATTACAATACTGAATTTGGCGGAATAAAAGACCCTTTACGAGCAAATGTGTTATAAAGGTAGATTAAGTACCTACCAATAATCCGTTTCAATCTAGCCACGAATTATTTTATGTGGCCTGTCTCGATTGCCAAACTGCAATTAATTCAGCTGTACATAAGTAAGTGTTAGTAGTATTGTGCAGATGTCGCTGGGATTAACTCACTATTCACTACGGGATTAGAATTAGTGATAAGTCTAAGACAACTCTACTATATTCTATATTAACGGCTGAAATAAACCTTCCATATTGACATAATAAGAGTAAGGAAAGTTAATTTCATTCTTGATTTGATAAGGTAGAAGAAATAAAAGCATTTCTAATAAATAGTAATGTTTAAAGAACTGTACAAGAACAAATATACACCTAGTACGTACATATCTGCGCAGTGTTTCCATTGATAAATCAAACCAAATCATTTGTTTGCTAACAATGTAGGTTTTAGTTTAAGGCGGAATAGAAATTGGGTATTGCTGCTACATTCAAGATATGCAGAATCATAAAATTATATTAAGTACGAGTACGTTACAATTACATAACTGACACCAACAACACGACTATGTAACTATTTGTATTTGTTAAAAATGCAAATGTTTAAAAGGAAACTGAGCAGGACAAAAATAGTAGATTGTTTATCTAGGGAACAAACAACTATTTTAAAGGCGAGATGAAAAGATGCTGATTGAAACATTTACTAACAATATCCACATTCCAAATTCAAATCAATTTTGGTCCCTAGGGATAAATGAGCTATTTTGGTCCCTGTTTACCAGGAATAAACTAGCTCTTTTTGAATAGATGTGATAAAAAAAACATTTAATATATCATGAGTATCATTAGACCGTACAGCTGAATCAAATCAAGTAATTTATTATTGATATTTTAGAGTTGGTCTCATAGAAAAGTTGTACCCATTCACCCCCTTAAAGGTTTTTAGTAGAATACCAATTAGGTACCCTGTTAATTAATTACCAATTAACTAGCAGACGTCACGCGGTTTCACACGCGTAGTTCTCGTTCAAAAACAGGGAAAAAAAATAACGCATGTCATCCGGGGATAGTGAAGCTTTCTAACGGTAAAAGATTAGATTAAATCAGACCAGTAGTTTGAGAGCCTATTCAATAATATTATTAAACCATTTATTTCAGGTAATAAAGACCCGTAGACAAATACCTTAACCTAAAAATACATACTAATAACACTTTTGTTATAAAACTATGTTATATTATATGGAATTTGTCCCCGGAAGCGATGGAGCACCACATCTTGTGGCCAAAACTTTCTTCCAGCACCAAATGGAGCATACACGCCAACACACAAACAATCAATCCTTCCTCATCATAATATTAGTATTACTTAGTTTAGATAAAAATTAAACCCAAAACCAATTTAAACCCCCAAAAAAACGCTAAGCTCATAAGCACAGACACAGAAAACGCATAGACTCTCCAGGGTGCTTATCTACGTCCTGCAATAACACTTATAATTCGCCGCTCCGCATATAGTTAAACCTGGCTCCTCTCCAAACGTAGAAGCACAGAACAGATCAGTTCAAAAGGTTGACTTACTCGTAATACACCACATATCAACACGCAATAGGCAAAATAATGTGTTGCTGTATTGGTTTTTAAAATTGTATGATAGGTACCTTCGTGATATTTTAGAAATTTCTTCAAATGCATATTAGCTCTATGTTTTACTAACAAAATATGGGTCACTGTTTTCCGGTTTTCTTTTATTTATTTATTTAAAAACATAGAAAACTTTGTCTCAATAGATTCATCACGTCTGATTGTGATGCATATTTGCGATTTAACCTCCCAATTCATGTATCGAAATGAATTTTAGAATAAAAAAAAAAAAATTAATAGTTTTCATACTTGACGGAGAGCTTTTATTAATTAGCACTTCGCTTGCGACTCGGAAGTGTGAACTTCGTATTTTTCTCCTTAAACTTAAAACTCGAACTATTACTCTTAATAGCTCGTTGATAATGTAGCTGCCTTATAGTAAAATAATATTTAAACTCGGTTGAGTACTTTTTAACCGACTTCAAAAAAAGGAGGAGGTTCTCAATTCGGTTGTATTTTTTTTTTTTTTTTTTTTAGGGTTTGTTACCTCAGTACGCCGTCATTTATGGACCGATTTTCAAAATTCTTTTTTTGTTCGATAGGGTATACTAACAGATTGGTCCCATTTGCATCAAAACTCATACCTGATGAGGGATCTTCGAGGAATTGAGGGAACTCCTCAAAAAATTTAGGCACACATGCACCGATTTCAACATTTTTAGTAACAAATCAAGCATTTTCATTTAGAAAGTATCATTTGGTGAAGAAAAACTGATGAAGAAGACAGGCAACGGAACTCTTCAACGCATAACAGCAAATTATTCGCGATTGCTATAGTCAGATGTTTATGCTGAGCTTTTGTATTTCCACAACATAACATTACGCCATTCTATTTTAAAAGGGGCCGGCAGAGATGTACAAATTAATGTTTAGAGATAGAACTTCTTTAGCAATTGTTATACAATTTCAATGATTCTTTCAAGTTTTGAAAGACTTTCTTTACATATAAAGAAACTAAAAATTACAAAATAAAAACTTTTTTACAAAAAAAACAACCGACTTCTTAAAAAAAAACTAACAGGTGGTAAAAATAACTCCAGTTTCGGAAGTCGGTGGCCAATAATGAACCAAACAAAACCACCAAAGCCACAGACTTCCGAAACTGGAGTTATTTTTACCACCTGTTAGTTTTTTTTTAAGAAGTCGGTTGTTTTTTTTGTAAAAAAGTTTTTAACTTAAATACTTACAAACAAACAACAAAAAATCAAATATTCCCTATTTGTTGTATTACCAATAGCATAGATTTGTTTATTTATTACCATAATATGCTTTCAGCACTTACTCCTTTACTCTTATTCGTTCTTAGTAAGCGTATTCGCTCATTGCGTAAAGTTGACCTTCTGAACCTACCTATTTGTGGCAGCGGTGTTAAATTTTAAGACGTTCTTGTTCCTAACAGCACATAGATAACACGTGTCGACTGTATAGTTTTATTAGTAGGAATGTTTGTTTGTAGGCAAAGCGGGAATTATGGGAACGGAAAACGGATTTCCACTTGTTTGCTCTAGGATTCCGGATATGTCGAGGAATATGTAAAGAGAATCTAGCGGAGATACTCTCGAAGATTTCCCTGTAACCGGGAATGTGAAATATTTAGTGTATAATTCCGCATTTATGAGATACACCTAATACCAGCCTGTTACTGTCCCACTGCAGGGCAAAGGCCTTTTCTCATACAGAGAAGGCTCGAAGCATTGATCACCACGCTTGCTCAAGGCGGATTGGCAATTTCAAACTTATATTGACTATAAGTCCAGGTTTCATCACGATGTTTTTCCTTCGCCGATGTCAATGATGTCTAAGATAAACTTAGAACATAAGAATTGAAAAAGTCACATTGGTACTTGCCCGGATTTGAACCACAACCTCGTGCATGAGAGGCAGGTGCCTTAACCTCTGGGCCATCATGACATGAGTATCTACCGACTAGTTTAAAATGTACATATAACTAGGACTGCCTCGTTGGTGTAGTGGTCGCAAGCGCTACTGCTGAGCATGAGGTCCCGGGTACGATCCCCGGGTCGGGCAAAGTGTTATTGAGTTTTATAGTGGAATTTCTCAGTAGCAGTCCGGAGTCTGGATTTGTGACCGATTGATGGCAATGGGCTCGCCCCCTATTTCATGGGAATTAAACATAACTGGCGAAATGTGGGTGTACTACCAGGCACACCTCTGCCTAGCCCTTCGGGGATTTCAAGCGTGACGTTATGTATATAACTAATAATCATGTATTCTACATATTAATACGCTAAGGGAAAACTTTAAATCACTTATACAAAATACATAAGATAAATAATCCTATAGACACTGTTCATATCACGTTCTTAAATTGATAAAAAATATATTAAAAGTCAAAAGCAATCAAAAGTTTTCCGATAAAACTTCTTCAACGATACGACAGGTGCCGTAACAAAATATTCAAATCGTAGTCTTCGTAAACAACGATACCGGAATTCTAATACCGTCCATTGGTCAACGACCTCTGGAATAGTTCCATAGTCCCGTAGTCCCGTCAGACGGTATTAGGTCGGCAGCTTAGATTTGTAAGCTACTGAAACAGCTAGATTAATGGAATGACTAACAAAACCACTCTGTTGGATATTCCGAAATTGGCATTCTGTTTGCAATCGGCAGAAATGTTTACCCTTCCGATAAACTTGGTATCGGTTGGATAGGGTTTTGGATGTTATGTGTAAATGAGGCAACCAAAAGTCCTTAAATGATTATAAGTCTTTAGTATTTTCTACGCTTCTTTTTGTGTGTTTAGTGACTTAAGGCCTGAAGAAGCACAGTAACGCGCGGTTTTCCATGCTAAATCAATATTACTGTTGCGACTCTCAAAATAAAATCGTAAATAAACCGCGTGCTAATTATCTTCAACTCTATTTGTATACTTAAGGTTTCAAATAAATCTAAGTTTTGATTCAATTCATTAAACCCCGAGAGGACACCGGTGTCCACGCTGTCATTGTCTTTCTGTTGTATCTCTAGTTGACACGATTGAAAGGTTAATAGTATAAAAGTGTTTTTTTAACGGAACCTACAGAGTTCCATCCTAACAGCGTGAACACACCGTACACAAGAACACTAAAAATGCTATAGTCATCATAATAACCTAGCGTTTTCCCAACTAAGTTGAGGTCGGCTTCCAGTTTAACCGAATGCAGCTGAATACCAGTGTTTTACACAAACTGATCGTCAGATTTACGGGCTTCTGATTATCTGTAATGCTGGAGCCACACTAACCAGAAATGCCATAACGACTGTGATAAAGCCACGTGATAAAACACGTTGTATATCCACAAATGACAGCCGAGACCAACGGGTCTCGGCTGTCATTTGTGGATATACAACTTGGTTTTTTTTGATATCCCATAACTCTAAAGTATGATTGAGACCATATCAAAGAATCAACTGGCATATGAATTCTGTTTCAATCATCCTTTTTTTTTACTATCATACAAATAGATTCGACAAAGTCACGATGATTAATGTAAAACACCCTTACGTGAAAGAAAAGTGACGTTAGAAAGAAGATTCGTCGTACTGGTGTCAATTTTTGAACTAATTAGGTAATAAAAATAATATTAATAATACTTAATAATAATATTCCACGACTATTCACACAACGCCATCTAGTCCCAAGCTAAGCAGAGCTTGTGTTACGGGTACTAAACAACTGATAATTTAATTATGATTGATGATATCTCCGAAACTATGTATTTTTGGACCATCTATTCTAGGAGTTTTAGTATTATTGTTACCTACAGAATATAACCCTAGAGTTATGGGATATAAAAAAAAAACATCTTGTATAACGGTTGTCCTCGCGGAAAGCAGTTGCTTTACGTGCTTTCCGAGGCGTGGAGGAGTTTTGATTTACATATAATGAATGGTCACCCAACTACCTATCTTCGATCGACACGTGGGGCTGTTATTATTTAACCACAAGCTTCTTAAACATTGCATAGTGAATTACATATAAACAAAATATCATAAGAACATTTCGTTCAGACCATTCTCTCTCACCACAGACCATTGATCCACGCGTAATATCTCGAATTACAGATTTATTCAGATTCCGATATTTCTTTGATCATTTTCCTTTGCTTCTGTAGCCGTACTGAAACGGAAACTACTTTTTTCTTCTCGCTTTATTTATCGAACGATCAAAGAGGAAACCAACCGATGGAATGGACTTAAACACTGTTTTGTTTTATTTAGAGTACATTCTAGTCAAAACATTTTATTATGTGTATATAGTAGCATGGCTATTTCTGCAAAATCGTTCACGTGGATTTCATAGCTTTTTTTTTTGCTCGGACCTCATATTTTAAGCCATAGTAGCCTGTTACTCTTTAGATAAACTACACCCAGTATAGAAGTTGTTATTCGACATAACAAACACTTTAACTTAAATTAACAAGTATTTGTACAATTATGTTACTGAGAAATGAGTCTAAAAAGTACATCACTTTTCATGATCTTTTTTCTAGGCCCGATACGCCTATGGCATAAACTCCTAACAAATTTGGTCCAAAAACAATAAATAGAGAAAATGTTTTCGCTCTCGTGCAAGATAAAACTGTAGAATTTATTTCAACCTTTTCTAGATCATTGGTATTGCTAACAACGAAATGCACCAATACTGCAGTATACTCTAGAGAAATACGACGAGTAGCTTCATCAATAAACTAGTAAATGCGGAGTCTAGACCTAAATATTCAAGATTCACCAAGGTCTCAATTAGATTAAAAAATATTGAGCTGCCTTAGCTTACCACTATTCCCTTTTTTTATTGAATTTGATTACTTATACAAAAAGACCATTCATACGAAACTAGTTTTTACTTTGCCGTAAACTTTGTAAAAATTATGTTTCTAACAAACCTTGTCCTGAGAGAAAAACTACTAAAAGATAATACTGAATAATAGTATAGTAATAGTAGTACGGCGAAGTTTTTTCTTTAAATTGACTGGATTATTTTATTGTGTTTTTAAGCACGGATGCCTTTTTATTTAAAAATAATAGTAGCCAAAGTAAGTTCATACATAACGTCATGTAATGCTATGTATTAACTTACTTAGGCTAGGAAAATGCAATATTAATTAATAGGACTGTTGTTACAGACAATACTGGCCCAAAAATTGACAAATGAATGAATGAATAAACAATCAACCTTTACACAACATAATATATCATCACCGCCAAACAACCCTTCCTACTACTTGTAAACTATACACCTCTCCCCTCACCACACATGTTGGTTAAGTATGTAAGCAGGATTCACCTCTGCTCCTTGTAATGGAATCTTCTGTAATAAACCCTAGTAAATTAATTTATTGTGTTTATATTCGCTCTGCGTGGGGCTACACCCCATCCTTTACTGTTGTTTATTAGTATGTGTAGAAGCTTGTAATCCCATGATCGTATTAAGGAGGCAGGTAGTTTTGATATCTAGCCCGGGGGTTATGGAAGAGTCGTAAGTTCCCGCGACCCCTGGCGCAGGTGCAAGACGAAATACCAGGCAGGTTTTTAGTCTGTAAGAGTCTCATTGACGCGCCTGGGGGGGCGGAGGACATCAATGAGACTTTTCAACTCCAAGATAAAAAGGTAGTTCTGATATTCTAAAATTTACTGTTTGCAGTAGGTATTACTGTCAAATTTTAAAATCTAACTACCTGCCTCGTTATTTTGGTCTGGTTCGATTCGCCTCTCAATTTAAAATCTAATTGGTTTAGACAGAAATTATAATTTTCTCATAACCTAATAAACTTGACATCAGAATCTAACATGATTAATAGAAAGAAGTGCTGAACTCTAGAAAGCCAATTCTCGTAATTAAAAACGTTCAAAATTTCGTGACAATTAAAGCCGTGCATAAAATTAAGAAGGCCCGTTCGCTACTAGACGGGATCGGTTTTGGGCGGTCGATAATATAGTAAAATATGGCTCATAAATTATTTACGAAAAGAATACATAATATATTTAAAAAAATAGTACCAAAAAATAATAAACTTAAGATTAATAAGTTACTTTTAATATTTCTTAAAAGTTATTCAAACAAAAGAAAAAAAATACTGATTAATCTTGAAAGTAACAACATTGAATTTTTTTTTCCATTAAATATGTAAAAATTAAAAAAGTTGTTCAACACGTGCAATACTATAGTATGGTATAGTAGACTATATACCTACTGTTGTTAGTAAGATTTTTTAATTTTCATTTTTTTTCAGATGTTTTTTAAAATGTATGAATGCAGTTTCTCTTTTTATTAAAATCGATGACATGGTTCCTCAGAACAGATCTTCGTATGAAGACCCAATTGAAATAAATAATTTGACTTTTTTTTTACCTGTATCAATATCTAAATACTCTGTAATTTCGATATTACTACAGGTTCTCTGTTATTTAAATTACCTCAGCTCATACTCATAGCTCTGTTTCTCTGCTCTGATATTTAACTTAAGCTTACTCATATCTCTATAGATGAACATATGGGCTACCCAAAAACCGTAATTTATATTAACGTAACCTAATCTCAAACGCGTAACACCCTTCTTAACCGGTATCACGCTACCAACGAAATTGTGGAAATTCTTGCACATCACATAAGTGGGGTTGGGAATCGTGATAAATTGCAATGCATTTGAGTACAAGCCTCAGCAAGATTTCACACTTGCTATCTAATGTATTGGAAGAAAGTTTGACAGGACGCGTGCCGGTTTCGGCTAAGACGCGATATAAGGGTTGTTGCAAACATGCAAAAGAACGTTTGAAGACGATTTATCATGTCGGCTCTGTTGGAAGTTGTCATTCTATTTCATGGGTTAGAGTTTGAACTTTTCATGCGTGGAACATATTACGATAAGAGTTTGTATTTCGTGTTTTAATTTAAAACTTCTATTGGGAGTAAGACCCACTTGTGTACTGTGGGTTCGAAACTATGACTTACGAATAGTAAGTCGTAGTTTCGAACCCAGGCAGGCGCATTACTTTGTGTAATTTATTTCATCACCACTGCTTTCAAAACCGGTAAAGGAAAACATCGTGAGGAAACCGGCATGTCCTAGAACCAAAAATTCGAAGACATGTGACATCTACCAATTCGCACTGGGCCGGCGTGGTAGATTATGGCGCATACTCAGAATCAGCACTTTTTCAACCTCACAAATTCATAAGACAGCCCCCCAAAACGCCCACCCTACGCCACTTCCTAGTGTTTTCGTTGCGAAGAAGAACTGGCGGAACAAACTCCCCAGCAACACGCCTGTCTGATTTGTTTGAAGAACATGAATAGATATAACGAAATGCTAAGTAGATCGAATAAAGGTTTATCAGCTTTGTAAATACTTTATCGTGTAACACAGCCAACCTTCAGAGTTACACACCATAAAATTATGTATAACACATAACATCACACCTAGAATTTTCGAACGTTTAGTCAGACGTGTCACTCACATTTCGCCAATTTTGTTTAAGTCCCAAGTAATAGTGCGTAAGAGCGTGGCAATAGTGCGTGAGAGTGTGGCCTCCCTGATGTCACGTGTGCGGGGTAGCTCCAGTGGCCTTCAAAACACCATTACAGTAATAATAAATGATAAATAATAATAAATATTCCACAACTTTTTCACACAACGCCATCTAGTGCCAAGCTAAGCTAAGAGCTTGTGTTATGGGTACTAAACAGCTGATAAACATACTTTTATATTTCTAAATACATACATATTATAGATAAATTACACCCAGACACAGAACAAATGATCGTGCTCATCACACAAACATTTGTCCGGGGTGGGAATCGAACCCACGACCTACGGCATAGCAGTCAGGGTCACTAACTACTAGACCAACAGGCCCGTCTTGAGTGAGAGTGAGTAAGGCTTGAGTGTCCTATTGTGAGGCATTGGAATAGAATGCACTGCTCACGTGTTGTCCTTTTTAATATAAGATAGTTATGTTGTTGTTAGTTAGTTTGTGAAAGGTACTAACATAGTTTTAAGCGTTACTAACATTTTTATATGGAATGGGCTATCGGACAAAATTTAATTTTTTATTCCCTCATCATGATAACAAGAAAATATTCGTCACATATTTTTTTCTTTTTCAAATTGATGGAAAACTGCTTAGATTAAGCGCTGGCTAGCATAAACTGTTCTGGCTAGTGGCGTCATGCGGCATTTTAACTCGATGCATCGCCGTTATTTTTTGATAACGTGAAAAAAGAAAAATACGTGTCTTTTATTTTCTTGTCTTTATGAGGGACTAAACACTAACATTTTGTCAAATAGCCTATAATGTTCTGCAATAAATTAATTATTATTAATAATAAACTGCGTGCCTATTGCCACAAACCGGGCCCAAATTGACACTCCAGACCGCTACTGAGCACGTAATGATTGTATAACTAACTAAACCTCACACTATGCAAACTCAAAGACGGTAATTAGGATAATTTAGAGCCTAGATTCCTAACTACCACTCTAGACCTTAAATTACAAGATCTAGATAGTATGCCAACAAGTCTGTAATCAAAACGTCCTTGCCATGTTCGAAATTGAGACACTGCTTTGTTATTACTACGTGTGATTGTGGTTTATTAATCCCCACTTGATTTAGTTATATACGTATACAGCAGGCCTAACCCTATTACACATTCTATTTATATAGTCGTAATCGTTAAGGCGACAATAGAAAGAAAATGGCGTATATGGAATCAGCTGTTTGTCAACTGTCAAGTGTAAACGAGTAGAATTTGTAATATGACTGAAAATGATATACACTTGACAGTTGACAAACAGCTGATTCCATATACGCCATTTTTTTTCTAAAATAGAAATAGAATAGAAATATAATTTTGACTGGCCTGTTGGTCTAGTAGTTAGTGACCCTGACTGCTAAGCCGGAGGTCGTGGGTTCGATTCCCACCCAGGGCAAATGTTAGTGTGATGAGCACGATCATTTGTTCCGTGTCTGGGTGTCATTTATCTATTATATGTATGTATTTAGAAATATATAAGTATGTTTATCAGCTGTTTAGTACCCATAACACAAGTTCTCAAGCTTAACTTGGGACTAAATGGTGTTGTGTGAAAAGTTGTGGAATATTTATTATTATTTATTTATTTTATAATTTGTAATATGGCTAGACCCGCAGGGTTGAAACGACATTCTAGCACATACTTATTTTATCCTTAATTAAAAATAACCAAGGCCTTTATAATTAACTACAATCGAGCCAAAATGGAGCTTGTGGCTAAATAATAACATCCTCACAGGTCGATCTAAGGTGAAGCTACGCTTGACGAGGTTGCTCCTTGGATGGGTGACCATTAATTACATATCAGGCTCTCGAAAAGCACATTAAGCCGTTCGCCCAAGCTGTCATTTGTAGACCGTTGGCTTTATTCAGCTGCATCCGGTTAAAATTGGAAGTCGACACCAACATAGTTGGAAACAGCCTAGGCAGACGATGATAGCCTAAATGACTATAAGAATATTTTATTTAAATTTTAAGTTCCATAGCCATAATTTTATTTTTGTCATTAAAAAACATGTTAAATATTGTAACTATTGTTAGCAAGATTACTTAATAATGATGAGATATTGTGCTTGTGGTGTTTACCTTTAAGTGAATGTTACACTGTTACTTTAAGTTAAAATAGTTTTTAAGAATATTATAAGTGTAAACAGTCGTTGGTAAACCAAATAAATAAATAAATAAGCAATTTAAATCTAGCTTATTTTTATACGTGATAATTATTTTTTAATTACAATAGCGTTGATTTTATTTTACACAAGTCCGTTCCACTTTCTTAGAGTCTGGTATGATGATATAAGCACTTTGATCATGTGTTTTTTTAAGTGTGTCATTGTCACTAGTATTTGTACACTTTTTACACGACACTAACTCCAAGTCCAATCATTTGTTTTACCTAGACCATTAATAGGCACTTTTGGACGCCAAATTTACAAGTTAAATAAAATAATAAAATTATTCTAGTTACCCCTTCTACTCGTAAAAGGTAGTTTGGCATGGATGAAAATGTGCAAGAAACCATTCTTAGGTACTCTTTCAAAATTATTTTAAAAATATTTTGTAACAAAAAATTAACCCTATTCTTTCTCGTTTTCTATACTAAGAAAATCACATAAACTTGGGGCCTCACGCTCAGCAGTAGCACTTCCGACCACAAGACCAGCGAGGCACTGAAAATGTGATCGGAAGTATCTATGATAATCGTCAATAACATATTTTCTGTAACGAAATATCGACACAAAATACTTCCCTTTGTGCACAAAGATTTAGCAGAATTTATATGAATATTCATATCAAAGCAAAATCTGAATACTAAAGCGTAACAAATATTGTAAATAACTGCGGGCATCTATAAATAAAATACACCTACCACATGGGAATATGGTATTTCCGATGGAATTGAATACCTACATGTTATTCTCCAATACTTTTTAGGTACAGCATTTTTATTTTGAGTAGCAAATAAAGACTGCTTCGTAAGTCTAAGGGCGGCTTCAAATTAGCCGCAAAGAGCCGCGCGGTGGCAGCGCGGCTGCAGCGCTACCGTCGCGCTGCTTTGTTAATCCATATAAATAAAAAACGAGCGCTCTAAATTGTTCAAGCTGATTTTCGTTCATGTCTGATTAAAAACACGTACGCATCATCACTAGTCGATTGATGAACCGATGCGCGGCCACAACGCGGGTGTAGCGCTGCAGTCGCGCGTATTTTATTTATATGGATTAATAAAGGAGCGCGACGGTAGCGCTGCAGCCGCGCTGCCGCCCCGCGGCACCTGGCGGCAAATTTGAAGGCGCCCTAATGGTCGCCAGCGCTACTGCTGAGCATGAGGTTCCAGGTTCAATCCCCAGGTCAGGCAAATCAAATTCTATCTGGAACTTCTCGGTAACAGTCCAGAGCCTGGATTTGTGACTGATTGATACCAATAGGCTTGCTCCCTATTACATGGGACTTGGACATAACTAGCGAAATAGGGGTGGAAATAAACTCTTTAGCTTTACTTTATTTTCAAAGTAAAGATTTTACAAATAATTATTTCTTAATACACACTTTACTTACTTTACTTTTTGTTTTGTTTCTTGTATGTACAGAGGCCAGCACATCAAGCTACCCCAATGTGTCAAATTTCTTTAGTGTATTTTTTTTTATTTGATTGCAAACAGAATAAGGTTCATGTTCAGTGGGAAAAATTTGACGGTTTTGGGAAGCTTGATTTGCTGGCCTCTGTACATGCAAGAAACAAAAAAAAAGATAAAAATAATAGAGCATCAAGAAAAATTTCATCCACATTGGTGTCCAGGGGAAAAATACCCAAATCACTAGCGGAATTGTTGCCACGTTGAATAGCAATGCTGATTCTCTAGCCGCAACAAAGGCAAGTCTTCTGATCACGTAAACAGCCGACCAAAGAACGTAAACGTTTAATTATTATTTCCTTGAATAAATAAACACATGCAATTAAAAACATGGATATATACAAACACTAATAGTAGCAACTCAATTTATCTGAAAATACAAAATGTGTGTACACACCAACAGATGCCAGCACATCTGGCCATCCCAAACGGTCAATTTTTCCCAATGGAACATGAACCTTAGTATTTTGTAATAAAGTTGAAAACTATCAAAGAAATTTATTAAATTGACGTAGCTTGATGTGCTCTGAAGAACATTTTCATAAAATTCTCTCAGAGCTTAGTGTACCAACGAATAGAAATAAGTTGTTTTAAATTTATATTCCGCTCTGCCCGACAAACATAATAACTGCTGTATTTATTTAACGGTCAAAGCTTTGGCGAGTGGTTGCCTATAAACATATAGCAAACTCAAATACTCTATCACCTGTATACTTTACTCACCATCTAGTTACATAACCTTTTCCCAACTAAGTTGAAATTGGCTTCCATTCAAACCACATTAATATTTTAACAGTATTTTACATAAAGCGACTACGCATCTGACCTTCACAACCCTAAGAATAAGTAATACCACAGTCTAAAAACATACGGTCGTCCGACGAAGCCGTCTAGACAGGGCAATCGTACGGGGTGTGAGGGGCAAGACGCGGGAAAGCCGCTCCCGCACTGCGAACAAAACGATGTTCGTAGTGCGGGAGGTATTATTCAAGTCTAACGCGTGTAGAAGTTGTCGGCATTTTTCCAGAGATCAAAGGCGTCGTCCTACTGTATTAATATTTTTACTGTGGTAATACGGTATAATGGAGTGTGCTAGCTGACTTGTAGCAAATACATAGTTTAATTTGGATTATTGTTTTATAGTGTCAATTAATGAATGAGAGCAGCCGTGGCCCAGTGGTGGCGGCCCCGACTTACGAACAGTAAGTCGAACCCAGGCAGGCGCATTACTTTGTGTAATTTACCATCACCGCTGCTCGCAAAAACGGAAAACATCGTGAGCAAACCGGCATGTCCTAGAACCAAAAATTCGAAGACATGTGACATCTACCAATTCGCACTGGGCCCGCGTGGTAGATTATGGCCTATACGCAAAATACGCGCTTTGACGTGTATCGCTTTGACGGTATCCTATCTTATCTTAATGAATGAGACAAAGCCAAATACTTCCAAAACTTGAGTTATTTTACACTGGTTAGTGTTTTTAGGAAGTCGGTTGTAGTTTTTTGTAAAAAAAGTCTTTATTATTTATATCCTACCATAAAGCATGCAAAGACAAATGCCCATTTCTGGCTTTGTTTGCCCATCTATGTAATGAACACTAAAATACATCTAATAAGTGACTAAATAACTAAACATAAAATTGCTATTACAAAGGTATCAGAGCCCGATTGTTTGTGACACTAAATCATTTATTGCAATTTAATATTTCCACTGAATGACTGATGACGGAGGACTGATGACCGATGGGGTCGAAAGGTTCTCGAGTGGAGGCCACGTATCGGCAAACGCAGCGTAGGATGTCCACCCACAAGGTGGACAGAAGACTCATTAAGGCCACGGGAACGCGCTGGATGCGAGCCACTTCCAACCGGTCTTATTGGAGATCTATAGGGGAGATCTATGTCCAGCAGTGGACTTCCTATGGCTGAAATGATGACGATGATGATGATTTCCACTCGGTGGTCAGGACTATCAAAAAATGGACTGTAATTCTTAATAAAAAACCAAGCTAAATATGAAAAACAGCAGTAGTTGCCCAATCTGTGATGTCGATGCAAATGCATCATTCGTTTCTTCCATGTGCATCACTTTTGCTTAAACTTCCTATTAATATGGGCATTTCCCTTTACAAATACTCGTAACAAATGTTCAAGAAACAACAGCTTAATGCTTTCCGAGGAACTTTCTCTATGGGTGACCATTCATAGCAAACCGTTATATACGTCACGTCACTAAAATTAAATTAGTGCTCTAAAATTAAGTCAAATTCATCACTTTTATTTTCAAAAACATGTCTGTAAATGAACTCTTTTCATGCCAGCAAAACTTTGAGCAAAAATCTCGTTGCTATGTGTTTCGCCATAACAAAGGGAAGGACAGGGTTGTCAGGTTCGCGTCTCTCGCAAATTCTTAGGATTCCTTAAGGGATTCCTGCCTTTGATTTCATGTTAAGAATTCAGAGACGTCGACGCTTTGGGAATGGCAACGGTTGCCACATTACGAGTGGGTTGGCACTGAGATTCCCGTGGTTTTGTAATAAATGTTTCCAACTTTTTGTTTTACAAACAGTTTTGGTAACATTACAATTTACATAATTAATCGTCGAGTTCGTCCACCTGGAATCCGATTATTTATTATTTTGCGTGGAACTAATGAATCAATAATCAACTCAGCCAGTCGCAATCAACTGAATATAACCCGCCACCTTCATCAGGTCGTCGGTCCCTCTAGCTAGTAGCCTAAGTTACTACTGCTTAAGACTTCAGCCATCTGTCAGTGACTATTTCGTCAAAATCGGTCTAGCTGTTTATTATAGCCGTAGGTTAGCCCAAATAGACAGACAGGCGGAAAAGTTACTGTTACTGATTACATTTGCGTAATCAAAAGTAAAAAAACGAAATTCAATTTTTAAATATGCCACTATTTAGTTAAACTTAAATAACGAAAACAGCTGTTGGAGGCGGGGCATGCTTGAGCGAGATCACGCGAACGTGAGCAAGAGATGACGATTAATGAATACTGCTATGTCATGAATGGCCTGTACAATATTTCCAGAAATTGGGTGACTTTTTGGGATATAAACAAACGCTAATAACTTTGCTGTTTATGAATATTATTTATTGATACTTTACAAATATAATGAGAAGACCGTCTAGAATAAGCCCTTTAAGTATTTGCATTAATTAAAAATTAGGTGTGTATAATGTTTTGGTATAGTGCTCGTTAACGAGGTTCTGGGTTCGATTCCCGAGTCAAGCAAAATAATATTGGCGGTAGGTTGGTGGTTTAGTATTGGTTGGTGCTTGGTTGACACATGGAATTTCGTCATAGAATTACCACACACAGGCGTGATCTTATTTAGAAAACATGCTTTAGCTTCATTGCCATTTTATTAACCCAATCATTGCATTACTTCTTAAATACTGCCTCGAAACTCGTGCCAGCCAATATTCAAGGATAAATGTTTACTTAAATTTCCGCCCCTATGCGTTATTAAAATGAATAAACACGTTAAGAAACCTTTCACTTTCTAAACATGATAATAAGGCCCAATTTCAAAGAAAAATAGTATATGGTAACATGTCTTTAAAATTATTGGTTCTAGGTCATGTCGGTTTCCTCATGAGTTTTTCCTTTACCGTTTTGAAAACAGTGGTGATGGACCAATCTACACTAAATAAAGTGCCTGTTTGGATTCGAACCTACAACCTGCATCTCGTAAGTTACCACTATGACACTACTACCATTGAAACTCAATTGTGACCTATCACCCGCTGACGTAAGCCCATTTCCACCACGATGAAATTAGAATGTCTTTAACAAAATGAATTTCATATTTTTTTTATCCGACAGCCGTCACGACAGGCCACTGGGTGAAGAAATTCCAATTTCCCCCACATCGAAACTAAAAATACTACCGAAGGCTGTCTGCCCCTATTTCGGCACACGAAATCTGAATTTAAATAGTTCCAGATGAAAAATGTTCGCAGACAGTTTAAAATTTTTCAGCTTTTCAACTGAAAAATGTTGAAATTTTATTTATGCAACAATATGTGCAAATGGTGTTGCGTGTTTTTGCTCATATTTCGTGCTGTTACGGGTGAAATGTTTTATGTCGAATGTCGTATCGCTTGGTGCGTAAATAATTGGAAATTGATTGTATTGCTCGGGTATGAATGCATTTTGATTGTTGTTAAAAACTAAAATGAAAATGTTTAAAGAAGTAGGTACTTACTACCTACTTATATCGTCACCGAGTAACATAATATTTCTTACCTATTTTATACAAATTAATTACTTTGACTTTGACTTTACATATTTTTGTTTTTTTTTTATTTTTTGCAAAATTCGTTTAAAATAAATTGTTCCGTAAAGGAAATCTAATATAAAATAATCTTGCAATTTCTTTCCTTTGAGACAAGACAGACAACAGCACTACACACTTTCATTTCTTACACCTAACACTATCTTACGTCATACAAAACTAATAAGCAAGCTGGCAGAGTAAATGAAATAAGATAAGAGCTACGCGCTACAACGTAACGGTGCTACGGTGCTACGCGGCTACGTTGCTACGCGGCTACGGTGCTACGAAGCTATGAACATTATAAAAACAAAACATTAAGTCTACCTTGTTGGTTCTTGCTTATCGCAAGTGCTACTGCTGAACATGAGGTTCTGGGTTCGATTGCCGGGTCGGGCGAAGTGTTATTGGGTTTTTCCATGTGTAATTTCTCAGTGGCAGCCCGGGGTTTGGATTTGTACCTGGTTCATAGCAAGAGGCGCACCCCTTTTTATATGAGACTTTGAAATAACTAGTATTACGTAGGTACAGTAGGTAGGTTTTTTTATGTTTCTTACGATCGAGTGTGATATAGTAAACTTTATTTCAAAGAGAGACTCGCAATGCTGAATTTTCTAAAGAATCTTATACAAAGTAAAGTAAAAGAATATCTACATAATGTAAAATAAACTACGCAGTATGTACTTACAGCAATGTTTCCTCGAATACTCGTAAAAGCTAGTCTGAAACAGCTTGCCAGGAAATATGGAGTGTATTTCTAAGCGGAATTTATCTTTGCGAAGCAGTGTGGTGGTGACGTCATCGGTAAACATTGAATGTGTAATAATTCAGAAAGGTCAGGTGCGTAGTACTCGCAACCGACGTGTGTGTATGACAACATGTATGAATGTAAACGAAGCAAAAGAAGTATGTAAGAATCGTAGCATATGGCGGTCTGTAGTTTCTGCCTACCCCCATGGGAAAAAGGCGTGAGTTTATGTATGTTTGCGTGTATGTGTAATAATTATGGAAGCATAACTTAGAAGACCAGATAAAAAGTTTATAAATTACATGTGTACCATAGAGATCCTATATGTACATAATATAAATATAATTCTGCTTACTAGTTTAGCAAGTTTTCTACACTAATATTATAACGAGAAAAAAATTGTGTGTGCGTGTATGTTTGTAATGAATAAACTCAAAAACTACTGTGCCGTTTTCAAAAATATTTCACCGTTGGGAACTTACACTATTCCCGGGTGACAGACAGGCTACTTTTTATCCCTTCTTCTTAGTGTGTCGATGGCAAACAAAGACACTACATTTCTAAATTTTATGTTTAGCCTAGAATTCGGTTACCGCAACACCATCCACCGACGCAATCATAAGATCATTTTTATTCCTGAACGCGGGTAAAACCTTGTAACGTCAGCTAGTTTGCTGCAAAGCACTGGCATTTATGGTAAAAAATAACTTTTGGGTACGTCTATAAACCGGGCCATTCAAACATTTGTTCCACGCGGGAATTGAACGGGCGGCAGAACAACGTGACGTAGTTCTGCAGCCAACCGCTCTGCCACTCTGCACCAACCATACGTATCGAAATTTGCAGCTGCACATGCATGTACATGCATGTACATTGCATGGCTCCCACCATTTTTAATAAACTGCCCAAATCGTGGAAAACTTTAAATATATCTGGTCTTAAATGTAAATTGAAGAGTTTGCTAACTGAAAGGGCGTATTACAGTATAAATGAGTTTATATACGGAAGAGGACAATTTTTTTCCTTTTTAAAATGACAATGTTTTTGCTTTTTGACATGTTATTGTTTACTATTGAATTTTTAATGTTATTTAGAATTGAAATTTTATGGACATGACTCATACTTAATTGAATAATTTATTCTGTTTTTATTAACTAATTTGATATGGAATTGTAGCTAAAAATTATGCTTAATGAATTGTTATGGTACCTATGATTAATGGATTATGATGAATATTATCACGGTGTATGCATCATCTCGTCCTACCAATTTGTACGCCACGAAATGTGGCTAAACATGTTAGAACTATTTTAAATATTGTCACTATCTTGCATGCAGTATATACCATGTTTAAACAAATAAAATTTAGTTACTTACTTACTACTTACTTACAAATAAAAATAATAGTAACATAAGCCACTGTCGCTTGCAAGTCAAAACCTTCTTTAATACCGAGAAGGCACGAGCATTAATACCAGCCTGTTACTGTCCCACTGCAGGGCAAAGGCCTCTTCTCATACGGAGAAGGCTCGAGCATTGATCACCACGCTTGCTCAAGGCGGATTGGCGATTCCAAACTTGTATTAACTATAAGTCCAGGTTTTCCTTACCGATGTCAATTATGTCTATGATAAACTTAGAAATAAAATGAATTGAAAAAGTCACATTGGTACTTGCCAGGATTTAAACCACAACCTCGTGCATGATAGGTAGGCGCCTTAACCTCTGGGCCATCACGACATTGCACACTGCATTAATCACAATATTTATAGACTCATGTTTAATATTATTCAAGTCGGTGTTTTCGTTTACTGATATAAGTGATGTCTTATTGTACAATGTTTAATTAACACCTGCTTCGAAAATAGTAAAGATAAACATCGTGAGTAAACCGACCATGCTTGAGAGATATTTTTTGACGGCATGTGAAGCCAAGTTAGTGGTCTATCGCGGGAATAAAACTCAAAATTAGTCACTAACTGCAGAAAAACAAGAAGAAGCGATGTCTAAGATATACTTAGATATAAAGTACAGACGCCAGCACATCAAGTTACTCCATTGTGTCAAATTTCATTGATTGTTTTTCAACTTTATGCCAAACTGAATAAGATTCATATTCAATTGGGAAAATTTGACAACTTGGGGTAACTTTATGTGCTGGCATCTGTACATACGTATTCAATAACAACATGGACCACGTAAGAAAACCATTGCTGGTGCATTTGAAAACCAGCGTCAAACAGCATCTGCAGTATGGTATTACCGCTGACGTGCCATTTAATTTTTAACGTTTTGTTGTTAATTTCATGTCAAGAAATCATTAAGAATAATAATAATAAATATTATTACTTTCTTTCTTTCTATTTATTTATTTATTAAAGGTAAACACCAGCTTCTGTATACAGCATTACATTAGTATAATAGTATAAAGTATCAGACTTATACAGTCGCCAATAATAGGTCAACCAACATTCAAGTGAGTGAAAAAACATTTAATTATTATTAGCTCACTAATTATTAAAATTACAAATAATCAAATTAAAATTAAAAAGAAAACATAATGAAATTACAAGTACATACACAATGAGACCTAATGAGATCAAAATGACATTAAAATTTGAAATTAAAATAAAATTTTAATTTTAATTAAAAGTTCTTAGAAACATTTACAGCAAATCCCGGAGGCGTAACTTGTATGTTGTATATTATTCACCTTAAACATTACCTACTCAGCTAATTATGTAAATGGGTACTCAGGTAGTGACCATAGATAATAATGGGCCGGATGTTTACCCCGTATAAAGTTCTTTCCGTACCTTTATTTGAAAACAAAACAGTTATCAGCCCTTGTAAATAGTAATGGGTAAATAATGTAAATATACATATAATATTGATAATATTAAAGGCTACGGAGGAACATCATTATCATCGGTGAAGGAAAACATCGTGAGGAAACCTGGAACTATAATTAATATACCTATGTTTGAAATCGCCAAACCTCCTTGAACAAGCGTGGTGATCAATGCTCTTCCCACACACCACACACTGCCTACTCATCTTTTTTCCTCCACTATCAAGTCCATCCAAAGGTTGTCTGTAAGAGATCGCTTTTAGCGATAAGGCCGCCCATTGTATCACCGCTTGTAGCCCTTAAAATTATGATTTGTAAGTTTTAATGGTGTACAATAAAGAGTATTATATTCTATTCTATTCTTCCCTGTATGAAAGGGGCTATTGATCTGCACTGGGACAGTAAGAGACTGGTATTATTATTTATTTTTTCTTTAGACCTAACCAACATATTATAAACTAGCAGACGTCACGCAGTTTCACCCGCGTAGTTTCCGTTCCCGTGGGAATACGGGGATAAAAAGTAGCCTATGTCCACCGGGAATAGTGTAGCTTTCCACCAGTACAATAATTTTTAAAATTGGATCATTAGTTCCGAAGATTACCCCCTACATACAAACTTACAAACATACAAACTTACAAATTTTACCTCTTTATAATATTAGTATAGAAGTATAGATAATACAAAGGTATAATCCAAAGGATTTACCTACCTAGTTAACAGAATTTGAAAAAAATTTTCATTACTACCATTTTTCGTTCATAATGACGCATTTTATCAAAATAATTGAAATTAAATGTAAATTAAGGACATTTAAATTTAAATTTCTTCAAAGCTTTAAATTCTGCGTACTTTATGGTTAACACTAAGACCTGCAAGTTTGCTGCGAAATAATCCAAATTATGATTTTATTCAAAACCCTGGGTTATGTTTTGGCTTTATTGACCGTTATCGTAATGTTATAGCTTCAAAATGACGTTACTGTCAATTGCCTAGACCTCAAACTTAATTTAATGTTAATTATCGTCACTTGACTGCCTCGTTGGCCTAGTGGTCGCAAGCGCCACTACAGAGCTTGAGGTCTCGGGTTCGATCCCCAGGTCGGGCAAAGTGTCATTGAGTTTTTCAATCTAGAATTTCTCTGTAGTAGCCCGGAGTCTGGATTTGTGCCCGATTGATGGCAATAGGCTCGCCCCCTATTACATGGGACTTAAACATAACTGGCGAAATGTAGATGTACTACCAGGTACATCTCTGCCTAGCCCTTCGGGGATTACAGGCGTGACTAGGGAATGCAATCCTGGCCGTTGCCTAAATATAGATAATTATTGTTTTGTTACCAATATTGTAAGAATTTGAACTGATTAGCTTCAGTAGGTGTAATAATTATAGACATAAACAAATGTTATTAGAGTTAGAGACAAAATAATAAGTACTCTGTTGATTTTTAAAATAAAACTTACATTATTTTTATAACTAAGCAACGCAGTTTTTATTTAATTACATATCATGTCAATTACTAGTTCTTAAAACAAGCATTTGCATATGTTTTAATTGCGATTCTTCCAATCTCGCGAGATCTCGTTATGCGGAAATCTCGTACGAGATTGCATTCCCTAGGCTTGACGTTATGTTATCGTCACTTTAACGAAGAGGAGCTTGAGTGCTATGCTTGACGAGATGGGTGACCATTCATAACATATCAAACCTCCCCCGTGCCTCGGAAAGCACGTAAAGCCGTTGGTCCCGGCTGTCATTTGTAAATATTTGACAGTCGTTACGAGCAGTTAGAACCCTGAAAGCCTGACAACCAGTTCGTGTTACCTAGTAAATGAATTATGGAGGTCCGGCATGCAGACGTTCCTTGTTATACACGGGAAAAGGCTAGGCAGATGATATCTTCACTTTAATAAAAACAGAAAAAGATCAGACATTGACAGGAGCTGTCAAATTTGGTAGAACTAAAACTTCAAATCAAACAATTTAAATTACGAACGCCTCGACCATGAACGTAGCAAAGTTCGAGGCAAATATTAATTTGACATCTGTTACTACAGTTCTTATCCGTCACTGTCAATCTCCTTCCTTTTCTAAAGCTGTGTGTCAGAAAGAGATGTAAATTCTCTCATTTTAATTTAGGTTCTAAAGGCAAGGCTCGGCGCCATTGTCACACAAGTATATTGTAATGTAATTTCAGCGTTAGAAGTCTTTCTATAGGCGAGTGGGCTTTCGGTAATTCCTTTGTTCACTCATCTAGAAGATGAAAATGAACTTGACGTCCAAATGAATAACAAGTATTATTTGTTTGAACTGCTCTTTAGTGCCTATATATTTGTTCCAGACTGTAGCAATAATGTCTCTGATCAAACATCAATCAAATACCCGAATGATTTTCTTTGCAAAATCACTAGACCATTTTATCAATTAAATTACACTAAGTTCAAACAACGGCCAGACAAACCTATTATCTGATTCACCGAGTTCGAACAAATGATACAAGGCTTTATTTAATATTAGAACTTGCAACTTTTAGATTACGAATCTATTTATAGTCACCATATATTTATTAGCTATGTGGCGACATCTATTTCGTCACATAGGAACTAACGCCTGACGTCCTACATCGCGATGTTAAAGTTATCTGTGCGATTAAACATACCTGTATATGTTTAATCCCGACAACAACTGTAGGTCAGTAGTACCCCACTAGGCACAAACCCGTCTGGTCTGAGAATCCTCCGAATATACACACAAAATTTCATAAGAATCGGTCAAGCCGTTTCGGAAGAGTTTTGTTACAAACACTGTGACACGACAATTTTATATACTAAATATACATACGTTTAATAAGATGACAACAAATAGATCCAAACCAATAATTACTACTACTTTTTATCAAGCGAGTCTCTAATGTGATCTAATTTAAACATTTTGTGTTCTGTATAATTAAAATGACAACCTGTATATATAACTATAACCTAACCTAACTTACCATACCTATCCTATAGCTAACCTAACTACCTAACCTAACTACCTTATTGAAATGCATAGATTAAAAAAATACTAAATTCATAATTTTAAACTGAACTACTGCACTGCGTGCCTCTATGTTACATACAATTTACATAGTTTTCCCAGTCTACTTTAATTAAAGTCCAAACAGCAAGAAAAGTTCTTTTTGCAAAGAATTATTGAAGTTCGTTTCTGTCGTCACATTTAATTGCGTAAATTGATTTCTGAAATATGAGACTTTTTTATGCTTCACAAAACCTTTCTAAGTTAAGTAACAACATAAATTTCAGAACGTACGCATAAATTGACAACCAAAAATAATTCTGCTGATCCGTTGTCATGGTGACACTATTTAAATTTACGTATTTTTTAAATCTAAATACCTACGCGATTCAAAATCCTTATTTTAAAACGATCTTTAATTTGACAGGAGTATACCGTACCGACAACGGGACGAACATCAAATGTTTGACAGATAGCAATAGTTTCTAAGGAAAAGCGAAATTGATGTTTTTACCATATTTCAAGCAGTTTTTTTTTATATTTACTCACTTTTAAACTTTCCCTGGATTTTCACAAAGATCTCAAAACCAAAATCAGATAAATCGGCCCAGCCGTTCTTGAGTTTTAGCCGGACTTGCAACAGCAATTGATTTTTATATGTATAAATATATACTCCATTTATAATAGCATTAGAAAATAGACTCTCACTGCTTATAAACAACAAAGAACATAAAAGTGTAAAATAGAGATAAATTATAATGTAGCTTTATGTCAAAAATGTCAAAGGACATCCCTCGTCACATACCAAAAACTTAACTCGCTATCGCCAAACTATCTGACATAACCCCTAAGCTTCTTTTTATTACCTCCATCCTCGGCTAGAAATATCCCCTTCCTTCCAGAAAGCCAAACCGTATTATAAATGAATTCGGCAACTTATTGTAATAATCGGCTCAGTGCTACCCTATCTCAAAAATTTCCTACCCTTGTCAATATCAGACAGCAATGTTGACTATCAATATGTCGCACCTTCAGAATTGTGACTACCTGGAAAGGTTAGTGTTATCAATTCTTTGCGCAGTCCTATATTGTTATTAATGAAGGAAAAAGTTTCACTGCTAATCGTATGGTCCGGGGTTCAAGTTTTAGGTTGGAGAAAGTGGTATAGGTTTTTCCCATCTTAAATTTCTCAGAAGCAGTAGTAGTACTAATGCTAGACATTAAATAAATAAAAAATAAATAAATATCCCACAACTTTAATACAACGCCATCTAGTCCTAAGCAAAGCTTGGGTTGTGGGTACTAAACAACTGATATACATACTTATATACTTCTAAATATATACATACATACATAACGTCACACCTGTAATCCCCGAAGGGCTATGAATGAATTGGGGGGGGGTGTACCTGGTAGTACACCCACACCCCCCCCCTGGTATATACATATTATAAATAAATTACACCCACACATTGACAGTTCACTTCACTCAAGTTTTCACAAAAATCACCCTGAAAAGTGGGTCCTGATACTACAAGTCTTTATAAATATGTATTTTTGGACCCATTTTTGTATTCAATTCGCCTTTTCCTTTTTATTTTCTGATCAATACAATTCACGTCCCTCTTCAACCCTTAGACGCACAAAAACACTTTATACCAATAACCTATCAACACACGCAGTTCTAAATAATTTATTACCATTAAATCCACCCCACTAGCGCGACCGTGTAGTGTGGTGACCGTGACGTCAACCACACCTACACACCCACAATACAAACTGCACTTGACAACACCTACCTAATGACTCGACACTTGAACTACGAAGGTACACTACCGGCCAGAGATATTGGGCAACTTTGATGCGGTTAAAAAACAATATGAAACGTGAAATCCGTGTTAATCTGAATATCAACTATAAGTGCATGACATTTGAGATGATTATATAAAGACACAAATTACCAAAAACGTCATTATATATAGCTTTTATAATTCGGAGCATGACGAGCTATTGTAGAAGTTAAAGTATCTATTTTGTGTGCGTTTGACATGGGATCTGCCGCTCGATTCTATTCAAATCATGCTATGAAAATTTAAGCAGTCAACTGTCAATGCCTTAGTATGGAATGACAGCTCAATTCGCCTTCACTTCACTTACACTTTAACGCCGTGATCTTAACAGAATTGCACTGCTGTTCGAGATTGTCTCCAAAACAAAACATACCATGCGTTTAATTAAAGCGGACCGCAAAATACAAATATTTAATCATTAAAATAATATTATCACTCATACGAGTAACATATTCTTACCATTGGCGTTTTACTTCCTTATATCACCAAACATATTGAACTTACAAATCATGAGTTAAAAGACTTTCTGGACTTTTCCAAAGAAAGTGTTTTACAACATAACCGAATAATCTTCTCGCCTCTAAATACAGCAATACAAAAATACTTTCTAGGAAAGTCACTTATGCATCTTCGAAGGAACAAAATCTAATAAAGGCAAGAAAGTAAAAAAAAGAGGGGAAGAAATGTTTGATTCAATTTACAGAAGGTTTGCAGCAGACAGAAAATAATTACATTTTCTAATTGCATTCTGAGCGCGGTCTGTGTACGGATGCCCAGAAAATAACTTGTGATCTTGACTTAAACAGAGCAAATCACTTACTGCTCTTCTTGTAATGGAAGTAATAAAAGTTCTTGTGAATAAACTTAACTAGCTAACATGAGTCTGTTCAAAATTCTGACAGAAATAAATTCAATTTCAAATTCAAATATATTTATTTGTGACACATAGGTATAATGTATAATAACATGGTGGAGTATCGCTATGCGCAAGTTGCAAGGCGTACAAACAATTTCCTTTACAGGTGAAAAAACTTAATTTTACGTACTTAAATGTCTTGGCTAAGTTTAAAAATAGAAACTACAAAAATTTTTTGTTGCAAAATAAAACATACATTAAATAATAATAGCTACAAAACATAAAATAATAACAATGAAATGTAAAATAAATCAGTTATAATCACTTAAAAAAAATACTTCACTTAAAGAATAAAAGCCTAAATATGTGTTAATCCAAGGTGTGATAACAGCGTATGTTACCGTCAAAACCGATTAACTCTAAGTCTGTTTAGCCATTTCAGTATGTAGAAGTAACAAACATAGCGACAAACTCTTGCATGTCTAATAAAATCTCAAATATAAAAGTCTGTCAGACTTTTACTGGCCAAAACCAATGTGGTGTTGAGACTAGAGTAATGTCAAGCTTAAGTATGTCGCATAAGCATGTATTCGAACCATGGTAAGTCGCAGTAAAGTTTTGTCGCACAAGCGTTAATCGGAAATCCATTTGTTAAGTTCACGTAGTACACTCGTTTCCTTCCTACACTTAAACATGGACTCATGGGAATTTGTGTGCCCTCCGTTACCATATTCAAATCAGCCGTAACCATCCTATGCATCAATTTGTTTTCACGAAAAAACGAATCGGGACATTGTAAATCAAAAAAGCTTGAGCTAAACCAATAAATATCACGAAACAAACTACGTACATTTGTTTTTCATTAAAACGGAGATGAATCAAACTGTTTGGTTGTTATTAATAACAAAACATATGACCTACCTATTGTAGAAGCATAGCTTTTCCAGATGCTTGCGTTTTTGAGCATTTTTAGGAATCCGTTTTTACGAATCACGAATCCGAAAAAAGAAAAAACAGAACTCTTTTTATATAAGATCACATCGTTATCCATCCGTCTGCCGGACTCTCTGTAAAGAAACTTTTTTCTCAGGAACGCGTGAAGGTATTAAGTAGAAATAAGCATCAAACACCTATGCGGTAGGTCCATAGGCCCAAATCAAGTTTCAAAGTCCACGCAATAAAAAAATAAGGCCATTTATGCAACGTATTTTGATACCTACTCTAAAATAAATCAAACCTATAGGGTACTTCCCGTCGACCTAGAATCATAAAATCTGGCAAGAACCCAAGTTTCACTGCACTAGTAAAGGAAAATGTCCAAAAAATGTTTATATCGTCACTGGAAAGGCAAAATTACTTAAGTGAAAATAGGTTGTTTCGAGATAAAGCCGATCAAAGTTTTTATTTTTAGAAAAAAAATCATATCTTTTTACACAATCATCCGATTTCAATGAAATAACTTTATAAATAATTCTATTTGTAGCATGCGTTTACTGGAAGTGGTTGAAATTCGTTTTTTTTACTACTTTCCAAGATAAGTGGCGCTTCAGTAATTTTGACCCAATAACTTAGTAAGCCAAATTTTCTTAAACGCCACCAATGTAAACAACGATTGTATTTTAAAAGTACTGAACACAATACTATTAGTAAATTTGAGTAGGATGAAATTTCTTTAGCATAAATTTTAGTGTCGTGTTGGTGTATCAAAATAACTTCAAGGGAAATATTTTATACTCCTCATGTCTAGGATTTTGACTCATGAGGCGATAGGATAACTAAGTAACTTCAACTAAAATTACTTAAAATGTTTTTTTTTCGTAATCAGTTGTTCAGCAAAGTAACGTTAAGGATCAATCACACTTTATTGTAACTGGGATAAAACTACTGTTCCCTTTAGGTATTTAAAATTTTTTCATATTCGTGTTTTCGAAAATTACTTCTAGAAGGTTGTGTGGGTGTTTGGTAGAGGTAAGGACGGTGGCGTAGGGTGCGTAGGGTAACGTGGGGGTTGGACCGGGAGACGTAGGTGTAATCACTGGGCAAGCCAGTTTAATAATTTACACGGTATAATGATAACTGTAAATAAAAAAAATGTTTTAATTAAAATACAGTACCTAAGTGGTAGCATAATAAACTTTTATTGAATCAAAAAACAGAGGTATCATGATATTTATGAACCAGGGCACACACGCGCTTAGATCTAAAAATTATTTGTTATTAACGAAAACTCAATGGAACAGTCTACTATATCATCTAATAATGTTTTCTATTAATCTTCAGTAACTTAAACATATTAAAGTAAAAACAAATCAAAAATTAAAAGCCTCTTCTGGCAAAAACAAGTAACAAAAATTATAAAAACTTAATATTTGGCATGTCTTATTAAACAAAATATTCATTTTTCATTCATTCATTCATTAACCCTAGAAGCCCAATCTACGTCATTTTGACGTACACTCCAACGAAAATACGTTGTCTTTTTCTAATGCACGCTCGGATCGCCGCGCCCCCCCGCGCCTACTCAGGGGGTCACGGGAACGGAAGATACTTCCGCGACCCCCGACTGGTTCCGGCCCCGCGGGCCTCGCCAGGTCAGCGAGGGGAGTGAGGTGTTAGACTCCCCTCGCGACGTCTAAGAGGGGCGCGCGTCAACACGATGCGCCACCATCTCGGGTCCATGCACGTGGGGGGCGGCGGACATCCCCGCGTCCGTCGCCCCTGGACCCAATTAGGGGGGCTGGACGAGGGCGTTGTCCGCCCTCCCCCTGCGCCCGGTGCGTCTGCTGCGGGCAGGGTGAGTGGAAGTATTCTCCCTCTCCCTTTCCGCAGCCTCCTTCTGCGAAATGACTGTTTCGCAGAAGGACACCACCGCGTCCCAGGACCCGATGCTGCCGACCATCTTCTCGACCACGGCCGGCAGCGACAATTCACTGCCTACTCCAGAGACGAGGGCACGGCGCGGCTCCTCCCAAGCGGCACACTCTGCCAGCGTATGCTGCACCGTGTCCTCCCGACAGTCGACGCAGTGGTGACACCGGGCGTCCGGCTCCCTGTTTATGCGACACAGGTACTTTCCGAAGCAACCGTGCCCGGAAAGTATCTGCGTCACCCGAAACGACAGGGAGCCGTGCCTCCTCCCGAGCCAGCGCTCGAGCACCGGCCGGACCGCCTCGATGGTGACGAGGCCGGCGGTAGGGCGCGAAAGCCTGCCCGCCATTCCGCCACCAGGACCTCGCGCAGCTGCGACCGACGCAACTCCATGTGCCGCTGCATCGGTCGCTCGCCGCGCGCCTGCATTTCCTCGCGCCACCGGTACAGTGACGCGAGTACTTTCGCCTCCAGGTCCCAGGGCGGGGATCCGGCCAGTACTCCGGCAGCCTCGTAGGAGATCGTGCGATAGCCCCTGATGACTCTGACGGCCATCGCTCGCTGCGGTCTGCGCATGACAGCGATGCTGCCGGCCGTCAGGTCAGCCGCCCAGATCGGGGCCCCGTAAAGGGCCATCGATCGCACGATCCCCACGTAGAGCCGCCTACAGGCGGCGCTCGGGCCCCCCAGATTGGGAAGCAGCGTTGATAGCGCCCCGGCCGCGCCCAACAGCTTGGGCGCCAGCCGCCGGAAGTGAGGTCCGATATCCCAACGGCTGTCGAGCACCAATCCCAGGTACTTCATGGTGGACTCGACAGCGATTCGAACCCCACCGACCACTAGGTGTGATCCGGCGGGTGGCGCCCGACGGGGGCCGTGGAAAACCATAGCCTCCGTCTTGCTGAGGGCCACCTCCAGGCCGAGGCGCCGTATGCGGCCCACCACCTGTAATGAACACCTGTAACCAACAGTAGATGGCTGCATCACTTCGGTAAGTACCGCCATTTTTTCGTTATTACAATGTTGCACGTAAATTTGACGTATGTTTGGGCTTTGTGTAACTTTTGCGAATTGTTTTCATTTTGTAATATTATGATTTTTGTTCGATTATTGTTTTATTTTCCATAATTTTCAAACTGTACTTTATTTTTAGGAACGAATGTACAATGGCGTCCTATCGACGGTTGAATATAGACAAAATAGCATCAGTATTGGAAAATGAAGACGATTATTCTCCGCACGATACTGACTCGGAACAAGAAGATTGTGTGACTCAAGACGACGTGCCAGAGACAGCAACAGAGACTTCCTGTAATAAGCCCGAACCAAAGAAACGACGATATTGTGGGTATTGCTCGTACAAAAGAAGAGGATGACCAAAACACAATACTCCAAATGCAAAAGAGCAATATGCGGTGAACACAATATTGATATTTCTCAAGACTGTGTATAAAAGCTGATTTTTGAATATTAAAGTACTAAGTATTGATAAGAGTTGATTAAATTTTTAGAAAAAAAAGTGATTTGGTTGATTGTTGTAAAATTTATTTAATTATAAGAAGAAACCTAAGAAGATCTCATTTTTTGTACATTTTTTTTACTTTGCTTAATGTAACTTTGTAAAGGTAAAAATAAAAAGTATTAAATATTTAAAATACGTTTTTTTATTTCATAAGAACATATTTTAAATAAATAATCCAAAAACTAATAAATATCTAAAATAACATAATTAAATTCAGCGATTTGATTTATATACGTCATTTTTACGTATGATTGGGCTTTATAGCCTCAAAAATATGATTGGGCTTCTAGGGTTAAAATCAATGAAATTTTGACTTTTCATTCACTACGTAATCTGAACAAAAACGGCACGATTGCAAGGGAAATAAATAACTACTTACCTCTTTATAAATTCAAAACTGCACGATCCCACTCATTGATTCACTAAAATAGATTGATAACGCTAGCAAAAACGACAAATTGACGTCCTTCCGCAGTGGCTCGGTCGAGCAGAATGGCGGAACAGCTTAATTTTAATTTATTTGAGGGGCGTATCGCATATTGTGCCCTTGAAGAGGACGTGTATAGCTTAACCGGGCGTCTCTGTAGAGATATCTTAAGCAAAAAATTAAGACCTCCAGCCAGAGTATAAAAACTTAAAAACTAAGCGACTACGCTAAGGGCACCCCCTGCGGGGTACGAGCCTCGGCTTAGGGCGTCGCTGGGAGAGGACAGCAAGGGACGGCTGGATCTGTGTGGTTATTATTTGGGGGCAGCGAGTTTATTATAACTACTGCTCAGCTCGCGGGCTGGCACACAAGCAAGGGACGGGAGGACGGGTAATTATCGGGGGCGTCGCGACGGGCCTCGACGGCGAGGCCGGAATCGGGCTGCGTTCTTGCGAACTGTGCTGGTAGACTTATCGCTCTCCTGGAGGAGGGCGATAGCGTCATCAGGGACGGTGAGGGTGTATCTCGGTCGCCGTATCTTAGAGATGCGGGACGGAGTGTATCGGGCGGCCGACACCACGAGGGGGTTGGGGTGTTTTTCAGCTACGTCCATGAAACGCTTGGTGAGGCGTTTCATGAACTACTGAATTGTAGGGATTTTGAGATCTACGTGGAGAATCTCATTTCGGACATAGAAGGGGGCTCCCGTTATCCTACGGAGGAAACGGTTTTGGAGGGTTTGCATCCTATGGATATGCCTAGGGTGCGCAGGTGCGAAAACTGCGCAAGCATAGGTCATGATGGGGCGAATGACCGCGGTGTAGAGACGCAATTTGCACTTGAGTGACAATTTGCTTCTCGGGGTCGTGAGGAAAAGAAGCCTACTGGAAGCGAAAGCGGCTCGCGAACGAGCCATCTTTATGTGCTTCGCGAAGATGATGTTCGAGAGTAACTCCTAAGTACTTTGCCTCCGAGTCCCAAGGGATGGGGGTGTCGTACATAGTAATTGGATCGGGGGTTGGGACAGTGCGACGCGGTCTCGTGAAGAGGACCTCTTGGCTTTTTTCGGGGTTGACCTCTATTCTCCATTTCCGGAACCAATCGCCTAGGGCGTTTGCGGAAGATTGGAGAGTGCGAGCTATCGTGACTGGATTGGTGCCAGTGTAGTAGATTGCCGTATCGTCGGCGAAGAGAGCTAACTGGGACCTATTACTGATGGGAATGTCACTGGTGAACAGTGAGAAGAGGAGAGGGGAGAGCACGGAGCCTTGAGGGACGCCCGCGCAAATCGGATGGGGATGGCGGAACAGCCAGCGCGCGCGCGGTGTTGTTACATTTTATGCTACCTAATCTTTACACATTGAAGAATATTTCGTCCAATTAGCTGCTAACAATATACTTTAGCAACGACGATAGCAAAACATATACCTTAATATTTTACTGAATTTACATAACAGAGTATTTCATTAATCTTATTTGATAAAATAAAAATAATCGAAGTCCGTAATAATTACTTTAGCTCTTTGATTAATATTTGACAACGCAACACATTTTTCTTTTCCGAATATTTTTCAATAACTTGAGATTACCAAATGTACTTAATGTACTTGTTGTTTATCTGGATGGAAAAACAAAAATACGTTTGTTTAATTTGTAAAGAAGTCAATACAAAGCAAAATTACTGCTTACTCACAAGCTCTTTACAGACAGCAAATGTAAATTACTTATACGCCAGCATCTTTTCAAAAGTAAGACGGCAACATTTCTTGTCCACCATACACTCTAAAAATAATGAAAGCAAAATTACTTAAACGCCAGGCATCATTGAAATAAACGTAAACCAAAATTTCTTTAACTGAATTTTTATTACATTCAAGGTAAGCACAAATTACTTAAAGGCCATTCTTTTTTAGGCTACACAAATGCAATTTTATTCAAGCGCCAAACTTAATATTTAATATTCAGGAAATATTTCTTGAGCGACATGAGTGAAAAATTGGCCAAAAAACGCGTCGCTTCAGTAATTAGGAAAAAAAAGCAGCACCTTTTTTCAGGTTACTTAAACGCCACAAAAATGCTCTGATTGCAATGGTTCCTAGGCAGATCGACGCAGAAAAAATCGCTGATTCCGAATATGTATATAACTCAATTATGCCCACTTTGTATGACAGAAGTAATTTTGCCTTTCCAGTGACGATATGAAGTTTTTATCATGTTCAAAACATTACGTAAGCTTACATTTATAGTTGGAACGCAACATTTTAACACCTTTTAAACTACTGAGTTAAGTTGGTCGTTTAATTCGGATTAAGAAATTCGTAGACCTTATCACTTGCGAAAAAGTTTACTACGTGGAGTCACGCAGTAATCACTTTCATATTGATAAAAGAAAGAAAGAAAATACCTACGTTTATTTAGGACATGCACAGGAATAAATATGTACAGATGACTTAAAACTTGGAAAGATTTGCCGCTTCGAAGGTTTTTGTCAACCAAATAATTTTAAAGTGGAACAGAATTCTTGACTGAAAAAATACTTCCTATAAATGATTAAAATTAGTACTGTCAATATTTAATTATAATATAGTTCATATTTTGGTATCACTTGCACGTTGACTAGTAAATTACGGCTGAACCAAATTTCCTGCAACACCATGTATTGTTACCCATATTAGCAAAATAAATTAACCTTCTCTTTTCTTCTTTCTTTCTCCAATGAAGCAGCCGTTTTAGGACGGAACTCTTTGAGCGCGAATCTTACTCGCTCTTGTCTGGTTCTTTATCTTCAAAAGCTATCCTGTCACCGACGTTTGGTCTTGTGTCCACAATCCCTTGAGTAGGTACTGAACATAAGTCAAACTCAATAAAGGTTGTCTTGTAGTCTGCACTGTGGGCGAGCGACCAATGAACTCACTGCATCAATATCACTGCCACTATAAGTTCATTCCCAATAAAAATATTGGTTATAAAAACATTCTACTGTATTTTCGTAGTTGTATTTTGTAGAGAAAAATTACACCCATATGTAATTACATAGATGTAGGTACTACTAGCCCTTTTAAATGATAACATGATAATTCGATACTTGTAAGAATGTGCTTTATAATGCAACTATAAGTTTTGTTATGCGAACAAAATATTACAGTTTAGTTGAACTACCTACTATAAAGTTAAGCTGAGCAAGTAAACACAACGAGCGGTAAATTAATATGGGCCAGTAAAGAAAAACAAATAAAACTTAGCTCTTAAAATACAACATTAAAACAACTTTATTTTACTTTAACTTCGCCACTTAGTTTCATTGAAGATACATAAAAAGTAATTCGTTTCACCTCTGGCAACAGAATTAAGAGTCTTATTTTATGTTCTGCCCGTGGTGAGGTCAGAACGTAAAATCAGACTCTCTATTCTAACTTGAAACAATTTGCGTTACATCAAAGAATTCGCAGTGAGTAATCCAATCTGCTTTTATCTTAATAAGGGAGTAGCAATTAGTTGAACGATCCGTCTACGTCAACATTGTTCGTGCAACCGAAAGAAAACAAATAACACAGCTCCTTGTCTGCGAATTTAATACCAGTAGTAGTGGAGGCGAGGAGCTGGAGGACGACGACTGCATAATTATTTGTAAATATCCTTCACTGGTGACATTTACATAGTTCTAGCACAGTCTAAAAACATACAGTCGTCCGACGAAGCCGTCTAGACAGGGCAATCGTGCGGGGTGTGAGGGGCGAGACGCGGGAAAACAGCTCCCGCACTACGAACATCGTTTTGTTCGCAGTGCGGGATTAGGAATTATTATTCAAGGCTGACGCGTGTTTGTGTTAAATTTGTTTATTTAAAATGGTGAAAGATTGCAAGTCGTCATCTTTTATAAATAAAGATTTGATATATTTACATTATTTTAACTTTTATTTTTATTCTAATATTATTAGTGTTCAATAAAAGCCATCCATTTCGAAATTCAAGATGGCGGACGTCATTTTGTTATAATTTGATATGGATGTCAATTTTGAGTATAAGTAAGTGGAGTGCTTGTTACGAAAAAACCATCCTTTTTGAAATCCAAGATGGCGGACGTCTTTTTTTATAATTATAGATTACCCTTTCGGTTACATCTTGTAGATGCACAATATATCTATAAATTTGTTATGTAGGTACATTAATATTTCAGATGTAAATTATGGGTAGAAGCTTGTAGAACCGACGCTCTTACCAACAGAGCTACCGAGGTTCTTACCTACAAACCGCTACCATCTTTCTAAACAGTTGATATTTTTACCGCCACTTGTGTTAAACTCTGATACGAGTACCGGTTGGAAGTTGCAGAACTATATGAAACAAAAGGAATACATTGTAATGTGTGTAAGTAAGTCTTTTGTTTTTTTCGTTTGAATGAACATTAAAGAATTGACCAAAATAATCGTTTAAAAAAAAAGCTTTATTAAGTGAGAAAGTATGTTACTCGATTAACATCTGTCATATAATGTTGTATAAGGGTTAATATTAAATACATTGCATAACCGCTATTACTTTATTTTTTTTACAAAATCAATATTTTTAATTATTGTTTGCCTAGAGGCGAGTGGGGATAAACTTTACTATTTACTACATAAACTATAACATCATATTTTAACTGTGTACCACGAGAAACAATTCAAATTTGAAAATTTTGAGAATCAATAAAAGCGGAATGATTGAGAAGTGGAACTTTTAAACGTGTTACTATCCCTTTCTATAAAATTAATTCACTTTGGGTTTGGTATAATCCTGAATGTATACAGTTTAAAGTAAATAAACCATCGGAGCAAACTGTTTCATGTACTGTATACTGTATACTCGTGGCATACGAATGTGCACCAATGTCATTTCCACTCAGTGTAATAAAACTATTTATAAATTTTGAATTAACTCGTAGGTATTATGGCTGCCATCTTTCAAACCACACAATAACAGAATGTCTAAATGTTCACTACTAACAGACCACTACCACCGACTACTATATCTATTTATTGGATCAGAAGTTCTGATTAAAGTAATGAAGTAAACAATTCTTCAAGCAGACATTTATTTAAATTAATTTCTGCCTTCTAAGAACTGGCTGAATTTGCATTAAAGAAAAACATTTGAACTTGAAGAATGCAAAAGAACCAATTACAATATGTTAAGCCAAGTCTTATCCTACACAATTGTGGTAATAACTGCCAACGGCTTACCTTTCTTTTATATACTGTGGATAACGCTGTGGGTTTCACATTTATATAATATCTTTCTTTATATTATTTGAGCAGATAGGTACAATGTGTTACTGTTTGTTTGTCCCAAATAAATAAATAAAATAAAATAAAATGTAATATTCACTCAGTTTTTCTTAGACTGTTTTTATAGCTGTTTCTAGTAGCGGTAGGAAGGTTGTGGCGATCCACATCTGTATAAGGGTTTATTGGACTGAAGGACCCCCAAAAGCCAGACAATATAGTGAACTGAAAAACAAAATGGCATTTATTTAATTAACCTCTCAATCATGGTGGTGTAGAGACAATAGAAAAACAATGACAGCGCGGACACCAGTGCCCTCTTGGGGTTTAAAAATCATTCTAATGGCATTTAGTGTGCCTTCAAGTAGTATTAGTCCAGCGCTTAAATTTGTTTAGAAAAATCTTCGTGATTTAGTTTCAAACTTAGAACAAATTATTCTGTTATTAAATTTGATTATTATCCTATGATTAGACTAGCAGACTTGTTTTTGTGGTGTGTGTGGTTTGACTACCCCAAAGAGATTTAAAAGACGATAGATAGAGCGGACATGTCAAGGAAATGTCATAGAAAAACTTTGATCCCATGTCTCAGTAACGCCATCTTGAATAATATATGAATATTGGAGCGGCAGCGGAGTGTACTAAAAAAACTCATAGACTTGTTTCCGACAGGACACACTTTTTCGGACGAAAATTTTGTTTGTGATGTCCGGTCTATAGGTATTGAACGTCTTTGGACTACCCACACTGACTTTTAACTTAGGTGGGTACTCCATAGTTTTGACAGCAGCAGTTTGGTAATAAGTTCGCCCCCAATTACATGTGAAGTAAAAACCTATTGTAAAAGAGTAGGTAAGTATTCCTCTTCATATGAAACTTCCTTTTGGTTTGGAAGGAACAATTTCATATCATATTTTACTTGTAATTAAGGCGTTCAAAAGTGCCTTTTTATGGCATTGACAAAGTAACTGGTGAAATATGGATGTACAGTATATAGGGTCTCGTTAATCCGGACTCCCGCTTGTTCGGTGATCGCTGTAATCCGGCCGGCCAATGGAGTTCGAATTCGTATGAGCAAGATGAGGACAATAGCGTTGAAGTTCTCGCCTCTAAAAAGTTGGTATTTCAGAGGAAGTAGAAGCTTTAAACACTTCTTTAAAATAGGCTGAATATAACGAATTTGATAGCCACGAAGTTATGTGTCACCGTAGACTTTGAGACCGGGCCTTTGAAATTGAGTGCGAAAATTATAAACAGAAACTAAGAAACTAAATATAGCATACCTACTATAATCCGGACGCCTCGATAATCGGAAAACAGTCTTGTTTTTGCCTCTCCGGATTAACGAGGCCCTACTGTAGTACTATAGGTAAACCATAGCCTGTCCCTTCGTGTATGCGAAAAGTCATGTTGAAATAAGCAATTTCAATATCATAATCCGTAGTCACAAATTTCAATCTGTATCTATTGTTACCATGTCGCGGAAATCTAAATAATTCTAAATCATCACAACTAAGTACCACATAATTTTGCACTGAACTGTAGCTCACACGGTACGCAGCGTCATAGAAAATCGTTCTAACTTACCTAATAGGGCAAGGAGCTCACCTAATGGTGCAGAAAACCACTTGTAGGTACTTACTTGAATTAAATTCGTTCGCCGCAAGATGGCGGGCTAGGCAATTAATCAGAACCTGCCCCCATTATCCCCCGACCGGGATCGGATTTTGTATTATATCCGTTATCCGTCAAATTGTGTTTATCCGTGTTGTTGCGATTAGTCTCCATTGTAATGAAATTTTGTAATCAGCTGTTTGGTGGAGCATGAAGTGTCTTAGGCATTTTAATTGGCTCTTAATTTAGATTACCTACTAATTAGAATGGTATTGATATGATGTTTATACTTACGTATGCGTAAGTTAAAGTGTATCCTTAGATAGCGTTTCGTGAATGCTGGGTATCCTAGGTACTTCTTGCTGATTGCCTCGTTGGTCTAGTGGTCGCAAGCGCTATTGCTGAGCATGAAGTCCCGGGTTCGATCCCCGGGTCGGGCAAAGCGTTATTGAGTTTTTCCATCTGAAATTTCTCAGTATCAGCCCGAAGTCAGGTTTTGCGCCCAATTGTTGGCAATAGGCTAGCCCTCTATTACATGGGACTTAAACATAACTATAGAAATGTGACCACTAGACTACTACACCTCTGCCCAATCCTTCAGGGATAACAGGCGTAATGTTATGTCATGTACTTATTAAATAAATGAATTTTGTCTTTTTGGTGAAACATATCCTTAAGAATTGTTCATTATTTTCCAGATAACTCCCCTATCACCGAAATGGAAGCATGCAATAGAGCGGCGGATACAGGATGGGAGACGCCTCACCATGGAGGCAGTCAGCCACGGTGCACGCGTCCATCCCGGACAGTACTGGGACTTGTCCGGGACTTTCCTCTTCACTATCTACGTGATGACAGCTTTGGGTATGAGTTTGTATTTACAAGAATTTAATTTGAGGTAAAGTTTGCGAAGTTAGCACCTTATTCTTGTTGTGCTCAACTTTGACCTTTTAGCTGATGATTTTTTTTGCCATATACAGGGTTATTTGTAAAACACCAACAACCTGGCAGGAGTAGATTACTAACATCATAAACAACAACACAAAACTCGATCAACTGTTCGGATATATGTATGAAGAGTTGATTTTTTTTTGTCTGTTTTTGAAAAAGTCGTAGAACAAATGTTGTTGTTTATGATGTTAGTAATCTACTCCTGCGAGGTTGTTGGTGTTTTACAAATAACCCTGTATATAAAGTATTATTTCTATCAAAACCAATGGCAAATTGAATAAAGGATTTGATACTGGGTTGTTCTATCTAGAATACCGCAGTAGCATGTATGTTTGTGTGTGTGTCCGGTCGATGACAAGAGGCTCGCCAGTGTATGATATGAGATTTATGAGATATGAGAACATAAAGAGAAATAGTAATAATTGCTTGTACTAACAAACATTTTATTTATTGTGTAAAGGTATTTATATTTGTGTCTTTGTTACCTGAAATAAATGGTTTATTATTATTATTAATGGCCGAATTGTGGGTGTATTAAAACCCAGTCAGTTGTAACTTGTAATAAACACTTTCATCTGCCCTGTTTTGGGGAACAAGATGATTGCAATTAGGTTAAGTAATTTCTTAGCACCCATCACACAAGATTGCTTCAAAGTCAGTGATACTTGAAAGATACGTGATAACAAATGCACAACACTTAATTAACTTCAAACAACGTACCTTCTGGCTCTAAGAACAAGACACAATAAAGCTGTTCTATAAACACGTTCTTAATTATTCAAATAATATCATATGCTAATGTTCATTTTCAGGGTTCGGTGCGCCGGTACCACAGACGACGTGGGGAAGAACCTCGGCGCTAATTTACGCCATCTTTGCTGTACCGACACATATTTATCTAAGTAAGTTGTTAAGGGTTCTATTTTCAAAAAGTATACGTTACTTGGCTGTTGTGATTGTACTTTTGAATTTCGAAATTTAACCATAGGCGAATTTATATGGAGCCAGCAAAGCTGTGGGCTATCTTTTTATTGCTAGTGTCTGGCGATCAGTTGCAAACCGAACTTCGATAACAAAGAACTGAGAATTTTCAAAATAATGGTATTGCTCTTTAAGTGGACTTCAAGTTACTGTGAGTATCAGACGGGGTAGATACTGTGCGCTTCGTCACATCTCTGCTAGTGCCCATGACGTCATCATAGATACCTGCAAACGAATACGAAACTAGCTGTTTGACATTAATCGTGACAGTTAATCGTTGCACATTTTGCCCAGTGGCCATCACTATGGTTCAGTGATGATCAATAGGCAAAGAAAATATTCTACTTATTTGACGTGTGTTTGTCAAAACCATTTTATTTTTAAATATCGATTAACATTATACCGATTTCCACACAACTCTCGGTTATCGGCGGCACTTTAGTTCTTATACACTCAAAACTTAAAGTTGAGTAAGTGTTCACCTACCTGGCTTACCATTCACTTCAATAATTTTTCAATTCAATTTTCTTTGTTCTTTTTACATGTATAGCTTACTACGAATAGCTTATTTTAGTTTACTGCCTTAATTTAATTAATAATTGTTTGTTTGATATTTTAATGCTAGCTGTGGTCTCCTTTAATTGAAGATGCGCAAGGAATTGTACTTATTTATACTTTGTTTAATTTAGCGTGTAAGGTATAATCTTTGTTGGAGATTCAAATAAATACAAATACAAAGAGTGTATTTTGCGTATGGGCCATAATCTAACACGCGGACCCAGTGCGAATTGGTAGATGTCACATGTCTTCGAATTTTTGGTTCTAGGACATGCCGGTTTCCTCACGGTGTTTTCCTTCACCGTTTTTGAAAGCAGTGGTGATGAAAATATTACAAAAAGTAATGCGCCTGCCTGGGTTCGAACCCACGAGTTACTGTTCGTAAGTCGGTGCCGCCACCACTGGGCTACCGCTGCTCATGCCAGTATTAGGTATTTGGCCAGCTAACCGTTTTACTAAAATCCAAATACGACTGACACAATGCAGACTGCAAGCAAGGAGAAGAACGTACTGATCCGTGCTTTTCTCGGTAGAAAATATATCTTTTCTTATCTGTAAAACAATAAAACATTTTTCGTGTTTTTTTGTTGTTTCAGTGTTACACGCAAGCATGTGTTTAGTGGTGCGTATTGAAGTTAATCTCAATCAATTAAGATGCAGGATTCGGGATAGACGTCCCTTCACATTCGGAAGGACTACACCACAAAATGAAGGTAGATAATAATATTACATAATGTACACATAAGCTCACGCCTTTTCACATGGGGATAGGCAGGAACTATAGAGCGCCATCTGCTACGATTGTTACATAAAAAAGAAAAAGTATTTGTTGAATATTTTCTTTTTGTTCTCTAGATGAGGGACTATAAACTAATTTTTTGTCAAATAGCCCATTGTGTATAAGCTATATACTATAAATACTAAGTAGCTCTCCAAATTAAACTCGAATGAAAGTTCTAACTTATTCACGTGACTTCGTTCACGTGAAAGAAACCTAAAATATCCTATGGCACTGTCCAATAGTCTAGCTTCGTATCAGTGAAAGCAGTTTTGAAATCTGGTGAAGAGTTCTGGAAGTTATGTTCAAAAACAAACAAATTGCTTGAAGATCAATGCCCAGCCTCCTGCCTTCTCTTGACCGTGGAGATCCTGCGGCCGTTGTTATACCGCGGATCCGACATCACCTGGAACCTCGAGTTTTTACGTTGGATATTATGATTTCACTACTTTAAATAATGCAGACACGACGTATGTGTAATCTACAGCAGCCACCACCAGTTCGTTGACCCAGGATAGAATGGTGCAAAGAAGCTGTTGATATTATTTTATTGTTTTATTCATTTTGCTCCATTAGTGTAATTGCTGTACGGCGTTCTGATGCGAGGGTAAATAAATAAATAAATAAATATTACCTATTTTTTTATTAGTAAGTATAGAATATAAACAAGCCCTACCAATGCTTTGAACCCTTATCAGTAATTTACTCATTGCACACCCACATTTCGTTCGATACATTCTCATTACAAACGCAAATACTATTGTTAACAGTCGGCCATGTGTCCCAATATTGGATGGTTGTTAAATATTTAATCATATGTGCCTCGCCACTGTTTGCCTATCGATCGCTTTGTGGAAACTATCTGATACCCGCTACTTCGTTCGTGTGTAATCTAAATTAAAAACCAAGCCAACCAAGCTGGCTAAGTTCCTATCGAAATTAGTCCAGCCGTTTTGGAGATAAGCTTAATCAAACAGACAAAATTAAAAATTAAAGTTTTTTGTCAAATCTATCTTACGTATCTTACATTTGCATTAAGTACAAAGCTGTCATTTTGTTACATTATAAACAGACACTTAAATTCTATTTAAAAGAAATAAAATAAAAGCTACTAAAATGCCATAAGATACCGGGCAAACATTAAAGCAACTACTCCTAAACCGTCAACTGATACTGGATGGTCAGATTCTGCCCTAATGTTCTATATTTAGGCAATGACCTAGATATAGAACATTAGGGCAGAATCTGTCCATGAGTTCAGTATATATTTTTAGACCTAACTTCAGAATTATTAGCTAAATTTATCCATGCAAAATGGCTATAAGGACTAATATTAAATTGTATTTTTGTTGTAATTGTGTATGACTGGACTATGTCGACTTTTTTTCTGAATTTCTTTTCTTAATCGTTTACGTTGTTTTTAACATTTTGTCTGGCAGTTTAAGGACTAAATGCGACCCACCAAAATGTTCTTTCTTTGGTATTGTTCGTCAGAGCGTGGAGCTCCTCAAGTTCCGAGTTGAGCTCACGATGTCTGACAAATGCTTGCACTGACTGATCTGGTCTCCTCATATCTGGTTGGTTCTTTCCTCAAAAGACCATTCCAGATAGTGATCAGCATGGTTCTCACCTACATGATTTGTCCAAGATAATGTCTGGACTTTAAAAAAGAGACCTCTGAGTTTCTATCGGTGTATCTTCTCAGAATAGTCAGATAGTGAAACAACGACCTCACCTTCTAGTTAAAAAATGACATGTAGGTAAAGGTGATTGTATGAACCAATTTACAGAAATAAATATGATTTACTTTATGAATCCTTACCTTGATTAATTTAAAACGAACAAAAATGAAATCAATACTTAAGCTAAGAATTTCCTTTTGTTAACACTAAGCAAACCCGACTAAGTGCAGATGTTCAACCTCTGGAATTTTTGTGTTAAAATAAAGCCATAATCAGCACACAACACGAAACACAGCGGCGACAGTTTTCACGCCGCTAGAATCTACAAAATTTTCAAACTACCATTATTATTTTAATAACGGTTAACCCTAACGGCATAACCCTATTAACAACATTGTGTACTGGACGCGGTAAGCGCGGACCAGCGGAGATTACAAGGCATTAACAGAATTAACAGCGCTTTATCGTGCGGCTTGCAGCGCTTCATAAAACTAAAGAGTACCTACGAAAAAGTAAGGAAGTTTGACGATTAAGGCGATTGTAGTCACCAATGACCTTGCGTATTTGAGCGGAGGAAAACTTGCTATAGCCGCGGCGAGCACCCCCGTACTCGTTTTGTCGTTTTGTTACATTTTCTTAACCATTGTTTTGTTGGATTTACATGCGCTCTGTTGTATTTTGTACAGTTGATCAATATTTGTGTTTAAAAATATTTCCAAAAATCGCAGACGTTAGAGCTCTGCCTCATTAAGACGCCATGGTGACGTCGCCAGTGGCGCAGGCCTGGCTACTTCTGGCATCCGAAGGTCGCCAAGTCGAGTGGCCATGGCGTCTCGACAGACAGTTCGTTTACGTCGCCAGAACGTCGTCAGGAATGGATGTAGAAGAAATCGTTATCTACGTCGTAGAAAAATAGAAAAAAAAGAAACCATGGGTTCATCCTTTTATATCGGTTCATCCTTTTATCAGATCATAATTTTTAAGTTACGATCGGAATACTCATTAGATGAACTATCCCATACACAAGGACGGTTCGGCTTTTATCATGTTTTTGGTCAACTTTAAAGGAACTGAATATTTGTTTTTGATCAAATCGGTTAACACAAAGTTTTTTTACAGAATGATGAAAACTACAAAAGTCAATTCAAATAATGTGTTTTGTTACAGAAAGTCCTAACTGCAGCCGTAGCTCGGAAGTTCTTAAGGCACCCAAAAGAAGCGGCGTTGGTAACAAAATAATGGTAGGAATTTATTTGATAAATTGACAATGATTAAATTTTAGATTATGCACCGAGGGGCTAAAGTTGTGTCTTACGATGTCACGGGCGTCATATTGAATCTCGAGCGCAATGAAGGATTCAGGATTTAACTCACGAGTAAAGCGAGGGAGTTAATACAAGAATCCTGAATGCAGCGAGGTATTCAAGCTAGCCCAAGTCAAAGACACCTTTAGCTCAGAGGAGGATACTCTACTTTTTACACCTACTGTGAGAAAATAATAGCCATAGTACGAAAAACAAAGTAGGTATTTATTAAATAAACAAACAGTAAGAATAACATATTTAGAACTATAGTTAGTTATATGCACTTACATATTAATTGAAGTTAATGGTAACATTTGAGACATTAGTCCAGTTGTGCAAAGATAAAGTTATGTTTTTATTTGGTATATTTATAGATGTTGATGATGATTTTGTAGGAAATCGAGAATATCATTCACGTGTAGTAAGGGTATCGAGAATAGCTTCCCTCCCTTTGTTTGTTAGTACTTTACTGCCAATTTAGCTGAGCATGTGAGATTCCAAATTCAAATCACGTTATTGACCAGCGGGTCATAATGAAATCCAGTACAACATTATTGACCGGCTGTGCCCCCGGTCACTAATGACTCACTTTAGGTTAAGGTTGCTTGACATATAATTTGACATTTTCGAGCAGGTGGTGTAAAAAATAACTTAAACGCTTGATGCTGTTTTTGTAAGACTTGCTTTTATCTCTACATAATAAAAAAACAAAAATTGAAGGTACTTTAATTAACTGTACTAACTACACTAACTACTAGACCAACAGGCCTGTCAAATACTTTCTTGAGCTGCGCCCCTGGAACATGGCACTGATAAGGCCCTACCCTTCGGAGTGTACAGAAGTGTTGTGTATTATGTTTTCAGCGTTTTCTCAGCGCGCTTGGTGCGTGTGGCTGCATTCCTTTAATCGCCATTCTATACTACGTTTGTGGTGCTGCTGCGTTTGGACTAGCGCGTGGGAACACTTCATTAGACATTGCTTTGTTCCCGCTAGAGTTCACTACAACAGGGCGATTGGATAATGTGAGTATCTGCTGTTAAAAAAGTAACTAGCCAAAGACACTTGAAAATCAACTTTAAACTTATTGAAATAAAGTGCGAGGCCCGATTTACAAAATTTACATTCTCAATAACTAAGACGACTTACTGACCGTACGATGAAGTTTGCTGCCGCCCCCGTGCCACCAATATTAGAGACGTTTGGGGAATCAGGCAGTAAGAGTTCCAATTACGTCGGGGTCACCAGTTAGGGAAACGGTTAGCTAGGGCTAGTTGGTATTTCAGAATAGAGGCAACTAGATGAATAGGTCGTAGAAATTACTATTTGTAGTCTGTTTCTGCCCCCTAGACCAAAAGTTATTGAGCGCCTATGCCAATAGATAGGTAGGTAGGTACTTTTATCTAACACAAGTAGTATCAAATGATAAAGGTCACACTCGAAGGTAGGTCATCTACTCCCACGCTTTCATTATCGCGTCCCCATTTGCCTTTACACACAATGCGCGGGTCTCAATGTTTATTCCATTAGTGGTGATACTTTACCGAGCAAACTATAAATAGTCCATCTACTTTTATCACGTGTGAGTCGTAAAGTAATATCATAGAAACGAAACTGGGCATATTTTACTCACCGATGTTAATGGCTAATAATGCGGTCCGTACCGCATGTACATAAAACATTTCTTAAAAAATTAGTTTACCGCAAAACTGTGGAAAAACGCGGGAATATTTCGGTAAAAATCTCGCCTTTTTACGAGTTACTGATGCACCAAAAAGTGCTTCGATTGACGTATTGCACGGCTACTTAATAGACCAGGTATAATTAGATCGATGCAAAAAAGCTGTTTCAGGATTTGTGATACCCAATATGGCGGTTAAGTAATTTTGCCTTTAGGAGTAACAAATATCAGTTTGTCAATTCTTCCGTTGACAAAACATGTTTCTAATAATGGCCATGCAACGCATGCAGACAGGATTATTTCGGCACCAGCACATACCACTTGATCCCTAACAAGCGCGGATCCATCCATTATGCAAACAAAAACTCACACACGACACGATGTACACTCACACTATTTTACACACTCACGCACACTCACACCATAACATGCACTTACGCACACAGATACCTACACACACACACTTAGGGTCAATTTATACTAGCACAGAGTCGAAGCGCATCGAAGCGTCTATCCAAAACTGAACATAACGAATTCAACCTTAACTCCACAGTGTAACGCACACTATACTTCGCAAGAATGCGCGCGCACCAATCAGCGTTGTTCACGCGCAGACGCGCGTATTCCTAAGAATGCGGCGTCTTTTTTAAAATCCCAGAAGTAATGTGTGCGTTACGCTGTGGAGTTAAGGTTGAATTTGTTATGTTCAGTTTTGGATAGACGCTTCGATGCGCTTCGACTCTGTGCTAGTATAAATAGACCCTTAAAAACCCGCTCACATAAATCACTCAAGAGCGTTCCTTTTCGCTTTTATTATTAATCTTTCCATTGTTATTTAGTTTGCAATTGCATACATTGGATTATGTTAAGTGGAAGAGCGGAGACACCTAACACAAGCATCTTCTTGCTTAAAAGGTGATCTCCAATTTATGTTTGATAGCCTAATTAAATTGCAATAAATATTTTTTTTATCCACCGTTGTGGGCACTGTGGGCACGCCCACAACCCTAATTCTGTGGCCCTAGTGAAAAGGGGTATAAGTCCAATTTTGTCGAAAATGAGTTAAGTGTACCAAAGTGATCAGAAAAAAATGCTCTATCGTTTGGTGAAGACAGATCTAAGCTATCTCTAAAAATAAGAAAGTTACTTTGTGTAAAAGGGTCCAACTGACACCAAAAAAAACTGTAAAAGTCGGTTTTCTGATCACTTTGGTACACTTAACTCATTTTCGACAAAATTGGACTTATACCCCTTTTCACTAGGGCCACAGAATTAGGGTTGTGGGCGTGCCCACAGTGCCCACAACGGTGGATAAAAAAAATATTTATTGCAATTTAATTAGGCTATCAAACATAAATTGGAGATCACCTTTTAAGCAAGAAGATGCTTGTGTTAGGTGTCTCCGCTCTTCCACTTAACATAATCCAATGTATGCAATTGCAAACTAAATAACAATGGAAAGATTAATAATAAAAGCGAAAAGGAACGCTCTTGAGTGATTTATGTGAGCGGGTTTTTAAGGGTCTATTTATACTAACACAGAGTCGAAGCGCATCGAAGCGTCTATCCAAAACTGAACATAACAAATTCAACCTTAACTCCACAGTGTAACGCACACATTACTTCTGGGATTTTAAAAAAGACGCCGCATTCTTAGGAATACGCGCGTCTGCGCGTGAACAACGCTGATTGGTGCGCGCGCATTCTTGCGAAGTATAGTGTGCGTTACACTGTGGAGTTAAGGTTGAATTCGTTATGTTCAGTTTTGGTACACTTAACTCATTTTCGACAAAATTGGACTTATACCCCTTTTCACTAGGGCCACAGAATTGAGGTCGATAGTCCCACTGTTTATATCCAATAGTTGTAAAAAAGCGTTCTAAGAGTCCAAGCCGTATATTTACCGTTTAGACGTTTGAATAAAAATGTTATAGCTATTTTGTATTATTGTATTAATGGTTAGGATTGCCCCGTAATGCTTTATTTACCTACTTCCTGTTTTTGGAGTTGGAGAAGACGGCCCCTTATTGTATAATTTGCGGAAGGCAATCAGATCCGTCACCCAGGGCGCCTTCTCCAAACAATTCTGATAATTTAAAAAAAAAATTGAGCTTGCTTACAATTTTTTCGAGTGCCGTTGTAATATAATAATTATGTATTTAATACTTTAATCATATAAACTAGTATTTAACTGCGATTTCACCTAATGTTAAGCAGAGATGCAATCGTTGATGGTGAAGGACACTAGTTTTAAGAGCCTATTCACTCTAGCCTTGGATGGGAACATTCGTCATGGGTGGGAATCAAACCTTCGACCTCCGGCATATCAGTCAGGGCAACTAACCACTAGATCAACAGGCCAATCAAAGTAGTAATTTTTATATGGATAATGTAGGTAAAGCCAATCGAGTTAAATTAGGTACTACCTCCTACTACTACTACTACAAATACTACTACGTACTCTAGTATTGTATGTAACATAGAGACACGTAGCGCAGTAGCACAGTCTAAAAACATACAGTCGTCCGACGAAGCTGTCTAGGCAGGGCAATCGTGCGGGGTGTGAGGGGCGAGACGCTGGAAAGCCGCACCCGCACTGCGAACAAAACGATGTTCGTAGTGCGGGAGGTATTACTCAGGGCTTACGCGTGTAGACGTTGTCGGCATTTTTCCAGAGATCAAAGGCGTCGTCCTACTGTATTAATATTAATACTGTGGCAGTAGTTTAATTATAATTAGGTATGTTCTTATTTAAACATTTCGTAAGGTAGTGTAGGTAAGTGTGCAACATTTACATTCTAACGTAGAGGAAATTGTGTAAAGGCTGAACGTCTCGAGGCTATCCCCTGCGTTCCTTTCAGTCTATATAGGTTAGGTACATATTGAAACACTGACGCTGACCTACGTCATCCGCCAATGAATGACATTTAAAATTAAGGCCTATTCAAACCTGAGCGATATTCGCTGCTGCTGTGGGTAGAGGTACCTACCTACATACCACGCGGGTTTCGCTCAGGTATTTAAGGCCTATTCAAACCTGAGCGAAATTCGCTGCCGCTGTGGGTAGAGGTACATACCGCGCGGGTTTCGCTCAGCCCCCCTAGTCAAGTTGACAATCTACAATCGTAAACGCGATTAGAAAACTAGCAATGTTTGGGAATAACATCACCTCTCGCTAAGTCACGTGGTCAAAACAAAGGGATTTGAGGCGTTTTCGATTGTAGAAAGAGTCAAGTTACAAACGATTCGTATCTATTCTCTTTCTACAATCGAAAACGCCTCAAATCCCTGTGTTTTGTTGTGTCAGCAAAATGTTTTGAAGCATTGATGATTAGGCGCACCACTATAATATTATGAACGACAAAAATTTGCACGTTATTTATGTACGTTGTTTTTACTAGACTTATTTACTATTTAAATGTGCAATTAAATTATATTCAACATATTTTCAATTGTAGTTTTCAGTGAGTTTATTTTTTTTTACATTTTGATAAAACTACAGAGAAGGTAGTCTTAGAAAACATGTGAAGTTTATGAAACATCTATCCAGTTTGAATATCATTAATGTCATTAGTGTTCAATAGGAATTTTAGGTCTTCCAGTATTATTTAGATTATACCTACTTATTACTTATTGCCAAATTACCATGAGGCGCGCAAAATGTTTGTCAGTGTGTTTAGAGGAACAAAAAGCAGCATTTAAGAACTTCAAACACTTATTTACGAATGTAAAAAAGTTACCATCGAGTGACGGTTTCGTTTTTAAGGAGATAAGTAAGAATTTGTCATTTCGTATGACACCAAAAACATTATATCTATCTGCAAAAAGACATTTCAATGACTTTTTTGGTGATAAAAACCAGCAGGATAATGAAGGTTCCAACAGTGCTGAATCCGTAAAGGTAGAGGACGATGCTAGTGCTAGTAGCGATAGCATTGGCAATAACAGTGACGTGGAGTCTTTTAATGTAGACCGAGATTCGTGGCACAACGTAAAACCTACACTGGTAACTGGCAAACGAAATGATGTCCAAAAACCTGGAATTACCTACACATAAAAGAAGGAGGAGGATGCCTAAGGGAAAGTGGAGTAGTGTTTTTTGTGAATGGATTTGGCGTCACACAACTAATCGTTGTGTATGGACTTTTAAAAATTGCTCTGTGACTGATGATTACCATGTGTACAGGCACATGTAAAGAGTGCAATGGTAAAATTTATATCACCACCAAAGGGAATCCTGATAGCGTTATGTTCGCATGTTCGTTTCAAAATGTTGATAGAAATATGATACATTCGTCAAAAAATAAGTTAACATCACATAAAGCTAAACATTTATCTCTACAAATGCAAAACGAGTATCCCATTGTCATGCGAAACAAAATGATTAATGCTTCTATGCAAGATGATGAAACATGTGAACCACCTTTTATACCAAACTTGAAATCATTGCAAAATATAAGAAACAGACACGATGCTGTAAAACGTTTTCATAAAATAGTTGTTTTAGCCTTATGGATTATGTCGTTTACAGAACCGTGGGTAAGGTCATCAGAACTGTTTCTCTGCAACCCTTTTTCATTCATTACTGGACCGAACTTCAGTTAAACTTCTATAAAAAGTTTTCTAAGGCATATACCGTTCTAAGTATTGACGCAACGGGTTCAATCTTCAAGAAAATTAGTCCTCCTTATCCTACAAATGCTTACGAAAGTAAACACTTGTTTTTGTACGTCTTGATATTAAAGGTCGAAGATAAGTCTGTGCCACTTTCACAAATGATTTCAGCTCTACAAACTATGGACAATATATTTCTATGGTTAAAGAAATGGATCGTTGGAATGAAAGCGCCGAACGAAGTCATTTGCGATGATTCGGCTGCAATTATAGGAGCTGTTGTGAACGCGTTCACTACATTTACCACAACCCGGGAATATCTATCACACACCGTACACGAATACTTGCCTATTGAGATTAGATACGTCACACTTCTTGAAGTCTTTGTATCGTCTACAATGTTTCAAGTTTGTAGATATACGTGTCAAGTCTTTTTATATTAGATATCTGTTGGCACTGAAAAGCTGTACGAATTTTGAAGCGTCAAAACTATAATTGAAAATTTAATTGTCCTTGCGCTGCAGAAATATGATAGAAATTTAAAGGACGGTAGCCAAAGCAAATGCGATAAAGCTCGAGAGTTACTTAAATCTCTTGGAATGTCAAGTGAAGGTTCCATTAATATTGACCACAGTGATGAAGATACCAGACCAGAGACTGGTATCCACGAAGATAGTGAAAGTGTTAACAATTTTTTCATTACATGGTTTAACGCAATTGTTGATGCTGAAGCTGTTCAATCTGATTTAAATGAAAAACAGACTACGAAAACATGTATTATTTGCCAAATTTTGTAACGTTTTCGCAAACTTGTGCTAAGATTACCTCTCTGGTCGAATGTTATGTTTCCTTACATTCCAAACTCTTCTGCCTCATCAGATGTTGATAATAGCAATAATGTAGAAAGCTACTTTAAAAATGTTAAAACTTTATTATTGCATAGTAGAAGTAGACTGATGAGCGTTGACGATTTTGTAATGAAACACACAGAGTTTATAACGGGAGAATTGAAAGTAGCGAATTGTGGCAATATTCTAAAAAGTAAAGCAGCGAATTGTGACAATATTCTAAAAAGTAAATGTATACATTTTGACGAAGATTAAATCATAATGTGAAAGAAGAAACTAATTCAAAAATGGTGATTTTTGTCGAGAATCAGTGTTTAAAAACAACCCTAAGCTAGTGGAAAATTGGCGCAATAAAACAGAAGATCGAAAAACCATGCACACGGTTAATTGAAAGAGTAAAACCCAAAACAACAGAAATTGAAATTTTACTTAATGGGAATATTTGCACATCAGGTATAAAAAAAGTAATTGTAACGAATACATGTGCTTTTGATGCAATACTTAACGCTTTGTTAGCTATTTGTACTGATCATATAAATATTTGCATATATATTACATCAATGAATTCGGCGTTTTCCAGACTGGTTTCTGCTTTGGTGCATAAAGACGTTGATGTAAATTGTTTAAAAAGTAGAACATTGATCTTACAAAAACATTATCAATCTACGATACAAGGACATCTTGAACTAATTGATTGCAATTGTAATGTTACTTTTGTGCTGGAAAAAATTTTAATCGATGATATTTTTAGTGCAACTCTTTCCAAAGTTTGTTCTGATTGTAAAATGTGTGTTACAAGAAAAATTTCGATATCGGATGGTAGTGTGGGTTCATTAAATGAATCGGCATAATCTATGTTGGAAAGCGAAGTCTCTGATTGCAAAAACAATAATTGCACTGGAAAAGTATGCACAGAATATTTTATTTCAGTGTTTTTTTTTTATTTATATTTGACTATGCGTCTATGTGACATTCCAAAGGAATTGCTGCTCTGCGATAAAATATTTGAGTTAGCAGCTGTAGTTGAATTTATTGCAAATGCCGGAGGTATTGGTCATTATAAGACTAACTGTCTACGGCGTAATTCTGAATGGGAGTGCTATGACGATATGGCCCGTAAGGCGAATTCAGTTAAGCACGACATTGAGGTTAACTCCCATCTGCTCATATATAAACGCTGGAGGGCATAGTTAGCATTTTTTTTCTTATTTATGTTTTGTTCTTTTGGCAAATAAACATTGTTAACAACAACAACATTAATTTATTTCCATGCAACTTTGGCCCCTATATACCTTACTAACATAGGTACATCCATATAATAAAATACAAATTGTGTCACTAAAAAGAACTTTAAAACTACGTTAGTAACACTTCAGTGCACAAGGCACTGTCACTGTGCGTTCATGTGGCTCTTGCCCGTGGAAGCGACGGAACACCATTCCCGGCGGCCAAAAATCCTCTTCCATGACGAAGTGCAGATAACACGTTGGCATTCGAAATATTTTGTTTTCACCCGGCCAAAACACCCAGTGGGTGGAATGAAACGGGTGAAAACTGGGTTATAACCCACTACTGGGGTTTCACCCAGGGCCCTATCCAATAAAGCTGACAATCCGACGTATATGTCAAAAAATGACAAAATTGTAGAATTGTCGCGCTTAAGCTGTTTAATAAACGTGACAAATATGTGAGTAGTCCACTTGCAAACCACGTTATGTTAATGAAACACTTATTTGAGAAAACTAATAAAAATGATTATCCTTATAATTAAGTTATATAGATGCATTAATTTGCGTATTACTAGAGTATAGGATCATATCAAACTCATTTATGTTAAGAAATGAAATCACTGTTCATCAATAATCATTTAATTAACATTTTAAAATTAAACATAGACAGTTTTGCAGAAGTACTCTAAACATAGACAGTTTTGCAGTTGTATTCAATCAACATAGGTAGTTTTGAAACAGTTTCTTAAATACACTTCTATCTACTTTCTCTTACGAACTTACAATTTTTATTTTTTTATTACACTCTTATGTCTATTTCTTCACCCATTAAAGTTTCTTCACTATCAGTTTCTTCTACAGTAGTTTGATTTTGTTCTTCTTGAAGAAAACTGTAAAAGCGCAGATGGTCGTAAGAAGCCCAATCTTCACCGAAATGTTTTATGAGAAGATTTCGTACATCATTTAACTTTGCTGTTTTTACAGGAACTCCAACATTCATTAAAACGGATTCAATATTTTGGAATGACTTGCCTCTTTTACAAATGTTCCCATAATTTATTAGGTCGGATACATAATTAGGTTCCCCTTTAATTGCAATTCTATTATTTTGATCTTTTCTTAAAAAGAATCTTTTAGAGGCATTAAATTGAAAGTGCCAAGATCCTGGTAACTTTAATACGGTTTTACGCTCGATTTCCAATCATAAAAATGAAAGTCGCTTCCAAGTCTAAAAACCGTTCCATACTTTTTAAATATATCTAAATACGTCTGGGGCTCCACAATGACTTCCAAAGGTCGTATCTCTCTTTCGATATTGCCGAATACGCGATCAGGGGGCAAAAATGAGTGCCCTACTACTGGGAATATTACTGTAATTTTCTTGATGTGACGTGGAGCTTTTGTTTTTAGCCAATATGCCAACATTCCCAAAACGATTGAGTTTTTATTTTGCCCCCCGCAACCGTCGCAGAATAATTTTATATGACTAACAGTTTCTTCAATATTGGTATTCATTAAACGATGAAATACTGCCGAAGCAATTTGATTAGACCCTTTCATGGCCTCGGTTTCCAGCCACGCGTAAATAAATGTGTTTGAACTGCCTTGAGGCCCACGAGATGGTCCTTGGCATATTGTTAAGTTGTACAAATAAAGTTGTCGGCTAAAGTAGGCACTCTGATCCGGCACTTTCGGCAAAACCAAATTTTTTTGACAATCGAAAGAGAGAATTATTTCGTCGTCCAGTTGTGTTTTGAGGCTAGTGTAAAACCATTTGGCCTTTAGCTTGTGGATACGAAGCTGCGCTATTTGCAGCTGTTTTTTAGCTGAGTCACGTTCACTTTTGATAGATTCTCTTAATTGAATGCATTTCGAACAAGCATCGGTAGCGGGAGATTTAAAACTCAAATTGAAGTATTTATTAAATATACGTCGGAAAAATTCATATCTCACCGGCGCATTATGAGCATCATCATTGTAAACCTTGTGTAATTTTCTTATACTTAGATCACTGCTGAGATATTGCACAGCAGATCTCCCTCTCACATAATGTGATTCCAAAGATTTAAGTCCTTTTATGTACGATTTTACGGATTCTGTGCGATCAAAATACAGATTGGACTTTCTATCACCTCCTCTTCGTTCTTTCGGCATTGCCATTGTGGTTAGATGCTGTTTACAAATTCTTTGTATTCTATCCCTAGAGATTCCCAGAATAGTGGTCATTGCTTTTTGACACACTTTAATTAATTTGACGTGGCGTCTTCCATTTAAAATATCGTGCTTTGGGATAAAATAACATATAGTCTGGGTTTTTTTCTTACCTTCTTTTTTCGGCGTTTGTGTTGTACAATATTTCAATAAAAACGTATCTTGGGTGATTTTATCTGAAGTTGAATAAAAATTGCGGTGAAATTTACTGTAGTCTTGAATCGTTAAGTCGTTACATTTGTATCCCTGTTTGAGATTCCTATGTACACATTGTGGTATAACTGGCATTCCCTTAGGCATATGTCTAAAACAAAACATATAGGTATTTAAACAAATTGATCAGCAAAAATGGAGCGAAAAATCAGTACCAGGTAAGTGAAGTATTTAAAAAAACATGATCATATAATACAACTAGCTGACCCGGCAGACTTCGTACTGCCTAATTAAATTGCAATAAATTCCTGTCAAAATGATTTGTAATGTGACATTTTTTTGTTCCTACATATTTTATAGTCGGGGCAAAAAATTCTCCTGAACAGAACCGTTACCCTGGTGATAGGGCGTTGTGAATAAGAAATATAATTAAAAAAAACATATATAAGCATTTAAAAAAAAGTAATCCCTTTATTGTTAATCATCTGAATCATAATTATTAACAAAAATCAGTTTTATTTTCATTGTAGTGCTTTGTGATATACGATGTTTTTTGTTTGATTATCTGGCGCATAGACCAACAAATCTGATGATTTTCCAACACGGGAACAGGCAACATACAATTGACCACAGTGAGAAACATGGGTTTTCCAGATTAATACCACAAACACTTAATGATTGCCCCTGGGACTTGTTTATGGTCATAGCAAAAGCAAGCCCAACTGGAAACTGTAGTCGTTTAAAGTCCAACGGCACATCATTCGGAATAATTGAGATGTGCGGTATGAGAACGTCTTCTCCTTTATACTTTCCTTTCAGTATAGTTGCTTCTATCACGTTGTTTAGTAATTTTTATCGCTAACCGTGTGCCGTTGCAATGACGCGGTTGAATGATATTTCGCAACATTATAACTACCGATCCAACCTTTAATTGAAGATTGTGAGGTGGCAATTCTGGCAAATCCAGCGAGTTTAATCATTCTGGTGGATAGTTCACTACATCATCTTGGTTAGTAGCCGAATCAACTGATTTATATATCCTCGATTCGCCTGTAATTTGTTCTTTCATTTTTAAATTTAATTCCTTTACATCTATGTTTTTTGCAGCCAATATAGCTCGTTCGCTCAACCAATCATGGTTCCTGTAATTTTGAGAAACATCTGGAAACACCTTCTGGATAAGTTCATCTTTTCGAGTTAACTGACAAAAACTTTGAGAAATGTTAATGCAGCCAGTCAACATGTCTATAGGAAATTTGTCACTACCAATGTCAATGAGTTGTTTAGAGAATATGTTTCCAGATTGGTCATTTTGCAATTCGACATGCATATTCTTGCTTAAATGAAGTACTTTGACATGTTTCCACAATTGGAGGACTTTAGACATGCATTGAGTTCATCAGCTGGTGTTGATCGTGGAATCACTGGCAATGTTTGATGAAAATCTCCTGCTAATAAAATCATTGCACCACCAAATTGGTTATGATTGCTCCGTAGGTATATCTTTTAATGTCCAAATTGACCCTTTGACGTTAAGATCATACCTACAATGTTTAAACAACAGTGAGTGCTTGTAATTCAATATGAACTTTAAACAATAGCAATAAAGCTCATTGTAAAAGAAAACGTTTGTATGGGAAAAAGAAAAGAGCTGTTTTAGGGGTTTTCCGGCAATTATTCGAATTTTTCTCGCCGTAAAAAATATTCTTTGAACTTCAACGAACATTTAAATAAAAGAATTGGCCAAATTGGTTTAGGCGTTGTTGAGTTATGCGCTTACCAACACATTTTGCGATTCATTTTTATATTATAGATTAATAATGAATTATATTCAATAATATTAGTTATTAATAAATAAATAATAAAGTTACTCGAGAATATATTTGAAATAACTTATTTTTTTTACTTTTTTTTTCACAATTTCACAGTGAACACAATACCGAAAACCCGACTTACTTTTATATAGTAGACTTATTCGATTGTAAGACTATGATTTTGCCAAAGATATTCAATACCTATTAATAATAGTCTTTTAATAATTTTCAACTTCAACTTCAACTCTTCTCTATGGCATTTGTGGAAGACAGACACCACAATTTTGCCAATAACACGTAGGTACTATGATAGACCATCAAACGCTGGAGATTAAATCTATATATATAAAAGAAAGTCGTGTTAGTTACACCACTTATAACTCAAGAACGGCTGGATCAATTTGAATGATTTTGGTCTTTTTGGATTTCGCTTTGTCCGGAATAGCATAATACTTAATAAAAAACATGAAAAGTCCTCGAAAAAATAAATATCAACAATATTCGTTGTCTCAAACATTTTTCAAACGCAGCGCCATCTTGGATGACATGACAGGAGTTAAAACTTCCCAGTTCATTATCAGGTGACAATAGGGTAAGCTTGTATTTTTTTTATATTTTTAATTCACTGTTTACAACGTTTTAACATAGTAAAAAAATATACATATTTAAAAAATGCAGTAAAGAAGCTTAAAAAAAATATTTAAAATACAGAATAAATTTGAGCTGTTTAAACGCCGCCATTTTCGCGCGCCCTTTCGATTACGTCAAATACTATGATCCTATTACTATTTGTTTGGGTGTTTTCGTTCTTCTAACCATTTCACCATGAAAAAAGTTCAAAAACCAGTTTACCGGTATGGCTTGTACCCGAATGCAATAAACATTATCAGATTGTGCTTTTACAAAACCATTTTTAAGTCGTTTTTCTAAAATGTTTTATAACCTCACTATGAAGCTAAAATTACACTTGAACGTTAAATTAGTTCACAACACACACGGCAATAATTATGTTTTTCAATAAAAAGTCCATTCCAATACTTAATATCATACTTACACATGTATGTTTTGCAGAAGTTGAGTTGTTGTCGTAGTATTTGACGTCAAGTTTCGTTATAACCAATGGTGACGCGTTTCACAAATTTGAATTTCCCGCGCTTAATTCGCACTTTTATTTTTAATTTGAAATAATTATGACGCTATTAAAAAGTGAAATAATGATTTAGTTCATATTTTCTGCCATTAAAGATTCGGAAAAAAAATATTTGAACCATATTTAAAATACATGCATATTCCCTATTTGGAAGGTAAGGTTGTCAATTTATACGTACCTACGTTCTGAAATTTATTTTGTTACTAAACTTAGAGGTTTTATGTAGCTTAAAAAAGTCTTATATTTCAGAAATCAATTTACGTAATTAACAACAATGACAAACATAATCTACTGTTAAGACTTTAATTAAAGTAGACCGGGAAAACTATAAGTATAAATTGTATGTAACATAGAGGCAATAAGTTCAGATTAAAATTATGAATTTAGAATTTTTTAAATCAATGCATTTCAGTAAGGTAGTTAGGTTAGCTATAGGATAGGTATGGTCAGTTAGGTTAGGTTATATATACATGTTGTAATTTTAATTCTATCGAACACAAAATGTTTAAATAAGATCACAGTAGAGACTCGCTACATAAAAAGTAGTAGTAGTTATTATTGGTTTGGATCTATTAGTTGTCATCTTATTAAACGTATGTATATCTAATATAATCAGATAAGAGCAAATCTGATAAGAGCAATAAATTTACTCTAGGGCACAACGAAGTTTGCCGGGGCAGCTAGTTCTTAATAATTTTCAATATTTACTTTTTGCCTGACATTATGTCAGTTGTCAATCTGTCATTTACTTTTCTCTAATTTTGTGTCTTAGTTTTTCATAGTGACTATGAAGGTTGTATCTGATTTATGTAATTTAATTTATTTTTATTAGTATGTTAGCTCTAATAATGTAATTTATTGTTATTTTTCCTGAATTTTCTTCGCTATAAACCTCACGGAGCCCGAGACCTTTCCAACGAATGCAAAACCGTGGAAATCGGTTCGTGCGTTCTGGAGTTATATCGTCAGGAAGGAAAACCCGACTTATTTTTATATAGTAGATAATCTTACCGTTTCGACTTTTCAAGTTGTCTCTTCCATGTAGATTTATTAAGTTCTTTTTTACGTCCTCTTCTGTTTGGGGCATAAACAACTTCTTTTTCTTGACACTCCATAATAATTTTATCACAAATTACCTTGTTTTTAATAGCCTGCAGTACATAAAAAAAGTAACGCGTGCGTGCACTTCGACTGTATCATGCGTACTGGCCCAAGATGGCGGCTTTTGCACGAATCACAACGCAACATAGCGTTGTTTGCAAGTTGTCAGTAACTTAGAGACTTTTGAAAATGGACTGCGGATCGACATAGCGACTTTTGCAAGAGTATTGAGTTTTGTATTCCATTTTATTCCTAACATAACGAGTTTTGACAGCTTCTGATAAACACGGACGTTAGTATTTTAAATTATCAACCGATTTCTGTCATTGGACAAAAAAACGGTTTTTTTAACATAACGTGGTTTGCAAGTGGACTACTCATGTCAAAAATCGACAGGTGAAATCTTGACACATTTTTAATGTAAAAACACGTTTAATAAAACTCGACATATCAAAAAACCACAGTCACAATATTTCTGACAATTGTCGGTGACAGTATTGTTGGATTGTCGTGACAATTATGTCGACTTTTGACATATTTGCAAAGAATTTTGTTTTATGAAGCTGGATAAGGGTAAAATTGAAAAAGATATTATCAAAGTACAAGAATAAAACAATCACTAGTGCAACTTCGATTGTGTTATGATCGCGTGTAAGATGGAAATGCACAGAAAACTTACCATTTTGGGCCTTATTTACGAAAGTAAAAATATACTTTTTGGGAAGTTTAGTGACCAATTGACCCACGATGTAAAAATAAATAAATGGAAGGAAATAGCTTAAATATGATTTCGCGACAGAGGGTAACGCTCCTGTCAGAATTGTCGGACAATTCTACAAATATGTCAACATGTCATGACAATTTTCTGTTTAATAAAGCAGATTTGACAAGTTTTTCACGACAAATTGTCACCTGTCACCTGTCGCATATAAAGTTTTATAAAACAGAAAAATGTCAAGACAAAAAAGAGTCCGACATATTTGTGAATTTTCCACCATGACAATTTTGTCGCCTGTAAGTTTTATTAAACAGAAAAATTGTCGAGTTGTCACTTTTTGACATATGTCGGACTTGTCGGATTGTCAGCTTTATTGGATAGGGCCCAGGTGATTACCCATCTTTACTCTCAACACGTAGGTACTTGGTATTTGATGCACGCACTCCACGATGTCGAAAATGATTGAGTGAACGACGAAAATTTTAGTAAAATTAAAATAAATAAAACCACTCTCTAATTATGATATTTTTCAACACGTAGGTACGCAATAAACACTATTCGTACAACAGTTTTCATGAAAAACAGTAGCGTTTATCTTTCCTGAGTACATGTTTTGTTTGGCGCTGCTAGAGAGTAGGTATGCACCCCAGCGGAGCCACAATTAATGTCTATTTTATCATTGCCTAATGCACGTACAGCGATAATGATATACGTACATGATGTACGTTTGAGGTACATCATTTTAAGAGAGAATTGATCGATTTCTAAGGTTGTGGCTCCGCGGCAGAGCATGACACCGATATTCGCTGCCGCTGTGGGTAGAGGTACATACCGCACGGGTTTCGCTCAGGTATTTAGTATCGCTTCCGTCTGCCACAGACGGTAGCGAATACAGCTTAGGTCTCAACAGTAATATTACCGCATACCCACTGGGTTTTCTCTGCCGCAGACGGTAGCGAATACCGGTTAGGTCTGAATAGGCCTTTAGGCCGCTGTGTATGCACCGCAACAAATAAGCATGACTTCAAATCCAATTGTTTCCAGATTAATGGCCACGTCAAGATCCTGTATGGTTGGTACGTGGAGGGAGCAATGATGTTGCTATCGTGCGGGCTGGCAACGTTGCGTCGATACAAGAGCGCCTCTTTCATTGGCATGGCTGAGAAATATAGGCTGTTTATAAGAGAATAGCAATGGTCACAGCATTTTCCAAAATAATTCTTGTAGGTACTTATATAATTCTGTCGATAATGATTAGTGCCCAATTTTCGTCTGTTATGTATGTTGTTGTGTTTTTCTACTCATATTCACATCACAGTTTCCACTACATAGCTTTTTTATTCTAAACTGGAACTCCAGGTAAAGTCAGAACTACTCATAATTTAGGGATTAACTAATGTCGAACGTGGAATAGCCTTGACACTCATTTTGTATTGTTTTTCTTGTAAGCGCCAACGCTGCTTACCTACTTACCTACTTTGTAAGTGTTTACACTGGAAAACTGCAAACATTACCCCAAGCATGCTACATAGCGTGCTCGGTACTTGTTCAGGTCGGCGCACATTCGACCAACATTTGATTCGGCAGTATTTGTTGAACAAAAAAGCGGCAATTCGGTTCGTGGCAATCGGTAAACTCGGTTCAGCATCTACCCTCGCGAAATGTGTTGTTTCTGTTGAATTTTTACCAGCCGGCCGCAGCTGTGCCAACCTAAAAGAAGTTGAGCAGCATGCCAAACAAAAGAACCAGTTCTTTTCTTTTTGCTTTATTAAGGTTCTTCTAAAGAGGTTCCGTTTTTAGAACATAAGTAATATACACTGCCAGTCTTAGGGTGAGACTCCACTAAAGCGGAGACGAGATGTCTTGGTATTAACCAATAGGATATTGTATTGTGCTGAAGCTAAGCACTGAGCGGTCAAAATGACGCAAACTGATAGGTTGTAAGACACATCTCGTCTCGTCTCCTCTTTGGTGGATTCTCGCCCTTAAGCATTTAAATGTTCAAAAATAAAACAAAAGCTTTAAGTAATTTGTTTTTTTATTTATCTACCATTTCCTACACACTAGTCAACGGCTATGTACAGCGTCTTTGATTATAATTAACTATTTTGTAAAACGTCCAAATAAACGTGAATTTTCATCAGACATACAGACAGTAAAATATAACATTTTCTTTTTGCAAATCTAAAACGAAATGTTTACACCACTCACGTATCACAGTATTGTAGTAAAGTAAATCATACAAACAGATGAATGAATACCTATTTTTGGTAAATTCAAATACATACAAAACGTAACGTTAATAACATTTTTTTTAAAGAGAAGCGAGAATTTTATAACCTAGTTTAGAAACAGAATGCTATGAAGAGGCTAGATTGTAAGCGCTTTGGAGATAAAAGGAGAAAATAAATTAATTCAGATAAAAAAGCACGGTACTTAAAAAATCATAAATCCATTGTGTAATATTTTATAACTCACCTAAAATTATGTTGAAATTCTTTCTGATTTATTACGAATCCGACTTCAGAATTCAACTTGTACCGTAGAGTAGTGAGTAAATGGAGTATTAAGTGCGAAAAACACTTCTTATGGCAACGGACGTTTCTCCACGCATTATCATGTTCAACAAAGTATTTTGTTTCACAGTATACGCCAGAGCTATCCATTTACAACCTACACCTGTTTAAAAAGTCGTACGTCTTCGTATATTTATGCTATATGACAGCTACAGGACTATAACTTTTTACCAGCAAAGCGCTTCAACCCTTATTACAATATCCATAGGTATAATATTCGCTATCTACGCCTTGCTCCTCTTAGATTCTTCAAGCACTTCTTCCTCAGTGGGTGCTCCTTCAATAGACTTCTTGTCTCGTATGGCCTCTTTGACGGCGTCCACCATATCAAGGGGCTCAGATATTGACACTTTCTTACCTGAAATTGTGAATAAAAGTTTAATAATAACATTAATAATGACCAGAAATGTGTGCGAAATAAAATTGGACTGACACGGGACTTTTAAAGAATGGCCTTGACATTTTAAATCCAAAGGTTTTTAAATCCGTGATAAAATGATTATATTGTTTTACTTACAAAAGACAAGTTTAAATCATCTTGTGGTGAATATTATTTCTATAATGCCCGATTTGTACAACTAAGTACAAACACCAGCACATCAAGTTACCCCAATGTGTCACATTTGCCCAATTGAATTTGAACCTTATTCCGTTTGCCATAAAGTTGAAAAACGATCAGAGAAATTTGACACATTGGGGTAACTTGATATGCTGGCGTCTGTACATTATAAGGACATGCCAAAAAATTAAAAATATTACTTTTTGTTTTTTCTACAAGACTTTAACGTTACAGATTTATTAGAAAATCCTTTGTCAGTTAAATGCATAAACTAGGCCAAAATAGTGAATAAAATGCGTACAAAATATAATGGATATGGCAACACCAAATAATCACACCATAAACAAAACAAAGTGTTCTAATTCTCTAACAATAGCAACATTCTTCTAACACTTATGATGATGGGCAAGTGCTTCTTCTTATTTACAGTAGTCATTAATCACCAACTTTGCTCCAGAAAATATGGTGATTTCGATACTGTGAGTACTTTTGGAAATCAAAACAGTTTAGTGACACAAGGGAACATACATACTCAAACTAATGGTATACAAAATGGACTAAGTTCTGTTGATTTTGACTTACAATTTTAATTTTACCTACAAGAAGTAAGCCTCATTAGTTTGTTCGTTATTTCTCTCGTATTGCTCCTGGAAATCAATGAATAACCACATTACAATATTTCCTATATTCCTTCTACATGATTTCCATCCAAGTTTTTGTTTGTCGTGTGTATAGGTACTTTTTATTGTGATGAATAGGTATTTTTTTTTCTTGAATATGCCCAACGCATTGCTTGATCGAATTGCCGTTATTGTAGTGCGAATACAATAGCGAACGAACTTTTTATATCATTCGTATCACCCTACTGTTGCTTGTTCACTATGCTACGAACGCAGTACAATCGACGAACATGCTTTTTAAATTCGGTTAATTTTTTTTTTTGAGTGTTGTAGTTTTTTATGATGCATTTCTTAGTAGAACCTATTTTTGGCCTAATTCTGCAAGTGAAGTGTAGGTCCTAAACTGTTGATGATGAACGGATGGTTTATGCTGGATCACGCCGCGTATGAGGTGCGCAAAAGAGGCACGGATATAACACACCGAACATTACACGCCCCTCTGTGCGCGTGCGCATATTCCAGGAGTTATGGATCCGTGCCTCGTCTGAGCATCGTGCGTGCCACGACTTTTGCCTGACACGGTCTACTATAAATCTCACAAACCCTCGTCGTTTCGTGTGTTCGGTGAGTTTTTTTTAATATCTGGATTATAGCATGATGGTGTAGGGTAGTTAAAGGTTCGAAATGAAACAACATATCAATTAAATTTCGTGTATTCATGAAACAAGACTACAATATTTACAATATCTTCGAAACTATAATGTATGACCATCATACTATAACCATATTTATAACTTTTTTAGTTTTTCTACATTCATAACACTTCCATAAATGCTCTCTCACCATTAAATTAATTAATCAATACATAACTTATTTACATTATTTAATATGATATCATAATATTAACATGAAAACTATGGTGTATAAATTTCACATCACTTACTTCGAAAAAAATATTTAATTCTTAGGGGAGTTCTAAATAGGGAATTAGTTCAGCTTTTGAATAATATTTAATAATAAATTCATATCCAGTGACCAATTTCGAGACCCCGACATTAATGTTTCAAAAACATACTTTACATAACTTTGAAAGCAAAGCAATAATTAAATGCTTTGATATTGAATTTGCACTAACATGACAGGCTAAACCGTCCCCTCTAAACTGATACATAGTCATGCTCTTTGGAAAGCGTAGCATTTATAAATAAGTCACTAACAAAAATCGCCATATATCACCTCTCATGCGTCCTTATACAAGTCAGGATGAAGTTCCCTCTCCCGCTTAAGTGTTCTTTCATACCCTAAGGGCTTGTCAATCTCCCGACCCGGCCTTTCCTCTAACTGCCGCACATACTCATACGCCCCATATCTATCATGAGGGTCATGCATTATCGTAATTGTACACACAAGAACAGCCATAACGAACCCGGTCACAAAGTACATTTTGTTCGTGGTATAAGTTTCGTGCAAGCTCTCTATAAACGTCCATGCTTTCGTCTTTTGCCTTTTTTCATCGTCGTTATCGCGATTCGCGTGGTGTATCTTATCAGACCCCGTACCTGTTTCTGTTTTACTGTCCGTATCACTGCTAGTTTTTGGTTTTTCTGTAAAATAAATGGTTTTTTTGTTTTCTACAAGGTGTCGTTTTAAATCCTCGTCTAATTTAAATAGGTACCTAACTATGCTAATGTTTGTCGACACGAATTAATAAGTAAATGTTTTTTTATTAATTTTGAGGATATATGGGACACGCTGGGCCTGCCGGCTTACCACATACGCAACACGCCAATTCTGTTCTTTGACACTAAAATAGCTAGGAAAAAATATTTACTTTGAAGAGGTATAGTCATTTCATTTGATCATTTACGTGTCTTATAACAGCCTCCTGAAATTTTGCGAGGATAGAAAATGGCATGTTGTATACATTTTCTATTTTGACAAGGCCTTTAACGGTGACTTTAGAAGCGCTTAATGAGATTCTAAATTGTAATTTGCACTAAATTCAGCCTATTCTTACCTATCCTGATTACAATACAGTCTTTACCAATATCTAGGGTAATCTTCTAGCATATTCCTGTCAGTCTAGTATGCTTCATCCAGTACATGAAGTTGGTTGTCTACATAAGCTTCTCAATCATTTCTTACCATCTCTGTCAAGGGAGACGCCGTGGATCTGTCCGGGGGTGTCCTCTTCAAGTTCAGCGTACGCGTACATCAGCGCTTTCTGCTTGTCCGTCAACGATTTAGGTAACTGTGGACAGTAAAATTATGATGTAGAGATGGCTGGATCCATTAGTCACCCCTTATTTGCAACTAGTAGACGGTTTTGCACCTATTTAACAAGCAAATTAAGCCGAAATTGAAGTGCCATTTGACTGATCTGATAATCTATATCTATATCTATACTAATATTATAAAGAGGTAAAATTTGTAAGTTTGTATGTTTGTAATCTATACTTCTATACTAATATTATAAAGAGGTAAAATTTGTAAGTTTGTATGTTTGTAAGTTTGTATGTAGGGCGTAATCTTCGGAACTAATGATCCAATTTTAAAAAATATTGTACTGGTGGAAAGCTACACTATTCCCGGTGGACATAGGCTACTTTTTATCCCTGTATTCTCACGGGAACGGAAACTACGCGGGTGAAACTGCGTGACGTCTGCTAGTGGAGTATATGGTGGTAGTATATCTGATGACCCCTTTTCATAGAGCGTGTTTTTGCTTGTACCTTGGAACCCATCAGAGGCGCGATTCCCGTCTTTATAACTACGCAACATCGCATTCTAATCTCAGCGTCAGTCTGTTAAAAATACGTCTAATTTTCCTAGATTTTAGGGTTCGGCACATTGTACATCTGATGGAAAATGCGTCGAGTGTATGCGACGATTACCTCAACGGTTTATATATTTGTCTGTTCTGGCGTACCGGCCCAACGTTTTTGACATTGATTGTCACCGAGATAACATTGGGACTAGATTTTGAGCGTTCTCCACTATGGGTCCTTTATACCCTTAGTATGAAAAATACTAAGGGTCTCAGATTAATGTACTAACCTGTATTTTAATGTGCACATAATGATCGCCGTAGCCGTGTTGACTGACCCTCTTCATACCCTTCCGCGACAGTCTGATGATGCTGTGTGATGATGTACAAGGCATAATCTGCAACAGATATAGTTAGTTTAATTTAGTAAGGTTCACATAAGGCTTCTTCATGACGTCGATAAATAGCTTTTTTGCCGTAACGTCATCATCGATTATGCTTGAGATGCTACCAGTTACTTGAATACAGAAGGCCAAATTTAATTAAGTGGCAAAACATCTCCGGGACTCTTGATTATGTTTCAACCACAATATTTTCCATTCTTTATGTGTTAGCAGTTGTGTTGTCATTACACAGTATTATACGAATCGAAAGTGTCAAAATTCTATTTTCATAATTGTTTTTCATTATTATTCTGTCATTCTACACTTCACTGTATTTTTTTAACACTGACCTGCAATGTATGATCTTCGTATAATCCTTGTATCCTAACTGTACCTCCCAACAACGCTTGTGACACAGAAACCTGAAAAACAATAACCAATAAGTATTTTATACTCAAGTTTAATGACATGGCTAATTGTTTGAGGCAGAAACTGATCAAGCAAACACGAAATGTAACATTTCTATGTCCGGCCAGCATATTTGTTTGCTCAATGGTCCAAAAGTCATTCAACAGGCCTCATTGGCCTCATTTCTATCCAAATTTATTTGATTTTAAGTTTTTACAAAGTCTACTTACAGTACAATCAGTGTGCACATCAGGTCCATCCCTCTTAAAGTACGTAGACTTCTCCACTTTAAATGTGACAAATATCTCGTTGTTGCTGCCCACAGCCATGCGGACAGTTTGTCCGTCTTCTACACCCGCTGGGACGGGCACTATCACCTTTTTACGTTGCACCTGTTTACAGAGATTATTTTGGTTCAGCTCATTTACATAAAACATTGATCAAAGTGGTTAGTTGTAGAACCCACACTTTGTAGATATCACAGGAGCTTTAAAAAATCTTATGCTCTAAAGCTCTGCTCGCCTACATGATTAGCGGAGCTTTAGAGCATGTGTCTACCCCACAAAATCAAAAATTCTTATCTTTCAAAATACAGTGCTATTTGGTGAATTCTGGGTGATACTTAATTATAGTTTTAAAGCTAATAAGTTGAACTTGACACATAAAGGCAGACCTTTATGTGTCAAGAAGATCGTACCTATTGTAGGCCAGAGCCTACAATAGGTATCATACGATCTGACAGAGGTGTGCTTAAAGGGAAGGCCTTGGGCCTCACTATGCATCCTTACACCTCTCTACTGTAAACGGCACTTTATTCTTATTTTTCTCAGTATACTCACAGACTGTCCCTTTCCCTCACACTCAACACAAGGAAACTTGATCAGCATTCGAGTTCCATGGCAGTGTCGACAGGTGGAGCGCATCACAAAAGGTCCTAAAAATAAAGAAAAACAAAAATGCATGACTGTTGTTTACTGGGTTGGTGATAAGTGTGCTAACATTACATACTGAAAATCTTTTACAATAATTTGATCTCACTTCTAGGGTCATAAAAAAAATCCATGATGAATGTTGCAGTTAAAGATTTTTATTATAATTAAATCTACCAAGTCTATTCACAATTATTTTGAAGTCAGCTGCTTGTTCAAAGGAACCAAATAAGCTTGAGTTACAAATTTATTTTGTTGAGGCTTACTGAGGTTAGTCTATAGATAAAGTCTGTCTCTCTCTTTTTTTTATCTCATTAGCTCTCATTATGTATGTACTTGTTATTTCATTTTGTTTTCCTTTTTAACTTTAATTTGATTATTTGTAATTTTTCACTCACATGAATGTTGGTTGACCTGTTATTGGCGACTGTATAAGTCTGATACTTTTTACTATTATTCTAATGTAATGCTGTATACAGAAGCTGTTGGTTTACCTCAATAAATAAATAAATAAATAGATGGACCCCTACCCACCTCCACAAGGAAAGCATGCATGGAAAGGGTATTACACACCCCTGACCTGAATGCATAGAAGAGCACATTAAGCCATTGGTCTTAGCTGTCATTTGAAGATCTTTGATCTCTAACAAACATTATATGTATGTATAGCAGTAAACTGATGCAATATTGTAATGATATTGCATATGTTTACTGAAATAGTTAACTGCAAAATATAATCAGGTCAGTTAATTTATAAATTGTATTTGTATTTGTATTCATGTTATGTCTTATGGGTATATGCCTGAAATAAATGTTTTTTTTTTTATAATTAAATTACTAATCATACCTCGAGAAAAGGTTTCCATGCCTGATCCATTGCAGTAAGTACACTTAATGGATTTGGTACCAGGCTCACAGCGGGAGCCCAAGCACTTGGGACAGGTGTCCACCACATTTATATTTATCTCTTTGTTCACACCGCGTGCTGCTTCCGTGAACTTCAGATTTACTACAAGCTGGAAAGAGAGTACAATAAAAATTTGCTCTAAGAACACCTAATATGTTACTGCCTACCTCCAATAATACCTTGTATGTAATCTCATAGGAGGGGTAACTGGAGTATTTTCTTAATTCTCTGTAACTTGTGAGCCTGACATTCAAAAGTGCCTTTTAAAGGTATTATTGAGAGACTTGTTTGTAAAGTAAAAGTCAAATCACATATATTGATTTGACTTTGACTTTACAAACAAGTCTTGTGATTTAGGGACACACATAACATCATGCTTGTTATTCCTGAAGGGCTAGGCAAAGGTGTACCAGGTAGTAACACCCACATTTCGCCAGTTATGCTTAAGTCCCATGTAATAGGGGGCAAGCCTATTGGCATCAATCTGGCAGAAATCCAGACTCCAGACACAGAGAAATTTCAGATGGACATAATCAATAATCAATCTAGGGAGTTCTTAGAAAATAAAAATATACATAATTTACCTCTTGTGCTCCACCGAACCCAAACTTGGACTCTGCAAAGTCACTGAAAGCATCACTTTTGAAGCCTGCATCACCAAATATCTTTCTGAACAGCTCTTCAGGGTCTATGGTGGACTTGTACTGCCATTGGTGAGTGAAACCATCTGTTCCTGAGGGCCCACCTCCCATGCCCATGTCCTCTGAAGTGGTGCCATATGTATCATACTGCTTACGCTTGCTTTCATCAGAGAGAATCTAAATAAAACAAAAAAGTATGTAATTTTTAAAAAATATTCAAGTTTCGAATGAAAATAAATAAACTCATATTCACGTTTGGAATGAATGACGATACAACCTAAACCTCATTTGGTTCATTCCAGACTAGTTAATAAAAATTATCTCTGAAATCAATTTAATACTTTTCGATAGGTCAGCTGTTTAATGTTATCTATTTGTCTATCTTGTTTTCAACTACCAAAGAACGCGAAATAGTTAAAATTTCATACCTCATAAGCTTCTGACACCTCCTGGAACTTCTTAGAAGCTTCTGGATCAGATTTATTTGCATCAGGATGGTACTTTTTAGCCAGCTGATAGTACGCCTTCTTGATGTCTTTAGCTGACGAGTTCTTAGCGACCCCGAGGACTTTATAATAGTCAGCTCGAGCGCCCAGTAAGTTCGTCGTGTGAATAAATCGATGTCTCGCACCGAGATTAACTGGAGGACAAAATAGGTGCGAAAGTTAGGTTATGTTTCAACAAATGTCAAATAACATTTGCATTTGATAACTTAAAAAGTACTTTTTAAGCGTAAGGCCTAATTTACAATACATTGTCTGTTTATTAAGTATATAATTAAATAAATCTTAACCGGTGATGTAATGAAAGCATGTAAAACTCACAATTTTTACGAGCTAAGGAAGCAACAGATATGGCGTGTCCTCCTAAAAAATTATCACAACTATTACACCCATGCACATAACGATAAGGAGTTTTTACAATACTATTGCTGAAAACTGTACTAATAGTTTTTGGGTTCAAAAATCCTAAAACACTCCGATTTGGAGCCATCTTGAAAAATTAAATGACAAAAAAAATTTCAAAGCCATATGACAATGACATTAGGTAAATGTTTCCAGGGTTCGAAATAATTGCCCTTGATAAAAATAATAATTTTTAATTTATTTGTGGGTAAAACTAAAAGATCAAAACTGCAAATGGGAGAGAGTTTACACGAGGTGAATTACTTTGATTTCATATGCCAATTTAGGTTAATTATTAGGTGTTCATAGCAATAATCATAACAATGTTTTTGAACAAACAATAAATTAAATGACAAAATTTTGTCATTACCACCAACCAAACAACCAATTGTATTGATACCAAAGACATGCAATACTTAGTTTAGCATAGACGAGACATCACGAACAAAATTGTCATCCGAAACTTGTGTCCTCGTGGACACAAGTCTATGAGAGTCTGTTTGTCTGTCGCAGCGAAGCGTACTAAACAGACTCTCATAGACTTATTCCGCTCCAATATTTATATATTATATTAGAAGGCGGTACTGAGACATGGGATCTTTAGTATTCTAAATCTCTTTGATTGATACCGCTACCCAAATTGAAGCTACTATTGGTTCGGACGATACTTTTCCAACTAATATCTAGGTGTATACTAACGTGCACAACAAAACACGAACTAGCATGTCATAACTTATAAAATACAATGTTGTTAGTAATAAAATCATCGTTTCGCAAAAAAGCATCGTCTGATGTCTTTTGCACTGCTTTTTTCATTCACTTTGTTTTTTTTTTATACTAGCGGGTCTTTCTTTTGAATGCGCTAGAAACCTCTGAACTGGATTGCAACCAATACCTACGTTTATTTTTAAATTTAAGATTCGTAATGTGTTGGAAGATTATTGTGATAGGTAGTTAATTTGTCCGATTAGTTTTTCTCCATCAACGTTCATATTTGTTTGTCTTTACTAAGGGCTTTTTTATTTTAATGCTTGCATTCGCGTGCGGACCACGACCGCATGCTTGCCGCCTGCAACTTATAGTGTTATACATGCAGGCATGCGAGTCTGGCTACAGAGTAGGTAATTGGTCTGACCCGCACGCGGGTGCAAACACGCATAACTATCAAAAGACCCTAAGACAAAAAACCGTTGTACCGATCATTTTCAGTACCTATGCCTGGGGCAAGGCATAGGTACTAAGTAAGTTGAAAGCCTTTAGATCCACTTTTGTAAGGGTTAGAGATCAAGTTTTAATAATTAATTAAAAATATTTGGTTCTCTTTTTGTGTAAAACCAACTACTACTACTTTACTGTGAAAACAACAAGAGATAATGATTCGAACTTTTTGAGAGTTGCATCTTGTTTTGCCAAAAAAGGGGTAAACTTTTGAATAGTGGTTACACTGAATTTAGGTAAAATATAATTATTGCCAAAGGAAAAGGTTGAAATCAAAAATAAATTATGCAAAATATAAAAAGCAAATGGGAAATCATGGTTGTTTAGTTAGCAGAAATTAATTTGTTATTATCACTGTCTTAAAATAATGTTATTTGTCTCCCAAAATGTTAGTTGACATTTTAGTTCAACTTTTAGGATGAGAGAAAATTAATAAAATAATAACGTTGACAACACTATTTTCCTGGGCAACGGTAGGCAAGATGATTTATAAACAAAAAATGAGCTTACAAAATGCCAATTATTGTATTGAATTTTGAGATAAAAGTTAAGACTTCTACAACTAAACTGTAGTGCGCTGTAGTTAAAGTTAAATTCCAAGTAAATAACGCATCGCACCATGGCTTCAACGCGCGATCAAAAAATCGAACAGCAAGTAAGTGGTTTTAAAAATAATTTTGTAAAAATCACACATTTATTGAACATTTGCATATTTTAAAGGGTATTGATAACAAAATTTCCTGAGTCATTTATTGCTTAGTGGTTTGTCTTTTATTTTGACTTGTAATTTTAGCGCCAACTGATGGAACAGAAGATGAAACAGAAGCGACAAAATTCTGGTATGGTTCAAGCAAATGATCTAAGGGTAGGGTCGGCAAAACGTCCAATATCAGGCAGCCGATCCCGCGAGCTACATGGTAAGTGTTTCTCCACATATTAACCAAAATTTCTCAATGTTTAGTTGACTCATGCATGGTTTTTTGATGTATATTTTCGTTATGCGCATTTTCTTTTCCTTTCATAACAGGCTATGATGGCCCGATGCAATTTCTTATGTCGCCAGTCAATCCGGACCAAGTAATACCCCTCCAAACTAATAGAATATCAACTTATGATGGTAAGTAGAAATGCTACGCTTACATTTCTTACAAAACATTACAGTAATGCTTCTCTGTGTACATTAGTTTACATTAGCATGACTTGATGTTTTATATAATCACTAACACATATTACATTATAATCTTTTGTTATTTATCTACATTTGTGACTTGTAAAAAGTACAAGAATGCTAGCGAATGTAAGTCTTACATTTCTCAGCCAGTAAGCAAAGATGATTGAAGTCTTGTTCCTACTATATAATAGGAACAGTCTATTAATGGCCCACCACAGGGCAAAGGACAGTTCTCACACAGAGAAGGCACAGGCATTAATCACTACCCTGGTACAAGGCACATTGGCAAACTGCATACTAAAAATATATCTAAACCAGTCGGTTTATTTTGTAGTATAAGAAATACACTTTATGTGTAGGACTTTACTTACACACATTTAAATTCAACATTATTTAGTATACGATTAAATGTTGTCATTAAACCCTTGACAATATCTACATAATTATATATTTATAAAATCATTTCTACTGTGTGACTCAGACATTGCAAAGCCAAAACGACAAATTCTTAGAATTCAGAATACAGGTTTATTTTATAGAGTAATCATCAAAGAAGGATTAAAAGGAGAGCAAGACTGGGTGCATCACTAGTCTCAACATAATAAATTAGAAGCGGTAGAAACATTTTTAGCGAATGTGTGAAATTCAAGGATCCATGTTATTGTATTGTACGCCTGTGACCCTGTTCTATGGATACGGTGAATCATTTATAGAATCAATAAGTTTGTTATTGGAGAATAGAAAAACATGTTATTCATTCATGACTTGTTAACTACCTAACTTGTTTACTACGAAATACTACACGAATATATCTCAAGCAAGTACTTCAGCATTTATTAATTTGTCAGACAATTCTAAAAGGAAGTTATCCAAAATATTATTCATGGTTTTAAAACACATTGTTTATTAATTATTTTACAGTTACTTAGGTATCAATGATTATTATGTTTTGAAGAGTGGAAACCGCTATTCATTCCATTTATTAAACTTTCCATTGTTAACTTGGATACTTAAAATAATTATGTGGTATCATAGTAATAAAGCCAAGTAGTTCATGACGATAGTGTTGTTTCAACATTATTGAAAGGTATAAATATTTACCTTAGGTTGTAGTTGCAGCTAATGGATTTGTACAAGACATTACTAGTATAATATAATTATCTTTTGTTAAGCAACTTGGACTCTTCTGGTTGGAATCGTAGAGAGTACCAATATTGTCACCCTTGGTTATAAATAATGGAAATAGACCAAGAAAGAAACGTCTTGAGATCTTCATGTGTTTTAAATCTAAAAATAATTCAACAAAACTTATCCTGGTATTAGTAGTAATTACCTTACTTCAGTTGGAATAAAGTTGAACATACATTTAACATTAATCATCAATCTTGTTTTCGTAAGTGTCCGCAATCGGCTTAAAATAGTAATATTATACAGAGACTTTGTTTGTAAGTTTGTATCTCTGTTACTCCTCATTTGTGAACGAAAATCTTTACATACCTAATGGAAAACGATACTATTGCCACGTGCCATAGAGTAGGTACCTATGTTAGGTTTTAAAAGTATTGAATGTCTTTGATAAAAGTAAACGAAGTCGCGGGCAGAAGCTAGTTTATCATAAAATCACATTTTTTTATCAGAAATTCCTCAAAATGACTCATGAAGGGATTGAATAGTGGCACAAGGGTTGATAACACACCACTTATACTTGAGCCAATCAATAGATAAGATAGATTTAATAAGCAATTAAGATTGCACTTCTTTAGGTAAATTCACACTTAGGATTGCGTTCAAGGATGATAGTAGAATCAAAGTTGCACACATCCAGACTAGAAACAAATGCCCATCAATATACAGACTTAGCGCCTGAGTCAAGGGTAGGTGCGCAGTGCGGGAGGGGTAACCTATGACGTCACAGAACTGTGTACACGTGATGACAGTTCTGACTTCACATGACACCCTTCTCGCACCGCGCACCTACCGCAGACACCTGAATTAAGCGCTAAGCCTATAGCACTACTTGCAAAGCATATGTATGCAATACTAGAAATGTTATAAAGCTCTATTCGTACAGGGCGAGGTCTTTGCCTTTTAGGCTTAGTATCTTTGATTTCTATAAGGGCCTACCCCACTGGCGGCACGTAATTGTAAGGGATTTTAATGCAACGAATAGGAATAGATAACTTAATGTTACGATATTAAAATTGAAATTTCATCGTAAGATACAAAAAGAAAGCAGCATGCTATCTTCTCCTTTTAATGAAGTTCGTGACTAATATGTTAGTAGAGTTTATATGCAGCCCTTGGGCCTCTCACTTGGCTTCACATGCTGTCAAGAAGCAACTTTATGGCATGCCAGCTTCCACACGATGTTTTCCTTGCGTTTTTGAAGCGAGTGATAATTTCACAATATGCACATGAATTCGAAAACGGTCGCACCATTAGACTAGGTATTTAATATTTTAATGCTACAATATAAAGTTACATTCCCACCCGTCGCATAAAAATCTCTTGTTATGCTGTTGGCGCAGGCCCCCAGTCAAGCAAAATTTTTGGGATATTGAGCCCTGACAGCAGAGTACGGAAGACCTTGACCCTGATAACGTGTGGCTAGACACTTATGTGTTTGTTTGTAATGTCAGTATCCGTCTTAATAGCACTTCAACCACTTTTGGGCAAAGTCCTTGTACATAGCAGAAACAATAAGCTTATATTCGCGACTGTAGTACAGTCAACTGCACGTTCAATGTAACGAGCTGACTTCGTTACGCGGCTGACTAGGTTTTACTGGATTTCATCAACATCAACTTTTCCCAACGACTTACAGAGCTAGGCAATCAGATAGAAGTGCTCACTGTAGGCGAAGGGGATGGTAGTGGCGAGGAAGACGACGAGAGTGTGCCAGTTTGCAGTGTAGGCCGTGATGCCAGTACTGATGACGTGTGCGCTGACGCTGCTGTGGCGCCGCTACATGATAAGCCAAGAAGAGATAGCTCACCTAGTCAGGTGAGTCATAAAACCACCGACTTAATTTAAGACCCCATTCTGACAGATTTGAAGACCCCACTCTGACAATTTTGTAGACCCCGCCCTGACAGTAGCGTAAAGTCTCACCCAAGCCTTTCACTCTACTAGTAAGTTACACTAATATTATAACTTACTACTTACTATACTTCTGCCTTGAGAGAAGATTATACCACTTTCCTTAAACTTAAATCAGCAGCAACTGAAATAAAGAATTAATATACCCCCTCTGACAGTGACTTGAACCAGGCAGCTCTCTTAACGGAAATTTTGGGGGTCTATCTTTTAGCAATTTAATAGTCTTATTTGATGTTGTATAGTAAACGTTAAGCTTCCTTTATCAGACGGCAGAAATAGAAGGCTCAGTTGAAGGTGCAGTGGAAACCTTCGTGGTGACACCGGCGAAACACGGCACTCTATACAAATGCCGTATAGCCCGCGACCGTAAGGGCATGGACCGGGGACTCTACCCTACGTATTTCTTGCATCTCGAAAAGGATTATGGGAAGAAAGTGTTTTTGCTGGCTGGTAAGTAGAAAACAAAATAAATTTTAAATTTAGAACAGCTTTGTAGGTCTATACTTAATAAGTTATTCATACACGACATTGAGTGATTAGTCGCGGCGTTCACATTTTATAAACCGACTTAAAATAATATGGAGGTAGACAAAATGTCGCTTGAGGTCACGATTTCGTACAGTTTATATTGAATTATTATTAATTATTTATTTATAAGACAACTTTCGGTCCACTCTATTGGTATTCACAAAACTATGTTAGTTCTAATTAATCAAGACGATGACGTCACAAGCCCTTCTGAGTTTTAATGCGCTTAATCTAAGTAGTTTTCCATCAATTTGAAAAAGCAACAAAAATACTTGTCTATTATCTTATATTATCTAACTGATGGACTACCTGAATATAATTTTGGCATTCATAAACCGAGGGAAATGGGCTTTTTTGACCTAACCTAACCCAACCTAGGGACCTAGTTATAGAAAATAAAGAATAACAAAACTAACTACTATTTTTACCCGACTGCGCCAGAAGGAGGGTTATGTTTTTTTTATTAAAGCAAGAAGAAAGAAAGAAAAAGCATTTATCACTAACGCACTTACTTATTTAGCACTAACTATTAATAACTAACTTTCAGATTGAGGAATGATGTGATAAAGCAACGTTGTGGTTTGAATGAAGATGTAGTAACAAACATTTAAAAGAGTATGCTTAGATGGTTTGGTCATGTTGAAAGGATGGATGAAAGGCGACTAACGAAAGGTATTTACAAGGCAGATGTAAGTGGGAACGCCGGGAGGGGACGCCCTAGAAGGACATACATTATAGACCTTATTGGTGATGTTCTTCAGAAAGGTCAGGTTCGTAGTACTCGCAACCGGCGCGTGTGTATGACAACATGTATGAATGTAAACGAAGCAAAAGAAGTATGTAAGAATCGTAGCATATGGCGCTCTGTAGTTTCTGCCTACCCCCATGGGAAAAAGGCGTGAGTTTATGTATGTTTGTATGTATGTATTAAGGGGCCGTGCATAAAATTCGCTCGCTGGAGTTTAGGTAACATCATTGCGATGCTATATTTGTGTGTACAGTTCACGAACACACGCGTAAAGCTCGAGCGTAGTGATCGCTTAAACTGTTTTAATATTTTATATCATATTTTGAGTTTCACAGTAAATTAAGACGGTTGAGAAATAAATCTCCGGCATTTTTGTGTATAGTATACATATTTTTTTACTATGTTGGTACACATGTTAAAGTACAGAAGTTAAAAAAATAGTACGAATATATAACAAACTGAAGATTAATATGCTACTTTTAAAATTTCTTAAAAGTGATTCAAACAATACAAAAACAAATACTGAATACAAAAATAATACCTTCTCAATAAACTTGACCGGCTTCTAAATAACTGCATTCGATTCGTTTTCAACCTACGTAAGTATGACCACGTTTCCGCGCATAGGGCACTTTTAAAATGGCTACCTATCCGTCAGCGCAGAGCCTTGAGGGCTTTGACAACCCTTTTCTCGTTACTTAACAATCCCACTTCTCCCTCTTATCTAACCAGTCACTTTCAATATTTATGCTCTGCGCACGCTTTGAATCTTCGGTCCACGAATAATCGTCTTCTACGATGTCCTTCTCACCGCGCTGGTTTTATTCACTCTTCCTTCTTCGTCCAGGCAGTTTTCCTTTGGAATGCGCTCCCTCTGAACATCAGGATGGCAACCAGTCGGTTTACATTTAAAATAAAAGTTCGAGAACATTTGCATAAGATGTTGGCAGGTTCATCACCGAGTTGATTGGCACTCAGATTGGTTGTTTCTTTATAAACGTATTTTTATCTCTGTTGACTATATATTTATTTTGATTAATTATGTATGTATCTGTGTATTTATTTTGTTTCAGTATGTATGTATCTGTGTATTTTTTATTTCTTTCTTTTTTTTTTTAGAGTTACCTTTGCCTTAATTTTTGCCCAGTTACACCTACCTTGTTCCATCTCTGCACCACCTTAAGGTAGACTGGTAGAAAATGCCTAAGGCATTAAGTCCGCCCTTGTACAGCTTTTTTTTTACTTGTGCATAAAGTTTTAATATTAATAAATAAATAAATAAATACTGATTAGTCTTGAAATTTCCGGAAAGTAACGACAATGAACTTTTTTTTTCCGTATGTTGTAGTAAAAATTAAAAAGTGGTTCCCTCACGTGCAAGTAGACTACCTATATACTGGTGTTGGTAAGATTTTTTAATTTTCATAATCTATTGTAGTTTCTTGTAACTAAATGATCAAACGTCAGTCTCGCGTCATTTTTAGGAAAACATGTGGGTGAATTTTAGTGATTTTCCATGAATACGTAATTTATTTCCAAAATTTAATTCGCAAAGCAAGGAACTCGTCTTTTCAAATCACAAATAGGATTGTATAAATTCTTCTTCTTTTTCTCACAAATAATGATTACAGTTGATCAAAATCAGTCGATTTCAGGCACGGCCCTTTAATAACTAATCACACTAACCATTAAATCACTAGAGTTCAGTATCTAGCTTTATTACAAGGAATAAAGGTTTTTTATTTTTATTACTCATAAACCGTCAACATAGCCACTGGCTCGCAATTAGGTACATAGGACTTCAACAAAACTTTCGAAATGTGGGTGTGATACAAAATAACAAAATTATGGTTTTAATCTTTTAACCGCTTGGCTAAATATCTGTTACCGTGCCCCTAGCGCGCGGCTACTATTGCTACAAATCAATAAAATAATACCTAAAATAAATCAAAAGAAGCAATCGTTGTAGCGATTTTAAGTTTTTGTTGCATATATGTATATATGACTGGTAATTAGTGACCGATACTTAAACACGTGATTTATTCATAATTTCAATAAACTTTGCCAAATAAACTTTTTTTTTACACAATAAGTTATAACACAATAAAGTACTTAACAAAAACGCTGTTTGAAAGTTCCGCGCGCGCGCCTGTGATCGATCAGCTGATAGTATGACCTCGGGAAGGGCAAAATCTACTAGTAGTAGCGTCACACGCTCCCCCGCCACCCCCACCGCTCCCGTTGTGCAGTACTGACGTAATTCAATTAATTGAAAGTTAATGAGTATAAAAAAAAGTTTCTTTGGGAAAGTTATTTGTGTTCATGAGTACAATCACATGTTTAAGTATCGGTCACTAATTACTAGTCACCCTATATAATGTATCTCTTTCATAATGGTTCTAGTTGTACAACGCAGTCAATATTACAAAAATACAACGAAAAAGTCATGCATGTTTTCTGTCGCAGAAATACGACTCGCGCGGCAGGAACACGGAAATATGAATCGTATTTATGTGACACAAGCGGTCAAAGGGTTAAAAACTTAAATAAATTATTATTGTACCGGTACACCTCTACCTAGTGCCTTTGTCCCCAAAGGGTTCTTCGGGGATAAAGGCACTATAGGCGTAAAGCTAAGATATGTTTTGCCTAGTTGATAAAAGGTTCGCTGACGCCCTTTCTCTGTTTATACCTAGTTCAAATAAAAATATCACGATGGAAGGTCAATGTTTATCAATCATTAACATCGCACCTAGTTTGTTTTTCATTTCCCATTCATATTAATTGGTTTCCTTGATAATGCAGACTGGTCGATTTCCATTATCTGAATATGATTGAATTCAGGTAAATATGTACTGTAACACAAATACAGTACCCTCTACTTTAATTAATTAAATTGATGATATGAATTTGGCTGAAATGATATAGCCCGTATTAGGCATTTATAATGTCCTTTGTTTGATAATAAATAACTTTTATAGCTACTAATAAGGCAAATGAAAACTGTCTAAGTATTTCACGACCTAATTAGAAATTTTGCCTTTAAAATGTCCTAAATCGTCCTTGACGTGTTTGCCTATGATTAAGCTTCTTTTGGCTATTTTTTCCCTATACTTTGCCCAAGTATGTCGTTACATTCCTGGAAATTGATCATTTGTCATCATTAATAGTGACTATAGTCTCACTATTTTCCCCCTCATTAACTCGCTCATATAAAATTCACCTGAATGAGCCAATGAGCTTGTTAAAGGGTTTTACACAAAACCACCATTTTTTCTGTGATCTAGTAGTACTTTTAGATCTATTAACATATTTTACACTATCTCTTCGCTTGCGACTTCTTCCACGTGAAATTAATAATTTTCCCTTCAATTTTTAATATCCCCTACACCCCTGGGCTATATTTTAGTTTTTAAAAATAAAATATAGCCTAAGTACAGACGCCAGCACATCAAGTTACCCCAATGTGTCAAATTTTCCCAATTGAATATGAACCTTATTCGGTTTATCATAAAGTTGAAAAACGATCAAAGAAATTTGACACATTGGGGTAACTTGACGTGCTGGCGTCTGTACATAATATATTATGTACTCGGAAAGAATTTTCAAAATTGGTTCAGTAGTTTTGGAGCCAAATCCCTACAAATAAATAACAAGAAATCAAATCTATCCTCTTTATACATAATACCCCAAATAAAACTTCTTAACTGATATTTTGACTAAGAAATACCCTGTTTACTTACTACCGTAGCGCATCGTTAGTTTAGTACGGTATACTGCTGAGAATGAGGTCTTGGGTCCGGCTCCCGGGACGGACAAACTGTCATTGGGTTTTTTTTTTCATCTGGAATCAGTAGCAGACTGAGGTCTAATTTAATCGATTTGTATTCGGGTGATGGTAATAGCACAACTGGCGAAATAATAATAATAATGTTTATTCATCAATCATAAGGTAAATAATAAATACAATTTTGGCTTAAATTTACGTAAAGTTCACACATGTTATGTGCCTGAACTAGGTAATCCTGTGTTTCAGGCTGAGGTAGGTACAATTCTTTTTTCTTTTTATATAATCACAAAAAATAAACGTTAACTACAATACTAGTCATCTTATGTACTATGTTTAAAGGTGTAAAATAAAAAAAAAATGTCGGTGTACTGCCTCCCACTTAATATAGGCATGATATCATGTTATGTTACTCAGACAGCCGTGTTACTGAGGAGTTTGTTCCGTCACTTCTTCCCAGCAAAAACACTAGGAAGTGGCGAAGGGCGGGCTTTTTGGGGGACTGTCTTATGTAATATTGACGTTTCAAAAAATGCTGATCCTAGAATAGAAATGAAATACTTACCTACTCTTTATTGTACACCATAAAAACTTACAAATTATAACCTCATCCCAATTCCTCAGCCTCAGCTCAGCTCAGCTTTAGATATTGATTTGGTCAAAAAATATTTTTCTAGGCCGCAAACGTAAGAAATCCGCCACCTCAAACTACCTGATATCTACGGACCCCACCGAACTCACCCGTACTGCGGACAGTTTCGCTGGCAAGTTGCGCTCCAATCTACTGGGAACCGCCTTCACCGTGTATGATAACGGCAAGGCGTGGAGGAAGCATGACCATGCTCACACCAGGCATGAACTGGCAGCTGTTGTTTACGTAAGTATTCAGACTCTTTTTTACCCCTCCATTATGCAGGTGTGTGTGACTAGTCTCCCCTTTTATTTAAGTATTCATTATACAGTAGGGGGAGGCCACAGCAAAGCTGTATGACTCAACTAATCACAGACTGAAAAGTATTGCGTTTTTATTTTGTTAGGAAAAGAGGAACTTATAGATTGTAAATTAATATATACTTAAAATAAATAAATATGTCATACAATAGTTCATAGATTTATTTTATTACACATGCAATGAAAACAAAACAATTTTATTTATTTATTAGCTTTATTTTTATCCCTTACATTTATATTTTGTGTGTTGTACTTATTTAGTTATTTGTTAGTAATGTTAGTTATGTACTTAAGTAAGGTTAGTAATGTTAGGTGTAAGGGCCGCCTATTGCGGTGAAAGCCTCCTCCAAACCGTTCCAGGTGGCTCTGTCCTTTGCCCGTCTGGGCCATAAGGCTCCGGCTATCTGAATGATGTCGTCACTCCATCTTTTAGAATGTCTACCCTTTCTTCTTTTTTTGTTTATGGGGTACCAATTTGAAATAATGTGTGACCATCTTTCATCCTTAGCTCTTTGAATGTGACCTGACCATTTCCATTCTAGTGTCAGCACCTGTTCGACCGCATCTCTCGCCTTTGTTCTTTTTCCTATGAGTGAACTTTTAACTCTATCTTTTAATTTAATGTTCATGAAGCTCCGTTCTATTCCTCTTTGGCAGCTTCTTATTTTATTTAAGAGTGATTTCTTAAGAGGCCATGTCTGACATGCGTAAGTAAGAACCGGCGCACAGTGGTCTGAAAATCGAGCTCCATACTCATAGAAACTTAAAGTCAGGGATTTAAAAAAAAAAATTGTAATGTGTCTGGTATACATCTTGTTATGTAATATTAACGTATGGAAGGTATTAGTAACTCCACGCGTGAGAAAAAAAATATTTCCGTTTTTTTTGTATGGGAGAAAACACTTAAAGTTACTTTATTTGAAACTGAGTGGAACTGAAGGGCTGGTGCTAACACGAGGTATTGTACCAACCACGGCGATCAAGATGACATCAAATTCATATACCTTTCGGTGCCGCTTTGCACGTAGCAAACTTTTAAATTTTCGAATTTTCGATAGGTGATTTTTCTATTCTTTGACATGGTCTGAGGCAGTTGACCATCGATTTACTTGTGCCATCGTTAGTTAATAGCGTACTAATGCCTTTTTTGATGAGAATACTTAAAAATGTCATTGATCAAGTACCTACTTTTTTTTTAAATTGCATAATCAGCCATAATCACGGTGATTATGGCTGAGTTATAATTAGATACTATATATTATGAGCATTGATCAATTAAGACGTAGCAGGGCCAAATGAGCCTAGTCACAAACAAAATCTATTATCTGTAATATCCTGCCTAATTAGAGAAAAACGATCGTTAATGAGGTAGTTGAAGAACACTTTAACCATGTTCAGGTTGTTTTCGTTTAAAAACTTAAAATATATTGGTCTGCACAACATTGTGGGAGATGGCTTGGGATTATTTCATGTTTTCTTTGTCACAAACTAAGCGAAAAAACACATAAAAATGCTGGAATCATTATCTTCTGCCATTGTTTGTTTATACAAACGTTGCCCTGAAGCACCATCAAAACCCATCGCATATTAGTGTCAATTCTTTACCATCCAGCGGAGATTCTGCGAATTTTCCAAGTCTAGCCAAGGTTTTGTCCAAAATTGCTCGGAGTTTTACTTTAACCCCTAATTCCGTGACTTCTAAGTCATCTTTTGGCGGAAAGCAGTTCTTCTTCGCTTCGAAAGATGGCTGATATTCCTTCATCTTTTGCACAAGATCATAAAGGTATATACTGCCACTTCGAAAGCTTCAATGAGGTCAAAATACATAAATCTTTATATTTAGAAGAATATATTGGCATCGTTTTTTTTGGCTTTGACAATACCTTTATCTTTGTCGGGATGCTCCGAGACTAGTTTGATAATATTATCTGCGATACTTTTGATTTGTACTTTTAAACCAGTTGCATGAGCAAGACTTTCAGTACTGTACGTTAGGAGCTCTTCCACTCTCCTTCTCTTCTGTAGCGGGCTTAGATCCACAAACGGTTTTCTGGGACTCACAACTGATGTTGATGTTCCAACACTGCACGTCTATGATCCACAGGATGTTGATGCATCCTCATTTATAGAGTAGTCAGAACTAGAACATGGTTGCTGTTCTTCTGACACTACAGAAGGGGTTTTTTCCCTCACGAGCTCAGGTCATTTTATGTCCTCTTGCAGCCACGTATCATACTTTTTTATGAATGTACATCTCGTGCGATTACACGAGCTCCATTTGTTCCTTAACGAGCACACATAAGTCTGGCAGAATTGTCTGAATTCCTTTCTTTTCCTTTTCTGACCAATCAACAATATTTACAAAATCTTCAAATAACATTTTAGGCTTTGAAAAACAACTGTTGTTTGCCACAAAAACGAAATTGTCCAAATTGGTACCAAAACCTTGCATCACAACACAATAACAAATATAACGTTATAACTTAGCGCGCACAAGTGCATAGAGCTTCTGATAAAAGTAAAATTAAACGTCCTATTTTTAAACAACTACCTCATTAACGATCGTTTTTCTCTAATTGGGCAGGATATTACAGATAATAGATTTTGTTTGTGACTAAGGCTCATTTGGCCCTGCTACGTCTAAATTGATCAATGCTCATAATATTAGTATCTAATTATAACTCAGCCATAATCACCGTGATTATGGCTGATTATGCAATTTAAAAAAAAAGTACTAGATCAATGACATTTTTATGTATTCTCATCAAAAAAGGCATTAGTACGCTATTAACTAACGATGGCACAAGTAAATCGATGGTCAACTGCCTCAGACCATGTCAAAGAATAGAAAAATCACCTATCGAAAATTCGAAAATTTAAAAGTTTGCTACGTGCAAAGCGGCACCGAAAGGTATATGAATTTGATGTCATCTTGATCGCCGTGGTTGGTACAATACCTCGTGTTAGCACCAGCCCTTCAGTTCCACTCAGTTTCAAATAAAGTAACTTTAAGTGTTTTCTCCCATACAAAAAAAACGGAAATATTTTTTTTCTCACGCGTGGAGTTACTAATACCTTCCATACGTTAATATTACATAAAAGGATGTCTACCAGACACATTACATTTTTTTTTTTTGAAATCCCGGACTTTAAGTTCCTATGAGCATGGAGCTCGATTTTCAGACCACTGTGCGGCGTAAGGCAGATGTTCATCGCTTTCGTTTTCAGTTTTATGGGTATGGGGCCTTTAAAGATTTCCTTCATAGCCCAGTATTTGTTCCACGTATTCTTCACTCTGCGATCGATTTCTTTTTCTGTACAGGATTTCATTGATATTAGATGACCAAGGTAAATGTAGTCTGCGACGTGTTCTATTGGTTTGGACTGTATAGTTATGGGTGTTTCTTCACGATTGGTCATAATTTTTGTTTTGTCCCAGTTGATTTGTAGCCCTACGGCCTCGCTGTGATAACTAAGGGACTCTATCATTTGGTTCAGTGTGTGTGGGTTTTCCGACAGCAAAACTATGTCATCCGCAAACCTGAGGTGTGAAAGGTACTTGCCATGTATATTTATTCCCGTATTATTCCAGTCGATATTTCTGAATATGGATTCTAGGACTGCTATGAAAAGCTTTGGGGAAAGTGGATCACCTTGCTTTACCCCCCTCTCTACTTGGAATGTTGGTCCTCTTGAGTCTAGACGTACTCTAGTTGTGCTTCTCAAGTAGATCGCTTTGATAAGTTCTATGTAGTCGTGATCTAGTCCTTGTTGGCTTAAAGCCCGCCATATGGAGTCATGTGAAATTGTGTCGAAAGCTTTCGAGTAATCTATAAAAGCAACGTATAGGGGGAGGTCATATTCCATGTATCTTTCGATTATTATTTTCAGTGTGTGTATGTGGTCATTGGTAGAGAAATTTTTCATGAATCCCGCTTGCTCTACGGGTTGGTTCTCATCAATTTTCGTGGTTATACGTCTTAGTAGGGTTGATGCAAATAATTTATACAGGCAGGATATGAGACTGATGGGCCTGTAATTGGATATTAGTTTGGGGTCTCCTTTTTTATAAAGTAGAGCTATTTCCGAACATGTCCAAGTTTCTGGAAGTTCTTTTGTTAATAAGATGCAGTTAAAGAGCTTTGTAAGTGGTTTAATTAGCTTTTCTTTCGCAGCTTTTATCATTTCGTTTGAGACTCCGTCAGGTCCTGGGCTCTTTCCTGTTTTTAGTTTTGTTATGGATACCTCTATCTCGCTTTCTAAAAAAGATGGTACTGTTTCTTGGGTGTCATTTTGAGATATTAGTTTCTCGTGACTTTTATTTGCACATGTGTAGAGGTTCTTGTAGAACTGTGTAGCTATCGCCATTAGGTCTTTCCTGTGTGTGACGGTGTTTCCTTCAGGAAAACAAAACAATACAATATTTTAATTATGATAATTATATACATACATAATTATACTAGAAAAGCAGAAACTACATAGCTCCATATGCTACGATTCTAACATACTTCTTTTGCTTCGTCAACATTCATAAATGTTGTCATACACACGCCGGTTGCTAGTACTACGCACAAATAAATACGATACAATAATTTATGATTCATTAATAATTACAAGTTATTTTACGATTCATTAATAATTACGGTACTTATTGAAGGGGCAAGTAGAGTCTTAAAAAACTCGCAGATAAGTGCTGTGCTGCTTAAAGGTCTAATTGCAATAAATGATTTGACTTTGATTTTCAATAAGTCCACGGAAACCGCTAATACACTAAGTTCCACAAACTTACCAACCATCACATTATTATACTGGACGATTAGGACAGGAGTATAATGTACAGACGCCAGCACATCAAGTTACCCCAATGTGTCAAATTTTCCCAATTGAATATGAACCTTATTCTGTTTGACAAAAAGTTGAAAAACGATCAAAGAAATTTGACACATTGGGGTAACTTGATGTGCTGGCGTTTGTACTAGCAGACGGCACCCAGTTTCACCCTCGTGTTTCCCGTTCCCGCGGGAATACAGGGATAAAAAGTAGCCTATGTCACCCGAGGATAGTGTAACTTCCTAACGGTGAAATAATTTTTCAAATCGGTCCAATAGTTTTTTTTTTATATTATAAACCAGTGCTTGACTGCAATCCCACCTGTTGGTAAGCAGTGATGCAATCGTCGATAGTGAAGCGCACTAGTTTATTAAGAGCCACTTTAGCTTTGAAGACACCTAAATTATAATCGGAGCCTATTCAATGCAAATAAACAAACAAACAATCATTTTTTCCCCTATAGTACGCGTTTTACTGAAAATGATACTATGTTCTGGTGACATTTTGTCAAGAGTATATAATCCCGCGGGAAATAATGGATATTCTCACTGTGTTAGCAGCAAACCGGTGAATAAGACAAACAATACATTTAGTTGGGAACAAGTAAGTACATATATTGTTACGTTCGTTGTATGTTTGTTTACGTAGGGTCCCTGCGGTTAGCTCTATACAAGTTTTCCTCATGATTATTCAGATGAGTGACGTCTGTGTTTCCAGACGTCTTAGGCTAAATCCACACTTAAATATTATTATTTTTGAAGTGATTAGGTACTTCTTATGGGTCCGCTTCGTTACGTAACGCGTTGCGGCGCCAGTCTGTCTTGATTCCATTTCTCTCACACATACGGCAGCGGTAGGCAGGCTCCTCCTCTCTCATTCTAACCCAGAGCCTTCTTTTGGGACGGTAAACCGCTTCGTTACGTAACGCGTTACAGGCGCCAGTCTGTCTTGCTTCCTTTTCTCTTAAGAATACGGCAGAAAGAAAGAAAGAAAGAAAAGAAAGAAAGACAGCAGCGGTTGGCAGGGTCCTTCTCTCTCACTCTAACCCACATTATTTATGTATGAGTGTCATCAAACACCCATTATGACATAGGAATTAAATAAAACTAATTAAAAGTGTGCAGTATTAAAGTAATGTACGGATGTTTATGCCACTGAAGTCCAAATTGAATTCTTGTAGATAAGTAGGTAATCATTCGAAATCGAGAGTGGTCACTGTCTAAATATAGCCTTAGTGGTGAGTTGGTGACGCATTTTAAATGTAGTGAATTAATATTTTACGGCGTATTGTGGTTGAATAAAAGAAGTAGTAGGTATGATTTATTTATTCAAATGGGTTAAGGGACTAACTACAGTTGTTCAACTCGATTCAGCTTTTGTTTATAGAAAACAACGGACGGCCGATTCCTGTAATTAAGGGAAGGTTCATATCTGACTGAACATGCGTCGCGTATTATCGGTCGCGTAACGCCAGAACATACAAATGTATAGAAAAACACTTGACGGTTCACACTCAACACGGTACATTGTCGCAAACGCTCGGCGCATGTTCCGTCAGATATGAACCTTCCCTAAAAGCGTTCAAATCTAGACGGAATCTCATCTCAACCTAATGTAAAAAATTTAGACGTATTTTTGCCAGACTGAGACTGAGATTAGAATTTTAACGTTCTTAAAAATACGAAAATTGCCTCTCGGTTCACAAAATGATTCTGTCGTTCAGCTGAAGACGCGTGCTGATGAATATTAATTAGATCTGAGTAGGTGCTTTTAATTTCAACTGGATACCTCCACGCGTTTTCGAGATAAAGGATCTTGTTAAGCAGACAGACGCATGGACAACAAGCCATCCTACCTATACCTCCACGCGTTTTCGAGATAAAGGATTTTGTTAAGCAGACAGACGCATGGACAACAAACCATCCTACCTATAAGGGTTTTGAATGTCTCTTTTGAGTTACAGAAGCCTAAAATTACCAATAAATAAATTTGAATTTATGTATCTATTACTACAAAGTAGTAGGTAATCTCGGAAATATTATATCTAGCTAAGACACCACTAAAATTAAAGATTTAAATGCCCACTGTGTTCAAAGTACAGACTACACTTAGAACTCTAATCACGTTTACAGGATGCATTAATAAATGTATTGTACAATAAGACATAACCAATGCAATTATATTCCTCCATTATATTGTGCTAATATAAGTAGAAGAATTTGAAGTGGTTTTCGGCTTGTTGACCGTTTTGTCATGTCAACTAATGTGTTGCAGCAAATATAATTCAGATTAGTATTCGATTTTATTTTGATTCCTAGTGTACAGTTAAGTATTACTTTAAACAGTTGTAAATATCTATGTAAATAAATACATTTAATTCAGAACATAATTTTTATAAAACTAAAATAGCGAAATTCGTTAGTAATCTTCTCTTAAAACTTTAACCTCGTAATTTAGAAAATAAAATATGTAAAGCATAATTTGGTGAAAGCGTTTTTAAAATCCGTTGATAGTTTCTAAGTTAAATCCCTACAAAAAAAAAACATCATCATCTTTCAGACGATCAGAATCTTTTATTTTTGAATGTCGGCGCTATAAAAAAGCGCCATGTAATGGTATCTGGAAAGATCTCTTTACTTACAGAAATAAATATAATTTCATTGCATTCCCTCGATACGTATTATTATTAGTACCCATTAGTAAAAAACCTTATCGCTTCTCAATTACAGGATACCAACGTCTTAGGCTTCAAAGGTCCAAGGAAAATGACGGTCATTCTTCCCGGAATGACTCCAGACCGTCAGCGAGTCACGATCGCGCCGCAAGACGACAGCGAAACACTTCTAGAACGTCTCAGGAGCCAAACTCTAGACGATATCGTCGTTCTTCACAACAAAACTCCCGTCTGGAACGACGAGACACAATCCTACGTGCTGAACTTCCACGGAAGAGTCACCCAGGCAAGTGTGAAAAACTTCCAGATTGTACACGACTCTGAACCGGATTACGTTGTCATGCAGTTTGGGCGTATTTCCGAAGACGTGTTTACCATGGACTACCGGTATCCGTTGTGTGCACTTCAAGCGTTCGGTATTGCTCTCAGCTCGTTCGACAGCAAGCTGGCTTGCGAATAAACTTGTTCTTTCTTCTTTATTTTTACATTCCACTGTGGTTGTCGCTTTTATTTAAAGACTTTTTTTAAATCTTGAGGCTCTATATTTATAAAAAAAAAACGTCACGTGTTTTTGCGCCATCGATTTGAAAGAAATTAAAAGACTATGAAATATATAAATATATACTTATCATCACAATGCACAAACATAACTGACCAAGGCAATTTGTAAATGTAAATAAAATTATTACTTATCAAAGATGTTATATTAATTAGCAAATTTTTTTAGAACATAGGAATTGGAACGTTTGGAATGTCTTGTAGATATCTATGTACAGTCTTACACATTCATATTTTACTGAAGTGGCAACCGCGATCGTAAACCGTGCGTGTAAGACGGGACAGTTATCATCTGCCTAGCCTTTTTTCCAACTGTGCTAGGGTCACCTTCCAGCCTGATGCAGCTCAGTAAGACCTTAACAACCCAGTTACTAGGTAACTCTTTATTTCTTATTAAGACTCGTTGTTAGACTCAGACAATCAGTATTGCGTATCTCCGTTCACAGTGATGATCACCGGATCAAGTTGTTCAACGATTAACTGTCAAATAGCTAGTTTCGTATTAACATCAGTTGTATCTAAAATGACGTTATACCCTCGCAGTTGTCATCAAAGTTTTTTTTTTTTTTGGGAGGCAGTCTGGGCAGTGCCGGACTCTTACCGGCTAAAACCCACTCCTGCCCTTGCTATAGTGTCCTCTAACATGATCAGAGACCTTGTTATTCGTATTGATATTATGATCATGTTTTGTGTTTGTTAGGTGATTTCTTTAGGTTAAGGTGATTCTATGGTAGTCTGTCAGTCTTGAATTATCTAAATTTCTTTATATTACTTTGTTATTTTAGTTTTCAGATTATAAGGCAGGTTAATGAAAAGAACGAGTTACATCTAGGTTTGTTTACTATTATGTCATTAAAGTTGGGGGTGCAATAAAAAGATAGACAATAAATAGCCCGGCAGACCGGGCGGGCAATCGACGGTATGGTTTTGTACCTACCGTAACAACTGTAAAAGATCCACGAATAACAGCCAGGAGTAACTGCTTATCATACTTTCCGAAACACGGAAATGCAAGACATGTGATATTGACGAAATCCAAAGGCGAACAACATCGTGTTTCGTGTTGTCTCTTTCATTTTATGACCGCGGCTGCCACGAATGTTTGCGTTTAGAATAGCACCGTATCCAATCACAGTTGATAGTTAACTTGGTCGGTTAATACGTGTCTGTAGCCCCATGATGCACATAAAATATTGTGTTATTATTGTAACCAAACGCACATAATTTAGTTTTTGGTGCTTGTTGTGACGTTGGTTGTGTTAAATCCGTGTTTCGACTTTCATCGACGTTGTTTGAACGAAGTCTGTAGCGTAGTTGTGTTTTTAGATAGACTAAAAAGGCTATGTTTAAGAAATGTGACCTTTTTTCTTATTCATTTCAGTACGAAATTGGTTTATTTCAATGTTTTATAAACGAAACTGTGTATTTTTTGACCCTAGATAAAATTAACTAGCAATGTTACACTGAGAAGTAAATTTGCTTTTATAAACGAACAGGCTGTAAAGAAAATTAGGCGTCTCTTGCGCAGACTGTCACTTTAAAAACATGGTCATATTTCTTAAGCATAAAATTGAGTGTAATTTACTGTGGTCCAAGGACATAATAGGTACATGTACTTTCATATCTATATAGCCAAGTAGAAAATATGCAATGAGGGAATTTATTTTTTAACATGCTCTTTTTACTGTAGCTGCAATTACTTATGCATTATAAACAATGCATTAATAAATTCGCTTTTATTACAAATAAATTATTAAAATAATGTACATAATTATAAAAAAAAGTATTGTATAGAGAATTCTGAATGTTGTTGTTATAAAAAGATAATAGATTTTCAAATATCTATTGTTTCAAGCGGGAAAGTCAACGCTTATTTGATAGTGTTTGTTGTTTCACATTTCTGTGTACTTACTGTTATAATGAGCTATTTGAAAAAAAAGTAGTTTTAAGTCCCTCATCTAGAATACAAGAAAATATTCTACACATATTTTTTCTTTTTTCACGTAAGTAATCAAAAAATAAAGACAATTCATCGAGTCAAAATTTCGCATGATGTCACTAGCCAGTACAGTTTATGCTAGCTAATGACGTTACAACCCCTCAACTTTAATGCCCTTAATCTAAGCAGTTTTCCATTAATTTGAAAAAGTAAAAAATATGTGTCGAATATTTTCTTGTTATCTAGATGGGGAACTATAAACTAAATTTTTTGTCTAAAAGCCTATTATTTTTACAATTACGGGGTGAATAATGTTCCTTCATTATCTAAATACGGACATGCTTGCACATTACTCTTAATACGAAAAACAAATCTTATGTAACTAGGTATCAGTACATACCTAACTTATATATCTTAAGTACTTAGTCAAAACAGTAAACATATAGTTCAACTCATTTGCTCATATATTTATGTGAATTCAGGCTCACTTTTGCTCAGTATTCTTGGTTATTCACTAAGCTTTTAGTCGGAGAGCTGGTAAAGATTTTTGGAAAGATATTTAAGGCATTGTGCCAAGTCAAATAAGAAATGGTTAAATTGAATACACGTTTGCCTATTATTACCTTTAAAATAAGGCATACCTTCCCAAAATTCTTTACAGTGTCTTCGACTATTTCGAAATAATATGACAATGTATTTTCGCATGGTTAATAAAGTCAATTGCCATAATATTCGTAACCAACCAACAATTATATGTACAAACTATTCATAAGCGTCACATAGCATTAGTTTTGTATCCTAGTCAACTTAGCTTTTAGTTAATTATAATTTAGCTCTAATATTCATAATTTTAATGCACAAATTATTTTAAGGATCATATGTGGTTTAATTGTTTGGTGTCATAAACTTAATGAACTTATAAATATTGAAGATTTACTGTTGTAAAAATATAATTGACTTTTTGTAGGTGCTTACTACATTATTTGCGTCTTACAGGCATTGATCAAAACTTTTTTGAGTCCCAACGACCTAATTGTACTATTTATTATGATTTGAACAAAGTTTACACTAGTCTTTCAAATCATGTTAATCACAACTTTTGTATCATAGAAATCACATTCGATTCAACCCCCATGTGTGTGTCTATGTTAGCCAGTAATACCACCAGTATTATTTTTTTTTATATTTTATTTAAACTATTTATTTATAGACCTGACAATAAATGTTATACATTGTACCCCACTGCCTTCTCCCTGATAATTTTGAATATAATAAAAAAATACATAAATGTTTAATAAATTGACTATTAGAATAAATAATTGTGCCTATAATTAGGTTACGTGTTTAGATAGCTAAATGAAAGAAAGAACTTAAATGAAATTTGTAAAAATAATAAATAATGAATAAAATGTCAACGCGTCTATGTAATAATATTATGAGCTTCTTGTAACTAGTTGATGGTGTTAAATATAATGAGTAATTGTCTTAGTAGTATTCTCATCTCCCATGTCAGTTCAAAGATGTTTTCTTCAAAGTCCATTGTTTATATTTGCTTCCTTTCAATGAATGTTTACCGACTCTTGCCCAAGTCGTTCTGCGCAATACTTAATCTGAACCTACTTTGGTACAGATAAAGTTGAAAATTGCTTTAAATATAATGATCTCAACATAACCAGGCAGGAATCTGCATTATCACTGCCAGAGTGAGACAATGACTAAATCTGTTGCAGTTTTGTTTTAGACTTGAAAATAACGTGGCCTAAGTGGCGTTCATTATGTACCTATACTCCATCCAAGTAGGCAGTTAACTAAAGGTAAACAATCTTGACAAGTCTTTTTACATATACGCTTATTAATTAAATACAACTACTGTTTAAACAAATTGTTTAATTGATCATGTAATCGTTTTTGTTGTATCTAAATTTGTTTTCAGCTGCATTTTATTTTTAAACTGTGTTATAATTATAACTAAAAATACATGTCAAAATTGTTTACCTTTTGTTAACTACCTATTCGGATGGAGTATAATTAGCTTTGTCAATTAGTGTTTTGCCGAGTTAGTATTGTTTTAGCTATTCATGTCTGTCATTTGTTTGATTGTCCAGGCGAACTACGTAAAGGCATTATTAAAACGCCAGTATCATTGATCCCTGGGCAAAATGTGGTTGTCATCTGCCTAACTTTTATTGGCTGGGGTCAGCTTCCAGTCTAACCTTAGGTAGCTGAATACCAGTGTTTTACATGGAGCGAATGCCTGTCTGACTTTCAAAACCCAGTGACTTGGCAACACTGTTCACCTTGATTAGACTGGTTGTCTCATAAAGTAGGTATGTGTTAGAAAGTTTCTACCAGTGAGGCATGAATTTGCACAGCATAACGCTGTTATCTTAAAATATGCTAACATCTGGAGTTTGGCAGCCAGTAAATATGTCGCGTTTTTTCAGTAAGGCCTCATTTACGGAGACGGGGCGTCGCGCGTTGCGTTGAGCGGCGCGGCCCGCACTGAATTCAAATATATGGCGTTGTATGAGTGCGTTTACGGAGAAGCGAGTTTAGACGCGTTTGTTTGAATTAGGGCGTTTTTTGCGGCCGAGCCCGCGGATGGCACCGACGCGTCCTACGCGGCGTTTATCGCAGCGGCAATTCTCGATGAAGCTATGTCCGAGGCGGAAGCTTCGCTACACGCTAGAGGATTCACGGGACGGGAAGCGGGCACCGCCACGCTTCCCGTCTCGCTTCTCTATGAACATGGTCGTATATTGCTATAAGTTTGTGTTTACGCGTGCGATGATGCGTGCCGCTTCACGCGCCGCCCCACCGTAAACAGAAAAAACGTCAGACGCGCCGCGAGACGCCACGCCACACGCGACGCGAGACACCCCGCGTCTCCGTAAATGAGGCCTAAGACATTTAGGCGAATATCACGCTATGGTCCACCTTTTACTTAATATGGGAAGGGTTTGTGGGTGCGTTACATAAAGCGTATTATAGTTCCAACTATCGTTTTCACAAGCAACGCTAAAACCACTGCCCCGCGTCACGATCGGTGTGATTCATCCGCTTTACACATAAAATGACAATTTCATTTGATAGAATTTTATTGTAAATACTAAAGTATGAAATTCGGTGTATTGTGCCTTTGGTAACGATAGGTTAAATGTTTGTGCCTTTTATTTTCATGTTTACTATGTATTTTGTACCTGAAGCTTTTCGTAGGCACAGAACTACCCCCCCTTTACTAGATGACAAATCGCTTTTTACACCTTGAGATGTTAGATTACTTATTTTGGGCAACTTTTACAAGCAAAGCTGTCTTTAGACTTAGAATAGTCGTAGTAGTGAATGAATGTTCGGTAAAATAATTGAATACCTACTTAATAATTGTGTAAATTAATAAAAACTAAATAGTCTTTTTGTAAAAATTCATGAGAATGTCCATTTACTTGACTTGTGAATTTATATAAATTTTTGCTCATAGTAGTGCAGTATGTGTATAGTTAAATGTTCTAATAATATCTTGAAAACTGCTTACTGCAATCAATATTTTTGATCTCCAACTTTCAAACGCCAATTATTTTGCCATTTTGTTCTACAATAGTATAAGTCAATTTTATTTAATAAAAAAAATAATATCAGTAATAATAACCAATCATGTCTCTTAAATATTTGAAATATGAATTTAATGTATTAATGTAATTTATTCTTTACATTTTTTGATGTATAAAATGTTTGTGATATCTATTGTAAATAGTGGTGTAAAACTGAAATATTGAACACAATTATTTCTAAGCAATGCATTGTAATTTTTATTTGTGTTACTAGTGAAGCACTATACATTAAAACGTCTGTAAAAAATATGTTTAAATTTGTCTTTGATATAAATTATTTGTCCTCATAAAGTATCATGTTTGTAACTTAGATCACAACATAAATATTGTAATATTATGTCCCAGTGATGAATTTTTCAACATTCCTTGTTTGTGATACTTACTAAAAATCATGGTTTTGTTATCAATAAATGGTATTGGTGCAACAAGTTCAAATTTTATTTAGTTAGGTACCTACTGCATTCTAATTACTATGCTGAATAATAATCTGACAAATCTACGTTTGCTAACAACAAAAATTGTATGTCCTTACAGCTACTAACATTTATCTCCACTAAGTGCAAAGATCGACGGCTTACTTTGTATAGAAAATAAACTGAGAATGTGGGAAAAGGGGGTAGAACAACAGTTACACACATTTATGTGTGTGATTCTTTGAAGTTCATTTAATTCTGTTTGAATCTAGAGCCATGACCACAGCTCGCATGACTAAAAAGATATGCAGTTTAATTTGTTAAACCCCGAGAGTACACCGGTATCCGCACTGTCATGGTCCTTCTATTGTGTTTCTAATTGACACAATTTTATTGAAAGGTTAAATTTACTTAATTCAATTTCTGCAAAGCTATTTTATTCGGACAACACTCCACAAAATTAAATAAACTTGAGAGAAATGACGAAATTAAGAACTAGATGGCTAGTTAATTTTAAGGTGTCATAATGAAGGTTAGCATCAATGATTTTATCTGGGTATTACTTCTCCGAGTCCTCTTGAAGATGTGAACTGATATAATCAACTCAAATAAGCCACTATCGGCATATGACTAAGTAAATAACCTGGACTCTATGTGCTCCACATTGAACTACTTCATAGTGCCTATCTTGTAAAAATCACTTTACTGCATCAAGAAGTCTGCCGTGAATGGTAAATGATTGTCTACTATTCAAAGTACACTTTAGACACTAGGCTGTGTATTTGGGCACTTTGTTCATGTTTAGTGTACACTGGGAAATGGCTCTAATAGGTTGGTTTGAAGAAATAAGAGAGTAAATAGGGTTTTATAGTTTTTTTTTATTGTCAGCTTACATACAAAAGTTATTCGGTCTTAGCGGCCGCTGCTTTAGGCTTCTTCGCCTTGATGGGCCTCTGTGAGCGAAGGATGGCTGATGCACGACGGAGGGTAGCCTTGGATAGGTCGGTGCGGTAGTGGTTGGCTTTCAACAACCTCTTTACCTTGAACAGCGATCTCCTCGCGCCGGCTTTGAATTGACGGCGCACTGCGTTCTTGGCGGGCTTGTTTGTCGCCTTGGCCTTCTTGTACACAACTGTGAAACCTTTCCTGTCGGGATTCTCGACGACGCCGACAGCCTTCTTCTGGATCAGGCCATTGTATCTGTACGAGTTGAGGTTAGTCACATTGTTTGGCTCCTTGCTGAACGGCTTCCTTATGTTACGCTTCTTCACCAGGAAGGCGTTGTTGTTACGGATGATCATCCAGTTTAGATGAGACGACATATTTGCAGTTTTATTCTAAAAACTACACCAATTACAACGTGCTCACAACGTGTCCGTAGACAAAAAGAAGGAAGAAGTTTGTCTATGCATTTGCTAACGTCAAACACTACTGTCAAAATTAATGTTGCCCTTAAACTCCTAAACTGTACCCTTTCTTTCCATAAAATTAGAGAATAGTTTTAGAGCATGACGTTCTCAATGAAATGAATGTTTTCACTTTTTAAGTATTTTTTTTTGCGCTGACACACGCTGGTGGTAAGAAAGTATATCTTTATCCATAAACGTATTAGTTTAATTTTACCTACAAAGGACCATGCATTGCGATTTTTATAGCAAATACAAGCTGTGTGACTGGAGCGACTTCCTACTTATTTAACAACCGCCGAGGAAACGAATAAATATTTCAAAATTTTCAATGGCTTAACTTCAACATACAGGACACTGTTGTATAAAATTTCGTAACCCCACCCATGAGTAAGCACTAAGCAGTAATATATTATTATATCATGTAAGCATTCATAAATCAAGAAAATAAAGCGCGAGAGCTGAAATTTTACCTATTTCCCGTTTACATTTTAATTATGGTCACACTGGCATTGAACCACAGACAACTCGCAAAAATTAAAACCACTAAGGACCAGAATTTATCAATACTTGCCAAAAAATTATATTAGTATTATTTACGCCTTACTGAAAATCACTGAAATAGCTGTTCATGTTCATTTAGTTTTCTTTTTTGTTGTTAAAATAATATTTCCATCTTCCCACAATTCTCTATGAATTTTACCGTTGACTTCTTTCATTTGCTTCATCCTTTTTTTGGCATTTTGCTTATGGTGATATGTCAAATTCCAAACTAAAACTTGTCTGGGGCAATTCGTGTTGGTTCTTATTATATCTTTTTTCTTTAATATATTTACAGTATTCCTTATAGTAAATGTAGTTCTTGCGTGAAATTTATATGTGAATTGCGTAAAGTGCCAAATTGATGTCTCGTTATTATTGGTATCATGAATCAGGTTGATCAAAATATAAACAAAGATATGTTTGATTCTGATCTGATCGACGTGGAATCTTTGGATTATTCCGATGATCAGACGTGGTGAGTAATTTTGAAGAGTATTTATGTAAGATAGTAAGTCGCAGTAAGTGGTGGCGAGTATTTACGGGGTCATGCATGTCTTGTGTCCGGTCGTAACGTCAGTATATCTGTCGACTGTCGAGTCTCGTTCGATATTTAGCTCATTCCAATTAATCGTCGAGTTATTTATTTCCAGTCTAACCACTCTGACTAGTATTTTAACATAGCCACCTTGCACAGGTACTTTTACCTAAGTTAGCTAAGTGAGATGATTCACCTTCACTCAGGTGTTTTATTTAGATTTTAACAAACTTACGTTTCCACATTAAAGCCGAGGGCGGAGGAACTTTGAGATAAATCAAGAGATCAGTTTCCTTTACAGATTCTATAATAGTGCGCTTATTCATAAAAGAATTGCAACCCACTTGACTCAGATTTGTTTACACACCTACAGTGGTTTTAGATATTGATGTATTATTATTAGTAACAGCTTGTAAACTTTGACAATATATTGTTATGACAATGTTACTATTTAGATTAGATCAAAAAGAATGGCAAATGGTTTTTTTTATTTTGCTTGTTTTTCTGTTCATAAAACTACCCTCTAATTATCTGAAAATAATGATACATGAATAAGCTACAATTTTATTGTAATCAAGCTGTAGATTGATTGTAGAGTGTAAAACCAATAGTCAACTGAAACATGTATCTCTCATTGTTTTTACTTTTAATTTGTTATACTCCGGAAGGACACCGGTGTCCACTCTGTCATTGTCTTTCTATTGTGTCTCTAATTGACACAATTTAAAGGTTAATAATTATAATTAGTGTTTAGCAGAACTTACTAGCAAATTATCAAACTGATAAGATTGTGTTTATTGTTCCAATACAGGTGACATAAATTGCACTTCAGTTATTATTATTTGTGATAAGTTTTGTGATAATAAAACACCAACTTACAAATTTATTCATTGTGCTTGATCATAAGTATTGATGATAATCATTAATGAGGCTTTGTATCTACTAAGGCCAGCACATCAAGCTACCCCAATGAGACAAATTTCTTTGATAGTTTTTCATCTTTATTACACAAAGAATAAGGTTTTTGTTGAATTGGGAAAATTTGACAGATTAGAGTAGCTCTATGTGCTGGAATTGCTTTGAATTCTTAAAAAATAAAATCAACTCAACTAAAAAACATTGTTCAGTTTAATGCTTGTAATTTTAGCAGTTTCCGATGTGCTTTGTCGGAAAACACACAGCGGAAACTGCTAAAATTACAAGCATTAAAGTTCACACAAGAGTTCTTCATATATTTAACTCTAGAATTTTGTTTAAAATATAGGTTGAAAGTTTGTATAAAAGTTCATTATTGGAAAATATATATTAAGCACACATCTTTTAATGTTATTCAATAACAAATGTTCGGACAAAACAATCTATAGATAAAATAAATTGGAACAAAGGTGGATGTTTACACTTTAATTGATTCATATTGCTTATTAGAGTAACATATGCTTACATGGTAAGTATGTCCTATTGTAAAATTACGTATAAGGTGCTTTCTAAATATCTGCCAATCTCTTAAGGGGTCATTGTACTCATCATTATAAACATCTTTTACTATGGGACAAACTGCAAAATTGCGAAAATAATATCAGCTGTTCCCTACATTTTTGGTCACGTGACTCGTCGAAATGGGAACAGATGATTTCATTTTGCTGCCAAAATAATGTGAAATAAAAATGATCAATTTGAATCTTAGGCCAGTAAATGAGAATATTGTTTACTATAATTACTAAGACCTTAAAACTAGTGGGTAGTTTCTGTTGTCAGTCATATCTATTACTTACTTAACATAGCCACTAATCATATAAATTTAATTAAAATTTAATAATCCATAATTTTAAATAATATTTATTTGGGCTGATTGGGCTTACAAAACACTTTTACATGTTTTATTATTGAATTAGAACTTGTTTAGTTTGATGTTTCACAACTGATTACTCTGAGGAGAAATGTTAACAAATTCCAAGGTTACAGTTTCTTTTAAAAGCCAGACATTATCTTGGTCTGATTGATCATATGAGGACTATACCAATTAGAGTCTGAGATGGTCTTTTGAGTCTATACTCAAATCTGTGTGGTTCTATAACCACACAGATTTGAGTCAACCTATGCAGTCAGTGCTTACATTTATTTGTAGGTAATGGTGCAGCTTACTAAATAGCTTAGCTGCTTGGTAACTTGAGGACATTTAGAGGTAGAATACCTCTCGTGTTTGAACACGCACCATGGTCATATTGGACACTAAGTGCTGAAACCAAACCCAATAGTAGATACCTCTTGTGTTGTTGATTTTGGGCTAGTAGCAGGGACCACTTACCATCAACAATAATGCCTGCTTCTTACTGAACAATAAAACTGTCACTGAGTAATCCTCTCAGTTACTTCTGAACAAAATGCATCAATCTTCCATTGCTCAATTAACTGCATGCTAACCGGTTTTCTCCAATAAAATCTAATTAAAATTAAATCATCAAATATGCTTGCAATTGTATTGACTTTTTCTTTGAAAGTATTTGTACTTTCCAAAATTATTGTCTTAGTACTGACTAGTAGGTTATAATGAATATGCTGGGGCCCAAGAATTTCTTCTGGAAGAGCTGTTTATTTCTTAGATCTGTCTGAGATGGTGTTTTCTTATGTGAAAAAAAGAACTAAGTAAAGCTTATATGAAAATACTAGAAGTCTTGTTTTTATTAATTATACTTATTTCTTTGTACCCAGGTTGTACACAGTTCCCCACGACTCCGGGCAGGATGTTGATATCGTGGACTGGAACTTATCCTGTGACTGGCCCATCAAGGAGGATAATGATTACCTTAAACTGGAGAAGACACTCTACTCAGTACTGGATGAAATGCTTAAAAGTAAGTTCCTTTTCATTCTAAGCATCTATTACCTACAGCATTTCCGAAAGTACCTACCTATAAGTCGCAAGCGAATATTTGGTGGGCCCACTAAAATAGTTACGACGGATCTACCGGGCCAAGTTGTGGGCTAGGGTCAGACACATTGATCGACGGCTTTCGACTGTTTGTCCATGTCCATACAAAAAGAGAGCAAGAACGAAGTACCTACGCAGTGGATCGGCATAATGAGAAAGGCCGTCGATTAATGTGTTCTGACACTTATTTTTCGAGTTTATGGGATATGCTAAATATTAAAACTAAATACTGAAAATAATTAGAAACTGGTAGGTAAACCACAATAGGTCAGTCTCACAAATTTTGTTTTGACGTTTTTCTTTTGTTGTAACCACTGACCTATTAAATTTGATAAGAGAACATGTTTGAACTTGTATAAACATGTGTGCATTATTTAAATATTGACCCATGAGTGGGGTCAACGTTTTGCCCCAATACACAACTATCATAAATGTTATGTTAATAGATTTTGACTACACACATGTTAGCTATTCAATGGTATTACAGAGTAGGTATTTCATAGTCTGGCATGTAATGAAATCTCCATGCATAATTATGCAAATACTGATGTCCAAAGATGCACACAGTTGTTATGTAATGACAAACAAACAAACTTTTCATATTAGTGTAGGTAATGAGATATATCTTTCATGTCCTATTTGCTTTTTATATGATAAGAGTGTCAGTCTTCTTGTAAAATTGTTATAATGTATTTAGGGCTGATTTTGTATCAGTGTGTTTATCTGATGAATGAATATGACTGTTGCACATAATTTCTATAGATTAAACTGCTTTAAGATGATTAAAATATCAAAAAAAAAATATGACTACAATGGATTTAAGTAGATAAAGTCTCTATAATACACTGCAGGTCAGTGATACAAAAATGTATATTTTATTATGATGTGATAATATTTTGAAACTGCTGTTTAATTGGCTGCATTATGAAGTCATTTCTTCAGTGGTTACAAGTATTGCATAAACGAAATTATGTAAGATCAATACACATTCTTGTAAATGTGTTGAATACAAGTGTGTATTAAAACAAAAAAATATACTACCACTTATTTTTGTAATAAAAGGAATTTCCTTAATTGATGGGTGTGTTTACAAACATACTAACTAACAGAACTATCTTTAGGCCACTTATAAATAATTGTTTCGTACAGGAATCGAACCTGCGAAACCAATCGCTCAACCACTGCGCATTAAGACCGTGTCATTAAGACGTTTATTTATGGCCCCTGTCTATGTGACCCACTTTATTAATGAAAATCAAGATCATTTAGTCCGTTGTGACTTATCTCTTTCATTAGGTGTCAAGTCATAAATTCATATTAAAACAGAACTACCTACTATTCTCTGACATAAGAATTCATGAGTAATCCTCCTTGCACCCGGAATGTGCTAGTTTTCGCTTTGTGATATTGAGTAGGTCCCATTTCCATCCTTGCGAACACCTGTGCAGCAAACAAAAAGCAACGCACGCCGACTCTATAACAACTGCCATAAGGTAGATATTACGTTGACAAATATTAACTGCGCACCGCATTTCTTCGCCAGAAATGTGCCATCCCTTATTTGGCAGTTAACGGTGGCATTACTTGAAAAGGACAATGCCCACTTTATGCCAAACTAACCTCTGCCCGCGGTTTTTGCCCTTCGCACTTCCCTTCCCTTTCGTAGTTTTGTAAATAAAGTAAAACTTTTGTTACTCAGTGATCTTTTTAATAGCGTGTGGTTAGTAACTAACCTAGTGTCAGAGATTATGCCCCCTATAAGCCTCTGACTTGGCTTCACATCATCATCATCATTTTAGCCATAGGAAGTCCACTACTGGACATAGGCCTTCCCTATAGATCTCCAATAAGACCGCAGTTCCCGCGGCCTTAATGAGGTCGTCTGTCCACCTTGTGGGTGCGCTCCTACGCTGCGCTTGCCGATACGTGGCCTCCACTCGAGAACCTTTCAACCCCATCGGCCATCAGTCCTCCGTGCTATGTGCCCTGTCCACTGCCACTTCAACCTGCTAATCCGCTGGGCTATGTCGGTAACCTTGATTCTTCTACGTATCTCCTCATTTCTGATTCGTTCTCGCAAAGAGACTCCGAGCGTAGCCCTCTCCATAGCTCGTTGGGCTAATTTGAGTTTACTCATAAGGCCCATAGTGAGGGACCAAGTTTCATTGCCATAAGTCATCACTGGCAACACACTGGTCGAAAACCTTCGACTTGAGATACTGAGGTATGTCGGACGAGAAGATATTACGCAATTTTCCGAACGTTGCCCAGTCGAGTTGGTTTCGGCGAGTGACCTCTTTCTTGAAGTCGGACCTACCTAACTGGACTACTTGTCCTAGGTAGACGTACGAGTCGACAACTTCAAGAACCAAGCTCTTAACAGATATTGGGGTGATGGCTTCACATGCCATCCACAAATATCTTTCAGGAGTGCCGAATTCCTCACGACGTTTTTCTTCAACGTTTTGATCGTTTTACAATGCGCACATTGTATGAATCCAAAAAGTCAGAGGTTTGGGTGCGAACTCGAGACCTGTGACTTGGGAGTCCAACGGTCACACCCCTGATCTATAAATGCTTAAAGTGATAATATGTAGGTATAGCTTTGATATCTAATGGTAAAAGATTTTTTTTGAACTGGTTGAGGAGTAGTTTTTAAGTTATATCCTTCTACACGACAAATATTTTTTTTTTCTTTATCGTTGCAATTGTATATTATTATTAATAATATATATCGTTGCAATTGTATATTATTTATGTAGATTATAGGCTAAACAGACACTAAATACTATACACAATGTATTTAAGTTCCATTTCGTCACGGGCCAAGATTACAGAACTTAACAACTCATCATCTCATCCAACGATATTTACTTAGTACAAACAAACAGTCATACATTATCATTCAAGATAAAGAGGAAGTGCTATTATCAGCTGCATAATTATCATAATTTAAACCTATTTATAAACAGCTAACAACTTAGCAAGTTTATATTTACTTGGTTAATTAACAAATGACAATTGTTTTTGGTACAGTCAAAAACATAACATCACGCCTATATTCTCCGAAGAGAAAGACAGAGGTGGAGCTAGTCCACCTGCTTTTCGCCAGTTATGTTTAAGTCCCATTATCCCATGTAATAGGGTGCGAGCCTAATTCCATTAACTGGACATGAATCTAGACTCCTGACTAAACTAATTAGAATAGAATACTCTTTATTGTACACCATTAATACTTACAAATCATAATTTTAAGGGCTACAAGCGGTGATACAATGGGCGGCCTTATCGCTAAAAGCGATCTCTTACGTCTAACCTTTCGTCATTCTTATAGATAGGTATCCTCAATAACACTACCCGACCTAGGAATCTAACTTAGAACACTATGCTCAACAGTAGCGCTTGCAATTTTATACCAACCAAGCAGTTATTTACTTATTATCCTTTCAATCGTGTCAATTAGAGACACAATAGAAAGAGAATGACAGCGCGGACGCCGGCATCCGCTTGGGGTTTAATGAATATAGAAAGGTTAACAAGAAAATTAGTATTGCACTCCCGTCTACTGTGGCGGCGGTGTTCCTATTTTTTTTACAAGTCTAGACATATAATAGAATAGAATAAGTACTCTATATTGTACACCATACAAACTTACAAATTATAACTTGACATGTGATTGGTTGAGCCACTGTTTTTCAAACGATTTTTATTTCAATAACGTAACAAAGTATTGCGAAAGCAATTTTGTATCTTTTCAAAATTAACTTACGATATGTCTGTCAACCGGTTGCTACTTTGTTGATACTTTAGCTGCTCACCCATCATCATCATCATCGGCCCAGCTTTTCCCAATTATTAATTGTCGGAGTCGGCTTCCAGTCAAGTTTGTCTGACCTTCACATTCGAATTAGGTACAACACGATGCTTCGAGACGTCTAGTCAGACTTTCCCTAAGTATTGTCAAACGTCTACAAATGACAGCCAGAACCAACGGGTTAACGTGCATTCCGAGGTACTGAGGATTCTCAATATTCCATGGACGGTCACCAAAACACGGACCGATTTCCGCAATCGTTGCTTTACCTTGGAGATCGACCTGTGCGGTTATATTATTTTATTTGTCCACGAGTCCCTTTTTAAATGATATTTATTTCCGTCAATAGGATCTTGCAAACATCTTGACACGTCATTTTTTAACTAGAAGGCGAGGTGCGTGGTCTGTGTTTCACTATCTGACTACTCTGAAAAGAAACTAAGAGAGAAATTAACTTAATAATTTAAAAACTTTTCCCACAACATGTTTTTTCCTTTTTTTGTGATGCTTGGTTGGCACATACTGCCCAAAATGTTTTGGAAACCCTCCTTTATCTCTTAACCTTATCACTATAGCTAAACCTAATGGAGGATAACACATCATTTAGTTGCGCCTTTGAGGAACAAAATGGCAATTAATTTAAGAGCTTTTGAATGATTTTTGTCGGCCAATTGTTAAACAAAGGATAATAATAATAATAATAAACCATTTATTTCAGGTAACAAAAACCCATAGATAAATACCTTAACCTAAAAATACATACTAATAACACTTTTGTTAGTAAAATCTTATATAACTATGTTAGTATCACTTCACTAGCACGATATTACGTGCGTTCTTGTGGAATTTGTCCGCGGAAGCGACGGAACACCACATCCTGTGGCCAAAAACTTTCATCCAGCACCAAATGGAGCATACACGTTGGTATGCGCACCACAAACGCCTTGAAATTGACGTTGCGGCGCGACTCCAGTAGCTGTGCTCTTGGCGTGTATTTTAATCTCTGGCGCACGTACTCCTCGATGTCCTTAGCCTCAGTGGTGTAATGCAGGCGAGAGATGTACACCGGGGTGTTCGGCTTCGCGGCACGCAGCTTAGCGTTGGGCTCAACAGGAGCCTTGCCGGAGCGGTTCTTACAGCTTCGCTGACGGCGTTTCCTCCTTTGCACCGTCACAAAACCGTCATCATCAGCTCGGTCCGTTGCTTTTGTAGGCACGGGCTTTGCGGGGAGAGTTTCTGGGTCGCTCGAAATGACTACCGGCCCAGATGGTCGCGTCATCGGTCGAGCAGCGCTGCGGGGAGGAGCTGCGGGGACGGGAGCGGGGCTGCGAGGTGCGCTTACTGCGCGCAACGCAGACTCAGCAATCGGCGTCGGTGACAAAACTGCTGACGCGAAACTCGTAGCCGATGCATCGAGGCAGCTAGCTCCTCGGCATGTGTTTACGTTGCTAACACATGCCGGTGACCCAGTTAATGCCACAGAGTTGCGCAACTCAACTAATTGTGAGCACAAGTCTGCAACAGTGCTCTGGGAAGTAGCCAGATTTCTCTGCACATCAGCCAAACTAGCCTTTAGGAAGACAATGTCCTTCAACAGGCTCGTCACGTCGACGTGGTCGAAAGTGACTGGAGGTAACTTGCTTAACTCCTTCGCCACAAACGTCGGCACATCGTCAGGGTCGGTCGCTTTCAACAACGTGATGATATCCTGCAGGCTTCTCTTTGTCCCGTCACGTCTACGAGACACCATCTGGTCGACTTTATTAAGCGACCGAAACAGCAGCAGCTTCGCAGCAGCAATGTCGTCCTCGCTGAAATTCGATCCACAGATCTGAATGGCAGACACCTCGTCCATCACGTCCAGTTTCTGTTGCAGGAACGCCAGCAGCTCGTTTACCACAAGTATGTCACTCATGATGATCACGAACAATTGGTAGCTGATCTAATGACATTCGACACGGCTCATGGGTTAGAAACAAAGATCTGATATCATTTGTCACTGCATGCGATGCGATCAGGGCCTGTAGTGTTGTATATTTTTATTTAAATAGAAGATAGGTAGCAAAGTTAGCTAAGCTCCAAGGGTTAAGAAAGAAAGAATTTATGATGCAACAAGAAGCAGAAAGTCGCCCAATGCTGGCATTATGTATTTCTAGAAAACATTTTTTTTTTGCTCTTAATGCCGGTTTTTCTGTTGCTACACATTCCATGTTTTCAGTTAGAATAAAACCCGACCTCAACATAGTTGGGACAAAGCAGACAAATGTTGATGCTTCGCTTCTTTATTACCTTCTGCTGCCGTCTGGAGCCAATTTCTTTACTTCATTTCATTCAGTCTTCTCTATCTTGACTGTCAGCTTCGTTACCCAATTGACACTATCCAGAACCCGCTTTATGTGTTTGTTTTCGCCAATGACTATCGCCTACTCTTTGGTTTTCGCCCATTGCTCTTATTTTTTCGTAGGACATACAATGCTGGTATTTATAATTAGTTTAGACACATCCGCCGCTGAAATCCGCATACGAATATTTAGTATAAGGACATAAATATAGGTACGTATGCCATAACAATAGTTATCCTTAGTTATTGTGGTAACAAATTGAAGTAAGTACACAGAATTGAATAGCGATAAATTTAATTCTGTTTACTTCCAAAATAATAATTAAAATGAAAAAAATGTTCGTGCATAAAGACTAACTAGCTTTGCGCCGCGATTTCACCGACTGGCCTGTTGGTCTAGTAGTTAGTGGCCCTGACTGCTATGCCGAAGGTCGTGAGTTCGATTCCTACTCAAGACAAATGTTCGTGTGATCACGATTTGTGCTGTGTGTTTCTATAGTGTTCTACTGTTTCTTTAGTGGCACAGACACAGACGATTTACTTTAGTTAGCAAATGGGTTTTGTAATTACAAGTGCAGCAGGCCATAAATACACCTAAGTTGTATAAAACGACTACCTATTATGTATAAAACAGGTATATGGTATTCGCAGACTGTGGGCAGTTAAATTGTCTCAGCTTGCAATTTTAAGACTAAGTGAATTGGTCAAACTTTTAAAATAATTTTGTTTCTTTGCCTTCTACCTTAGCGTGGGTTACTAATTATTCTATACTAATCAATCAAATTGAAGCGTCCGTTTGTAATGTCAAAACAACAGCTTTATACACATAAAAGTAGTTTCATAGTTATACTTTGTCCGTATTTCTGTTAAGGCCAATCTATGAAACAGCGGGACCGATTTTGACGAAACTTTCACTAGCTATTGTTATAAGAAATATAAGTAAGAGTAATGTTAAATTTGCGCGAGTGAAGTCGCAGGCACAGCTTGTTATATGCACCAACATGATTATGCAATTTTTAGCCAGCCCTAAAGACGAAGAATTGCCTACGTACACCCCTCTACTGCGATAGAAGTAATATAATATCAAGTTTTTAATACACACAAGTAAGATCAGTGTCAAATTGCGCTATCGAGATTCGCGTGCGTCAATTTACATCGAATGCTGCGTCAGTACGAACTGAGATTCGGTATAAGTATCAAAGTTTCGGAGAAATACCTGGATTCAGTTTATGATGTAGTTTTATCTACACTTTTGATCAATGTTTTTTTGTTTATTTGTAAAGTAAGCGCAACAGACATATCAGTATGCTTCGTTTATGGGAAACTAGTAATTAAAATAAAAACAAATTTGCAGCGTTGAGAGAATGAATGAAATGCGACGATTTTCTTCGGAAAGGTCAGCGTAGTTTTTTTTTTATATATAATGGGCCTACTCTTGACCTCAATCTTGTCCTGCGGTCAGAGATGAGGTCGACGATGGAACGAGCTTACCCATAAGAAGCCTATTAACTCGCGACTTAAACAGATTGGGGTCATATGTACTCGGGAACACTGATGCAGGCAAGGAATTTCACTCCTTGGCTGTGCGCAAAATGAAGGAACAGGCAAAGCGCTTCGTGCGAATGTGTGGAACATCTACAAGGAATGGGTGATAACCTGCAGTACGTCTGGATTCCCGATGGAAGAAAGGAGATGGTGGAATGAGCTCGTGGAGCTCTAGAGCACACTCACCGAAATACAGTCTGTAAAAGACCGACAGACATGCAACTTTGCGGCGGTGGGCCAGGGTATGAAGCTTGGTACCCACCAGCTTTTCGTCACCAATGAGCCTCTTGGCTCTGCGCTCTACTGAGTCGAGCACCCGCTGTGTGTATATTCCCAAATGTATGAACATAACTATACTTTACTGTACTATATACTTAACGTAACTACATTATACTTTACTATAGCTGTAAATTTCCCAAATAAAATAAAATAAGCAAAGCAAAAGATGTATGCAAGGATAGTTCGCAGATGGCCTTCTGTAATTTCTGCCTACCCCCATGGGAAAAAGTCATGAGTTATACAAAATAATATAGTATTGTAGTATGAACTTGTCAGCTGTGAGAGTACATTAATATATGCTGACGATAATTATTATCCTCAAACTCACAGCATTATTAAAAGGGCAAATTAGAGTAGGTATTAAATCTGTAGTGACATTAATTTACAAAAATGTATTAAGTAATAGATTAGTTTATAAATTCGCACGGTAATGGGTAACTGGCGTTTTACACTAGCAAATAGTCTCTCTAGGCGTAACCTCGGAAGTGAACCTAATGTCATTCACCCCTGACCTCTGACCACGCTAGAATCTACATTCAAGCAAGCTTCCTTTTTGCCCCGAATATAAAGCGCTAACAGGCCCAAATTGACCGACAGAGTTTGTCTTGTTCATCTAAAGGCCAATTCCCGTAATTAGAAACGGTCAAAATCTAGTTAGAATCTGTCAATCGATTGTATAATAATGAAAAGTTTTTTTTCCTTTTCCCTTCGTCAAGATCAAAATCTTGACAAAACTAGAGAAAAAGACGTATTTTTGACAGATTATAATATAAACATTTTAGAAAATACAGGAATTGCTCCTCTGTTTCTTGAATAGAATAGACCACAACTTTCCATTTTTAACCGACTTCAAAAAAAGCAGGAGGTTCTCAATTCGACGGTATGTTTTTTTTTTTTTTTTTTTGTGTGTTTGTTACGCGATTTCTTCCCCATTTGTGGACCGATTTTCAAAATTCTTTTTTTATTTGAAAGAGTATACTCCCGAGGTGGTCCCATTTTAATTTGGTGAAGATCTGGTGCTGATCTTCGGAGATATACAATGGAACTCTTCAAAAATAGACGGCAAATCTGTCGTGATTGCTGGAATCGCTTGGATATTTATTGTTTATACAACATCATGACGTATCATCACGCCAGTATGCTCTGAGGGGTACGCAGATGTGTACAATATACCTAGATTTCGACATTTATTAGGGATAAGTGGATAACCCTATTACCATGACATGTATTGTTACAAATAACAATATAAAATAAATCCATGGCAAATGTTTGTATGGGAACAACTAAAAATGGAAAAATAAAAATCTTTTTTGCAAAAAATAAAACCGACTTACAAAAAACACTAACCAGTGTAAAATAACTCTAAATTCGGAAGTCGGTGGCCCATCATGAATAAGACAAAACCACCAAAGCCACAGACTTCCTAATTTAGAGTTATTTTACACTGGTTAGTGTTTTTTGTAAGTCGGTTTTATTTTTTGCAAAAAAGATTTTTTTAACCAACAACCTGAAAAACGTGATATCTTTTACATGTTTGTGTATCTGTGTCTGTCTGTGGTAACGTAAACGAATGTACCGATTATGATGCCGTTTTTTAGCGATATTATGAGACAGCAAATATTTTTTAAACGGTAAACAATAGCATTTTCGTAGATGTATTTCGTACTCTAGTACTCTTACACACTTAGACTTACTAGTCTAAGTGTGTAACGGTACTCCGTTCAATGTCACTAAAGCAATCATCCAATTACATTGAGATCACTATGTTGCTCTAGATCTGTCATAGAAAAGTGCACTCTATATCCTACTCAGCTAAAGTTATTTTTGGAGTGGGTCCTCTAAATAGATTTTGCACTGGAAAATATTGTTAAAAACATAAATTCATGTATTGACATTAAATAATGACAATGTGGTATGCAAATTTTAAGCTTCCCTAAACTGGATGGCTTTTTATATATATAGATTTTTTTTTTTAAATAAAGCTTACCAGCAATGTTCGTTGCTTATTTCTAGTAGTCTTGTCTTGTCTTATATGTATAGGGTGACTGGTAATTAGTGACCGATACTTAAACACGTGATCGTATTCATGATTTCAATAAACTTTCCCAAATATACTTTTTTTTATAAACAATAACTTATAACACAATAAAATAACAAAAACGCTGTTTGATGATCGCGCGCGCCTATAACCTATCAGCTGATAGTCTGACCTCAGGAAGGGAAAAGTCTACTAGTAGTAGCGTCACACGCGCGGACGCCGCGTCCCCCGCCACCCCCACCGCTTCGTTGTGCAGTACTACAGTAGTTGAATTAATTGAAAGTTAATGAGTATATAAAAAAAAGTCTCATTGGTAAAGTTATTCGTATTCATCAGTACAATCACGTGTTTAAGTATCGGTCACTAATTACCAGTCACCCTATAATAATATATTAACAAGACTTATATGCTTGTGTCTAGAGTGGATCCATGTCAACAATGCAATGGGTGGGGATCTAAATTACGACTTCTCGATCGCCAGGTTGACGCTTTAGTCTTTGCGCAGATTGATAATTTGGCTGACTGAGCCAAAATACGACTAATTTGCTTACATTATTGACAAGTTTTGAAGATTTTGAACGTTATAATCAAGGGAATTGGCCTAAGACAGCCACTGACAACAGACGGCTTGAATTATTGCTAAATAAGGTACCTACCTAATTTTATTACAAGAACGTTAGGTTTCTTCGTACGTACTCTTAAAACAGTCTTCTGTAAGAGGCAAATAAACTTTCAATATTGGACTGCACATAATGTGGTGAATTTACTTTGTGGCGAATATACAACTACCCATTTTAATGTAGGCACTTAATAATAAACAAGAGAAAAGGTCCACGACTGCGTGAACCCGGAATCCTTGGCACAAGAGTTGTGCATCAGCTAACCCAGAAATGAATCCTTCGAATTGGGTTATAGGTCGTTGCAGATCAATTTGTGTTCTGGAGATATTAAAGGTTTATAGCTAGTCTTCGGAAGGCTTTCATTGAGGATCTCAGATAAATAGTAGCATTGGATAGTATATGCTTAACTAATACGCTAAAGTAAAACATTATATCTCTTTTGCAGCATATTGCGCGTCAGGAGAAGTAAAATTTTGTAAAGTTTACACGGAGAAATAATGCAAAAAGCTAAAACCGTCCAATTTTGACTTAGGCAACTGGTTGTGATGATATGATCTCATTAGTCGCAAAAAAGCCGCTTTATGGACTCCTGGTTATCGTAGCTCATTCCTTATAGGTATCTACTTATTATCATAAAGAGGAAATATTTGTATTTTTGTATGTAACGAATGAACTTAAAAACTACTGAAAAAGTCGTTACATGATAGACGAATTTTCTATATTTCTTTTGTTTATTTGGAACATACTACACATTTTTGTTATTTCAAATTATGACCAATTACACCATTTTTTTATTATTACAATTCTGGACCGATTTGAAAAACCGTTGGGAAGCTACATTAACCCCCGGTGACATAAGCTACTTTATATCCCTATATTCCCACGGGAACGGGAACTACGAGGGTAAACCGCGTTATATCCGCTAGTAATAAATAAAGTGTCAACGAGTGCCGCAAGCCAAAACCGTAGAATTTCAACCAATAGGCCTTCTAAATTTTACACAAAAATTTACAATTGATAAATGCTACATAGGGCGTTCCAAATGGGCGGCCTTATTGCTATAGCAATCTTGACTGACACCTTTGGATAAACTACAAACAAAGTAAGCTATGGACTAATTACATCCTTCCAGAAAGTCTTCTTCGTTGTTTTTTTTTTGCCTGAAGCAAGTCCTTCTTACCAATGAAAACACACGAATATCTTCAACTGTAATTGAATTCCAAAAACGGCAGGTTAGCTTTTTTGTTCGAGGCCTCCATAAGTTCGAAGAAAAAAGAAACCAATGACTTCGGCCTTTGCAAACCAGTCGGTAAAATCGCATGTAGGCGTTAAGTTCAAACGCATGAGCTTTCCCGTTAGTGCAAAATATGAAGCAAATGTTACTTATGATAGTAAGTGAAACTTCTTGGTTTGACGTAGCCTATATTCCCCGCAGGACTAACGCCTACAGTTCACAAACGTAGGTGTACTTATAGTTAGCAGCTGTTTAGTACCCATAACACAAGCGTAACGTAGTGTGAAAAAGTTGTGGAATATTTATTTATTTATTTTTATTTATTTTATTTTATTTAGTTCACCGACATTTCGTCATTTTTGTTCAAATCGGAAATGCCATGGGCCATTTTAGTGGTAGCGAGATTATTCTCACAAATCCCGTTTTCGGGCTATTACTGAGATATTCCAGACTGAAAAATCCCGACTACTACTTATGTAATACATACCTTCAGGCTCTTAAGAGTTAGGTCGCGCGCTATATTTAGTCAATTGACATATAAATTGAAGCGAAGCAGTCATAAGTTTCAGAACTATAATGTTTATGGTTCCTTCAAAAAATGCAAATCTACAACTACATTCTACACTAATAATATAAAGAGGAAAAAATTGTATTTTTGTGTGTACCTATGTTTGTTGTTGGCATGCCAACACAGATATTAAGTTTTATATCGGGCAACATTGGTTGTAGAAAGTTGTCTATGACGGTTTCTTTTGTTTTTTGGTCGGTCTCATATAGTGGCGTCAGCAGCCACACTTGCAATTTATTACCTAGTTAATAATACAAATAAAAGAAATTAAAGCCCAATCAAGAAGTGTTTTCTGTCCAAGGAATTCTTCATCCTCAAGTGAACTAGCCTACAGATCTTTAAAGGCACAACAACATTTGTAATGAATAAACTCAAAAATTCCTGTACCGATTGCAAAAAATATTTCCTCACTGGAAAGCTACGTTCACCCTGAGTAACATAGGCTACTTTGTATCTCTGTATTCCCACGAGAACGGGAACTACGCGGGTAAAACCGCGTGACGTCACGCGTCGGCTAGTAAATAACATTTGTTTGATATCATACAAAACCATTCGATACTTATATCTTTAGAAACCAGAAGAAATCTTACTAAAACGGAATAACATAATATAGGTATGTTTTCTTTCACAAGTTTCCCACTCGCGAGACGACGCAAAAAGCCTAGATTCCAAGCTAGTTAATGAATTGATACCACAGGAAGTCATAAAGTAGGAACACTTAAGAACCAGTTGCGAATGATTTCCCATATATTAGTTGCGTCCTCACAGAGCATTCCCTGGTTCTTATCTTGCATCGTCTGTGTCTGAGGTCTAAGAGATATAGATAGACTTTATAATTTACCTACGTATTTGCCTCTAGATAGTGTCTAGAGTGCACAGGTCAGGTTTATGTCATATCTCATGTTTTCGAAATTTCAATTTACTTACTAATATTTCAATGATAAGCTATACTTGTAAGAAAAATCACTGATGCCTTTGTCGAGACAAATAGATGACAGATAGATTGCGAAATTATTGACTGTTTTGACTAACAGTAAAAGACATTTCGGAATCCTGATTCCCATCCTACCTTTTCATATTTTGTCAATTACGTGGAAATAGATATACGTATTGAACAGGGTAATCAGGGTTCTTCCCACCTTAAAAATTGTTCATAAAAATGAATACAACACAACCTCTTTTCAACTCATTTAGGTACTTATAAAAAGGTTGTATAAAATATATGAGTGGTGCGTCGCATGTATTCCAATATCGATATTGTGAAAGCTCTTCCTTTAACCCGCTGTGAACCTATTTCCCATGTGACAAAAGATTACTGTTTACTCTTATGTCAGTGAGTAAACTCCGAGAGTATGTATTGGTGAATGTTGTTGTAAACTGAACTGTCATTATTTCCGCAATTTTGCTCTCTTCCCACGCACTATCGCTTAGGCTTTGGAAACATTTACGTTTGTGACATATATATAACCATAGATACTGTTAGACCAGTGGCTTCCAAGATTTTTTTGACCCGGGCCCCCTTTTGAATGTTTTGTTAGCGAGGACCAGAAGATACAAGAAACTGATACTTGAACTGTGCCAATCTAAAAATGTACTAGAATGAAAACTTTTAGCATTTTTTCCAAAAGTAACTTTGACGTCAGTCATTAAAACATCAACGACTTTAATTTAAAATGAAATCTTCACCCGCCTTGAGCAGAAGGCAGGTGTGGTGATTAATGCTCGTATCTTCTGTGTATGAAAAGAGGCACTTGCCCTGCAGGACACTAACAAACTCGTATTACATGACTTGATCGGGAATTACATGACTTGATTCCGCCATCACCATTCTACCATCGGACAACCCGGCGTACGGCGAGTGTCCACCCTTACATCGTTGGCACTCCCACGATTAGGACAAAGCGTTTCGCTTCGTCGTTTATACCGCGTACATCGAAGGACTGGAACAACTTGCCTGCTGCGGTCTTCCCGTCCGATTATAATTTAGGTGTCTTCAAGGCTAGAGTGAATAGGCTCTTAACAAACTAGTGCGCTTCACCATCACTGATTGCATCACTGCTTACCATCAGGTGGGATTGCAGTCAAGCACTAGTTTGTAATATTAAAAAAAAAAAAAAATACTTAACACAGAACATTGACAGTAGGTACTATTGTAATAGAAAACACAACATTTCTATTACAAAATTAACTTTGATTAGTATTTTTGAGTTACAAAATGTAATTCTAAACCAATCTAAACAATTTTGTACCACTGTGCACTGGTGGAGAACGAAGAAGGGGAATTGATTTTTGCCACAGTCATATCTATGCAAAAAATATACAAGACGTAACTAGGTTTTACTTCGAAATAGGTAAATAGACAAGAAAAAGGTAAATAGACAAGAAAATAGGTCTAGGAAACTGAACCAACAACAAAGTAAGGACACCAAGATGTCCGAAATGGGCATAACATTTCCAGCAACTTAAGTACTACCTAACCTGGTCAGTCATATATTATAAGTATTTACATACACTCGATCCCCACACAGTATCGTAACATTTTAGAATACAGCCCATATAGCAATGGCATTGCGGCCTACACGACAATTAGTATTCGAAACATGTACAATAAAGTTTCACTTTCTACGCATATATCGAGATGAATTAGTAGATTAAAAAAAATATAATAACTCTTCATGTAAGACGTAACTGTGATGTTTTTGTCTAATAACGAAAATGAATCTGGCGATTTTCTTGTCAGATAAAATCCTTAGCGGTTGAAATTGATTGGAAGCTAGAAGTTTGTAGTGTAGGCGGGGTTTGTGCACTGGAATTCTTTTGGAAATGTCTTCCGCATTGATGTATTTTAAGTAAATAACATGTAATTATCCTGTCACTCATTGTAAAACTGATACGGGAGAATATGTTTAAACCATATACGTCACGAATGGTGGGTGAGGTTGTCAGATTTATCTGATTTTAATTTGCCTTTAACTATATCGCTTGCCTCTCGTGCTCAAGGTTGGGTTCGAATATGAATTCGTTTCAATGGAATTGAATATCGTGGGGAAACCTAGACTTCTAATTAACATAAGTCTGAAGTCACCAGTCCACATAGAGCAAGCCACCAGGCTTAGCTTGCCAATGCTTGAGCCTATTCGAGTATGAGAAGAGTCCTTTTGCTTGCTATGGGACAGTAAAAGGCTGCTAATATTATGATTTACAATGCCTACCCCTGATTTCTAGTTCAACACACATAGGTAGTACCTACTACAATTATATGAGGTTAAAAAGAATCAACAACAGCTTTCCCAACAAAACACTTATCAACGTTTATCGTAGGATCTTCTGGCTCGTTTTCGATGTGTCATCTTCATTCGATTTCAGCTTCGCCTCCGCGAGTCAATATTGTGTGTGTGTCAACATTTTTATTCCAATCTGCTTGTGCACATTCAATTAGTATCCGTTCGCGATTACTATCGCACCTTTTTTCTTACTGCTATAGTATGGACATTGCACATGTAACAGTGCCCCTACACCTACACAAATGGTGATCTTAACATGGAGTACCTTTGTTTCATCAGGATATCCTGACCTCATCAAACTAGTTGGGAATAGTTAAAAAAAGGTAAGGCATATGGCCTGGCCTTTTCCTAACTATGTTAGAGTCGCCTTCCAGTTTAACCAAATGTAGTTGATACTTCTTCGTTAATCTGGTAGATCACTGACTATCGTGACGTCCTGACCTATTTTACTAGTCCAGACTCTACTCACAAATCTTCTGCAAAAACAACCATTCTGCCAAGTAACAGACAAAGAATGTACCCTCCATAGCTTTCTTCCACCTGCCCTTTATGGGGCTCAATTGTAAAGAGCACGGCTATTCGCAGTCGTCGCACGCATTCCTGTCATAACATTAGAACAGCTGTCACAGCCATTTCCTGACCACGTCCTCTCTAGCACACCGAATGCAAATTGTCCACCAATTTTGGTACCAATTTAACTACGTTTCTACGGCGGCAGTGCGTTGCGAACTGAATTTCGACGCTTTTATTTTGTTACCACTTAACGCTAAACACAAACCAAGCGAGTGTATACCTTAATGTTTACGTGTAAGGTTTATAATTGTGTGATTTGTGGGACCTTAACGAATACTAAGCTTTGAGATGCGATTTTTAATGGGTTCGTTGAACTTCCTTCTCGCATCTTCCGCGTTTACCTGATCTATTGATGAGTTAAAGGCTAATTCTGAATTAATTGAACACATTACTTTTAATTAACCTTGTTGTCCTTTGTAAATCTTCGTTCCTCTTGTGCTTAAAGATATAAAATTGTGCGCACTGCACTACGTGTATTTAATAGCAAGCCGGCATTATCTTATATTGCATTGTATCACTACTTTTGCAGCCTTTTGTTAAATTCCCCGCGCCCGTTATGGATTGGCAATTTAGTACAATGATAAAATTACGTACTAGCAGCAACCTGCGACTTCGTATGTTTCTTTATAAATTTAAGCGTGTAATTCAGAAGTATAAACTAGAATACTGCAGTTTCATCAAAATCCGTTTAGTATGTTTTTCTGAAAAGATTTACGATGAGTAGGATTTAAACAATTAAGGCTACTCTCGACTTCTGTATAAAATGGTTGGTAGATATAGGTATCTCGAACCATTTTCTGGTCACCAAGTATTAAGTTTTGCTAATATACATAGAATATGTCTTTTGTGTTTTGATGTGACAGGTCAGAAATAAACTTTTTTTTCTCGTGGGAACTTATTTGAATTATATAGATACCTAATATAATATTTCTGGACTTACTTAATGAGATGGCTGAGTGGTGCTAGTGGTGATTACTTTACTGTCATCATTATGAACTAAAAGTGACTAGTCAAAACTCTTAACGGCATCCCACGAGTGCCCACGATAGACTTTTTAGTCTTTAATGATTGCGTTTTGTTTATAAACCTTACAAAAACACATTGCCATCGTGAGCATCCAACTCTATTCTAAATAAACATTTCTCTTACAGATGAAATCCTCTCAATGCCAGACAAACCCAAGTTCGACACGCGGACTTACGTGAAGCCAAAGAAACGGACGCACAGGCCGAGCATACAGAGCATAGTCGAAGCTGCATCTAATCCTTCATCCATGTCATCAATCCCGCCGCTTGCCACAATCCACCAGTCTCCTATCATGTCTTCCAACATGGCGAATCACTCGGCGAACAAGTACCTGACGTACAACAAGTACAACAACCCTTTGAGTGCAATCAGTCCGATGTTGAGGCTGAAGACGTTTAATGTAGACGTCAACACGGAGAACAGTCATTTGGTTAAGGAATACGCGATGAAGAGGAGGAGTTTGGTGCCAGACGATGATCCGCAGGTGAGTCAAAGTTCAGGCTGTCATCAACAGTGGAAATATGGTCTTAACACCTTCTCTGGTTGAAGTTATAGAGTACGTTCTCCTTAATAGTGTGACCGGTACACTGCCAACTCAGTTGAACCCAAGGCACGCACCTCGGACTTCGTATTTTATAGATATCACTTGCTTCAAAATCGGTGAAGGAATTCATCGTGAGGAATCCAGCATGGCTGAGAAATAATTCTCGCCGGCTTGTGCAGCCAAGTCTGAGCCCCATGGGCGGTAATAAATCTCTAAGACCAGGGGCTCGAGTCTGCTATTGCAATCGTGTCTCAATGACCGGTCATTGATCGAATATTTAACAACTTTGACAGTTTTTGTATGGGAAATGTGTCAAAAATCGATCATTGACCGGTCATTGAGACTCGACCCCCTGGTGACTCACTAAGCATTAGAAAATAAAGAATAAGGGTCGTTTGTTTTCAAAGCAGGCAGCTTTTGCGCTGCTGTAGTTCTTGAGTGGTTTATCATTCATACACATGCATAAACTCACGCCTTTTCCTTATGGTGGTAGACGGAAACTACAGAGCTCCACCCGCTACGATTCTTTCATACTTCTTTGGCTTCAATTAAACTATACATGTAGTCATACCCACACGCCAGATTCAAGTACTATGCACCTGACCTTTCTGAAGAACCTTACCAATTAGATCTGTGTATATCCTTCTAGGGTGGGTTCCCGGCGTTTCCATTTACATCTGCATTATAAATACAATTACTTTTAAAAGCAGGGTGGAATGTAATAACAACGGCGAATATAAACCATTAGATGTGAAAAGGCGTATAGTTGCGTGCGTCTCGCCCGAAGACATATTTTATTGTGTTATGCAAGTTAGCACCTTTATGCTCGTTTTAATGGCTTTGAATGTAAAACCAGGATGTTCTTAGTGGCAGTCTATCTTGAAAGTAAAGACACATAAAATGTAGGTAATTTGTGGTTTCCTCGCGTTTGAAGTTGGTAAGCAACCAAAAACATTAAAGTTAGCCCATAAATTTAGAATTGCACTTGAAAACTTTTAATGCCCCTGAAATAAAACGAGGAGCATGACGGCAACAAAAGCTTTTATGGTCGATATTAAATACGAATTCTGTTTTATATTGTTCGGATTCCTTGTTTATTTACTTCTGCTTTTAACCTTAACACAGGGTATATGTATACAATGCAGGAAGATAGGAAAATCGCCGCAATTCTTACCACTAGTTTAGTAGACTTAACACTGATATCAGGCATGATTTCTGTGTAACGTAATAGCTGCGAAAAATTTCAATGCAGAGGACTTAAATCATGTATCTACTAAACTAATGGTATGAAGTTGTGCGTCGATGTCCCTTCACTCTGTATTTAAAAACACAATGGGTTCCTTTACTATCGAATACATTCACTAATCGTTCTTTCAAAGTCCATAAAATTTCAAATAATTCCCATTGCTCAATCTTTTCGCACTGTCACTTTGAACCATAATTTTTGACACTCGGAAATTCGGGATAAACAAGTCGCACGTGTAATAAATACCAAAAAGTGTCCAAACTTTTATTCCGCGGCCATAAAAACAGATTATTCTGTAACTGCTTCAATGGACAGCCTTGATAGTCAACCCTGACACTGAACTTGCAAAATAAATGAGATCACGGCTGTTTTGAAATCAACGAATACACTTAACGACACTGTTTTAAAAATGCAGGCGTGTGTCGTATACTCGTTATTCATGGAATAAGCTAGTCAAGCAGAATACGTCCTTGAATAAAATTGAATTGTAAATCATGTATGGATGTCGTGCGTTATTTTCAAATGGATTCCCTCGCCTTGAATACATATCCCTGATTCTGCGAAGTGTGTGCAATTCAATTGGATAACCATTTTCCTATATCGCTGTCACTTTTGCTGTCTAATGAAATATGATTTCCCAACTGAGACCTGGGGCTTTAAGACAGACAGACAGACATACATACATACATACATAAACTCCTTTTTCCCATTGGAAAAAGGCGTGAGTTTATGTATGCAGAAACTACAAAGCGCCATTTGCTACGATTCTTCCATACTTCTTTTGCTTCGTTTACATTCATACAATGACATGTCATTGTCATACACACACGCCGGTTGCGAGTACTACGCACCTGACCTTTCTGAAGAACCTCACCAATAAGGTATATGTATGTCCTTCTAGGGCGTTCCTTCCCGGCGTTCCCACTTACATCTGTTCGTTCATTAGTCGTCTTTCATTCATCCTTTCAACGTGACCAAACCAATAACCATCTAAGCATACTCTTTTCAATTTATGTTACTACATCTTCTTTTAAACCACAACGTGGCCTTATCACATCATTCCTCAATCTGTCATTCTTTGTTACGCCACACATACTTGAGGGGGGGATTTTACGTATGTATTCCATAGGTTTGTAAGGCTTAGACGGGCCTGTGGCTAAATTATCACAACCGCACGGGTCAATCGATGGTTAATTTCTCTTGCCAAGGTCAGTGGATTGGTTCGAAGGCATTTGAGCCTCGGAAAGCACGTTCAGCAGGTCATCCCTGCTGACGTTCGTTGATATTTGGCAGTCGGTACGAGTAGTCGGAAGACTAAAAATATGACGACTAAGTACCTCTCACCAAAAAAAGGGGTAACCCAAAAACTAGGTTGACAAGGTTAGAAAGGAAGTCCCTCCATGTAATTTACTGGTATTCAGCTTAATTTGGGAAGACTGGAAGCCGAACCCCAACATACTTGTGTAAAGGCTAGGCAGATAATGTGGAGTTAGAGTTTATTATTTTGATATTATTTATGATATCGATGAGAGGATGAATGAATGAAACAGGTGTAAGTGGAAACGACGGGATAGGACGTCATTGAACGACTTATTTGTGATGTTTTCCGATGATGAGATGTCAGAAAGGTCAGAAGTGTAGTACCTAATCGCAACCGTTGTGCCTTTATGACCAGATAAAGGAACGTAATCTAAGCGATAAATATAATTTAAATAGGGCACGTGTCTATGTATGAATGAAGGTAGTATGATGCCGACGCGATTTTGGACGAGAACCGCACAGCATTCTATCATGTAAATTCCATAAAATTCCTATAAAATAGCCCACTAAGTTCATGTCTTAAAATTGATGACCGTGCTTAATACCGTAGGTACCTGTTTCACGGCTGATTAAGAGTAACTGCGCTCAATGGCCGTCAGCTTAAAAATAGTACAAAATCATTAATCGTTTTCGTAGAATCGAATCTATTAGAATAAATGCCAGGTCTTCTGTCCTGGTTTAAGCTTATCAAATCGGATTTAAGCTGAACTGATAAATTAATATTCTCCAAAGGTACTGAGACGGTTTGATTTTGTTTTTATTAGCCTACGACCCGATGAATCATTACTGCAGTCGTTGTGGTTTCTGTGACATAACAAAATATCAAATTCTTTGGAAAATATATAATGAGTCTCCCGATTCACGAACGTCTCGTGACCCTTAATATAATTAAAAATATTTATTGAATACTGGTAGGGTACCATATCATCATCATCTTGCCCATTTATTGGGATGCAAAAAGAAATTGTACCTCCTAATAGGTATCGCTACTAAAGCTGTCACCACCGACAGCAATCTAGGTAGAATATAGCAATAGTTTCTACTTTTGTAATTGCAACTAAAGCATAAAATAAACGGTTCGATACAGATGACTGCACGCAGCATCGCTTGCTAAACTGTCGGTGACAAGCACGTATTGTTGCTGCACCTATAACCCACCATAACTTGGCGTACACTGGAATAGGACGTTCAATATTTTTTTAGAACCCACTCGCTAGCATAACATCATCTGTTGCCCCTCGTAGTTTCGTAAATAAAATATAGCCTATTAGATGTTACTCGGTGAAGTCGGTGCTAATATAACTATCTAATGATGCTTTTATTTTTAAAACCGTGGAGAAGTTTATGTTTCCATAAATCCTTACAGACAATAAATCACATCTTTGCTCTTTTTTGTATTACTGTAGATTGCAAATCTTGAACTAGTTTAGAATAGTGGAAAAGTGATAAATGATTAAAAAAAATGCATAATGTTTTTATATATTTTAAAATTGTTTGTTAGGTAATAGATAGACGATTGCAATAGCTAAAATTTAAGAAATAGAGCTATTCAATGTTCATAAAACAAAAATAGTACAAAATTCGTTTCACTTATCAAGTCCAGAGAACTTTTCCAAAACTTTAAAAAAATCTAAAGGCAAATATCATTAATGAAGTTAAATGTATTTATTTAATTACACCATCGCGTTTACAAGCTGAGAGTGTTATTCTACAACAATTGTGAAACTGAGCGCTTTTGAACGCCACTCGCGTTGAAGAGCGGTCAGTTTCATAAGTACCTAAAATTTTTCCTAAAGCGTAGTAGTAGGCGGCCAATTTCAACAGTACCTAGTCCACAACTATACTGAATCCGGATAAATTCAAGACATTGTTCCCACAAGCAATAAACTCGACAAGTTATACAGGACCCAGAGCGATAGCGATGTTGCAACGAAACTAGAAACTAAACCAAGTGGTAATATTGACTCACTGTATAAATAATAAACTTGAGCACAGCTGCACAAACAAGAACAAGTATGTTATGGCATAATGAAAATGTTTTATAATAAAACAAAACAATGGACATATAAAGGATGTAACCATCTTAACAATTTCTCTGAAATAAACGGTTACAGTGCCGCAATCATTATTTTCATCTTCGTCGTTTTATTCAATAAGAACTGTTCCGTCAACAATATCTCATTCAGAGACGCAAGGGAAATCGATGCAAAAACATGAGTTCAGGATATAATTTTGGACCGCAGTGTAATGAAATTTTTTATTGGATTGTTCCAAATTTTCTTTTTCTTATGTTGGTAAGTCATCATTGAGTTAGAATATATACCTAAATTATAGTTTTCTCATGGTTTGTTTGTTGTCCAAATTAAGAAAAGGCAACGATAGATTTCGTTCAGAATCATTTGTACTAAACTCATGGTATCTGAAGGCGCGTCTACGATAGTTCCACTCTGTATCGTGTCACTAGAAGTAATTTGTATTCTTTCTTCAAGTTAGCTCTTGTAACTCGGATCAATAGGCTCGCAAGGCGTTAACGTTCGACTTGAATTTCAAGTTCAGCTGGTCGATTCTGTTAAAATCGCCGCGTGAAAAGTTGTGTGCACTGAACTGTCAATCCCTAGCATTAGTATGGACTGACAACTCAATTCGCCTTCAGTATACCTTCGTTTTCACGGGGTGATTATTACAGAATAGTAAAGCAGTATGATACAAGAACTACGATTATGAAATTTATTTCTTAATAGCAAAATATTTTACCAAACTAGTGAATTTACTATTCGACTACTTCGAGAAGAAACACGGAAAGAAACTCTGCGGTCACAGTCACTTTTAAAGTGCAGACATTATCCAGGTCAGATCCATAAAGATATGAGAACCATACAGATTAGTGTCTGAGATGATCTTTTGACGAAAGAACCACACAGGTATAAATAGACCTGTCCATTCAGTGCACGCATTTATCAGTAATAATGAGCTCTGAACTTAAGGAGCTTTAATTTTTCAGTAATCGTGGGCTCAAGTCTGTATTGAGGAACTCAACGACTCGAAGAACAATAACAAACTAGGAACAGTTCGGTAGGCTTCTCTTTAGAAGTCAACGTAACCAATGTAGACTTAAATTAATACGAAGAAAGAAGTCGCCACAACGAGCTATTACCATACATGTCGTGCAACACTAATGAGGGTAATGCTATTCAAATAGGGTACTAAACTAGACTTGCATTAAGTCAGTCCTCACTATATTAACATAAATTAAACCTATTGTAAATGCGCGAACTTGTAAGCTCATTTACCAGTTGGAGGCGACCTTGAGTGGCGCTTTGAAAAGCGGTGACGGAGTGCATAATGTGGAGTAAATAAACAGCTGTCTCATAACTTCTGAATCAGACATGATTGTTGAGTGAATCTGAGCTGAGAATATGCCAAAAGAATGCGAATATTCGAACCTTAGATTGTTTTGTCTGATTATTGCAAACATCTTGTGTTACTGTGTCTTTGGTCTAATGGTTTCAAGCCAAACACGAGTGCTTGAGTTCGATTCCCGGGTCGGGCAAAGTTTTGGTATCTGGAATTTTTCATTCACGTGTTGTCTGGTGTCTGTATCTGTATCAGATTGAATGCAATAGTCTCGACCCTATTGCATGGGACGACTTATAGGTACACTACCATGTACTACAGTCTGGGTAGCTGGAGGTGCTGGCCTCTGTACGTTGAATGCTGAAGCTGGCAGCATGAGTCATTATGCCAAACGGATTCCCTTGATTGAGTCACTCGCCTCGGCGCTCATAAAACTATAACCCCAATGTCTCGCCTTTCTAAGATCCAAAAAAAATACGTTAAGGCCCTATGAAGAAAATTCAATAAGAAAACCATGACGTCAACTCAGCCCCTCCATGTTTATGTTACACGTCCAGTATTATCCATCAAGTAGGTACTAATCCTACACGGGCTAAAGGCTTTCTTATTGCGGTCGATATAGCTGCTATATAATTAAACTAGCTAGGTTTCGCCTGTGCGGCCTACATACAACCTGCTTTATGGATACTACACACTGACAGTATAGCCGGCAGGCTCATGGCCGGAACTCCGGTTAGCCGTATGTCTGTCTTGAGTTTACTAAGTTATTAGTCTTAGACTAAAGGTGGGACTTAAGGCGTTTTAGTTTTATGGAGTTGTGTAGGCAACATTTGTCGAGGTCGCTCGCTCCGTGCATGGGTTATTACCCGGTACATATCGAAACTACGTGCCTCGAAAAGCATGTTAAGCCGTTGGTCCTGGCAGATAGTCGGTATGGGTAGTCAGAAGCCCGAAAGTTTAACAACCAGTCTTACTAAGGGGTATCTCGTTATCCAGATGTGGCAAATGATTACTGGCTTGTACAGACGCCAGCACATCAAGTTACCCCAATGTGTCAAATTTTCCCAATTGAATATGCACCTTATTCTGTTTGACATAAAGTTAAAAAACGATCAAATAAATTTGACACATTGGGGTAACTTGATGTGCTGGCGTCTGTACATAGAAACTGAAAAAATACTACTCAGTTATTAAAGCTAGATAAAGAATCGAAATACATACATATATAAACTCACCCCTTTTTCCCATGGGGGTAGGCAGAAACTACAGAGCGCCATATGCTACGATTCTTACATACTTCTTTTGCTTCGTTTACATTCATACATGTTGTTATACACACACGCTGGTTGCGAGTACTACGCACCTGACCTTTCTGAAAAACCTCACCAATAAGGTCTATGTATGTCCTTCTAGGGCGAAATAAGAATAGAATAATAATAATAATATAATCGTAATAAGTCTAATGATATTAATATTTTCACATTAAAATAGTAATATGTTTAACTAGATCTTTTTCTAATTAGTTTTCTTAATATTTGTTTGCCACTGTTCATTACAAACATGATTGCTTGTTTGAAAAATTGATGGTACGGCCATACTCGTGTTTGGAACAAATAAAACTATCTAGCCATGTGATGTTCCAAAAAAAAACTACGATTATGGTGAGTACTTTCACTGTAACAGTAAATGAGAGTCACGTCTTTCGTTCAAGATGTAGTTACTTAACCAGCTTAGTACTTATTGGCAAACTTTACTCTCGCCCTTTCAGGGTTCGTCCCACTGTAAAAGTTGTTCATAATGATGACAACAAAACCCCTTTTCGCGTTTAGTATAATTATAGGAACTAAAAATACAGTTGTATATTGACAATTTTTGGTAGAACTATATACACGAAACAACGAACAATACCGCCTTTCTGGTATGACATCACCGCAAAAAAACCGGCGAACTTGATAACCCAGTTCAGTGTAAAATATCCACTAGAGCTTGAACGAAAACGACAGTAACGGACGAAGCTATAACGTCTAATGAAACTCGCATTTTGCAGCTTTGACCATGTCTGATGTAGGATCTATAACGGTATCTCATCTAGTGGTGATTGGCATGAAATAGTTTCTCTACGCTGTTAAAAAGTTATGCATGTGACCTTGTTCTTTTAACAATTATGGGCACTTTCATAATTATAATTGGTATTACATAAATAGTATTTAGGCTTGGCTTGTAATGTTTCATGGGTCACGCAGCGTTCCGTCGCAAATTTTTCGCGTTGTGCTGTGTGCTTGTTCTCTGATTATGATAAATTATATTTATAAATGGGTTCTTTTAAACACTTTACACGAAGGTGTTTCGCTACACCGAAAAAACCGCGTGCAGGGTAATGTCTAAAATGGTCTTTTGTGGAAAGAACCAGTTCAGCAGGGCACACATTTCTCAAAATTTGAATAGGCCGCATGAAGTTCTCACACAACTGCCAGACAAGATTGAAGTAGATCACAAAATGAAATGCAATAAAGACACATAGTCATTCTCATATTCACTAGCAGTCACCCGCATGAGTTCTTCTACTTATTTATCTTTATAAATGAAAGCCTATTGTTATTCTGAAGAAATAACCTGTAACTGTAACTTTCATTAAAATCTGTTTGGTAGATTTTGCGTGAGTAAGAAACACATCCATCCATACTTACATCCTCACATACTTTCGAATTCATATTATTAGTAGGATTTTTGGTCTGGATGAGCGTTGTTCTAAATAAATTATTATCGGTCTTAAGCCTAATGCACTAATACGACTCTCACACTCTTTACGTCACCTTGAAAAGTCAGTTGTTTAAAACAGTCGATCGCAAATATTTTTCGCTATCATCGGTAGGTACATCTAAAAGAAGACCTTCAATATCGTAATCCTCGTATCTAAACATAGAAAGCAGGGGAGATTCCAACATATATATAAAATAAGTGCATTCTCGTGACGCAATCCGATGACGCGTCGCATGGCGTGTCTAAAATATCTTACACTTTTAATATCTTCTAGCGGGAAGTGTGTTACGTAAGCACAGGTGTGAAACTAGCTACAACCTAGGGGTCTTTAAGTCAAGAGTGAACAGGTTGCTTCTAGGCAGGCGTGCTTCATCGTCGACCACATCATCGCTTACCATCAAGTGAGATAGTGGTCAAACGCGTGCCTATCAAGAAAACTGGTCACAAACAATGTGAGCCTCTATTTATTTGTGTGTATGTTTACTCACTGTCAAGGTTTATTTGCCTTCTTCGTAAGATCAATAAATGTTATAAAATATGTAAATAAACTCACATTGAGGTCAGCTATAGATTTGTGTTGTCTCATCTTCATTGCTATTTTTGGCCTGCTCGCTAGGTTTCGGATGCATCCATCCATACTATGGGGAATGGCAAGCTTCTTTTGTGAAGACTGCTTTTGTTTTTCAAACAAAATAGTCTCGGTAAAACTACGAATTTCAGATTTTACATTACTTGACTGTGAAGGTCGACTTTTACAAGGCACATCACTCCTCTATCTAGGTATGACGAATACAGATTTAGGCGACTCGTTTCAAGCTAGAACACATCTCAAATATGATGCAAAAAGCTCCGTTTAAGTTTAAAACTATTAGGGTGAACAACGTAAACATATTATTGTAATGTCGATGTTACAGATTTTTACTTACGCATTATACCGGAGTTATGCAAAACCGTCTGTTTGTTTGAGCTAATATACAAAACAGCTCGAACGATTTTGGCGAGACTTTAACTGTCAGATAGCTGATGTTATAAGGAGCTCTAACTTAGACTTTGGCTTTAGGTAACTTTTATTTTAGTAAAATAATTATTGTTCCGTCCAACACTTCGCCATTCCTTCAGACAGAGTAGCACGCACCGAGTACCTTCATGATATAAAGTCAATGTGTTATATGTTTTATTTTAAAGGTTGTGTACAATCCTTTACAGCTGGAAGACTTGGATCTGACTCTCGCGTCGGAGGTATCGGGTCGCTCGTCGATGGACCACGCACCTTCCAAGCCTATCAACATCGACCTGTCGCAGCCTGCTCACAACCTACACAACACCTTCAACAAGTTAGTATACTTGATTACATCATCATCATTACCATCATATTTATTTATTTAACACTTCAAGCACAATAATGTACAGAGGCGGACTTAATACCATAGGCATTTTCTACCAGTCAACCTATAGGTGATGCAGAGAAAAACAGTGGTAGGTGCAATTAAAATTGAAAAAATAAAAGGAATCAAAGAATACTAATACATATTATGAGTATAATTACATAAATATGTACACTATAAATATAATATATATAAAAATTAAATTACAAAGTGAAAGAAAAAAGAGAAAACATAAGCGCTGTGAAGATACTACTGCCAGCTTCTTACGAATATGCTCGCGAACCTTAACCTTAAAAGATAAACGGTTGGTTGCCATCCTGATCCATCATCACTTCTATCACTACCATCACCGTACAATAACCATTAAAAAAAGTAAAGTTTGCTAGTAGTGTCTGTTGCACATTATTAGTAGCCTTGTTAACTCCTCCAAGTAAGCTAAATATGCTTGTATGTAAAGGTCAATAGTGCAATGGGTGGTGATGATCTACCTCACTCACGACCTCTCGATCGCCAGTCCAACGTCTTAGCCATTGAAATGCTTGTGCATCATAATATCAGGTGACGCAAGGGTAGCTTTTAACCACGCGTAATACTTCATTCAAGCGAGGGAGGGCTAATAAATCATGGACTACTTTTAGCAGGCCGTTGGTTAGAGCTGAAAGAGACTCGCACAGAATAGAGAAGGGTGGCTCAAACTGGCTAATACTTAACTGGAGCTAAGGCTCTCAACTATAATGCATTATCGTCTGCCTAGCCTTTTTCAAACAATGTTGGGGTCAGCTTCCAGACTAACGGGATCTACCTGAACACACTGGTATTCAAGTGGATACCAGTGTGTTCAGGTGGATCCCATTAGTCTGGAAAACACTGGATTTCAATGGAGCAAAAGTGAAAAAAAAGTCACCATTGATTTCAATTAGGCCCCTATAAGGCACTTTTGAACGTCGAACAAAAATTAACTTTAAAAAATGATTCCAGTTGCCCCTTCCAAAAAGTAGATTTGTATGGAGAAGAATGGGCAAAAAACTCCATACTTACTCTTTTAAAATAGATTTACAATACTTTGTATCTGTTTCCACAGCCCATGCAGTAACTGGGTTCTACGATAAATTTATGCTACACTGGTTTTCAGACTTCCGGGGTTCTGACCACTCTTAACTACTGTCAAAGATCTAAAAATGACATCTAGGACAAACATTGTAACGTGCTTTCCGAGACACGAATCACGGAAAGCCCACGCCAAGTGTTACCTTTGCGGCAATTTTTTTTAACCTCAAGCCCTTAAAACAAGGATGTCAACTATAATGATTGTGTATTAATTGATTACCGACTTTTCTAAATATATATATAAACGATAAATCTTATATGTGGACGATATTTAAGAATGTTAGAAAAGGGCATTGTCAGTGTAATGTCGGGTTAAAGAGCTTACATACGCTTAGTCTAATCTACAACTTTTATGGCTTTTTTGTGCTACGCTACGCCACATGTGGGCTCAACTTTTGACGCATTATAAACTTTTATCATGTAGGTACACACGGCAACACATCAAGCTATGATTTTACAGTTTACGCTGACCTCGCATTGTACAGAAATCTTATACAATGCGAGATCAGCTTATACTGGAAATGTATCGTTTGATGTGTACCCGTCTGTACCTTATACTCTCGATACTCAATACTTTATTGTGTTACTAGCTTCTGCCCGCGACTTCGTACGCGGATCCTGTTGCTTATGCCAGCGACAACGGGGTCGTCAAAATCGAAGATCTGAAACATCTGATGTCGAATTCTATAAGCCCGGGGACGGGAAATCAATGGGATGCGCGAGACGATTCAAGATGTTCCAGATTTTTTATTTTTGTTGGTCAACAGGAAATGCCATCAGACTTAACAACTTTTGCTAAGACGCCATTACTATTATGTATATGTTATATTGTCTCTGGGCTTTGGAGTTCCCCTACAGGTGCTCCAGATCTTCAAATTTAGTCTCACAGCAGAAAACACTCTTCACGTGGAATAGTTTTTGCAATGGCACCATTTTTATATCTCTTTCACTTTAGGTGTTCCATTTTCCAAAATAAATTATAGCCTATAATATGTTGCGTGACGTTCACGATCAGCGGTCAGTCGCGCATCTCCTTCCCCCACTTATCTCTAGAGTCGATGCGTATATACGCTGAAAACTCAAGCGTCATGCTTTTTCCGTGAACGTCTCCAACTCGCGAGACAGTGCATGATGTTCACGATCAGCGGTCAGTCGCGCACATATTCTTCACTGGTCTCTAGATACCTGGATGTAGATGCGTAAATACGCTGAGAATGCAGGCGTGCTTCGCGATCCCAAGAAGTTTCCACGGAGCAAGTTTTAATATATATAATAAGTTTATTGTACAAAAAAATAAACACATGAGTTCTTAAAAAATAACTATAGACTAAACATGGGAAGATTGTACAAGTGGTTGACAAAAACAGTTTGAACAGCTGACTCCTGAACTAAGTAAAAAGATACTTGTATCTCAGGAGACAAAGTTCTTCTTAAATCAGTATACATTTACATTACGCATCTAATACAGATAGGTACATTAAGCATACATTTACATTGTATCAATTATATTTATAGCGACGTCCATCTTGCCACATACGAACTAAAGACCAACATCTACAATTATTATAAATTGTCTCACCAACAACTATATCGCGATTCGCGATGTTAAAGTTATCCACGAGACACCCTGTTCCCCATACTTCTAAATGTTCATGAGGTGAACACTAACATTTTTTCTGTATCGTCGTAAGACAGATTCTGCAGCCATTTTGTTAGCTTAGCTTTCAATGCAAACTTAGTCAATGCGTAGATATCAGTTATCTTATGTACCCTATTATAAAGACGAGCGCTTAGGACTAAGTAATGACGGCTAGCCAAAGCGGAACGGCATTGGACAGAATTACAGACAGGACGACCGCGACGTCTTAGGAGGATGTTTGAGTCAAGAGGCATGATGGAGTGACGGCGTAAAATTATACGCAGAATGAACAGTTGTCTCACAGTAAGAACTTGAGTTTCAGAGTACAGCAAGGCGGTTGGATAGTCTCTACGCTTAAAATGCATAACCTTTAGAATCACCCTTTGCGCACGTTCTATTTGGATTAGAAGATTTTTATAAGTACCTCCCCATACTGTAATACAGTAGGTGATTATCGAAGTACATAGACTCTGGTATACCAATGATAAAGTTGCACGGTCAGCTGAATGTCTCAACTCTTTAAATATGAAGATGAGCTTTCTCGTACGTGAACATAGTGTCTCGATGTGAGTGCGCCAGGTTAGTTTCTCATCAATATACACCCCTAGGTATTTAATATTCGAAACTAAAGAGAGCGTAAGACAACAGCAGTTTTTATCATGCCCTGAACAGGAATGAGCTTTTATTATACGAGAATCGGTAGGTAGAGGCATCGAATTGGGCAAGGAGAAACGCATAACTTTGGTCTTCTCAGTGTTTAACGTTAAAAGATTAGTTGAAAGCCACTCCATCACAAGGCGGAGAGAGTGTTCCGTTCTTTGTTTGGCCCTGTCCCAATTAACATCATATGCAATAAGCGCTGTGTCGTCGGCGTAGGTGAATATGTCACAGTTGGGGATAGACATTTTGCACAGATCGTTTATGTATATTAGGAACAGGGTAGGTCCCAAAATACTTCCTTGTGGCACCCCAAAAGAGATACACGCATCGTTACCGACAAAGGAGTTGATTTTAACGCATTGAGTTCTCCCAGACAAGTAATCAGTAAATATTTTTAACGCAAGTCCGCGTATTCCCATGTTTTCCATCTTCAACAGCAGTATGGGGACAGAAACCGAGTCAAATGCCTTGCATAAATCTAGAAAAACACCATAGCATTTTTGCTTTTTATCCAGATTACTAACAACTGTGTTCACAAGATCTTGTACAGCGTCTTCGGTGGAGATTCCCTGTCTAAAACCGTATTGATTTTTAGCAATTGTTTGAAATTTGGTGAGGTATGAAATTAAAGATTTGTTTAAAACTTTTTCAAGGATTTTAGACAAGGAACTTAGAACAGAAATTGGCCTATAATTAGACACATCGCTTTTGTCTCCACTCTTATAGATTGGGTGGACCACGGCTTTCTTAAATACACTAGGAAAAGTACCGGTCTCAATTGCACGATTACATATATGGGTTATGGGTAAAGTGAGAGTGTGGCTTGATTGCTTGAGTACTTTTACTGGGATGTCATCGTGGCCAGTAGCACAGTCTGTTCTCAAACCACAAATTATTCCATACACCTGTGATTCACATACTGGCATGATAACTAAGGAATTTGGCGCAGTCGGCTGGTTCGTATTTACTAATGGGGGGTTACTGAGAGGCTTAATATTCGAGGCCAGGTTTCCGCCTACGCTCACAAAGAAGTTATTTATTTTGTTGATACACGAGTTTATATCCGTAGAGCCTAGGATAAGATTATCAGGTGGCTGAGGCTGAAAACTAGAGTTAGTGATGGCTTTGACTGCTTTCCAAGTGGCTTTGATATTATTTTTGGCCTTTATCAACTCGTTCCTGTCATGGGTGCGCTTCAGTTTCTTTAGTAGGTTATTTAGAAAGTTGCGGTAGCGTTTGAAAGTAGTTTTTAAAATGTCATTGTGGGGCGAAGAGGTCGATTTTATGTGAAGGTTATCGCGGTTTTGGATACAACGGATAAGACCAGCTGTCATCCATGGCTTGAGAATTCGGGTTTTGTTAGATACTTTTATAATTTTTGAGTGATTAGATATAGTTCCTTTAATCAAATCAACGAGCTTACCAGCTGCCCGGTTCGGATCTAATTCATTTAGCACAGGGCCAAAATCAGTGTTGTCAAGATCGCTTTTGACGGCTAAGTAGTTCAAACGGTGCGTGAAGATATTTGCAGATTTTACAGTACTCTTGCTATTCTTAAGAAACATGATGATAGGAAGATGGTCTGTTATATATGTGTCAAGTATAATTACTCGAGCGACATTTTTAGTTTGGAGTAAAATATGATCTAGGCAATTTCCTGATCTAGTGGGAAGCACATGAGCTGGTAGTAGTCCTAGCGAGGCACTAAGTGTGAGATAGGTATGCGAGTGGCGATCATGATTGTCTGGTTTGATGTCAATGTTTATGTCCCCGACTAGTGCTAAGTTTTTGAACCGTTTTAAAGATCGTACTAAGGTATCAAGGCTGCTGTAGAAATTTTCCAGATCTGAGAAAGAAGGGGAGCGATAAATACTAATTATGGCCGTATCCCCTAAATAGCATACTAAACAATTTAAGTTGCAGCCTCATGTTCTCGAACAGCATCAAGTCTCTCCTAACGCTCTTCGGTAGATTGTTGGGATCTTATGGTCTTTAATCATTTAGCACCTTTGGAACATTGGGAAAAATTTGACCTCTTTCCAGGCATGGTTATAGTTTTATTGTGATGATACCTGATCAATTAAAATCTAAGTGGCTGCTCCCCTGCGTTACCGGGTAAGCTACCGTGTAAGCTACCGTGTAACGAAGATAAATGGAAAAGGAAATTAAACACTCAAATAACATAAGCCCGAAGGCATACGATAAAAAAAATGGGAGTTTTAGCCAGTAGAGTCTAATTTTCAACGATATACCATCGTCATCGAAAATCAGTCCCGAACTGTTCCCGCCTTCACCGCGTAGTACTACTTATGTTATTTTATAATTATGCAATGAAGTTAGCGATAGCTTTAATTTCTATACCAAATGTTTCTAATCATCGATTTTTATAAGTCAACAGGAAATGCCTATCAGACTGAACAACTTTTGCTAAGACGTCATTCCTATTTGAGTTATGGTGTAGCTGGGCTCTTGGAGTTCCACAACAGGTGTTCCAGATCTTCGATTTTTATACGTCAACAGCGAGTGCTCATAAGGCTGAACAACTCTTGCTAAGACGTCATTCCAATATATGTTATAGTGTAGCTGGGCTCTTGAAGTTCCACATCAGGTGTTCCGGATCTTCAAATTTATTCTCTCAGCAGAAAATGCTCATAACTTGGAACAATTTTTGCTATGGTACCATTTTTGTATCTCCTATAGTTTAGATGGTCTGTTGCGGTTCTGCATCAGGTGTTCCGGATCTTCAAATTTATTCTCTCAGCAGAAAATGCTCATCACGTGGAACAATTTTTGCTATGGGACCATTTTTGTATCTCCTATAGTTTAGCTGGTCTGTTGCGGTTCTGCATCAGGTGTTCCGGATCTTCAAATTTATTCTCTCAGCAGAAAATGCTCATCACGTGGAACAATTTTTGCTATGGGACCATTTTTGTATCTCCTATAGTTTAGCTGGTCTGTTGCGGTTCTGCATCAGGTGTTCCGGATCTTCAAATTTATTCTCTCAGCAGAAAATGCTCATCACGTGGAACAATTTTTGCTATGGAACCATTTTTCTATCTCCTATAGTTTAGCTGGTCTGTTGCGGTTCTGCATCAGGTGTTCCGGATCTTCAAATTTATTCTCTCAGCAGAAAATGCTCATCACGTGGAACAATTTTTGCTGTGGGACCATTTTTGTATCGCCTATAGTTTAGCTGGTCTGTTGCGGTTCTGCATCAGGTGTTCCAGTTTCCAAGATAAATTATAGCCTATGTGTTGACCAGACTTAATATCTATACAACAAAAAAAAAATCATTCAAATCCGTCCAGTAGTTCCGAAGATTAGCGTGTGCAAACAAACAGACAAACAGACAAACAGACAGATTTTTTTTTTTGGATTTGTGCTCTATTACTGTTTCTAAACCCCCCTCAATTATTATTTTTTAAATATATTCAATGTACAGACTCAGTTTTTTTACAGTCTTATTATATGTATAGATTAAACTGTAATGTATAGTGTTTTATATAAATATTGTTGTATTGTTGGTATCGATTATGGTCCCTGTTAGGCGCAGCGTAGTTTAGAGAAAGTAGGTTACCTACACGAGATATTATTTAATTTTTTGTTTCCATCGGCGTTCCAGCTGTTTTAGAACCCAATGGCTTGGCACGCGACGATGGCAAAAGACCGGACGGTATGTCTTTATTCCCTTTAAAGATGGGTAGGCCTTTAGTATGGGACGCTACTTGTGTCGATACTCTTGCGCCATCCCATCTTCCTGGGTCAACATGCTGTGCTGGCGCTGCTGAGAACCTAAAGCGGCGTAAATATAGCAACCTTGTTGGTAGTTATACTTTCGAGCTGTTTGGGGTTGAAACTCTTGGGCCGTGGGGTCCGAGTGCTCGTCTTCTTTACAAAGACATCTGCAAACGTTTAGTTGACGCTTCCCGTTACCCAAGGGCTGGCCGCTACTTTGGCCAGAGGCTAAGCATTGCCATTCAACGTGGCAATGCCGCCAGTCTTTTGGGCACTTTACCAACTGGCAGCGATGCAGAACAATTTTTTGACGCTTTGTAGTTATTTATTGTTAGTTTTAGTTATTTATTTATTTTAAGTTTTTGTTATGATTAAGTAAATAAAATCATTTGTAGTTATTGTTGTTTAAATTTGCAAATATTGTATAAGATAGTAACCAACATTGAGTCGACGCCAAAATTGAACCACTTCTGTATTTCTTCCAAAATTACACTATGAAATACAGGCAATATAAAGTGCTCCAATTACCATTCATACCTATAGAAGAGAACCCTATAAGTATGCGAGATATATGCCTTGATTAGATCAAACTCTACTCAACCTTGTACCTCCATCCATAATGGTTTTATTGTTTAATCAATATCTGTTCACAAATGCGAGATTGGTTTTCGTTCTGATTAAAACGTGCTTGATGATTATTAAAAGTAAAACAATACCACAATTCCCGCTAACAATACAACTCGGATCTAAAAATAATGATCGGTGGCAACGGGAGTGACACTATTACATCACTAATGAGAGCAGGACAGTATTATTGTTGTGGGCTAAAAGCCGGTGTTCATTTTGCTTCATAAACGTTTACACCCTTATCAATAGACGCGAGATAAGAACTTGTATAACTTTAAGATTTACCTTACGTTTCTTGAGATTTAGGGCCTTTAATATGGTGGTGTGTAAAGGCCCTTATTGTTGACATAACTTAGCTCAGCTTTTATTAATAAGAGGTCTAGTTTTAAGGCGGCAGCTAGTAGAAATCTAGAATCTTTTTATGTTAAAAACAAGTTTACTTCTATCTAAGTTTCTCGTCACTTATCATCACTAATTAAAACCAAAACTTTCTTTATAATCTATACATATAATAAAACAGTAACGACAGAAAAACTGTACATTGAGAATTTTCAAGAAAAAATAAGTGGGTTTTGTTAGAAAAACGTAACTGGTGACAAAAAGTGACTTTTTAGAATTTTTGTCTGTTTGTCTGTTTGTCTGTATGTATGGGCGGGGTGAACTCAAAAAGTACTGCATGGATTTACTTCAAATTTTGCATGAATATTACTAAGAGGTCGGGTCAACACATAGGCTATATATTATCACGCTATCACCTACGGGGGAGGAGCAGTGAATCTTTATTCTTCTTACTCATTCTGTGGAAGCGTGTAATCAAAGGACGCATATTTAAATGTTGGTTTTGTGTAAGCTATGCTATTATCTAGCTTTACACTATAAAAACTTCGCCATTTAAGTAACTTTGGCAGAGAAACATAGTTTAATGAATGTTAGTAGTATAAAGCCAATTTGGAATCAGCGCCATCTATGAGAATGTATAAAAATCAAATCAAGTAACACATGAACACTTTTTGAAAATTAATTTAAAATTTGATCGTGTTGGTGAGGTTAGTAGTTAGTTATTCTTTAAATTCATAGATGGCATTGTGCATTTTTTTCATCTACATATAATAAAACAGTAACGAAAGAAAAACAGTACATTGAGAATTTTCAAGAAAAAATAAGTGGGTTTTGTTAGAAAAACGTAACTGGTGACAAAAAGTGACTTTTTGGAATTTTTGTTTGAAAATTAATTTCAATTTTGATCGTGTTGATGAGGTTAGTAGGTTGGTTATTCTTAAAATTCATAGATGGCATTGTGCATTTTTTTCATAAAAAATGTATCGTATAATTCGTTTTGACAAATTGAAGTTCCAACAAAACCCTCAAAATCTTGAGCAGAGTTCGGATCGTATCACATGGGATCGTATCAGTGTACGATTTTCAAAAGGAAGGCAGTTGAGGCCGTGGACAGAACCCTGCAGGGCATCTGCAGGAATGAACATTTGATGGGTAGTGTCACAGTTCTGCTTAGTGGCAATTTCAGGCAAACGCTTCCCGAGTTGACGCGGGGATCGAGGGCTGACGAGATGAATGCTTCGGTGAAACGATCTTCGTTGTGGTCACAAGTTCGTACGCTGCGCTTGACCATTAATATGAGAGCTCGGCTCGGCGGCATTGCACGCGCTCAAGAATTCTCCGATGTCCTTCTAAGTCTTGGCAAAGGCACTCTACCAGAAGAGAGAAGTGGACAGGCGGTGCTTTCAGAGTCTCTCGGTAGAGTGGTATCCAGCTTCGAAGAACTCATTCGCTGTGTGTACGTGGACATCAGTCGTATAACGCACTAGCAGAATTCGTGTGAGAGGGCCATTTTGGCGCCCAAAAATGATCATGCTGCAGCAATTAACGAATGCATTCTCTCGGACATTGAGGGGAATGAAGTGGTCTATACGTCGATAAGCACTGTCGTCGAGCAAGATGACGCCACACATTATCCCGTGGAATTTTTGAACTTCCTGTCAGCAAGTTGACTTCCAGCGCATACCATCAAGCTGAATGAAGGTCGGCGTCCCGATTATGCTTTTTAGGAACAAATCTCCTCCAAAGTTGTGTAACGGGTGGTGTCTTAAAGTCATCTCTCTCCACAGACACCATTGAGGTGGAAATTATTACGGGTTGTGGCGTCGGCAAGGCAGTATTTATACAACGCATTCCCCTTATACTTCAGCTTCCCGATCCAGTTCGAGCGTGTACAGTGCCCCGTGAGTGTTTGCTTAGTGATGACAATCAATAAATCGCAGGAGCCGATACTCAGAGCAGCGGGTGTAGATCTCAGGACGAGTTGCTTCTCACACGGGCACCTGTACGTCGCTTGCTCCCGCGCCACCAGTCCTGACTATCTTTACATTTTGGCTCCTGGCAGTATAATTATCAACGTAGTTTATAGGGAAGTGTTATAAGGTATATACCTTTGAACGTATTATTAACCGACTTAAAAAAAAAGAGGAGGTTCTCAATTCGACGGTGTTTTTTTATGTGTGTTTGTTACGCGATTACTCCGCCATTTATGGACCGATTTTCAAAAATCTTTTTTTTATTTGATAGGGTATACTACCAGGTTGGTCCCATTAGTATTAAACCTCAGATCTGATGAGGGATCCTCGAGGAAATGAGGGAACTCCTCAAATAATATAGGAAAACATGTACCAATTTTTACATTTTTTTTTTGGTGACGAATCAAGCATTTACATTTAGCAAGTATCATTTTGTGAAGAAAAACTGATGAAGAAGACAGGCGATGGAACTCTTCAACGCATAACAACAAATTACTCGCAATAGCTACAGTCACATGTCTGTGCATGATTTATGTATTTCCCATAACATTACGCCTGTCTATTTTAAAAGGTTTAGAAAGAACTTCTTTTGCAATTGTTAACCGATTTCAATGATTCTTTCAAGTTTTGAAAGACTTTCTTTACATACAAAGAAACTAAAAATTGCAAAATAAAAAAAAAAATACAAAAAAACTCTCTTCATGTAACTTATATTTTAATGCTATTTTAAAAGTTGTTAACTTATAATGCTATAGCGACACTGGAATCTTAGGTAGGTATATTTGGTGCTGTAGAACCTTCACGCAGACGACGTCGCGGGCAGCAGCTAGTCAGAAATAAATCTTGCATTTTTGACATAAGGAAACTAAAAACGACATAGTTGCATATTCAATCAAAACGTTTAGTAGAATAAAGTATCACAAGAAAGTAGGACATTTCACCCACTTACAATGAGCAAGACATTAGTTATAACAAATGACATCCCCGTTAGAAATCACAATTCAAAGTCCTGTAGTAAGGCAAACATTAATTATCTTAACGGCCTAGAGACTAAAGCTTAGCTCCTTATTCTTCTAATTAATTACGGTGCATGACTAAGCATTGATAATACACATCGTAGAAATGGAAAGTGGGAAAAGGCGGATAGAAAGAAAGTGCGGTTCTTTTTTTTTGCGCTATAGAACTGATACCGATGATACGTTACTTTTACTTTTGATGTTATGACAATGAAGTTGATGAAGTATTGTGCAGTATAAACTTGTCAATTAATGTCTGATTGGACCGTCTGTATTGTGTCTTAGTATATTTTAATATACGTGTTATGTATATTGAAAGTTGGTCAAGCGTAACAAAGATAAACATTGAGCCTGAGTCTAAAAAGCACTATTCTTTTTCGAAAATTAAAAAGTGACATTTATTTAGATATTTTTGGTTGACTGCTCTAATTGTTAGTTGTGCTTGTCGATTTCACCGCTCCTTATGGTCGTAGCGTGATGTTCAATAGTTTGTAACCTTCCTTATGAATTAGGCTATCATGGGTGTTCAAACAATTAAAACAAATCTTTTACTACGCTTTACTATCTTTTAAAATTTGACAGAAACTGTACATTCTTCTGTTTCTCCATGTGCTTAAACAGCTGGAGCGATTTGGATGTCTTTTTGTTTGTAAAAAGTGGATTCCTTTAAATCCACATTTAGACCCAATATGCACTGCGATCGGGCAGCGTGACTTCTATCGAACCCACTAGTAATATTAGTATAGATTTTCTACAATGTTACATGTTTTTAATTTCTCCAAGCAAACTGGCAATATATCTATATATATAAAAGAAAGTCGTGTTAGTTACTTCACTTATAACTCAAGAACGGCTGAACCGATTTAGCTGAAAATTGGCAGGGAGGTAGTTTAGAGCCAGGAGAAGGACATAGGGTACTTTTTATCCCGTTCGACATCATAAAAATAAATATCAAGAATATCGGTTGTCTCAAACATTTTTCAAACGCAGCGCCATCTTGGATGACATGACAGGAGTCAAACTTCCCAGTTCATTATCAGGTGACAATTTGAAATTGACAAGTCTTAAGCTAAACCCAAGAAGGTAAGGTTGTCAATTTATAATACGCACCTACGTTCTGAAATTTATTTTGTTACTAAACTTAGAGGTTTTATGTAGCATAAAAAAGTCTTATATTTCAGAAATCAATTTACGTAACTAGCAATGATGACAGAGACGAAATTTAATAATTCTTTGCAAATAGAACTTATTTTACTGTTAGGACTTTAATTAAAGTAGACCGGGAAAACTATAGGCATAAATTATTGTATGTAACATAGAGGCAATAGTTCAGATTAAAATTATGAATTTAGTATTTTTTAGTAAGTTAGGTTAGATAGCTAACGCTATAGGATAGGTATGGTCAGTTAGGTTAGGGTATATATACATGTTGTAATTTAAAAGCAGTAGTAGTTATTTTTGGTTTGGATTTATTTGTTGTCGTCTTATTCAACGTATGTATATCTAATATAAAAAAAAAATAAGAGAAATGAATTGACTCTAAGGCACAACGAAGTTTGCCGGGGCAGCTAGTATCATAATAATAGGTACATTCTCATTACCATCATTTGACTAGTACAATTGAAAAACTTGCATGGTGTGTTACTCAGGTGGATATTCGGTTTGTACCTCAAACTGGCGCAAGCGCAAAGGAGGTGTTACGGTGTTGCGTCTGCGCAGAACTTGGCGCTGCACTGTTTTAGGTTATATTATGCTTTCTAATGTTTGGAGCGTCCGGTTTTTGTGCAGATCTTGCTTCTAATTAGCTTTGGGATGTTATTGGCTTAGGTTGTGGTGTCGCTTTTGTTTAAAAATCCTGTGACTTACTTGAAGGTGCTTAGATTTTTTACCCCCATTTATTTACTTTTAAGCTAAGCTAATTATTTTGAATCTTTTGTCATATCTTCTGTTGAAGTATCTACTTTGATTGGTTGCTGATAATATGTAATAGATCCAACCATATGATAGTAGGTAGAAGGTCTAAAACGTTACGTGCTGAGACCCTTCTGTGTTTCGGAAAGCAAATCAAGCAGTTCAGAGTCCCGGCTGTCTTTCGACAGTCGTTGCGGGTAGTCTGACGCCCGTAGTCTAATCCTAGAAACTAATCTAGTCCTACAAACCACAAACCTAGAACAAACAAAACTAGTAACTAGGATGTGGAGGTCAAATAAGCAATCACTTTTTAAAACACTAGTGTTCAGCGGTAAGACTTGAAGCTGACCCTAACTTGGTTGAGAGGCTTGGCCGATGAACTGCTTAAACAATAACACATTTACTCTTAGCCTGCGAAAGCTCTTTCTGCAACGGAAGGAGAGTGCCTTAACTCTGATTATCAGTCACACAATGCTCATTTATCGCCTACTGTCACATAATCTATGTTACTTCCAAGTAAGGTTCAGGCTTAAGCCTTTTGTTTTATACGTCAAATAATTTCCTGCTGTTTTTCACAATAGCAATACAAACGTGTCACATTCTTGCACCAAACTAAATATTAACAGCTTTCTGTAATTTTCCAGGGGCATATCAAACATGATGAATGAGCGACCAAGTCTGAACATGTATCAGAGCGGCGAGTCACTCATGCGCATGTCCCCGCCCAGTCTCGTGTCGTCACTGCTCATGGAGAGTTCTGGAACGTTCAACGCTGAGTCTATGGACAGTCGAAAGTCTATGCCCTCGCATAAGGATTCAGGTAAGAGCAGTAGCAGTTTTCTAAATTATTTTAGGGTCGGTCCTACGATTAATAACAGCTCAGAAGTATGGTTACTGTGAACCTTAAGAATTTACATTCCGCCCGTTAATTTAAAGTTTTTTTTTATTAAAAATAATATTGCAATACTTCCACACAAAGTCATTTAGTCCCAAGCTGAACAGTGCTTGTTGTATGAGTACTAGATACCTGATAAACGTATTAATATAATTCTAAACACATACATATAATAGATAAATTACACCCAGACACAGAACAAATATTTGTTTTGGGAGGGAATCGAACCGACGACCTTCGGTATAGCAGTGAGGGCAATTAGTCACCAGTGCCACCTGACTAACAGGCCAGTCAAGTTTCTTAGCCTGTTGCCGTTAACTGCGCACAAATCTGACAGTCTTTAAACTGCCCGACCTGGGTGTTTAAATTTCTACCCAAAGCACAGGACTTGATTTTTTAAAGAAATTTTCAAAAAGTGAAATTTTCGTTGTTTGTTAAGGAAGGGGGAGGGCAAATATACTTGGGATTAAATAAATCGAGCTAATTTCTTTTTACACATAGTAGGTATAGTGGTCAATATTTTTTAAGTAATATGGAATGTATCTTAAATAGTTACGTTCCATATTATTAAAAAAATGCATTAAAAAAACTCACCCCTCCCCCTGGAGGGGTGAGTTTTTTTAATGCATTTTTTTAGTTGGTTACCAACAACAATATATTTACAAAGATATCAGTAGGTACTTAACAGAAAAAGAAAGAAAGAAATTTTTTAATTTGGACGCACAGAACATAAAACAAAAGAACAACAATACAGATAATAAAAATAAAACAAGAAACAAATAAAAAAACCAAAGACAAAAAAAAAAGACCTGTGCGAGACCAAAAAGGCCCCAGAACAGAATACACGCTTCAAACTATTTCAGAACTTTAACTGTAACTTAACTTGTTTATAGTGTTATAAGACTATAAATCCTCCTAATGTAGGTATGCCCCCCTACACCCAATAGATATCGATCACTTTGCTAGGTAGCATTACGTAGTAAGGATTGCAGCCATGGTCTACTTTACATATATTATGCAGTCAGGGCTTCGTTACGCAAGCATCCGCCAAGTTACCGCCTCACTGAATACAGCACTCACATAACCTGTACGGATAGGGAAATACTCTGTCGGTGGAAAAAATTATGTGCTCTGAAGGAAATCCACTTTTAATTCTTTAGATAATTTTATGGAGAGGAAAGTATTCTTAATTTTGAAAAAGAAATATACCTACTTAACTGCTTTAACAGATAAAAGTAGGTACCTAAACCAGGAGTCAGACCAGCTAAAATTAAAAAAACACATTATTTTATTCTACTAATCGATAGGATGATTCAAAATCAAAAGATTGAAATGTAACATAGCACCATTTTTATTCATCAAATATACCTTCCCGTTTGTTACCTTCTAAGTTTTAGCTTAAGACTAGTTAAATGTCAAATTGTCACCTGATAATGGACTGGGAAGACATTTTTCACCGTCTGTCATGTCATCAAAGATGGCGTCGAATTTTCTTCACATAATTTTCTTTTTTTTTTTGAGATAAAAGATAGTCTATGTCCGCCTTATAGAATATAATGATCTATCGCCATGCCAAATTTCATTACTCATCCGCTCAGCCGTTTAGTCGTGAAAATCCGACAAACAAACAGACAAACGAGAGTTTATTTCTCATTTGTAATTTGTGTAATGTTTTTCCAGGTCTACCAATGTCAGGTCGCGACAGCATCGACCCGATGATGACAAGTATGACGCTCAGCATTCTCGACGAGAAAGACATGAGCACGAGCTTCCTCTCCCAAACAACTTACCCCGACAACGACAGTCTGATCGACTCCCTGCCGCCATCACTCGTCAGCTCCGTGAACTCCTCTTACGTCATCTCGAACACGTCCAAACCAAAAGAAAGCACAGACTCCAACATATTCTCATCAGCAACATTCACACATCTAGAAACTTCCGAAAAACTCCTCTCAGCCCGACCGAGGTGCCAACTCTACAACAGCTACACGAAACGAGAATCCGCCATACGTAACTCAGAGTCGTACACTAAATCCCGAGAAGAAGCATGCCAAATCGACACAGCGAAAATCCTAAACGAAAACACTGATAAGAAAGACTCGCCGAAAATGGTTCCCCGCAATGTACCAACGGGTGAAATAGCTGAACCGATCACTTTACACTACTCTAATAATAGGTTTAGCAGAAGGGACAATGACGCTGAGAAAGAAAACTTTGAAACGGACGACGCTTTCTACAAAGACATGGGGCTAGCGAGACCTGAAGACGTTGGGAGGAATAGTTTAAACGTAACATTGGGGAAGCAGGAACTAAACGAAATAATCCAAGCTAGGCAGAAGTTGTCGTTAGCAAGGAAAGCGCTGCCTACTGAGCCGGAGAAGACTGCGCCTGCGCCGGTCGACACTTCACCAATAAAAACGATTCAGTTACCAAATCAAACAGTGATAACAGTACCGCGGCAGAGTATGGAGAATGCCTCAGAGTTATTGTCGAGGCGGAGAGCGTTAAACGGCAATGGTTTCGACCGACAAGAAGAGCCACCTACCAGAGAGACTCCTAAAAGAAACGCTACGTTTAAGAAATTGTCGCCGAAAGCAAGCGCTATGGACGCAACGGTTGTGTACACGAAGACGGACGATAATCAAATTATAGATATTAATTCGGCTACGCTTAATCTAATAGATGTTGGTGATAGAACGCTACAGCAGGAGCATCGGGTATGTACACCTCTTAGATTTATTTTACTCTTCGAACCCTCCGTTGACTCAACATTTGTTACGTAGGGTACCGAATATTTATTACTGTAAAAAATGCATTGCCAATAATGACGTAAAATACAGTTTATGGGTTTACTCACCTTTCTGTCCTGTTGGTACTAGGCTGGTTTAATTTATTTATTAACCAATAAGAGCAGTAACGTTGCAAACAAAAGTAAAATCTTTCGCATTCAAAAGTTTAGAATTCTTAAGAATAATTTCATCTCATGCTATTAACACGTCTATTCAAATCTTACCATTAGATTGTCGTTGTTTTCAGGATTGGGGATCACAAGAGCGAGCGATGGTCGGTTCAAGTGAGAGCACAGACACAGGTACCTTCAGTTCTTCTAGTCCGCCGGACAGCGTACCTGACTCTGCGCCTGCGCATGACCCACGTAAGTCTATAACAAATCACAAACGGTTAAAGGTTTGGAAGCCATTGGTTTTACTTATAATTAAATATAATGAGGTAAGGAAGGTAATACATGTCTAGGTATAATGATATAAAATGCTTAAATATCGGGTTTTTTGAAGGTAAATGGCAATGCACTATGGCGACGGTTTGTCACAAGAAGTTTTAATAATAAAGAAATGCCTTGGTAAATATTCAAGACTTGGAAGAATCTCTAAGCTTCCAAATATACTTGGGAACAAATAAATCGAGCTAATTTCTTTTTACACATAGTTAGTTAAAGTGGTCAATATTTTTTTAAGTTATGGAATGTTTCATAAATAGATACGTTACATATTATTTATTTTTTTTAAATAATTCTTCATTTAATTAATTTCATATTGATGCGTTTTATAATTTTAAAAGTAATAGGTAATCATAATGCGTGAAAAAAGTAAGTAGCTCTATTTAGTGGCTCCCTATATTTGATAGAAAATATTGTTCGAGCCAATATTTTCCATCAAAAATAGTACTTATTGAGTTTTAAACGATGGTTTCACATGGAATTGGTTGAATCAATACAAAGATGGTTAAGAAAGTTTGTTGCACCTGCGCCACTTCTGTGTGAGAAGTGGTGAAGGAAAGGAGCTTTGAGAGACAGTCTTAAGTATTGTTTTGTCGTTCTTATCCTAATTTGGATGTTTTGTTTTCTTATGGTGCTTCCGAACGCTTAAAACACAAGTCCAAACCCACACAATCTCACATTGCAGGCCCACAAGTCGCCTCCACACCGCTTATGTCACTTCGGAAAGGAACAAAACACGACTTGCTAAACTTGCACAATACGATATCTCCAATCTACGATATGATCGACGATAAATCCTATACCGTTACTACAATCACTAAAGCAAATTCCTCGGGCATGGAACGGACTTATGATATGCACAATGCGACTGTTATAAATAGTGCAACTATGGTAAAAAAGACATCGGTTAAGAGGGACATAATGGCGGGTAAAACTAGTCCTGAGAAGAAGATGTTTGCGCCGAGTGTTATGCCGAAGCCGACTAGAGTGATACCTATGAGTTCTGCAGGTATGTAATTAGGTTTAAATTATTTACTATATACACCACAAAAAAAAATAATTAGTACAAATACTTAAAGCGCGTATTCTAGACGGTCTTCTCATTATATTTGTAAAGTATCAATAAATAATATTCATAAAAAGCAAAGTTATTAGCGTTTTTTCATATTCCAAAAAGTCACCCAATTTCTGGAAATATTGTATAGGCTATTCATGACATAGTAAGTATTCATTAATCGTCATCTCTCGCTCACGTTCGCGTGATCTCGCTCAAGCATGATCCGCCTCCAACAGCTGTTTTCGTTATTTAAGTTTAATTAAATAGTGGCAAGTTTAAAAATTTAATTTCGTTTTTTTACTTTTGTTTACGCGAATATGATCTGTAACAGGTACGGATACAGCCCAATTTTTTTTGTACTAATTAAAAAAATGTGGTGTATAACACTGGTTTGATCCTCTGCAGGGTCACTGGCTATCTTTCCATTGCCAGTGAAGTGACTAACTGGCGTCCAGTTAGTTGCACACGGAACTCTTTGATGACTACTGAAAATTTACAAAAAAAAAAAACAGACGGGTACAGTGCGCTTTGTCACATGTCAGCGAGTGCGCATGACGTCATACTATAAGATATAAAAGATATAAAGATATTTATTTCCAAATAGAATGTACAGTTCCACTTACAGACTAATTTTATAATCTATTAAGTTTTATATAACTCAAATTAGTAAAAAAATTGTAAGTAGTATAATGAACCAGAGTTCATTATACTACTTACAATTTTTTTACTAATTTATCTTACCTTGGGTACCAGAGTACCCAAGGTAAGATTTAACTTGTGTTATGGGTACCAGTGCTCTCTCATGGTTAGCACAGAGTTACATTAATTATCAAAGATGGAGGACGTGGTTTTGGTGGACCAACACAATATACTAGATACGCACTGATGGTAGCCAATACTAAACTAGATGTTTGACATTTAATTGTTGAACACTGCCCAGCGTCGTTCATCACTATGTACTGTCAATGCAATAGTTCTGCTGATCGATAAATGTGTTAAACAAATTCGTGTTGACTGACTGCTGTGGTCAATAATCCCCGGGGTACTGTTCAGACGCCAGCACATCAAGTTACCCCAATGTGTCAAATATTCCCAATTGAATATGAACCTTATTCTGTTTGACATAAAGTTGAAAAACGATCAAAGAAATTTGACACATTGCGGTAACTTGATGTGCTGGCGTCTGTACCACTGTAGCGCAAAGGCCTCTTCTCATTCAGAGAAGGGCATCATGAGCATTGATCACAATGATCACCGTGCGTGCTCAAGGCTTGGTAGCGATTTTAGACTCTCTCATATTGAATGTAAGTCCAGTCGACAAAGAAAACAGCTCATCAAGGTCATTAAGGTTACCTAAGAGTCCTACGTTATACATGTACTCATAAATGACGAAACGATAGATACGTAATAAAAAAAATGAGTTGTGTCCCAAACTGAAATAAGTTAGGTAGTTGGTAACATTTTTTTGTTTATAAATTCTTCAGCTAAATTCTCGATCAATACTTTATTGGATATCAACATGTCTTACATTGGTATACGTATTAGTAATGGACTCTGTCAGAAACAACATGTAGCTGCACGCGTAGCATGATCACCGAAGAAACGGTCTTTATCGTGTCTCGGAAGAAAAGAAATTAAGTGTTCATGCTACGCAGGCCGGTTTATTGAAAGAAATTTGACAGATTGAGGTTCCTGTCTATATAATCTGTCACTTTGCCGATTCGTCTGTAGACAAAGGCCGTTTCTTCGGTGTTCAATGTGTTCATGCTACGCATGCTGGAGGAGATCGGTAAACGAGTCTTAATTCGAATTATGAATAACTAGCACAGTACGTCACGCGGTAAGAATTCTTTGTCACCCGGGGGTAGAGTAGCTTCCCAACTTTGATAGAATTTTTCAAATCGGTCCCGTAGTTTCGGAGCATATTCAATGCAAACAAACAAACAAACAATTAAATCTTTCCTCTTTATAGTATTAATATAGAAGTACCAACGACACAACGAAAACTAAAAAAAAGTTCTTCAATACATTATAATGTTTTAGAATGCACGATGCATTCCTCATTTACATTAAATCATTATTCAAACATAATATCGTAATCGCCTCATGAGCAATTATTTTATTTTCTTCATCATTTTATGTTATTTTAGCATCATACAGTAATATGGTGCCACCGGTAGCTGTTCCAAGGAAAACGAGTTTACCCACGTCGAAACTTAGGCAGTACAGTTCGCATAGGGAACTAAGCCGAATACCAGGCAATAGTAAGTACAACATGCTTTTTATCTCATTATTATTTTTCATGGTAATTTATTTAATCAAGCACACTTTTGTAATTTCTAATATAATTAAGATTTTATACCCTAAAAATACAAACTAAAAACTACTTAATAAGTGGCGTCTAAAAACTCATACGCATCGCTGTACTGTATCCAAAAGACTGGCGGAATTGCCACGTTGTATGGCTATGCTTATCCTTTGACTAAAGTAAACGCCATCAATTTTGTTATGAATGACAAAAGTCTATGACTTCAGAATATTGTCACAAAAGTCTTTAAAAAGTTTTCTATCGGAAGTTCGATAGTCTAGATCTGTGTACTGTTTATAGCAATAGGCCCACTCCTTATTAAATGAGACTTAAATGTCACTGGCCAGTTTTTCAACTTTATCGTTAACAGAATAAGGTTCATGTTTAGTTGGGAAAATTTGACAGTTTGTGGTAACTTGATGTGCCAGCTGGCATCTGTACATTTGTGTGCTTAAAGTATTTATTACATAACTGGCGAAATATTGGTGTGCTATATAAACCTGTGCTTAACGCTTCGGGGGTTACGGGGTGATGTTGTGTTCTATAAAATATGATTTCAGTTAATTTGTCAATACTAAAATGGACTTTAAATACAAAAAGAAATATAATATAGTATAAATTACAGGATTTACAATAGTTTAGTCGGGACTGTTTTTAGTTTTTGCTCCGTTAGAACTTACTGTATTTGTCCTAACAGCTGTTTACGATTAGGTCATGGTACTTAAAACAATCTATTTGAGATTAATGTACGTAGACGTTGGTGCTCTGACGCAACACAAGTTTACGCGCCACGAATCTGTGCACATCTGCTAAAACTAAAACCTAAACATTTTACTTTGATTTGTAGCTATTTTATTTGTTTGAAAAAAAGTATTTGCGTGTCATTTATTGTTGTACCGTTTCATTTAAAATTGACATTATCGAGCAGGCGGTGTGAAAATCGAATATCTATGAAAAATCTAGCTCCGGTTAGCTATTAAGAATACAATATTTTTTTAGGTTCGCCCGCGGCCGCAGGCGCAGGCCCGGCCCCGCGCGTGTCGGGCGCGCGCAGCATGGTGCGGCGCGGCGTGTACGCCTCCAACCCGGCGCTCAGCCCCACCGCCAGCGCGCCGCCCGGCCCGCCCGTCTCCACAGAGTCTTATATCATCAATGTTGGACACCAGGTATTATAACACTAGAATAATCATAGCTGCCAACTCTTGACTCAGCCTGACGTAGTCATATGAGCATCTACCAAGTTGCACAATAGGCATGACGACGGTCTATGAATATGTATAAAATTCTATTTAGTCTATTAGTTAGTTAATAAAAAATAAAAGACACATATTTTTGCTTTTTCTACTTAGAATAAGTCCATTAAAATTAAGGAGAGAGAGCTTGTGACGTCATCATTCAGACATTTTAACTGAATGCAGTTTTTATTTGATTACGTGAAAAGCGGGAAATATTATGTGTTCAATATTTTCTAGTAAGCTGGATGAGGGACGAAAAACTAAAGTTTTGTCGTCTAGTCTACAAGTGCAGTGACATTCAACATGCAGTCTACCCGGCTGCTGGTTTGAGTGATAAGTTCATACAACTCCAATTGACTATTATCTCCAGCAATCGTATCGTCTCTTTAGTATTATGAAGTCGCAACATAAGAGTACCGAACCTAAATAAATGTCTTCTAAAAGACGGCGATCACATGGTCTTGATCACGGGAACTTATGAATTCTATCGTACAAAGACATAATACAGCCAGTATATTTACAAGATTGTTTACGCGCTATTTAACGGTTATCGTGATACATCGTTAGAAAAAAAACTCCACTTAAAGCTTAAACCACGATTTTCACTGTTCAAACCTTCTGCCATTTAGCTAGTCTTCCCTGTTTGCGCCAATATCTTTCCGACAAGTTTTCTTAAGCATGCAATAGCATGGCGCTTATTTTGAAAGCGAATGCCGCATACTATGCACTTTCCTATCACACCTTTACATGTACATTTGCAGAAAATGGAAAACAAAGCCTCAAAACCCGAAATCCCTCCAACGCCCGCTTTAGTACGACAAGGTACTGAAACTCTTCGGAGGGAACGACCGCAAAGTCAACTGGTTGCCCCTAGAGATGTAAGTCGAATGCGAATTTTAAAAAATAATGGTTTTTTTTATGCTGGTATCACTGTGCTTGCACTAAAGGAGTTTGAAAATTTTCTAATTGGGCAACAAATGCTTTTTTTTTAAGTTAAGGTTGAAGCACCTGGGTAACCCGCGAAATTCAAATTTTCTTATGTTTTTTTTGCAATTTGCCGTTAAGTGTCACGATGTACGTTGATTAAAATAGAATTCGCGACCGTAATAAATGTGGTTTATCTGAGTTATAATAATTAAAATCACCAATACAACCTTCTAAGTTAATTTAATTCCTTTAAAGAACTGTTTCATTTAATAATCATTAAATGAGATTATGAAATTAGAGGGTTGTCTTAAAGCTTTGAATGGTTATATTCTGTTAACACATACGTCGTGTTACGGTCGCGAATAATGTTTTGTTCAACATACAGCCTGACACTAAACGGAAAATTGCATAAAACAGCAGGAAATTTCAATTTCCCTGGGATACCCTGGCACATACACCTTAAATGGTATCATTGTGCTTTTGAAAGTGTATTGTGAGATGGGTAATATGATTTTAGCGTTTTTTGGACTTAATGTAAAATCCAAAATTTAGAGTGTTTTTGTTTTTAATTGTGGGATGTTTAAATTAGGCATACCTAGTATTATGCTAAGCTGGCTACTCAGTTTATATGATCCAATAATGGATGGAGGAACATCGATTATGAAATGATAAAGAATCCATCACATAAAAAAGTGTTGCTATTTCAATTGAAAGGTGTTCTTTTCAACAACAAATAATGTGACCAAGCTAAAACTTTCTTTTTTGTTTACATGTCTAATAATGTGGTGTTGGTAAAATAGAAATAATATTTTTTTGTTCTAATATTAAATGTGTATTGTCATTTCAATGTGTCTAAAATGTCTTATGGTGTCGATCATATTAATAATTATCATAATTATAATAATTAAACTACATGGTTAACTCGTTCAATGCGGCCCTGTGTTTTTGGCTGTAATTCGTCTTGAACACGTTTGATATATTCCTTTGTCTTTAAATAGTTTTATAGTTGTTTTTGTAAAGGCACTTTTTTATTATTGTCATTCTGCCCTTGTCCCAATATAATTGGGGTTAACGTAATACGTTTTCTTCTTCCATTCTCTTCTTTCTACCATCACGCTATCATTTACTTTCTGTTCTATCATTAAATTTAACACAAAATTTGTTTCTTAATACATCAACGAAAAAATCAACTCAATGATTTTTATTCCATTCAGCACTATAATTCACTTTACTGTAAATATTTCTTATTTACTTTACCTTGATCAAATGTCCTGAGTAACTAATGTCAGGACACAAGTATCTAAACCCCGTTTAAGTCTTATGTGCTGCTTATTATGTTACTTCCATGTTTTATTTACCTCACGTAAAAACTGACCACGTCTAGCTGGTTCAATTCCCGGTTTTCTCTTCAGGGCTCATTGATCTTTTCCACCCCTACAGTCTTCGATTACTGACTTTTTAAAAGTGTAAATATGTCTACTCCAAAAATTCTGTCATCGTTGCTTATTATCTGTCACCCCATAACCGTAACCGCGGGTCCACTTTGAACGTGTTAACCCTATCGTCACAACGCACTAACGACGTCACTAACTCACATGACGCAGCTCCGCGCGGCCGCGGGATGCGGCGTGCCCGTCTCCATGCGAAGCCATCACTTACCTGTGAGTGTCCACTGTTTATTTACACTCGTGTACACAGTGGCCCAAGTTTAGATTCATTTTCCTGTCACCTAACACTGAATCAGCCAATTTTCACACGTAATGGGCTCCAGTAGTAAATGTGTGGGTCTCATTCTTTTCAAGACAAGGCGAGTAGGTGGCCAAGTTAATAAGAACGTCAGTCACGATCATTACATTCAAAGAGATTTATAAAACTATGCGAAGACATATTATGTCATAGAAAGAATGTGATCACATGTCTCAGTAACGCCATCTAGAATAATATAGCAATATTGGAGCGGCAGCGGAACGTACTAAATTAAACTCATAGACTTGTGTCCACTCGGTCACAAGTATTAGATTTGTTCGTGATGTCCCGTCTTTGATTAGATTTAAGTTAAAACTGAATGGACACTTGGATCAAGACGGTTATTAGAGCCAGTAATGTCCAAACGCTTTCATAAGCTGGGTAAAGTGCTTTAAAGCAAGGAAACTCGTGAAAAAAGGGCTTACGAATGCAGGCTCGTTATTTATAAATAAAGTGGCGTCAGATTGTATTGTGTTCTTGTCTGCTATATTCATCAACCTGTGAGCTTACCAATAAATGCTTGGAAATTGGCCATTGTGTACAAGAGTTACTATATTTGTAACTCACGGTGTACTGATGCTGAATACACACGCAAATGCGCTTTAATTGTTTCAACCTGCTAATTATAATTATCCCACCGCTATATTTACGTGAGCCCAGCAGGCCTAGCCATATTACAAATTCTATGTCTATTATCTTAATCGATAAGGCAACAATAGAAAGAAAATGGCGTATATGGAATCAGCTGTTTGTCAACTGTCAAGTGTTAACGAGTAGAATTTGTAATATGGATGAAAATGAAATACACTTACTTGACAGTTGACAACCAGCTGATTCCATATACGCCATTTTCTTTCTATTGTCGCCTTATTGATTACGTTAATAGAAATAGAATTTGTAATATGGCTAGGCCTGCAGCTTATCAACCAAATTTGTGTGTGGGAATGGAAAATGTGGAACATTGGCGGGTCACCGTTCCATATTTGAATTTTCCCTCCGGTAGGTGGAGCTATTGTTTTTGGAGACCTGTCAATGTCAATAACGTCAATTTAGTCAACATAGCTCTACAAAAACTGCGAAAAAAAAACGAAATAAAAATGTACTGATTTTGACAGATGATTGACGTTTTCCTGTACATACATCTAAATTTTTATGTTAAAAAGGAAGGCGTTAATTTAACTATTCAGTGTTTGAGATAGTCAGAATTAGAAAAAAAATACTTACAATAAAATATGCCAAAGTAAAAAGCTGTTTTAAATTGTTTACCCCCAATAACTTAGAACTTGCTTTTTGTTTAATATTGAATGAATTATGATTAACGGTGGTGTGGTCTGAAAAACCACCGACCTGGCTTGTTCATTTAAGAAAAATATATTTCGGCATCAGTATATCTTGCTTATTTGTTTTTTCAATGTAATATTGACATTGACTTTAGATAATTATGTTTAGAGTTAGTATTTTAATAGCATTTTAATAGCTGTAACAATTTTAATGAATTGGACAACATTGTAAGTCCTTACAATGAAAACAGCTTGTATTTTACTATCATTTTAATAGCTGTAACAATTTTAATGAATTGGACAACATTGTAAGTTGTTTCCTTGCAATGAAAACTCTTAACTATGTATTAAGGCAACCTGCATTTTGAAATATTCTTGACTTTTTGCTTTAACTTTTCGCCCTCCCAAACTGTCTCTTCTATCTAAAACATAAATGGAATGTTCTACATTATGATTTCTTCAAAATTCCATATTCCTGTTCTATGTTTTTCACCCTAAAAAAAAATAGTTCTGAAAAAACAACCTATAACAAAGTGGTAAAGGTAACTTAATATCTTCTCCCTTGTTCATCATCGCAGAGTAAACTTATGCCAAATTCAATCCGCTGAAGTGTAACGATTTGATCAATATTAATGTTTTACTGGGTGTAAATTTACTCCGCGCTTATTAATAAAGGCGGTGTGGTATAGGGGAACATACCTAAACTACGTCACCCATTTTTAACAATGTGGCTTATATTTTTGAAGAACCCTAATCATAATCCCAGCAGGTCACATAGTATGGGTACGTTCACTTAGTCTAACTCCTAACAAAATCAACAGATACTTATCTACCAGTGTTGTAAGGTTAGTGTGACGTGTTACAGCCATCGGCGACGAGGCCGTACTCGATAGCGGCACCATCCCAGCTACAACGTAACAATACCATCTCGCGTCCAGCCTCCGGTCCTGTACAGTGTAAGCCACAACGTAAGTTGCTTTAGTATTATTTTAACCGGTCAAAGCCCGTCTCACCAGTGATTCGCGGCCGATAGCTGGGCCTTGATTCTTCAAACGAAATGTCAAATAAAGCTGAGCTCGGTATTCGGATGTGCGTTGACAGTGATGCAAGTAACATCGTCGCACAAGCAACTATAACTAAAAGTTCAGTTCATGATTAAGCCAAGTCAGAGGCAAGCCAAGGCAGTAGTCACTTGCCACCCGAAAAAAAGAAGAAGTACATTCATGATTCAGGCCCCCTAAGCGCTGTAATGCTTTCTTGGTTTTTCCGTTTATTTTCTGACGGTTTTTTACAAAATCGATTTCCCTGTGAGATCGAATCATAATTGATAGAAGTGAATTAATAAGTCGTTACACAGTCAAAAATCATCCTTTCCGTCTTATGTCATTGTATTAGATACAAATGATATTTTTTTCACGACACAGTTAAAAATAAAATTCACAGAAAAAAAACGCTAAAATTAAGAAAAAGTCTTTTTTTACGATTAAAAGAGCTGACTCTCAGCCTGATTTCAATAAATGAATTAGGTTTTTTAAAACAAAAACATTTCACCAGTACCTATCTATCAACTAGCTTTTGCCAGCAGATTTATCAGCGGGAGAGAGAAAAGAAGTATTTTAAAATAAATAGCTCAACATCGTAATTTAATAAACATTGAATGTTTCCAGCTCCAGTGATAGACCAGCCGCGTCCAGCGTCCAGCAACGAGACGCGCGTGTCTGCGTTACCGCGCCCCTCCCGCCTGCCCGCGCCGCGACGTGCGCTGCGGTAAACACTACCTACAACGCTACATCACTATTTAAAATTTAGAACACAGTTACAGTAACATGTTTAGTAGTGTAACAGTAGTTAGGGTAAAAATCTCCCAAAGAAAAGTTAGACGTGAGTGAAGTGAACTGTCACCCACCCTAGTGTGAGTGAAGTGAACTGTCACCCACCCTAGTGTGAGTGAAGTGAACTGTCACCCACCCTAGTGTGAGTGAAGTGAACTCTCACCCACCCTAGTGTGAGTGAAGTGAACTGTCACCCTAGTATTAGTATAGATTGACAGCTCACTTCGCTCTGTAGTTTTTTTAGTAGAGATTTTTACATAATAGCAAGGCGTTAATCAGACGTGTCGAAGCATTAGATATACCCTGTCAGAAAGGCAATTCCTGTATTTTTTAAAAACCGTCTGCGTTCGATGAATCGCCTTCTAAAATCGGTCTCAATTTGACAAAAATACGTCTTAAAAACTACATTTTCGATAAGACATAGATTTGAGTACTGTTTTTCTGCAAATAAAATGTTACCATTTCGCAATTCGGTTTAGTTTGCGGTAAATAAGATAATTACCGTAAACATAAGGGAATGGATTGATTGTACCCTCATAAATTAAACACTCTGTAGAAAGAGACCAAACTAGACATACAAACACTACCGTTCTCTTTGGTTTGATAGACAACTAGTGCTCGCACCCTCACTGCGTCTATCTCACGCTTTTATCTCAGTTATTTAAGAATGGTCAGTCTATTCCTTTTAGTCTATGATAGCTTTAGTACAGGAGTCCCAGTTCGAGTTTCTGTACTGTCCTGAACACGTGACTTCAATTTGCATGTAATAATTATGTTTCGCATTATTGTAGCCAGATGGTGCTAATTAAGTTTCAATACAAAAAAAAAGCTTAAGTTGACGCATTAACACTGGCTGAATAATCTTGAAGTAATGCCAGGCACTTAAATATCACCACAACCTAATTTTTAATTCATTAACTTGCCAAAAAAATACTCACTACTACATATAATAGAAGGATGTTTCTAGAAGTCACCATTGTAAAAACCACCACACTGAAAGTTACACTACAAACCGCACGTGTAGTGTTTTTACATAATAGGCCCTTAGTAGGAGTTACTAACATTACTAACAACAATTTTATTCCACAGACCACCATCAGTATACTCAGTCGCGCCGACGGCCGACATCGACCACTACTGACATTTAGCCTGTTGTGCCAACCTGCTGGGGCGGAGACCCTAGCATTAACTAAATTATAGTACCTACACGTTATCACGTAACATGACTGATGAACTAAGAACACGGTGTCTTTCAAATTTTTGTACTGCCTAGAAAATGTAGAAAAAACCAATAAATACTAAAAACGTTTTTAACCCCTTTTTTTGGTAATATTTTACCTAAGTATTAGACACTGATATCTTAACATTAATGTAGTATTGACCAATTCGGAGAACAATTTGGGCGAATATCAGTAATGCGGAGACAATAATTTGTTCAATTTTTAGACATTGATATCTGAGATTTTGTAAGTTATTGGTCATTTCAATTTCACATTTTTCATGATCATTTCATTTTTGAATGTTGTGATGTCTGCGTTCATTTTAATTTATAGAAACTTTGTATTTAAATTTCGGCATTCAAAATTTTTCTCGTGAAAATTTTGCTAATGTCTTTCAACAGGGGTGCGAAATTACCTTTTCAGACGATGAAAAGTTGGACATTTTCAACCTCTAGCTGTTGTGTACTGTATGTATCTCTCATCGATCAATGCTCTCTCGCACCATTCTCATGTCAATGAAGCTCAAAATTGTAAAAATTTCTTTCTAAATCATGATTTGGTACAAAGACATACAAATTAAGATATTATTCCTATATTATTATTTACAAATTTAGTGAGTAGTGTATCAAATGTTGGTTTAGTAATTTATTTCATAGTAAGAATTTTGCATTTTGTTTCAACTTAGAGATTGTATTCATATAGGGACATGTAATTTAATCACGCTTTAGATATAAAATTATATACGTTTATTAATATTACGCTCCTTTGTATACTAACTTATTGTAACATAGAAAGTTGTGTACACGGCACATTTGACACATATTTTTAATGAAAATAGATAGTAAATTATGAAACAAAAATATATCGAAATTTTACGCCATTTTATATCTCACCTTCACATTGAAAGCACAAATTGTATTTATATCTTTAAATATTCTGTTGTACATTGTGTAAATTTCAGTCTTACGGTACATGTAAAGTTTTATAAATAAATGTTATCCTATGCTTCCTACCACTTGTATATCAATCAAATAAATATTTTAACTTTAACATATCGACGTTAAGTATAAGTTGTGTAACCGAGGTACTTCGTCCTTGTTTCATAAGCTTTGTTAAAAGAAATGTTAGTGTTTAAATACATCGATGTTTTCCGGCCAAATTACAGTATTGTGAGCAAGTTTCGTGTAATCAGCAATAAATAGTCGCGCAGTGGCATTATAATTGTATATTTTGTAAACAGCATATATATGTACAGGGTTATTTGATTTATGTAAAAGTCTATGTGCATATGTGTGCTAAATCTCTGTTCCCTCTATCGTGTGGCGGATCGGCCGTGCTGTGTGCGGCGAACCTGTGACACACGATTCGTTTGAACACGTCGTGCCTTATTTAGGTAGTGTAAGGGATTTTGTTTTCATTTTCTAATAAAACTATGTATTTAATGAAAACTTTTTTTTATTGATTCATTCAAATCAAATCAAAAATGTTTATTTGCAAGAAAATACATAAAAATTACAGGGAAAGATCTTATATCCTAAAAAGTCACTGTATCCTGCCAAATTATTTACTATTATGTCATTATTATAAAATTATCATACAATTAATATCATTATTTAAATTAATATAAAATCAATCATTCAATCGTAATTTATCATTAACATTAATTTTTAAATTCTATAAATTCCTTAATGCTATAGAAACAACATTTTTGTAGCCACTCATTAATTTTGTTTAAATAAAATACCCTGTAACAGTTTAAATTCATTTGGAATGTTATTATAAATCAAAATACACAAATTAAACACATTTTTTTATAAATATCTTTATGACTAGGTGGCTGATACAATAGGTTGCGAAACTTAACCCGTCTTTGTCTTGGAAGAACCTCACTACGTTGCTTAAAGTAATGCATGTGATTCTTGGTAAAAATGCAAATCTCTCTTATATACAAACAGGGTAGTGGTAAAATTTTACATTTTCGGAAGAGAGGTTTACACCTATCCAAGAACCATGCCTTGTTTATAACCCGGATGCAACGTTTTTGGATCTTGCAAACTGTCGGCATCGGTCGAGTTGCCCCACATTATTCTAACTTCGACACAGTAATATTTTCCAAGTTAACACCACAGAACCTTCCATTCGCTCATTTTAGTTTTAACGGCTTGACTGGGGAAATATGGGTGCACTACGTTGCACCTGTGCTTAAACCATCAGAGAACAAAGTCATGATGCTATGTAATTTGACTGATGTCCACAGTCGTCAGCTGCATTAACATAGCCAAATGTAATCAAAATTATTTTTCTTGATTTGGTTCTTGCGCAATAATACCTACAACTGTCGGCGTATACAGTGTAGTAGTAATACGCCAAGGAAATCAAGCACAAAATGTTTAAGTTTTTTTAATGGTGATGTGTGTTTTCAGTTCTCTCTTCGCATCAAAATTAAATGGTAAAAGTACACCTTTGCAGTGTTGTTTTATTCTTGTACCTACATAAAGTTTTAAATAAAATATCAAGTTGGTATCATCATCATCGTCATGCAAGCCAAAAGACGTCCACTGCTGGACATAGGCCTCCCCAAATGTCGCCACAATGACTGGTCCCGTGCGTCTCTCATCCATCGTATTCCCGCGACTCTTACCAAGTCGTCGGTCCGGCAAGTTGGTGGTCCAAACAATTGCTCACAATTTAACGAGAGCATGAGGCTGGCCGCTCTGTACCTATAGATATTGGAAGTTTTCGCCGTCACAGACTACGATAGAATATAGACTCGCCATGGCTGCTGTGATTGTTTCCCACTTAATAATAAATGGAGTAAAATTAAGCCAAACTTAATCCCCAAAATATAAATGATAAAACTGGTAGTAACTTTAATTCGAGTTTATTACTAAGTAGTAAAGTTTATGCATGGTGCATTACATTTTTAAACCTCGACGCAAAAAATAGGGGTGTTATAAGTTTGACCGCTATGTGTTTGTGTGTCTGTCTATCTGTGTCACCGTAGCGCAAACGTCTGAACCGATTTAGATGCGGTATTTTTACAACTACTTATCACCTGGCTATTACATATTGCCTGGCATAATTATTATGGAATCACATGTTAGCTTTAGACAGTCCTTTATAACCACAATCTGCGAGTAATTTGATTCATTATCTACCTCTACTCTACCTCTAGAGGGCACCATACAGAAACAGAAACTTCATACATTAAATTATTTCGTCTAATAACGAATACTTTCTGTACAGTCCATATCTACGTTTGGATTTTTGTGTATCCTATAAATCATACAAATATGTTTAAGTTTGTCTGTCTAACTTAGAGCGAGGATCTGCCGTACTGCGAGGCGCTAATTTTCAATTAATGCCTGGTCTTTACTACACCGTACAAGGGGGTAAAGCAGGGGGAGGGGCATTTGCTCTCTCCTCCTGGATCTGAGCTGCCTCCCGCGCTCTCAAAAGCCCCCTTAGGCCAAAATTAAGATAGGTATGTCCATAACACCACACAAAAGTACCTACTCTGTGGTTTGGTTTTACCGCGCTGTGTTGCAACTTCTTGAAACTTTTCTAAACAAATATCAATTCAATTTACGAAAAAATAAGTCTACTAAGTTCAGTTAGGGGCCTCTTTGGAAATCTCCGTCGCTTAGACTATTTATCTAAGCTCCGTCGAATGGTCAAAGATATCTTAAGACTTTCGACTTATTTTCATTAGGTCACTTGTCTTCTCAGTGACTAAAGGAAGTGACCTGTAAAATTTGAAATAAAATCTGAGTGAGAACGCAGATTTTTATTTCTGATTTGTTGAACAGATATCTCATAAGTTCAGCAAGCAAGTAAGTCAAAAGTTCACTTGAACATAGTAACAATAATAGGAAAGTAAAGTGTTCTACTACCTACTTCAAATCCAGTTTTGAGTCATTTCATTTCGGATCATCAGCGATTCAAAAATGGCTCAAAGCTGAAATAGGACAGTCAGATTTCACTAAAGAAGGAAACAAGCCAACACGTAAGATGTTTGTTACTGTTTATTATAAACGCAAGATGTATGCGACCAAGAAATACTCAAAGAGGTCCTTTTATGACGATGCAAATCCGCTCTGGTTTCCAATTTCTTAAAACATTACGGATAAAAAAAGATTGAAGAAAATACAAGTTGAATATTACTTATGAACTAAATATTCAAAAGTATTTATTAACCAAAAGTTCTATTTGTAATTATTTTAGTTATTTTGAGATCGTGGAATATGAATATTACCCGTCCGATTTGCACTCAAATATAGCACAATACGGAAACTATGCTCAGTGTTGCAATATCTAAATAGAATACAGTCGGAATCGGACCGACTTTTACGAGTTTTACGACGCTAGCGCCCAACTGTCACCTTGACTTTAGTTGTGTGTGTGTGTGAACGAAATCGCACGTTACGTTATGTGAGTGTGCGACGTCGTGAGTGCTGTCTACGAGTAATTTTTGCTTTTTACCTTTTTATTTTTATAAATAACCGATGTAGACGAAGTGATTAGTAATGTAATAACCTCAAGTGATAAGATTTGTGATATATCGATGCAATGGCTCTTAAAATACGCAGTGTTTTCATCTACTATGTGATCCCGTGCAATAACTCGTCACTTCGGTTGTTTGTCAATGACGTCTGCGTTTAGCGCAGCAAAAAGTGGAATTTTAGTTTGATTGTGACAAGTAGTGCAAACATAAATTATATAAATCGTGTAAATAGATGAGTGATCGTAAAATGGATGAGTGTCTTCTTCATTGGAACGTTCTTTTATCAACTGGGGCCAACAGAGGTGGCTCATGAAGAAAGGGTTAGTTTACCTGTTTATGTTTACTTTATATATCGTACACATCTGTGATTATACATGTAACGTCTATTAATATCTTAATTACGGCATCGTTGCGAAAGTTGGTTAAATAATTATTTGAGGGGTATAGGTTATAGGGTACAGGAGTTGTTTGTTGACTCACAGACCTCTAATTATATAATTTGTTTTGGTGATGATTTCTAACTTGTAAGTTAGTTACCATAAATGCGGATGCAGTTACTACTATGTATTGAGGCTGGGATGTGTTATTTTTCTTTTGTTACTTTCTCTTATCCATTGAGTGAAGGGAGTGAGGGAGACAGACATATAGCCGGTATGCGGCGTGTGAGAGAGACGACGCTCTACAGTGCAAGTTGTATGGCCATGTTTAGATTTTATCCAATAGTAACATGAAAAGTTAACTTTTGCTGTTATACTTTATTTTGAAAATTTATAATACTTACCAATATCTAGGTAAAAAGTTACAGGAGTACTTAGAATGTTAAGTTTGCAAGCAAAATTGGTATCATCAGGCATGTGTGAATACTGGTCATGTCTTAGCATAAGCTGAATTTATTTAAATTGCTAATTTGTTAACTCATAAAACAGGTACAGTTAGTGTTATTCCCAATGAGAATTTTGTCATTTCATTGCCACAATCTAAGACACAGCAAAGCATTACATGAAAATGCTGTGTCACTAAACATAAGTTATAGATTATAACAATTAAAAGCTATGTTGCAATAGCTTAGCAATATAAAGTTACAAAAACCTGTATAATACCTATCTATAATACATGTGTGTATTATAAATTTTAAATATTTCTGTCCAAGCATAATTTATTAAATACCAGTTTTGATATTATTCATTATCAGGTCTTATCTATTTCTCTACACTTGGTTAATAGTCTAATAAAACTTACCTACTGCATAATTTAATTTTATCAGCTTCTCCTTTTCAGAGGGAACAAACTCTTGGAAACTTAATATCACTATATTGTTTTATAAAGATTATTATGAACTAAAAGTTTAATTTCAAAATCAATAGCCATTTATTCAAATTAGGCTGAGAGTCAGCATTTTTGAACGTCAAAAATTACATGAAACAGTCCCCCAAAACGCCCCACTTCTTAGTGTTATTGCTGGGAAGAAGAAATGGGGAAAAAAACTCCCCAGCAACATGTCTGTCTGACACATAAATATGTATGGTCCTCACATTACCAAGATAATGTCTGGACTTTAGAAGAATTGACCTCTGAGTTTGTTTCATTGTTTCCTCTCTAAAGGAAATAGGAAACACTGAACTCAGCCAGTTTAATTTTTGTATGACAAGAAAATGGAACCCTTTTCTTGAATCCAATTTAGAATACAGTAAAATACTCTTTATAGTACCAACTTAATTACCCCACAAAATCATAAAAATAATAACTTAAAAAACACAATTATAAATATTATATATTATATATATCATTTAAGTTTCATGACTGGGTTGTTCTTAAATCTTGAACCAATCATAACATTCCAATTTAAATTATATTTAATACAAGCCTGTTACTGTCCCAATGCAGGGCAAAGGCCTCTTCTCATGCAGAGAAGGCGGATTGGCGATTTCAAACTTTTATTAACCTTAACTCCAGGTTTCCTCACAATGTTTTACTTCGCCAATGTCAATGATGTCTAAGATAAACTTAGAAAGTAGGTATCTACATATGAATTGAAAAAGTCACATTGGTACATCATACTGATGGTAGTTTATTAGTTACTAGCACTTTGTCGGCGTGAATTTCGAAGTTTACCTTTCAATCGTGTTAATTTGAGACATAATAGAAAGACAATGACAGCACAGATGCCAGCATCTGCTTGGGGTTTAATTAATTAATATCCCCTCCACCCCTTTCTTTTTTTAAAAATCGTTTTGAAAATCAAATACCTATGGCCTATGCCACTCAAAAATTTTGTGGCTTTCTATTGGTGAAAGCTTTTTCAAAATCAGTTCAGCAGATCTAGAGATTACCCCCTACAAGTTCACTTGAAGTCACAAACTTTACCTCTTTAAAATATTAGTATCTAGATTACTTTTTATTTAGGTATTTATTTTAAAAGGAACACCAACGACATATTTACATGATCTTATACAGGTACAAATTATATAGACATCCAATTCTGTGTAAGTATATCAGTTAAAGGCGTACACAGCTTTTACAATATGACAATACATTCCATATAAATAAATAATTATAAATTGAATTAATATTGGATACACATTAGATAACAAAAAACAAGATTTTAAATTATTAAATTAAATTACTTAAAATTGTATTAAATAAGGTTGATATGAGCGATAAATTAATATTCAAATTAAAACTACTTTTTACCCTAGATAGTCTCTAATATTTAAAAACTGATTGTATTTTATTAGGCCTATAAAAGGCCCTAGAAAATGCTTGCATGTAGCTAACTTAACTTGTACTTACATACAAATAACATATTATTCTAAAGCAAATAAAAATAAAAAGATTCTGGATTATTGCAGCTGTATTCTATCTACGGCATAAGTAATGACGTGAATTTATTATTGACGCTACTTAGTCTTTTTGAATAAATAATTGCTTCAATATTAATGGGAGTATGGTTCCATTATTTGTACTGGCAACAAACATCATCATCACACACACATACACAATGTATCATTTGTGTATTATGTATCTTTTTTGTTCATACATTATGTATGCATAGGTTGTTAATTTATAAAGATGTAGGTATGTATATTTTGTTTATTTAGCTGGTGTGGTTTGGAAACTTGCTGCGAGTAAATGAAAAGAATAATATGAAAACTTTTCTTATAAATATTATGTTATTTGATTCACAATTATAAAAATTCAACAACAAAACTAATGACAAGTAAACACTTAGCACTAAGAAAACTTTAAACAATTTATAATAAATTCAGCTGATCAAGTAGATGAAAATTGGAGTAACTTACCTAGTTTAGCGTATTTGAAACATTTTTAAAAGTAATCCCTATTCTAAGCTGACAAAGCCTTACTTTGTTGAACACAACTTCTGAACTTTATTTAAATTTATAAAAATAAATAATAATAAAGACAACAACAGTTGCAGTTTCAATATCAGTTCAATCAGTTGTCCATGAAGACCTTGTTTAACTTTATAGTTCTCCAAAAATGTTTTAAAAAATATATTGTTCAGAGATAAGTTGGCAATATCAGTTCAATTTCATAGCACTCTAATGTGGCTTAGCTTAACTTTGCAAAAAAAAAACAATTTTCAAATGTCAGAAAACTTCATTCTAAATACAATACTAAACACATTCTAAAACAATTAACATCCACTATTAAATTTCCCATTTGTCAAACTTCACACACACACACACACACACATACACACACTTAGGTAATCAAAATCATTCAATTGAAACTCCACGCCTGTGCTGAAAGATCACATCAAGCCATTAAACTTAGTCATTCTTCCTCTAATAACATGTTGAACACTTGATTATATGTTTGCGAATAAACTGACTTCACAGCATTAAAATTGAAAACGTTTGTCATCATATCACTCATAGTGTGTATTGTGTAACAATGGCAATGTGTAATTCAGAAATACATTGACTTTTTGCACCACTTAATTGGTGATAAACAACCAAAAAGAGTTTAAGATTTTTATGCAACAACTAGGTACTACTATGCTTGTGACTCCGTCCCCGTGCATTTCGTGCTATAAGTCACCTTGTCTTAGTTTAGAAAAAAAATATAAAGCCTTGGATACTCACAAATAATGTGGCTTTCTATTGGTAAAAGAATTTCGGTTCAATAAATCCAGAGATTACCCCCCACAACCTCACAGTTTACCTCTTTAAATAATATCAACTCTAGAAAATGAGGTCTATCTATGTATTCAAAGCTGTTTTAATTGTGTAGAGCACTATCAATTGCTGATAGTGTTTTAACCATTATTTACCACAGTAACCACTATATTTATCAATGTTTTCCTTGACATGAAAACTGTGGCTCCCCTCTTATTTATTTACTAATATTATATTTAAAACAGCAGGGTGTTAGTCTAATAGAAAGGGTAAATTTTCACTGATAAAAAAAATTACAAAACTTTTAAGTAAAGTGGTAACCCTGATGGTTTGTGGTTAAATTGCAACCCCAATTTTAGTACTAATGATGTAATTATTTTCATTGTTTGTTCAGTTAGCAGAACAGGAATGAATTGATTACTGTATTTGTATCTTTATCCTATGTATTATAAATTCCTTGAATTTAGATAAAGAAGTAATTTTACAAGCACTACACTAGATTTTGGCCTTGTTGTTAACTAGTGGGCTTGAGCCTGACCTTAAAGACCTGGATTTGATCTGGGGTGGTGGTATTGAGTGTATCCATCAGGATTTTCTCGGTAGTGGTATGAAGTTTGGATTAGTGCCAGATTCATGTACAGAAAACTGAAATTTCTTTGATTGTTTTTCAACATTATGTCAAACAGAATAAGGTTCATATTCAATTGGGAAAATTTTACACATTGGGGTAACTTGATGTGCTGGCGTCTATTCCTAACTGGTCAAATGTGATGTACCCCTGCTTTTCCGAAGCAGTACATAGCTAAGCAAAATATTTACTAATTTACTTTTGACAGTACATAAATAGAACAGTTATATATCTTCACTTTTCCAACAGAGTTTTTATTAAATTATTCTACATTTCACAGTTAGTTCAGTAATCATTAATTTGCAAACAAATATTAATTACAACATCATTCAAATCCCTCACACTTTCAAAGCAGTTGTCAATATCACCTGCATGCTATTACAAGATTTATGACTCTAATTAATTACTAATAATAACTTGTTATCCCATTAGAAGCACCTTGAGCACACATGTATTCAATCTCTGACATTGAATTTGTATTTAGTAGAAAAATAAAAACAAGAATGTTTTTACTGTATAAATTACTAGGTAAACAGAAACTTGAGCAAACAGTTTTTTTGTCTTATCATTCTTTCTAGCCACCTTGCTCTTATACCAGTTAAAAAGTACTTAACCATGAAAATAATAGATCAATAATTTACAATCAAAGGAAAATAATATCATAATTGTATAATCATCACACTTTAACAGACAAATTGGTGATCAATTTTAATGGATTATTGGAAGCCTGGAAGATGATAGATGGAATTTCCCATCTTTGTGTTGTAACTGTTTACCAAATTTAAATGTTGCCTACGCACTAAAACCTTGATGTTTCTTTCAGTATAATTTCTTAGAGTAGTCAGATAGTAAAACACAAACCTCACCTCACTAGACTAAAAAAGAATAGGAAACTAATATTAGTTTCCTATTCTTTTTTAGTGATAACGATGATGATATCATCATCATTATCATCATCATCATCATCATATTACTTATTCTAGGCAAATAAATATTTTGTGTGTGTATGACAACATACGTATCAATGTAAACAAAGCAAAAGAAGTATGTAAGAATCGTAGCATATGGCGCTCTGTAGTTTCTGCCTACCCCCATGGGAAAAAGGCGTGAGTTTATGTATGTATACAGTATGTATATTTTGTGATGTCTGTGAATTGGCTCTATGTCACTGAAATCATTATTTAAAGTAATTTAAGTTGACTTGAAAATAGAAATTAAACAACTCTAAATATAAATATAATATAGGTACTTTAAATATCTTATCAGATTATCGCTAGAGTATTTACCTATTGGTATAAGTAATAATATTTGCAATTATCAACACAAAGAACATTATCTTAAAATAAAGCTGTTAAATCTTATCTGAGAAATTTAGTATTTACCCATATGCAATTTGATTTTCACTATTACTAGATGAACTTGATTAAATAAATTAGTATTTTGATTAAATAATTACCTTATACTAGAACTATTTCAAAATGGATTTGTTACCTGGCGGAGCAGTCAGGTAACAAGTCCATTTTGTAATAAGAAGCACATGGTCTAAGGAGGTTAATGTTTTTAATAGTTCCATTCATCATTATGTTTTTTTACTGTTTATGTAGGTACTTTTTAGTAGCCTACAGCATGTTACTGTTCAAGTAGAATTTGCTCTAGTTGATTCAGGGAACTATCCTGTAATACAGACAGTTATTTCTATTTTTATTTGCTAATTCTCGCGTTTATTATTTCTAGACGTAGGTACAGACGCCAGCTGCATCAAGTTACCCCAATATGTCCAATTTCTTTGATCGTTTTTCAACTTCGTGTTATAAAGAATAAGGTTCATATTCAATGGGAAAAATTTGACACATTAGGGGAACTTGAAGTGCTGGCGTGTCTGTTCATAAACTCAGTGCCTACTTTGGATTTTTAACTGTCAAATCTGTGTTGATTGTTCGAATTCGAACAGTCCACTTATATAATAGGTGATAGCTAGCAGTGAAAGTAAGCATTAGCTATCTAACATATAGTAGGTGGTCGACAGCCTGAATAAACCATTTTCCTATATTTTTGCTATATTCATTTAATTCAAGTCCTTTGCACCCACCTAACTTGTTGATTACTCACCATTATAATACAGTATTTTCCTCCTTATTTCAATTACCCTCTAGTTTCAAAAATAAATTATAAATAGGAAACTAAACGATTTCAAATAAAATTAACATTACACAACACAAATCGTCTGATTACTTAAATACTTGGATGCAAAGAGATTTAAAATACTATAGAGCGGGCATGTCAAGGAAATGTCATAGAAAAACTTTGATCCCATGTCTCAGTAACGCCATCTAGAATAATATATGAATATTGGAGCGGCAGCGGAGCGTCCTACAAAAAACTCATAGACTTGTGTCCGGCAGGACACACTTTTTCGGACGAAAATTTTGTTCGTGATGTCCGGTCTATAGGTATTGAATGTCTTTGCTTGGATGCAATTTACCTTCCCAAACAACAGCACGCGTAGCATGTTCACCGAAGAAATGGGTATGTTGATGGAAGAATCGTCAAGGTGACAGATGGTAGACACATTTCTACCAAACATATAGGGTGACTGGTAATTAGTGACCGATACTTAAACACGTGATTGTATTCATGATTTCAATGAACTTTCCCAAGGAAACTTTCTTTTTATATAAGTAAACTAACTTATTTATAACACAATAAAATAAAAAAAGCTGTTTGAAATTCCCGCGCGCGCGTCTGTGATCTATCAGCTGATAGTCTGACCTCAGGAAGGGCAAAATCTACTAGTAGTAGCCACCCGCCACCCCCACCGCTCCCGTCGTGCAGTACTGACGTAATTGAATTAGTTGAAAGTTAATGAGTATAAAAAAAAGTTTATTTCGGAAAGTTATTCGTACCCTATAGAAAAAAACTCGCAACGTCACTCAGTATCACCGCGTAGTTCCTGTTCCCGTGGGATTACAGAGATAAAAAGTAGCCTATAGATGTCATGCGGGAATAGGTAGCTTTCCCTCAGTGCAATAAGTATTAAAATTGGATCATTAGTTCCGAAGATTACCCCCTACATACAAACTTACAAACAAATTTTATCTCTTCATTATATTACTATAGTATAGATAATGCTTGATATCATAGACTATTTCTGACTGAAGAATCTACGCATTTCTTCCCTTCATTCTTGACATTGTCATGCTCAAAACAAAAGTAAATGTTTCGACAATCTGTCACTGCAGTAGACAAAATCCATTTCTATAGTGGTCACGCGTGCAGTGCATCATGACTGACAAAGCTACAAGGTAAACTCAGTATAAAAATAAGGCATTGAGTAATGTGTATTGCCCAGATTTCCTTGCTCTATAGAAATTCCATGTTGTATTGAAGTTCAGTGAAGCCAGTATGAACAATTTGGACAAGTGGGTTCCCTTGACCCCTGCAAGTGGCACTGTGTCAAGGGCCAACCACTTCCTTAAGGGGAAAGACTTGTCTTTTTACAATATACCAACCGGTTGAAGTTATGGGGTTATTATTTCCTATAGATTTCTGGTTTCTATAGAATTTATGTAAGGTGTAGGTAGGTACTTGCTAAATACATTTCAGTTACTTATATTGTTTGCCTTGAAGTGAATACTTTTTTGTGATTTGTTTATATAAGTATGGGTAAAGTTCATTTTACTTGTAAATTTTAATTAATACTGTTATGTAATAAGAATATTTTAAATTAATATAAATTATATCACTTATATACAATCTATTTAAGTATAATTTCTATCGTTAAGTTTTTAATAGCTTCATTAATATCATTATTACGCATATTAAAGTAGGTACTAAATGTTTCATTACTTATTTAATGTATCCTACGTTACTATTTAACTTACTCAATATTTTTTAAAGTAAATAATATTTGGCCCAAGGGTCTCATCCAATTTCTCATATAGATAATAATTAATTATTCCCCATTAGTCCGTTAGTTACCTACCTACACAAAGTTCTATGAGTCATTATTTTAGTGCTTACTTTATAGGTTTTCCTGTCATTCTTCATGTACAGATAGGTATTCCAAACTGTAAAATTTTCCCAAATGAACATAAACCTTATTGTGCTTGTATTAAAGTTGAAATCTAACAAGGAAATTTTAAACATTTGGGTAGTTTAATGTGCTGGTCTCTGTACTTCTCTGTACTCATCTCATGTTTTCTTATTACTTACATATATATGTATAAGATATTATAATGATCTGGATTCGTGTTCATCATTGCAAAAGTTTAATAGAAGGTTCCTTTAGACCATTTGGTAGGTAGGTACCTACTTATGCACTTTCTCTTACACAAATGTATAAGCAGGTACCTACACAAGAATATTTCATATAATTGTTAAAACATGTGTTTAAAGTCAGGGTAACTATCGAGCAACGTTTTGCTGTCGATAGTCAATAATGGCGGGCAATTATATTAATCGCAGTTGCGCACGCGTCGATCTTGTAACAACCTCGTTATCGGACTTTTACGATTGGTCGACTCTTAATTCCTACTCCGAAAAACAATGTAACTACTATGTTGTGGTGTTTATATTTCTATTCGAGATAAAATTCTGTTTTATCATAGAATTCATAGGTCACTTATTGCAAGGGATTCTTGTGTAATATTATATGACATATACCTAGTTAGTTTTGTTTAGAATAGTTATTTTTATGTACATATGTACTTATTGTCTTACATATTTTTTAATGATAAATTACTTACCTTACCTTATAAACCAGTGGTCACAAGCGCTACTGCTGAGCAGGAGATTCTAGGTTTGATCTCAGGGTCAGGCAAATTGTTATTAGGTTGGAATTTTTCAGTAGCATTAGGTTTGTATGGGACTTTAACGTATCTGGCTAAATAGGAGCGTACTGTAGGTCCACCATAGCCGAACTTCGGGTTTACGGGCGTAATATTATGTAGAATTTTAATTTTACGTTGCAGACTATAAGGGACACTTGTGTTTACATAACACGTGTATTTAGCACGTGACTCACAACAAAACCTTTTGTTGAATATTATAAGTACAGACAAGACTAACAGTTTCCAAGTAAATTATGTTTACAAAGAGATATTAATGAACTGGCTAAGTGGACATGGAAATTGGATATCACAAACTGCCATTAAAGTACTTAATCCACGAAGTTAGTCGTGAACAATGAGGGAAATACTCTACTCTTACGTAAGCGCCATAACTAGCCGGCAGCGGACATCGGACCACCCAGCTTTGTTTGTTTTTGTTAACATCCAACTAGATGTATTAAAAGATCTACCGCACCCTCCCGAGCCCTTAGCCATCGCAGCCGCGAGGGGGGACATCGATCATCCGCCACGTCTCAACATACATCGGTCGTTGAAACTGACACTTTAAAACTATCGACTTCGGTAGGGTGAAATACTTTTTAGTCGACCTTTTAACGTTTTGGGGTCGTTAAACTTTTATATATTTTTTTTTGTTGCTGGCAATTTTTATCCTGTTCGTGTCAATTGTCAGCTGGTGTCATGGAGTTCGTTCATGGTTGTCTATGGTCAATGACATTCAATATTTCTTTTAGACGGGACGTCACGAACAAAATGTTCATCCGATTCTTGTATCCTAGCGGACTGAAGTCGATCAGTCAAGTTTAGTACGCTACGCCGCCGCCTCCAATATTGCTAATATTATGCTGGGTGGCGTTACTGAGACACACTTTTTCTCGGACATTCCTTTGCATGCCCTCTCTATAGTACAGACGCCAGCACGTCAAGTTACCCCAATGTGTCAAACTTTCCCAATTGAATATGAACCTTATTCTGTTTGACATAAAGTTGAAAAACGATCAAAGAAATTTGACACGTTGGGGTAACTTGACGTGCTGGCGTCTGTACCTTTCACCTTTCAATCGTGTCAATTAGAGACACAATATTAGAAAGACAATGACAGCGCGGACACCGGTGTCCTCTTGGGGTTTAATGAATACATACGGTTCTCTCTTCATCGTCTCAAGGTTTGATGGTCCATCATAGTGGCTACGTAATTGCAGTGCAGTGTTATTCTGTCAGAATCACCCCGTGAAAGGGTAGCTAAAGTGAAGGTGAATTGAGCTGTCATTCCATACTAATGCTAGATATTGACCATTCACTCCACTCAAGTCTTTACGGTGTGACTTTTACAGTATCGACAGTTTGTTAAAATTGTCGTGTCTACCACAAAAGCCATTTATTAAGAGTTGGAAGTTGATGGTTAGTTTACAACAAAAAAAAAAACTTAGGTACTTTATGAGGTCTGGCCATAATGAAGGTTGCCACCGTTCACTTGTGCCTAACTGACTTGAAAAGTAATTAGCTTAATGTGAATAATGATGTTCTTGTAAACTATAATTAAACAACCGGCAATTTATACTTTGTTCACCGAGGGTTCCCTAGGTTAGGTAAAAATATCTAAACAGATTTAGTTTGTTTAAATAAAGGGTTTTTGCTGGATACTAAAAAACCGTGCAATTTAGATGCATCGTTTATTTTCCCTACAATGTTTAAATGGACCTCCATTACTTAACAAGATGTAAATTGCACAATTATTGTTCGTGAGTAAATATTAGAAAGGGGGTACCTAGGTATGATATTTTTACGGTTTTTTCCCTCATACGTCAAACATAATATGTGGCAACAACGCAAATTAAGTACAGACGCCAGCACGTCAAGTTACCCCAATGTGTCAAATTTCTTTGATCGTTTTTCAACTTTATTTCATACATCATAAGGTTCATATTCAAATGGGAAAATTTGACACATTGAGGTAACTTGACGTGCTGGCGTCTGTACATAGTTACCCTACTTTTAAATGAGATCCCATTCTTTAAGGTTTCTATTGCAAAAAAATTAAGTACAATATTTTTCAACAATTCTCTATGAACAATCCTAACCCTTGAGTTAGTTAAAACTATTCCAAATATCAAGTCAATAGCATTACTTAATAGTTTCTAAAATAAGCAGCTGACATTTAATTGACAAAGTCGACCCATAAGTGTTCATTTTATTACTCTGAATACGGTACCCTAAAAACCAATAACTTCTTAGTACCCACTTCATCGAATACCAACAGGCAACATAATGATGTAGGCATGTAATTTAATTTACATATCTCTTGCTCTGTAAGTACACCCTTACACCCCTGAATGCCGGGGTGTATGACTATCATTACAGCATAGGTTTTGGAATTTGAAAAAAGAACTGTCTTACTCATACTGCACGAAGAATATTTTTAAAAAGTTAAATTTTTTTTTCTCGGTATCGATTAATTACTCGAATCGGAATCTAGACAATTTATTTTATAAAGATTTTATTTTAAATATGGAACTATTTGTTTCCACATCGTATGTCAGTTAGATGGATTCGATTTAAAAATCAAACTGGCCAGCAAGATTTGACGCGCTTGCGTGCGTGAAAAAAAAAAGGCAGTCTACTAGTAGGCGCGAAAGCATCGCGAAAATAATTAATTTAAATACACATTTTTTTCTTCTTAATAAATGTTCATTGAAACCTGCTGTCTTGTTGTTTACTTACCTCACAATCGATATGTAAAGCAGAGTATTTATCTCGGGCGTAAGCATCAATTGCATACTCGGGTTAATTAGCGCCTTCGCTTCGCTCAGGCGCCAAAAACCTCGTATGCAATTGATGACATACAGCCCTTGGTTAATAATCTACTATTACTATCAAACACGCCAAAATTGTTATGATGGTGGCGTTAATGTAATTACTAACACAGATAATTATTTACATACGAATAGTAGTCCCAATTCTAATTAATTTAATCCTATGTTTGCTGCTCTCAATTTTAAGTCGTTCAAAGTAATGTCGTAGCGTATTAGAACTAATCTCGCTTGATAATTTCCTTGGTTTAAGCCGATTCCTTCAACGTAGCTCGCGAAACTCAAAATATCTTACGTTGTTTTGTAATTTGAAACATAATTCAGCATTCAGTAATTATTACAAAATAAAAACTGAATTATAATAGCTTAAAATAATATTATTATAATGTTTTTTGTCTGGGGAGTTTGTTCCGCCACTTATTTCCAGCAAAAACACTAGGAAGTGGCGAAGGTCGGGTTTTTTGGGGGACTGTCTGATGTAACTCTGGAGTTCAAAAAGTGCTGGCCCTCAGCCTATTAAAAAAAAATGTTTAGATAATCGTCATAATTTCTCAAAATAACTTAATAACTTAATATTTTTGGCGGGTCACCTGTCGAATCCCCTTAAGGCGAACGATCAAGCCAAACGCAGGAGAGTAAAGTTAAGACAGTATTACTGTGGCAGTCCATTCAAGTTCAGCGGGAGCATTCTAGGGATTCAAGAATAATTGCAATAAATAGCGAACATGGAGTAAGATCTTGACTCTAATATTGCTGGCACGACGCCCAACAACAGCGCTGTTAATGCCTAACTCTACTTATAAACGACGTCGGTTAATTAATGTCGCAAAAAGAGTGTCAGAGACGAAATTTGAACAGATTTAAAGCCGCTTCGGAACAAACTATTTAGTTAACACGAACTAAACGGGAGAGAGTTTCTACGAATTTCCCGAACGGGATCTTGAAAGCTATGATTAAGAAGCAAAATTCAACCTGAGGGGTTATCGAGCCCTGTCATTATTGAAAATTCCCTGAATCAATAATTGAACTAAGTATGTAAATGTCTTTAGCTCATTTAAATACTAATATTACTTTTTAAGCGCATACCTTTTTAGGTCGCCCGGCTGTGGTAACCTTTTTTCGTGAATTAGGGTGTATCCGATTTGCATAGCGTACTGAAAAGTAATGATTCAATTGTTGTTTTGAATCACAGCATTCTTCTTATGTTTTTAAATAAGCAACGACGACATTTCAGCGTCTTAGTCATGGTTAGGGCTTGCAGTTCGACTATTCGTGTTATTCGAGTATTCGCCTAATTTTATTATTTGAGCCTCCCAGGTTATTCGAATGTTAGAGTGGTTTATTTGTGGTAAGTACATATATTATGAAAAAGTCGATCCCATCATCTGATGCTTTGAGGCCAAGTGATGATCAAGAGACAAATGTACAGCCACAAAAAAGCTATAGCTCGATAAAAATGTATCGTAATCCAAACATCTTTTGCAAACTTAAGTACTGAATAATTTTGAGTTTATAAACCACTAGGCAAAGACCGAGTCTTGACGAGGTACCAAAACAGAATTAGTCATTTTTTCCAACCCATATCCTTCCTTGTCAGTCTGCATAACTTGTCCCAGCAAAAAAACAAAATAGTCGAATATATTCCAATTAGGGAATGCAATCTCGTACGAGATTTCCGCCTAGCGAGATCTCGCGAGACTCAAAACCCAGTCTCGCGAGATCTCGCAAATTACGGGATCTCGCGAGATTGGGAGAATCGCAATTAAAACATATGCAAATGCTTGTTTTAAGAACTAGTAATTGACATGATATGTAATTAAATAGAAACTGCGTTGCTTAGTTTTAAAAATAATGTAAGTTTTATTTTAAAAATCAACAGAGTAGGTACTTATTATTTTGTCTCTAACTCTAATAACATTTGTTTATGTCTATAATTATTATACCTACTGTAGCTAATCAGTTCAAATTCTTACAATATTGGTAACAAAACAATAATTATCTATATTTAGTCTTTTGTAAATTATTACTTTAGTTTCAATAATTAAGAGTAATAGGAACATTACTTATGGTAAATAAATACAACAAAACAAAAACATAACTTCAAAAGTTCTTAAATAAATGTTGTGAGATCGTATTAATCAAATAAAAGAAGTTTAAAGTAGAAGTCAGATGAAGTTATCAAGGTACGGAAAGGCAAGTTAGTTTCTCTGAAAATGGCTTCTCAAAAAACACATCATGTCGAGAGTATCATCTGACAGACGACTTCTGATTTTGCAGGGTATTTGGCATGCAAAATCAGAAGTCGTCTGTCAGATGCGCCATGCGCGGCCGCACGGCCGGCCAGGATTCTTTTTGCGCGCAGCCGCGCTATGAAATACACGTCGTCACGCTGCATTTGTCGATCTCGTTATCTCGCGAGATCTCGTACGAAATTTGACGAGATTCAATCTCGTAAAATATGGCCGAGATCTCGCGAGATCGGGATCTCGGCGAGACGAGATTGCATTCCCTAATTCCAATACACTTACTCGTACTCTATTCGCAAACTCGAATAGTGTAGTTGAGCGAATACTGCAAACCCTAGGTGCAAAATGTTTTGTCTGTCAAAAAAGCTAAGTTATCGTGCGCAGACAAATTAAATTGACCGAAGCATCGAAACGTGTCTAATCTCTCCTCAGCAGAATCGATCCTTTGTCTAGTGAAAGTATCAGACTCACAGATTGCAACGGATATGTCAATGAACGCTGCAGCGACACTCATTACTTCCCTTAAATTAGTCTCGTCTTCTTAAACGAGTAACTAAAACTAATAATAGAAAAGGGAAACCAATTCATTAACCCTCGCCGGGTGAACCTTCCGTTTTAGGGGGGCCTGGCAAAATACTTTGCTTTGAAAATTTTCCAAGAAATTACAAAATCCCCCAGTTGGAAAATGGCGTTAACAAGTTGTGTTTTTTTGAGGAAACAAACAAATTAAGCTAATTTTGCGGTTCCCAGTTGATTTTTAAATTACGTACATGTATAATTTTGTTAATTAAGCTCATAAAATGTAAGTAATGTTATGCTTTTAATGGTTTGCACTTTGCAGTCAGCCAGGCAGCGCTCCGTTGTTGAATTCGGTGTAATTATCTCAAGCGCCTTGTTACTGGAAGCACTTGATAAATCAACAAAGACGGGAAATATTCTCACCTTTGCTTAACCCCGATTTGTGAAATAAATACGAATAAACGGGGAGTAAATTTATGCTCTCTGCTGTTATGTATTTATTTTATGATCGATGGCAATAGGCTCGCCCTCTTTTACATGGGGCTTAAACATAACTAGCGAAATGTGAGTGTACCCACTGTTGATAAACCTATGCCTAACCCTTCAGGGATAACAGGCGTGATGTTATGTAAATTTATACTAAATTATAAACTTGGGAAATTCATGGTGATGTATACTTAAGTACTCGTGGTTTAACTCCATGCTGCATTGTCATTCCTGCAGCATGACGCAGAATATAACTAACGTCGTCGGAATAAGAACTTAGTAACTGTCTCCAACCTGCCTAGAATGTAGTAACCACTAGACACAAACCGTGTACACACACCTTTTTATTTTATTCTATTGTCGTTTTTTTTTCTACGTCATAAATCTGTACTTTGTGCGTAATAATTTAATTGTTAATCCCATATCGCTTGTTACAGAGTCAGAAAAAAATTGTAATTTAAATACGAAATACATAATACGATTCAAATGTTAATAGGGAGAATGTTATTAATTATTTAATAGGCTACCTGTTATAATAGACTGAGCAACGGATACAAAGTGCCAATGGTTGCTCGCAAACGAAATATATTTTGGTACTAAATATTGTTGATGGCAATAAGTAACTTAATATCTGCGGTTCGAAGGCTAATAATAGTCTAAGCACATTTTTTCCGGTATTATGATTTATTAATAGTTGGAAACATGGAATTTGTGTGCATTGTTTTAGCAAGTTTTAAAATATTTCACAATAAAATGGCGCTTGGACTAATTAAGTACTGAAAACCGCCGATATAGTTTTATAATTTGTTTAAAATGGAACTTACATAAGAAATATAGTTTTATAAGAAAGCAGTCGCCATGCGTTTGTGATAAGTATGTAAGGTCTACTCAACCCTTTATTATTGGTTGAAGTATTTTTAGTGCCAGCAGCTGGTTGCGTAAGATATCACATTGTTTGTTCTGGAGCTTAGTAAATACTATTCGAAGATAACGTTTTTATAGATTTGTGTTTCGAAATGAGTCTTTATGAACCTTCTTACATTTAGCGACATCTATCTCACCAGATCCGAACTACAACTGACATTATTTACCTCGCAATGATAGGGCCAACGTACATTTGGCGCAGAGCAGGGCAATTTATTATGGTGATCGACCTTTTCTTGCATAAAATAGAGTTGAAAATAAATAATCGTCCATTGATACAAGAGTATCAGCGCCGATAGTGAAGTACCTACGCGGTTTATTTTCGACGCAATAATGATATTGATTTAGCAAAGAAAAACGCGCTTTAGTAGGTCTGTTCTATTTTCAAGGCCCAGACAAAAGCCATCGGTCAGTAGTAGCCCACCAGAATCAACACCGTCTGGTAGGAGGATCCTCCCTTTTCTATGGGGCAAGATAACACCCTGTTCCTAATACCCCTTAATTCATAATTACTGGTTCTTAGTAGAGAACTGAAGAGGGTACTTTGTCCTTCTTACAGACATCATCATCATCATTCTTCATTTCAGCCATAGGAAGTCCACTGCTGGACATAGGCCTCCCCTATAGATCTCCAATAAGACCGGTCGGAAGCGGCCCGCATCCAGCGCGTTCCCGCGGCCTTAATGAGGTCGTCTGTCCACCTTGTGGGTGGACGTCCTACGCTGCGTTTGCCGATACGTGGCCTCCACTCGACAACCTTTCGACCCCATCGGTCATCAGTCCTCCGTGCTGTTTACCCTGCCCACTGCCACTTCAACCTGCTAATCCGCTGGGCTATGTCGGTAACCTTGGTTCTTCTACGGATCTCCTCATTTCTGATTCGATCTCGCAGAGTGACTCCGAGCATAGCCCTCTCCATAGCTCGTTGGGCTACTTACAGACAAAACGGGCTTAAAATAAACATAGGTACATTGACAGATTCTAGGGATTTAGTTATTGAAGTATTTGATGAGGCCCTTGTATTTGAGCGCCCACGCCTCACAGTGGGTTCTAAGTCAGTTTTTGTAAGAAGGAAACATACAGACACGTTTCTGTGAAAATAACAGAAAAATATATTGACATTTGAACTTTGCCGTCACGTTTGCGTACCATATTTTTCATGGTAAACACGTGAAAGGAAAACGTTTTGTTTGAATGAATAAGTTTCTTTATTTATCTTTACAAATATATAGTATAAATAGGAAAGATTCTTTTGTTCGTTTGTACCGAATAAGATTCGAAACTACTGGATCGATTTTTACCATTTTTTTACTAATAGAAAGCTAAATTATCGGGAAGTATCTTATACGAGTTTCAAAACTACGACGAAAGGATGTTAAAGTTCGTAGGAAAAACGTACGTTATCCACGCAGGTGAAGTTGCAGGTAAAGTGCTAGTCTATTATTAAATATACCTTATTTGGAGTGTTCACGTTTGATTTTTCTCATGCATTTTCCTTATTTATTCTTAGTCACGTCATCACGTAAGATTTAAACTATTCATTAAAAAACGTGTTAATTTAACCACCGGAGTCAATTTATCTTTTATTTCGTCAAATATTTACATACAAATTAAAGACTTGTAAGTACCGACACAGTTCCTAATTTACATTCCAATCTTATGAGATGAGTTTAAGGAGATAAATTTTTATCTATGTGTCTTTAATGGTTACTAACTCCAATATTTTATTGACTGGGCTTAAAAGATGGGCTTCGCTTTGTCCACATCTGTTATTGAGTTTAATCTGAAAAGTGTAGCACCTTTAAAATAGTTCTAGAAATCCTCTGATCATTTATGAGACACCGTAAAATTTACCCAATTGAACATGAACCTTATTTTTTCTGTAATAAAGTTGAAAAAGTATCAATTAAATTTTACAGATTGGGGTAGCTTGGTGTGCTGACTCTGTACACCTGTTTCTACAGCGAACTATTCTGTGTATAATGTCCACCAGTGGTAAAGTGCTCGCACAACTCAATTCCTACCGGCTTTCCTTTGGAGATTCAGGTAGTGGGAGGTAGTGTCAACTATGACCAAAATAAACTAGTAAGTAGTTACATTAAAGGTACAAAGTATAAAACAAAACTTCCAAATCCCTCCCTCGAAATTGACGCTCGTCACTGATGACCACCCTAAGTTTTCAGATTAAACAAAACCATTCCAATTCATTTAACGGCAAGTGGGGTTATAATAATTTAACAGCACCGATATTAATAATCAATATTCTATCTATCCATCCCCATCGTATGTGCTACCCTCCATATAAAAAATTCCGGGAATCACAACCCACTTTATGCTAACTTCATTCTATTGCACGAATTTATAATATAATGTCGACCATATGTCATTTTTGCTGGATAACTCCTGCATGTATTTCATATGGGTCATTGTAAGTTAAGAGGTACTTTCCATGGCCAGGACCAAAAAATACTTTTTTTATATACTAGCTTCATAATTAACTTATTTATTAGTTAAAACTAAATGTTTTCTTAATGCTCACTTAAATTTATTACAGAAATGTACGTAGTTTAGTCACAATAAGTTCTCATATAAGAAAAATGTCTCTCCCCTGGTCTGTCCCCAAACCGACTTTATTTGTAAACGAGTTATTATGAATGTATTAAAGTTCAATAATGACTTTATCATCGTTAATTTTATACAGAACAATAACTTAGTCACAGTGTCTTCTAAGTAAAATTACTTATATTCCAATTTTTCATAAATAATATCAACGCCGAAATTTGTCCTCCGTGTTTCGTGTCTCGTCCCCTGGCTTTTTGTTTTCTTTTAAAAATGAGTTTTGTGTTGCTAGTGTGTGGATGTTGTGACTTTGAATGCATAGGATGTAACGCGAAGCTAGCAGCAAGCGGTGCATAAGCGCTCTGCGCAGCCTTTTTAACGGCCATTTCAGTCACGCCGCTCTCTGGGTGTAGAAAAGTTGAGTAAATGCAGTCTTTCCTCTGGTAAGTTTTATTTAGCAATTATTTGTTAAAATATTAATATAGACTTAAATATTCACTATGAATTGTGCATACATTATTACCTTTGATTGTGAATTGCGTACGAGAAACACTTTCACGGCTATTTTAGATATCAATCGAAAATGTATCTCCCCTGGCGTATCTCCCCTGGCTCTTTTATGGCAGGGGAGATTCTTAATATCCAGGGGAGATACATTTGTATGCGTTTTCATGAATACTTTTACATTTTTCTCTAAACCTTTACTTGGCATTATGTATTTCTTAGCTTTATAATTGAATATGACTTTTTTACAGAAAAATGGCACCTAGAAAAGATACAAAGGCAGACATATCTGAAAAAGCAGCAAAATTAGACACTAAAGACTTTTTCAGGCACACTAAAGATTCACTAAGTTACCGGTTGCTTATTTTTACCTAATTACCTGACATTTAAAAGTTTGAGGTGCTTCTGTGAGTCAGACCTATATCGTCATTTTCAATTTGGTACTTTGGATTATCCACAAACACATTGTAATTTTCGTCTACGTTTTGATGATATATGCGGAGCTAGCGATTCAGAGGATGAACCACTAATCAATTTCACATCTCAAGAACACAGGAAGAAGCCTACAGCATTCTGTACCTACCAACCACTATTAAAACCAAACTGCACAAAGACGATTAATAGATCTGGAAAGAAAACATTCTGCAAAGGGGACTTTGTTAACAAGTACAAAGTCCCCTTTGCAGAATGTTTTCTTTCCAGATCTATGAATCGTCTTCAAGATACAAAAACCGAATATCGTTAAGTTGCAATGCGCACAGGTGTTGAAAAAGATGATGAAGTTCAAGTTATATTTTGTAAAATCTGTGATGATACTGGAAAAAAGTTAAGAATTTATGATGATGATGAAAAAAATATTTTTTTCATCACCTGTCTTGGAAAAACTACCCTTCCTTAAATTAAAAATGAGAGGGCAGCGTACTTTTTATGCTTTTAATGAATCTATTGATGTCTTTGAACGTGGGTTTTAGAAAAATATTTTTTTTTTAGTTACCTTTTAATTTAAAGGTTTTTAGAGCTTAAGTTCAAGAACAATTAAATACTGTGACTCAGAGACCTTTATGTTTCTTTTTATTTCATTATTGATTATTGATAGAAAAGTTATAGATATTTTTGTTTTGATGGAAAGTAAAAGTAAGAACCTTTTGACGGTTTGTACCTAGCGCTTAAGAAACATTTGATTTTATAAACAAAGACTGCTAAGAAATGACAAATCTGATTATAAATGATTCATAATTAAAATTAAAATAAATAAATAAAATTGATTCTCAAAAATAATCCTGTTTTTCATATGTCTGTCTCTCTTCCCTGTCCATAAAGTATCCTCCCCTGTGCATTTTCTCTCTACCCTGTACTGAGTATTTACCCTGGTCACTTATAAATCGAGAAAAAACTAATAAATTGACTGGCCACTTTGTAAATGTTTTCAACTTAGAAGTTTCCATAAAAAAATCAATATAATTGTGTAAATATATAAAAAAAATGCCATGCCGTCACTTCATACAACGTGTTACCTCTTAACTTAGAATGACCCATATCATACAATAACATCACGCCTGTTCCACGAAGGGTTAGGCAGAGTTGCCTGAAGTACACTTACATTTTGCGAACTATGTTTAGGTTCTTTATAGTAGAGTTTATTGCCAATGCCATTAACCGCTCACATATCCGGACCCTGGCTCTTTCTATAAAAGTCTAGGTTTCTAAGAAATTCTCGATGGAAAACCCAAAACACTTTGTCCGTCCGAGGGATTGAACCCAGAGCCTCATGCTTAACACTGACGTATGCAACTACTAGGCGGCTGTCAAAAAGTTACTTTTAAAGACATACTTTTTTTCTCCCTAAACGATATAACTAACAAGATACTCTAGTAGGTGATCTCTTCCTTTTAACTCCCTGTTTTATTTTTAAAATACTTTTACTAACGAGCAGAGCTATTTTCACCCCTAGTAACCTAACAGAGTCCCTATTTATATCTCACAGCCGAAATTGCATTCTATTTCGGTCCATTGATTGTTTGACGTTATATTTTATTTGTTATTTTTGAATGGAAGCTTTAAGTTTCGCGGCATTAGGGTCTGACGAACCCCTCTGTTCCCACCCCTCTAAGATTGCAAAGTCGACATTTGTTCGTCTGTTTAAAAGAACGTGATTGTACTAAAGGTGGAGTGAGTTATTGGCACTGTGAAGACATTATTACGGTATCTTTTATGGCTCAAAAAATAGGTTTTTGTAGACCGTTAGCGGTTGTGTGACTGTCATTTTAAGCCAATGAGTTTGTTTTAAACAAGCTCGTTATAATATTTTAAGAGGCTTCACGAGCGGTGTTTATTAGTACTATTATGATATTTCATACATGACATAGGTACATTATCTGACGCCTTTACCCATGGGGGAGAACGTTCTTACGCCGATTGCTAGTAGGTACTACGCAGTTTCTTAAGAACACCACCAATGATCTCTTTGATCCTCCTAGGATATTCAACACAAATGTTATAAGTAAAATGTCATCTACGTTTAATTGTTATCAGACGAACAATGTTAACAGGCAACAGCATAAAATGCACTACTTAATAATTTGGACTGTATTTAATAACTAAGTTAAGTAGGAAATAGATATTATAAAATAATACTAAACCAACAGCGAAGCATGACACTTAACTTGAAGTAAAACAGAGAAGGAAGCAGTCCAGATCGCGAACAACTTAATTAATAAACTAAGTAAGTTACCGCCGGGAACAAAGGTGCATTTGGAAAGAACTTCAATTATTTCTCTTACCAAAAGAAACATTGTAGTGCAGTTGAGGCGACTTGTTGAGGCCTTTTTGTATATATAAAATTTGATAGTGATCATTATCAAAATGCTGGGTGGCCCAATTAAAGTGCTGATATTTTGGACTGGACCTGTTTTTGACAATTTCTTGACATTTCTTCTTAAAGATGATATCGAGCGGCGTAAATCATCAGGTTTACTAGCATAATCAGGTTGTCAAATTCAAATTCAAATTCAAATTCATTTATTTGTCCGAACATGGTACAATACAAGGTCTCAAATAGCATAAAGGTCTCATCACATTCTGCCACATGTGGCGTGCAAATTACAGGTAGGTACACAATAAATTATTACAATATAAAAATATAAATACTATGCTAGAATTGATACAACTACACGAAAATATTCAACTCAACTTCAACTCTTCTCTATGGCATTAGTGGAAGAGAGACACCAGCATTGTCAGCATTTTCTATCACTTTGCAAATAGTTGCGGGCTCTATTGCGGCTATATCGTAAGTTCTTCTAAAGTCTGTGGGCTGTTGACATAGACTACAGAAACTCCACCAGGTATTGTCTTATGCCGTTTAATCTGCCTTCTTCTTCTTTCTTCTTTCGGGAGTGATTTACCTGGTTTCAGAGTTTTATGTCGCCTTTGGAGCTCTCACTTGTCTTAAATGTCGTCGAAAAATATCTCTCAAGCATACTGGTTTCCTCACTATGTTGCACGAGAAAACTAGAATATACCGCGCATGAATCCGAAATGTCATAGATGCCTTGTTCCAACTCGGGACCTATGAATTGGCAATCCGCTGTTCACACCACTATTATATATACTGTCACTGCTTGTATAAATAAATCTGAACACATTTTATAGTCAACATAACTTCGATAAAACTCTTCTTTGGCGGTGGAGTAGTCAAAGTAACAAAATTGAATTTCTTACACCACCCTAGGGCTTTTACTTTCTAGTGAACTCACTACAAAAATACAAATCACAATATAACATTACGCCTGTTATCCCCGAAGAGGTAAGTAGAGGTGTGCCTATAGTACACCCACATTTTGCCAGTAATGTTTTAAGTCCCATATAGTAGGGGGCTAGCCTATTGCCATCAATCGAGCACACATCCAGACTCCGGGCCGATACTGAGAAATTCCAGGTTGAAATACTCAATAACGCTTCGCCCGACTCGGGATCGTACCCGAGACCTCATATTTAGCAGTAGCGATTGCGACAACGAGACAGTCCACTCACTACACGTGACGGCTATTTCAATCTAACCCCTTTTGTATCCCTTTTGTTTTGTATAACTTCGTTAATTTATCAACAAGTAAAGTTACTCAATACACAATTAGCACAATGGTTCCAAATCCAGCAGTAAAGGTGTTTCACAACAAAAATTATAACAGGAACTCAAATTCTGTTGTAGGTATAATAACAAAAATGAGCTATTTTTGGGTTTTCTAAAGAGATTTTATAAAAAATCTCTCTGATACAAATAGAAATTTCCTAATTTTGACTCCATAACACTTTTCTCGTTAACGGTTGAGTAATCTTTTATGTGATTGCTTAGGTTAACACGCAAAATCCAAATTTATTTACTTACGTTTTTATGCAAATTTCGGCTCAATCTTACATGAAAGTAGAATAATACTGTAGAAATGCGTTCCTTTGCGAAGAATGTGTGGTGTAACAATGAATGACAGATTGAGGAATGATGTGATAAAGCAACGTTGTGGTTTAAAAGAAGATGTACGATGTAACAAAAATTGAAAAGAGTATACTTAGATGGTTTGGTCACGTTCAAAGGATGGATGAAAGGCGACTAACGAAAGGTAAACTGTATTTACAAGGCAGATGTAAGTGGGAACGCCGGGAGGGGATGCCCTAGAAGGACATACATAGACCTTATTGGTGAGGTTCTTCAGAAAGGTCAGGTGCGTAGTACTCACACGCCGGTTGCGAGTACTACGCACCTGACCTTCCTTACACATGACAACATATATAAATGTAAACGAAGCAAAAGAAGTATGTAAGAATAGCATATGGCGCTCTGTAGTTTCCGCCTACCCCCGTGAGAGTTTATGTATGTATGTAGGTACCCAAGTCAACTACTGAAACATTTCATTTTAATCGACTTCAAAAGAAGGAGGAGGTTTGCAACTCGGTTGTATTTTTTTTAGGGTTTGTTACCTCAGTGCTCCGTCATTCATGGACCGATTTTTAAAATTCTTTTTAAATTGTTAGAAGCTCTATTTAGTGTTACATGGAAAAACGCACACCTCATTCCCATGAAGATAGGCAGAAATTACAGAGCGCCATCTGCTACTATTGTTACATACTTCTCTTGCTTCGTTTACGTTCATACATGTTGTCATACACACTTGACTGTTCTGAAGAACATCACCAACAAACTAACACAGACCTTCTGTGTTTATCCTTCTAAGGCGTCCTCTCCCGCTGTTTCCACTTTTCAAATTCAAATAGCCTTTATTTCTGATAATAAATAAAAACCTTCCATACATTTTTCTTTTTTCCTACATCTTTCTCTTTCTTTGTAACTTTTTAACATTTGCCTAAATACCATAAGCTAGTCGACTCTCAATTATCCACGTGCACGTGACCAAACTATCTAAGTATAATTTTTGTTACTGTACTACATCTTCAAGAAATATTTCTGCCTTTAATAAAATTTAATAAACATGATGAATAGATTGTTGATTAAACAGAAACTTAATTTTCAATATGTATAATCCCAGTGATTCCTTGTACCAATTAGATATTAAAATACTTCGTTCCCTATGAATAATGTATCCAGTTAATTGTATTTTGCTTTCGAACTAACCTTGAACTCAAGCTTGTGTTTTCAAAAGTATGTTGTTTGTTAACGTTAATTTTCATCTAAATAGAGGAACGTGGCATAATACATAACATCACGCGGACAGAAGTGCACCTGTGAAAAAACAAAATTCAATAATCAATAAGGTGCGAGCCTACTCCTACTAAACGGATACAAATCGACAGTCCTGGCCGTTACTAAGTGACAAAATTTTAGATGAAAAAACCCAATAATATTTAGCCTGACCCGAGAATCGAACGCAAGACCTCATAGTTACTAACTACCTCTTGCGATCACTAGACTAACGAGACAAGAACAAGATTCATTTTTAAAATGTTGCTATTTACTTAAACATGAATTTCATAGTAATTTTGGTTAGTTTATAATTTCGATGTTTCTCTATTATCTTTTCATTATTTAAGAAAATATCGCAATATTTTAGTGACGCTGTTATACACAAATAATTCTGGTATTCACTTGACACTAATGTTTAAAAAACTTACTACTGTTTAGAATGTATTGTTTTGTTAGGGTAGTCAAATTATGATATACTGTAGCTTCGATAAATTATATTCTCGCTACACGAGAATATAATTTATACATAATACATATAAGCCGGTCAAAATCATAACTTTTACTTTTGCAATTTTCAATATTAAATTCTTTTTTAACAAATACGGCTCTAGAAGCAAATTTGAGGTCCGCCTGATGGTTAGCAGTTAACGTAAGCTATGGACATCTGCAACACCAGAGGTGTCACTCGCGCGTTGCCAACCTTCATACGACTGAATGGTAGTGCCGCATCAGAGTCCTGCTTGCGTAGCATGAACACATTGAACACCGAAGAAACGGCCTTTGTCTACAGACGAATCTGCAAAGTAACAGATTATATAGACAGGAACCTCAATCTGTCAAATTTCTTTCAATACACCTGCCTGCGTAGCATGAACACTTAATTTCTTTTCTTCCGAGACACGACAAAGACCGTTTCTTCGGTGTTCATGCTACGCATGCTGATCTATCCCTTATGGCAACGTTCCCTTTGAGCCGTAGTGTGCTTACTGATAAATAATCCACAACTTTTTTACACAACGCCATCTAGTCCCGAGCTAAGCTAACAGCTTGTGTTATGGGTACTAAACAGCTGATAAACATACTTAAATATTTTTAAATACATACTGTATATTATAGATAAATTACACCCAGACACAGAACAAATGGTCGTGCTCATCACACAAACATTTGTCCTGGGTGGGGATCGAACCCACAACCTCCAGCATAGTCAGGGTCACTAACTACTAGACCAACCGACCAGTCGAAATGTGTGATAACTTGGTTGTACTATAAACCCGAAGCCCTAACTAGTCATTCTTTTGTTTGAGGGACCTCATGTTGTAGTATTTCAGTAAGTATTTTGTCTTTTAGTACTTCTTTCTTAATGCTTAAGTTTGAGAGTGTCGTGGTCTTTCCGATCTAGGTCATGCTACCCAAGACAGCCCAAACGCAGTGTTAAGCTTAAGTCCCTCTGTTACTTTGTTATCTTGTAGGATTTTGAATCCACAACCGAAGCATACGACTCGTAACACCTCAGTGAAAGTAAATTCTTTCGAGTCGCATCCGTTTCCACGCAAGGATTTAAGCCTAGTTCAGAACGGTGCGGTTGTAACGCTTGAGACAATATTTTATTTAGTCTGTCTTGCATGTTGAATGGCCACCGAAGAAACCCGACCGTCCCCAAGATGTTCCTTGAATAGAAATAAGATCCCACCTTTAAAGTGTCGGATGTTAAAATAGAAAGTGCATTTTCTTTCGTTGAAACTATTTCCGGCATATTGTAGCGGGTCCGCAGTTTAGTTGCCACTCGAATACCAGCTTGTTTACAGTCCCAATGCTGGCAAAGCATTCTTTTTCATACATAGAAATCACGAGCATTGATCACCACGCTTTCTCAAGGCGGATTGGCGATTTTAAACTTACATTCACTATAGCCGACGTTACACGGTTTCACCCGCGTATTGCCCGTTCTTGAGGGAATACAGGGATAAAAAGTACCCTGTGTCCCCCGGGGACAGTGTAACTTCCCAACGGTGAAAGAATTTTCAATTCGGTCCAGTAGTTTTTGAGTTTATTCGTTACATAAAAAAATAAAAACCACTCCTTTTTGTTATATTTATTTACTAGGTTTCCTCAAAATGTTTTCCTTCACCGATGTCAATGATGTGTTGGGAAACTTGATAAGAACTAGATATGAATTGAAAAAGTCACATCGGTACTTGCTTGTATCTGAACCACAGTCTCGTATAAGAGAGGTAGGCGTCTCAACCCCAGGACCATCACTACTTTCGACTCAAATAATAAACTTAGTGTAATCTGCACTAGGCTTTAGAGCCGGTCGTCTCGTGCGTCCGGTTAAATGTTTTTCTAGTACTCGATTGAGTTTAACACAATGTATTGACCTTTGTTCACTGGTTTGTAGTTAAACCAGTCGGTTTTCCATCTCAATGATTAAGGTTTTTATCGACGTTAGGTCTTACTACACAAAATGAATGTGCTACTTTTTCATAATATCGTTCGTACGGTTTACGTTTACTAATTGTGAGCATTGTTTTAATGAAGGTTGGATTAATAAATGTATGTAATAAAGCATCTGTTAAGTTTTAGTAATGACCTTATTTTAATACAATACTGTCTGGTCTCTACCCTTTGCCCTTACCTAAAGCGTTATTATGTACCTAACCCTATTGTGTTTGATAACTTGTGTTGGGAAACAAAGTGCTTTATTTTGTACTTTACACGTCTAAGCGCCTTCGATTTCACTTTTCTATTGACGCTCATAAACGTTACTTGCAATAAGTCTTGTCACGATTTTGTACTGACTCTTAATTGTAAGAAAAACAAAACGTATTGTACGTACAAATAATAATTAAACATCACAAAGGTAGGGAAAACAAGAGAATTGATAATTTTTTGGGTTCCGCGCCAAAATGGTTTAAACACACTTGAATTTGGAAAACTCATAAGTACTGCTTGTCCACTTCCACAAGTGCATTAAAAAAAATATTGTTATTTTCTTTGCAACAGGAGCCGAAATGGGGAGTTAAAATTGAAAGTAGGGAAACTGGGTCAAGTGAGGTATCATATGAAAGGGTTTCTCTTATAGGTACTTCGCAAATCATATTTTTTATTTTCTTTTCGTCACACTTTTTTACTTAATATGTTTCAAAACTTTCGTAAAAAGGTCATGCTTTGTTCAACCTCACCTTACATTTAAATTTTATAAATCCAATAATCTAAAATACATGATGAAGTTTTACGCAAAAGATAACTCATATGTCTGATGGGATTTCCCATGGGCAATAATGTCTAGCAGTACCTACAGGAAAAGTAAATTTAGGTAATCACCACAAGACGCTGTAGGTCCCAAAAATTTAGTTTTGTGGTTTTTTAAATACATTTGACATTTTGAGCTTGAAAACATGTTTTTCCTACTACCTAATGTACGAAACTCTCGGCAGGCGAGTCATGCTCGTTCTTGCCAGTATTTTTTTTAAATAAATTCTGACTTACTTACCCGCGTTTATTTAAAACCAAGATGAGGGTTGTATCTTAATCCTTGAATGAATGTATGAATGAGTGCCGGAAGCTATTAATAGTAGAACTTAAAGTACTGCATTGTTTAGTTACTTAACTACTGGAAATGTGGAAATATTAAAGAAGCTGTTAGCACTTTACGCCCTATAAATTGTTGGTTAGTTGGGAATAAATTATTTTCATCGCTCGTCGCGCGGCTGATTTATCGGTGGAAGGTTGAATTAATAGTTTCAGGATGTCGACAGGCGTGGTACTAAGGGACCGTTCTTTGACACGCGTTTAGTGACAGAGTCGTCTTAAAATAAACAAACCGGGAATTTGTGTCTCCATATGTACGGGCCCGAATGTTGCGTCCTAATTCCCTTTCAAACCTAACTCTCAACTCTCACGTTACGACGAAAACCACTTAAGAATTAACCGATTATTTCACTCAGTTATTCAATCTTGTCCATAAAATGATGCCACGTGTGAATAACACAGTAAGGCGCTGCAATAAGATTGGTTAATTATTTACCACTACTTTCCTTCTAATTTAACGTGCGTTATTGTATGCCCTGTCAAGTCCTGTCAATTATCTTGGCAGGAAGAGAAGTAAATTAATCGTTTGAGATGAAATCGTTTGTAGGGTTACGAATGTAACCCGTTCCGGTTCCGTTGGTACCCTTTGGGAATCCAAAGGGTACCAACGGAACCCTATTACTAAGCGTCTGTCAGGTTCGTCTGTCTGTCAGTGGGCTGTATCTCCTGATTTGAAACTTTCACAAAATATGTTTCTATTGTTTATACCTATAAAAACAAAATTGGGTCCCCATATTAGTTGCATAGTTTTTCGGCCTTGTTTCCTCGAAGTGGTATGGACCCTTTGTGTGCGAGTCCGCCTCGTACTTTGCCGATATTTAGTTTGTGCTTTAAATATGGCCATGAATCCGTGATCATGTATTTCTGCTGAATTACGTATGGATGTTTAACAGTATTATTATGCTATTAGAAGCTAATCGTATATGCCACATGTGTTGAAATTAAATTAATCACTTCTCTTTATCATTCTTTGAGCGTAATACCAATTACATAATTTGTAAGTAGTCAGTGTAACTTGTCATCAAAGTCAAAGTACAATCATTTATTTCAATTACAACACTAAAAAATATTTTTTACGTCAAACTAAAGTTAAATTCAATCATAAAATGATTCTAGTTGCTCTTTCCAAAAGGTAGTTACGTATGGAGAAGAATGGGCTAGAAACTTCATCTTCCTCAATAAAGTCTTTCATTTGTCATCAGTCATGATCACACTTCGTCTTAACCGTAGTTCATGAGTTCATGACATATTGCGACATCCAAATTGAAAATATTCGTTGTCTCAAATAATTTTAACTCCAGGTATTTCGCTAACGGCATTTTTGCGATCATTTTTTTCACTGTATATTTTGACATTGCAAAAACCTGAGCGGTCGCATACTTCTCTAGAGAAAGTGAAAGGTCGCACTCCTTCCTCCGCCCGTGATGTGTTATACGACCATTTTATGTACACTCAATTATTGATGATCATTAGTAAAAATACGTGGTGTATTTAATTTATCCGCCTTATCCCCTTGCGTGTCATTCATTAGCTATTACTGGCGTTGCGTTGTCAGGCGCTTATGGAATGCCAGTAGATTGTCTTACGGTTTCATATGTGACCGGGTTTTTTGATAACATATTGTTCTACATCTTATTAAGTTGTCAAATTACTTATATTTTCCATCAGTGCTCTATTAATTCGTGAATAGAGGATGAGCGCTTTCATATTCGATGTGGCTGCCAAACATCATTTTCTAAAGAATATTTGGTTCAAATTGGATATTACCTAAATTGAGATCCGATGTAATGAACTTTTTCTTTTGAGCGAACAATCTTGTGTTGTTGTACTTAGAGAGAAAAGTTTCGCTTAGATTTTTTGCGGAATGACAGAAGAGAAAATCACGACCAGAAGAACATTTAATTAATTTATTATTTTCAAAGGCGACCTTAACTAAATTAGAGGCTTATTCAATGCTGCAGAAAGCGCTTTACCGTAGTAATTACATATTCAGGCTTCTGATTCTAGCAGAAAACGAACCATCGATCACATAAATTAAAATCACTCCGCTCAATCCTTCTAAAGACTGATATCTTCACTTTTAATCCCAAACAACAACGATTAAATGCTAAGCAGGATTCAATTATCTGCTATACAAATCAGCCTAGGCAAAACAGAGGAAAATTAACAAAGCGACCGGTGTGGTGTTCGTAACCGATCAAGTAGCAATAGTCAGAGACAAACAATAGATCCTGTAGCGGAGTATGAATGGTTGTCTCGCAAACAGTGAGTTATCGGATAAGCTAGGTAAATACGGAATGCATAGAATTTATGCTAAATTCATATATTAATGCACCTTCATTACGCAACAACACACGCAAGTCCTGCTAAAGACCGCTTTGCCAGGACCTGGCATTTTTTGTTTCCTTCTTAAAGCTAGTTAAGGATTTATGGAAGTTGTCGACAATAATGTTTTGTTAGCCCGTATCATTCCACTGCTGGGCAAAGGCCTCTCTCCATGACTTCCAGTTTTTTCGATCCAGGGTTAAAGCTGGCCACTGATCGTTTATTTGGGTCGTCCAGCCATCTTCTTCGGAGTTTGTTGCGACGCCTTTAATGTTTTGTAAGGTGTATAAATATCAGGTGTGTACACCACAAACTTTCTCCTTTTCTATCAAATCCATCCAAAGGTTGTCGTTGTTGTTGTTGAAGTAAAAGATGAATGTTAGCGTCGAGGCTGCCTATTGTACCTCCAAGTTATATGGCATACAATAAAGATTCCTCTATTCTATGTTTTAATGAGCTTTTCTTTCACTTGTTTGTCTATTTTGTGTCGAAATAAATTCATTGTTCTCTTATGTGAAAGATGCACCACCTTCATGGGATGCAATTCTTGGCTTGTTCTCGTGAGCACCAATCCTTTCGCAGACTGGCTTAATTGCAGACATAGTTTCATCAAGCAGTCCTTCACTGTGTAATGATTAATATTAAGTATGAGCTGTCATGATGGGCCATGTCATGCTCCAGTTGACGTTACCAGGCAGATATGCGCCTATCATTATGATGTAACAAACAAAGCTTTCCTCATCATCAATAGATTCATTATGATTGCGGCTATCTAAGATGTGTACCATATCGTTATTTTGCGCGTGATGTATGAATGACTCAACAATATTTAAATGAGTCAGTCTTCCGAGTAATCAATTCTTGTGATCTTTATTGGGCTATATGATCATGTCAGAATTACACCTACACCGCTGAAGGTTCGGGCAGCAAGGCTAGCATCGTAAGGTGGCTAATTATGTTCTCTTTAATATTAGAGGCCAGAACTTTATCTCTGACTGCCTTCTATCAAATACTGCCTCGTCGGTCTAGTGGTCGCAAGTTGCACATTTCTGAAAATTCTCAGTAACTGCCGCAGTCGGGATTTTAATAGGCTTGTCTCCTGTTTTTTTTACATTTCACCAGTTTTTTGTGACTTAAACAAAACTGGTGAAATGTGACTTTATTATAGGTACCCTATACCTCTATCTAACTCTTCGGGGAATAATAATAATAATTTATTTTTCAAACCAATTACATTTATTACAAGCGTGATGTGGTGTAAGTCGTTGAAGCATATTTCCGAACGCCCTTTCTTATACATATATAGTACCTATGTACAGACGCCAGCACATCAAGTTACCCCAATGTGTCAAATTTTCCCAATTGAATATGAACCTTTATTCTGTGTGACATAAAGTTGAATAACGATCAAAGAATTTGACAAATTGGGGTAACTTGACGTGCTGGCGTCTGTACCTACGTAACTGTTCTGCACTTCTGCAGGTGTGCCTAGCATAATAAAATTTTACATAGGAATGAACAGTTTTTAGATTAGCCTGGCTGGATTTGCCTCCCCGATAAACCTGTCAATCTGATCTCAGTAATGTAGGACACTATTTGTCTATCACGATATATTTATTGCTACTGCCATTAATTTTAAAATCTTACAGTGTAATTGGATTAAAAAATAATCCTCTAACTACATTATGCGTACGCGCCGGCTCGCGGTATCGACGCCTGTACTAGGGTTGCCAATTATAAAAATTGTTCGAGGAGAAAGTTGAGGAAATGAAAAGTGTTTTGTTCAACTTCTTATAAAAATATGTTTGAAATAGGAGAAATGGCTTTATAAATTATATTTATTATTAAACGATGCCGGTTTTCATAGAATTAACCTTACATTTGAGAAATAAATGTCTTAAACCTATTTGTCGAACGTGAGTAAATGATCCTCGTGCGCATGAACGGTTGGCAACCCTGATTGAGATGGCTACTATTTAGGTATTATTTTATTCAACTGAGCACACTGGCATAGTAATGTATTATCGTGCGTGACGTAGTGCTGAATGATCAATCCTTTAATTATATATTCAAATTGCTATACATAATGTATTAATTATTTCATTTCATATCTGGTTGTAGATAAGACTCCGGACTACGCGAAAACAGCGATGTCGATTATTATATTAAAATTATGTAATTATTTCATTGGCATATTCCGGTGATGCTATGTATTTGTGAGATAGTATTTTAAAATATTTACGAATCGTGAGGATTAGATTTACCCAAAATGATTGTGATAAACGGCTTATTTGATTCATTATTTATATCTAGTACTGTCATGATTACATCTGTATCATTAAATAATTATATTTTAAATTAAATTGTAACGTCATTATTAGTAGACTATTTGAATGGTTGATGATCGATTAACTCTATTATAGCAAACGGACACCACTGGCCATCTTCTAAACATTTAAAATTGAGATAACATTTTGATATTCAACTCAATTTAAATACGTCAATGTTCATTTACTAAACTAAGCTCAAACAAACAACAAATTTCGAAGAACAGCACAGATTTGTGATTGAAAACTGGTCCTTCATGAAAATTAACAAGAAACTTAAAGGTACTATGAGTATTACAATATGTATGTATTATGTTGAACCTACTTGTGGCTTACGTAACCTCAATGAATAAAATTGACTTTGATAAATAAGTACTGTCACCTTACATATATTGATGATATGACCGACCTACACCTAGGGACTAAGATGTCCTATTCAATTAGGTTAAATTATTAATTAAATTCGGGGCTCGTTGTTTAATAGCACCCACATATTATGCCGTTGATCCTGGCCGTCATAAGTAGATCTTTAGCAGTAGTGAGAAGTCCGAAAGACTGTGAACTAGTCTTAACATGGTGTCAAGTAGGTAACGGGGTTATGGAGGTATGTTATGTGGTCGTTCCATATGATTACGTTCAGGTTTAAGTGATTAGACTTGAAACCGGCAACTGGAGGTCACCTATAATAATAATTATAATAATATCAGCCTTTTACTGTTCCACTGCAGGGCGAAGGCCTTTTCTCATATAGAGAAGGCTCGAGCATTAATCACCTATATTTTAGGAGGTCACCTATATTTTATTTTTTTTATTTCGTTAGCTATTTTTAAGACCAATTAGGTGCACAAATCCAGACTTACTGAAAAATTACAGATTGAAAAACCTAATAGAGTAGAATAGAATACTCTTTATTGTACAGCATGAAACTTACAAATTATAACTTTAAGGGCTACATAGGGTGTTACAATGGGCGGCCTTATCGCTAGAAGCGATCTCTTACAGATAACCTTTGGATGGACTTGATAGTGGAGTAGAAAAGATGAGTAGGCGGTTTGTGGTGTACAATTTACTTAAATATATGTAACCATACATGACTATCTCAATAGATGTCTAAAATAAGTATAAATGATAAAAAAAGAAAAATAAATACAATCCATAAATACAAATCATTTACAGAGAGAGTAACGAACTATTATTTAAGACGTGTTAGGAGAGAGGTAATAATTTTTAAGCATATTTTTAATGTTTGAGCTTGTCTCACTGACACAGGCAAAGCATTCCATAGCCGAACAGCTTCCCCTGTGAACGATTTTCCGTAGAAATAAGTGGTATGCAATATCTAGACTCAAGTTTTCTGATGACCTTAGATTCTATTATGTATGTCATGAAGGAACTTAAACCGTTCTTTAAGATAATTGGGGGTTTCGGGATTAAACAGAATACTGTAGAGCAGGGACAGGATATGATATTCTGGCGAAGACGTATTGTAAGCCACTTATAATATAGAGCCCAGGACTTCATGGTCAGCAGTAGCGTACAACCAATTGAGCCAAGAGACCAACCAGGCTGTCTCAAGACTAGGTGATGATGACTATTTATTAAATTACTAACATAACTCATTCATTATGTCAACGTAAAGAAAGTCTTCTCGCAATGGTTGCCTGATAACGGACAACTCCGTCAAGGTCGGCCCAGAAAGAGGTGGTTATAAGACCTGAGGACTTACCGCGCAAGCTGGTTCGAAGTGCCGCTGCAAAAGAGTTCCTGGATATACTTAAGCCAGATAGGGAACAGTATCTTCTTTTTTGACCTCACCTTTTCCTGTTATACGGGTTCGACTTTTACAATAATGCGACGCCATTTATGTCGGTCATTTGCATCGTCGTCCGTAAGTCCCATGTCCCTCATGTCTTTTTGGACCTTCGTCATCTATCTGGTTTGAGGTAAGTATGCCTCTTGTTTTTTTTTTCACTTTTTCAATGACATGGTCATCTGCGCGACGGAGTATATGATCGTACCGTCTCAGTTCTATACTTCTACCGCAATTTCTGCAAGTTTGAAGCTTCGACTAATATGCCTGCATGCGTAGCATGAACACATTGAACACCGAAGAAACGGCCTTTGTCTACAGACGAATCGGCAAAGTGACAGATTATATAGACAGGAACCTCGATCTGTCAAATTTCTTTCAATACACCTGCCTGCGTAGCATGAACACTTAATTTCTTTTCTTCCGAGACACGACAAAGACCGTTTCTTCGGTGATCATGCTACGCGTGCTGGTATGCACCTTGTCTTCCTTGTCCAAATTGGGACAGTTTAACAAAAAAAATATGAGTGAGATATCGAAAATTGTGATATACCTCATTGGTTTTTACCGAATTAGGTCATATTTTAAAACCATTCATTGATTCATTTCTATGACGTGCTTTCGAAAGTGATATTTCCTTATTCGCCATTTTTGCCAATAAATTGTGTAAAACAAATGAATCTGTTCTATCCTTGTGACGAAATTGCTTTTAAATAGAAAACCAGAAATAGGTCATGGGTTTTTTTACGTTTCCTAGTAGTTAGTATGAAGTTGGTGCGTTTAATCGTTTATACACAACTAATTTTATTTCTAAGAAGCTTTTGCCAATCTTTAAAAGGAATAAAAGTTCAGAGGTTCGTGTTGTTTTATTGAGAACGAAGTTTTTTCTTTATATTAAACACATATTGTTGTATTTCTAGCTAATCTTAGAAATAATGAGAGAATACACTATTATCCATTAAAATTTAACACATTGTTGATTTAATTGTGGCTTTTAAGCATAACAATTAAGACATTTCATATTCGCTCAATTCTGATTTTAAACTTTTTCGTTTATAGTGAACTGTAGTAGGTATCTATTTATTAGTCATTAAATCTGTTCATAATAATGTATTACAACATGATATTCGTTAATTAGAGACACAATAGAAATACAATGACAGCGCGGACGGCGTCCGCTTGGGGTTTAATGAATAAAATACTTAGGTATCAAACATTTATGCCGTTAAGGACAAGTGTTTAAGGTCTCGTCTTTCATGCACTGGATTGCGTACCATGTAACTTTTTGAAATCTTGTAGACTTTCTAAGTTTATCTTAGGCATCATTACTTAATAGATGACGAAAAACTTAGTAGTGAAACCAAACCTTAACTTAAAATCTGAAATCGTCAACCCGCCTTTGGTAAGCGTTTCAATTACTGCCTATCAGTAAAAACTATGTTAAAGATTTCTCAAATTCGCTTAGACACTATCACTCATTTGTATTCGTTTAAATAAATTGCCAATAAATAATTGAAAGAACTACAGCGACGCTAAAGAAAAAAACTAATTGAAACAGCTCCTCGAATTGAATTTAGCTAAATCTAATATCCCAACTAGAATAGGTTTTGTTGCATCATGCATTCAATCAAAATCAAGATAAAAAAAGCTTTACAAAATCTAAGCTCACTTCAAAAGAAGCACATTTTTCAGACAATTCTTACGGTTCAACGAACGTCGTTTAGACCTCAAAAGTAATTATCATACAACTTGATAATTACCATTTCAATTGACCTTGTACAAATTCCCTTTTGTTGCTACAGAAATATGCACCTCAAATCTTTCAACACAAGATCGAAAACAAGACGACAAAGGCGTGTTATCAAAGAGAAATAATAAAAATTGCAAATATGAAACACTCTACTAGCCTTCATTTAGTACCCATACAGTATTAAATAGCTGTATCTTATCATATCATAATGTTCTATTTTAAAATTATGATCTTATGCTGTTCTACCTACGCTGGTATGTAGATTAACACATATAAACAGTTGTTATATCGGCACATTTAATTATTGTTATCGCTGTAGCACAATACACTTTTGTGTTCTATTAATTAGTGTAACTTGCCATACTTTACCCATTTATTTGTGTTTATGATTCATCATTTGACTAGCCTTTTCCCTACTGTATTGGGTTCGGATTCCAGTCTTACTGCATGCAGCTGAATACCAGAGCTTTGTAAGGAGCCACCGAATGTGCCCTCCACCTCCCCCACCAGGGAATGGGTGACACGGCACTTCTTGGCTAGACTCTCGTCGTTCTGGCTATCCGTAACAACTCTCAAAGATCAACAATTGACAACATTTCAAAATTGACATGACCCTAAAACAAAAATACCGTTTCTTCATTTTTGTATACTGAGTTCAAATATATTTTTTTTAATTATTTTTATTGCTGAATTTCGGAGAAAAAAAACCTTTGCGTAAGCAAGCTAATATTTAAGATGAAAACCATAATGTCAAAAAAGACATATATATCTAATGTCAAACAAGACATATTTAATGTCAATGTGTGAGACATTGACAACTGCTAAGTGACAGTGACATCTAAGTAACAGTTTTGTTTTTGACATAGGTATCATACTAAAGCAAAGGATATATCGCCATTCCACCGTATGAGGTCTTTTTAGAATGCACCGAATATCAAAGTTAAAATTATGAATGAAAAGTACATAATTTCGAATAACCAAAAAATATGGGTCCTTTAGTTTTGGATTTACTTTTAAATAACGTAATAAAACATGCAGGTTAAAATTTTGAAATGTCGTCAATTGACAGCCGGGACCAATGAATAAGTGTACTTTCTCAGGCACCAAAGAGCGTTGATATTTGTTATAATGTTTCCCTATCCACAGACCGACCTCAGCAAGCGTAGCCTTAACCTTCGATCAGCCGCACGGCTATCATTATTTAGCCAAAATTCGCTCCTAGTGTCCTAGTAGAATCTGTAATATAATTTTCCGATACAGTTTAGCATCAATATCAAATCAACCGTTCAAGGTCCGGTACCTACTAAGTCACGCCGTATTTGGGTGGTTGTGTGTGGTTACGCGATGCAGCGCCACCTGTCGGTGTCCCACAAACTATAAGTCACGTCAACAACACAACAGATGGTCTTCCCATCTCCTTCAACGATATTGATGAGAAACTTTAGCATCGTAGCGTAGACTCGCAGCCCAATATGTATTGAAAACTTTCTGTTTAAACTTTTTACAGAAACTCGAATGTTATTCTACCATTAATTTTAAATGGAATAATGGCTAAAATTAAACTTGGAGAATTGCCAAACATAATAATACACTTGAATACGTTAAACACTTTACACTGCTTCAATTGGTATACCTACCTCTTATGTCAATGTTCGAGCTAGAAATATTTGCAGTAAAACAACCTGGGCTTACCGTTAGATAAAAACCAAAATTCACCATAGAAATCCTAACAAATACACATAGTGCCTTAGTTGTGACTGAACCGCCATAGTTTCACGTTTTAGAATTCTCAAATGAGTTGAGCTTGAACTCAGTACCTAAGACTTTTAAGGAAGATTGACAATTTGCAAATTGTGCACGTCACATGTCATGAAATAACTACGCTTATATGTTCTCAATGACCTTGCTTCCAGTACCATGTTAATGAACTGTGTTTAATAAACGTTGCCACTTCCGAATTAGCACCTTATTGTGCAGACATTACTGGTCACTGTATTAATTTAATACGTTCGTGCACTCCACACATCGCATTTAAAGAAGAGCCTTGATTATATTTACTTACAGCGTGCAGCGGTTGTAACGTGTCTATTTTTGGATCAAAAGTTATTGCAAGGTAAATTAATTAAAATATCCTTACAGGCAAGTTTCAATGTGCCTTTTTGAATAAGGTTACTAAGGTAATCTGAGACATCGGTGAAGGAAAACACTGTAAGGAAACTTGAACTAGTTGATATAAGTTTTAACCGACGCAAAGTTGCATGTCTGTCGGTCTTTTACAGACTGTATTTCGGTGAGTGTGCTCTAGAGCTCCACGAGCTCATTCCACCATCTCCTTTCTTCCATCGGGAATCCAGACGTACTGCAGGTTATCACCCATTCTTGTAGATGTTCCACACATTCGCACGAAGCGCTTTGCCTGTTCCTTCATTATACGCACAGCCAAGGAGTGGAATTCCCTGCCTGCATCAGTGTTTCCGAGTTCATATGACCCCAATCTGTTTAAGTCGCGAGTTAATAGGCTTTTTTGGGTAAGCTCGTTCCATCGTCGACCTCATCTCTGACCGCAGGACAAGATTGAGGTCAAGAGTAGACCCATTATATAAATAAATAAATAAAGTTTTAAATCGCCAATCCGCCTTGAGCAAGGGTGATGGTGATCGATGTTCTGCCTTCTCTATATGAGAAGAGACTTTTGCCCTGCAGTGGGACAGTTACAGGCTGCTGTTATACCTGTCGCATAATCTCTTAAAAATAAATTAGCTTTACTTTACTACACGTTTATTAATAAGAAGGTGAATATAAGATAAGTTTTTTTGGTACAATTAAACGATCCAGTAGTGTGCTAGCTAACATGTAGCAAATTATTTATTTTAAGTAATAATGTTTATTATTTACCAATGATGTGGTAACTCATCTTCTTCTAACGTACTAGACAGACATGTTGCTAGGGAGTTTTTTCGCCACTTCTTCCCAGCAAAAACACTATGAAGTGGTAAAGGGCGGGCGTTTTGGGGGACTGTTTTATGTATTGTTGACGTTTAAAAAGTGCTGATCCTCAGTCAACGAATATTCACAGTTGGGAAAATACTTCGAAAGTTAGATAGATATACATAATATATCGATTTGAATGTTCCGCAGTCCAACTCGATAAGTTTCCCATGCTTTTCCGTATCGCTGGATATTTTACCACGATGACATTATAAAGTACGAGGCACGCTACCAATTACCGGCTAGAACTCTAACATTACCCACAAAAGAATCACTTAAAAGAACCCATTATGCGGACTTCTGTTTTGTTCATAACTCTTCTTGAGTATCTATTGTAGAATCTATAGGTATATCGAATCTATGCTCTAACCCGGCAAACTTCGTTCTACCTTAGAATCAAGTTTGGAGTCTTATTTGTATTTATACATATATAAAAAAATCATAAAAATCATAAAAACAATCAAGCTGTTTTGGAGGAGTTTCGTTACATACACTGTGACATAAGAATTTTATATATTAGAGATATATGCCAATAAATAAAATCAAAGTGTCTGTTTGTAATTAAAAAATATGAAAGTAATTTTTTTTAACTAATTTTGCGTGTTTATCTGTTTATTTTGTCTTATCTCCAAAACGGCTAGACAGATTTTGACGTGTCTCACTTGCAGACGGCTGATATTATAAGGAGTAACCTGACAACTTTTATTTTAGTTAAATAATAGGTTTCCGTGCAAAAAAAAAACAAACCCTAGACTGTCTAGGAGACGAAGTCGCGGGCACATCTCTAGTTGGTAATAATATTCATTACACTTAGTGAGAATTGTTTGCCGTTTGATGTCATTACATCGGTTCTGTATTATAGCATTACCATGATCCTATGGGTATTATTGTTTGCGTCACGGTCCTTGCTGCATTAGGCAATATTAATAAAAGAAAGCTTTTAATACAGTCGGTTATGAGTCGATTGTTGTTTGACCCGTATTATTATCGACTAGGGTTGCATACTGATGGGGATATTTTCACACGTATTGATCCCATTATATTGTATTTTCGTGTTTATTTATCTGGATCTGACCGTGGGTTTTCTCCAAATGCCGGGTTTCTATCTATGCAAATTGATGATATTATAATAGAGTTTTAAGAACACGACGCCTGTCTTCCCGAAAATATTAAGCAGAGGTGTACACATGGCTACACATCAAGCTTAGATACATTTTCAGTTTACTTTTGATTGTATTGTTCTAAAGTAAAAGTTATTAGACTAGATAAAGTGAGTAGAGTTTAAGTTCTAAGTTAAGCTCTACAAAATTATACAATACAGGCTTCAAACTTCTTTCAAGACTTGGTTACCTTGATACCTACTTCACAAAAGGCTTTAAAGTTTTCTCAACTTGCAATATTGCTTCTTAACAGTTACATAAAACTTGGAACAAAAGCAGTTCTAACATAGAGTAAGCCATAAGTGAAACCAATCAGTTCCCATATTATAATAACTTAATAATTACCCCATTGTTACACTTGCGTAATCGTTAAAAGTGTTAATTTATTGTTTAGCAACAGAACTATAGAAACGTTTAATTTATCGTTGTTTTTAACCCCCGACGCAAAAAGAGGGGTGTTATAAGTTTCACCGCTATGTGTGTGTGTCTGTCTGTCTGTCTGTCTGTCTGTCTGTCTGTCTGTCTGTCTGTGGCACCGTAGCGCCCAAACGGGTGAACCGATTTAGATGCGGTTTTTTTTATTTGAAAGCAGGGTTTCTTGCGATGGTTCTTAGACATAATTCATCAAAATTGGTTCAGCCGTTTCAAGGTTATCAGCTCTTTTGAGTTAGCTGCCGTTGCTATTTTAGACGTCTATGGGTATTAACTTTTCTTACAAACATATGTGTGTCTTAAAATTTCATACACCCATGTGTGTAATATTAATAAGCAACATTATGGTGTTTTTGGTCTGATGCAGCCAGGTTATCTAGCAGACTAATACACTCTTGGGAAAATAACAGCAGATATGTGGTGTTTGGATTCATTTTAACCAGCATTTGATTCTGCACACAATGCACTGATGGCAACAGGATGAGCTGATGCTGCAGCCAGGCTATCCAGCACACCAGCAGGTAGACTCTTGACAAAATAATAGCAGATATGTCGTGTTTGGATTCATTTTTAACCCCCGACGCAAAAAGAGGGGTGTTATAAGTTTCACCGCTATGTGTGTGTGTCTGTCTGTCTGTCTGTCTGTCTGTCTGTCTGTCTGTCTGTCTGTCTGTCTGTCTGTCTGTCTGTCTGTGGCACCGTAGCGCCCAAACGGGTGAACCGATTTAGATGCGGTTTTCTTTATTTGAAAGTAGGGTTTCTTGCGATGGTTCTTAAACATAATTCATCAAAATATGTTCAGCCGTTTCAAGGTTATCAGCTCTTTTGTGTTAGCTACCGTTGCTATTTTAGACGTCTATGGGTATTAACTTTAGTTACAAACATATGTGTGTCTTAAAATTTCAAACACCCATGTGTGTAATATTAATAAGCAACATTATGGTGTACTTGGTCTGATGCAGCCAGGATATCTAGCAGACTAATGCACTCTTGGGAAAATAACAGCAGATATGTCGTGTTTGGATTAATGTTAACCTGCATTTGATTCTGCACACAATGCACTGGTGGCAACTGGATGAGCTGATGCTGCAGCCAGGCTATCCAGCACACCAGTAGGTAGACTCTTGACAAAATAATAGCAGACATGTCGTGTTTGGATTCATTTCAACCAGCATTTGATTCTAAACACAATGCACTGATGGCAACAGGATGAGCTGATGCTGCAGCCAGGCTATCCAGCACACCAGTAGGTAGACTCTTAACAATATAATAGCAGATATGTCGTGTTTGGATTCGTTTTAACCAGCATTTGACTCTACATACAATGCACTAAAAATTATCATTACTGTAAACTATAAAACAATATTAATGCGTTTAAAAATTTTAAAATAAAAATTAAATTAAAAATTTTAAAAACCCCCATCGCAAAAAGTAAAACATTTAAAAAGTTAAAAATAACACTTTAGCCATGAAATTTTACGTAACGTCGGGGTACCGTTAAAATAAGTACCTACGTATCTACAAGTACTAGGAACATTCCTTACTTAAGCGGTACCCCAACGTGAAGTAAAATTTCATGGCTAAAGTGTTATTTTTAACTTTTTAAATGTTTTACTTTTTGCGATGGGGGTTTTCTTTTCTGTCGTCCTCGAGCTAGAAGCTGGCTGAATAACATCAGGTATTTTGTACTTTTTAATGCCATTTGGTGTTCAGAAAAAAAAACTTTATCGATCTTTCTAGGGATGGTTACGCCATCTTTTACCTTTTATAAAATGAAATCGGTTAAACAAGTATAAAAATACTTCACAATGGTTTAAGGTGGCTAAATAGTAATGCTAGACTTAAAGCTACTAAGCAATTATATCCAAGCAAAAGCTCAAAAAATATCTATTGTGTTAATTCATTAGTCAACAGAACTAAAACCATCATAGAAAAATGGCTAGCATCGGTTTAAAATCATTCTCATGTTTCGGCTCTAGCTTAAAAGTTGCTTGTTGTTTGTCACTTTGCTGCCTTTTAGCTTGTTTCTTTTTTTACACCACCTTAGAATATAATACAATACAATTGGATGTAACATACCTTCTAATCTTTACCTACTAAAAGTTCTTGTAACTGATTCTGCGGTCATTTTGCAATTAAGTACTGGCTTCAAAGCTTTTGTGTTCGTTGGGTGCTTTCAATCATGTGTCTAGTTTTTAGTCTGCTCTAACTAAATTTGCATTAAGTTAGTGTCGTTTACCTCTGTCATTACTACCTTCGTATAACCTTTAGTGAGTTCGCATTTATGTAGGTGGAAGCTGCTATTGATTCACCTGATATAATTCCTTAATCGCCTATTACGACTCCCACGGGAAGAGACGAGGTGCCACCCTATTAATATCCGGGACTTTAAGGTTATGCTTTCACAACACTATTTGATGTGTATTGCGTATAGGTAAGACAAAGGATTACGAATTTATGAAGCACGTTTAATGTACTGAGATGTCCATTTAAATTCATGGATTATAAACGAAAAGAGAAGAGTGTGGATACTTGAAAAGCCCATCATAGCGACTGCTTCTGATAAATATAATCTGAACACCAAAGTTATTGATCATCATATTCTTAAAATTAGATATAGACTAGCTGACCCGGCAGACTTCGTACTGCCTAATTAAATTGCAATAAATTCCTGTCAAAATGATTTGTAATGTGACATTTTTTTGTTCCTACATAAAATTTATAGTCGGGGCAAAAAAATCTCCTGAACAGAACCGTCACCCTGGTGATAGGGCGTTGTGAATAAGAAATATAATTAAATAAAACATATATAAGCATTTAAAAATAAGTAATCCCTTTATTGTTAATCATGTGAATCATAATTATTAACAAAAATCAGTTTTATTTTCATTGTAGTGCTTTGTGATATACGATGTTTTTTGTTTGATTATCTGGCGCAAACAAATCTGATGGTTTTCCAACACGGGCACAGGCAACATACAATTGACCATGTGAGAAACATGGGTTTTCCAGATTAATACCACAAACACTTAGTGATTGCCCCTGGGACTTGTTTATGGTCATAGCAAAAGCAAGCCGAACTGGAAATTGTAGTCGTTTAGAGTCAAACGGCACATCATTCGGAAAAATTGAGATGTGCGGTATGAGAACGTCTTCTCCTTTATACTTTCCTTTCAGTATAGTTGCTTCTATCACGTTGTTTAGTGATTTTTTTATCGCTAACCGTGTGCCGTTGCAAAGACGCGGTTGGTTGATATTTCGCAACATTATAACTACCGATCCAACCTTTAATTTGAAGATTGCGGTGGCAATCCTGGAAAATCCAGCGAGTTTAAAAATTCTGGTGGATAGTTCACTACATCATCTTGGTTAGTAGCCGAATCAACTGATTTATATATCCTCGATTCGCCTGTAATTTGTTCTTGCATTTTTTAATTTAATTCATTTACATCTATGTTTTTTGCAGCCAATATAGCTCGTTCGCTCAACCAATCATGGTTCCTGTAATTTTGATAAACATCTGGAAACACCTTCTGGATAAGTTCATCTTTTGATCGAGTTAACTGACAAAAACTTTGAGAAATGTTAATGCAGCCAACATGTCTATAGGAAATTTGCCACTTCCAATGCGTTGTTGAGAGAATATGTTTCCAGATTGGTCATTTTGCAATTTGACATCCATATTCTTGCTTAAATGAAGTACTTTGACATGTTTCCACAATTGTAGGACTTTAGACATGCATTGAGTTCATCAGCTGGCAATGTTTGACGAAAATCTCTTTAGAAGTTTTCCGGCAACTATTCAAATTTTTATCGACGTAAAACCATCTTTGAACTTCAACAAACAATAAAAAAAGAATTGGCCAAATTTGTCCAGGCGTTGTTGAGTTATGCGCTTACCAACACATTTTGCGATTCATTTTTATATTATAGATTAATAAATAAATAATAAAGTTACTCGAGAATATATTTGATATGAGAGTTACACTGAGATAGTAAAAATGTTTAACTACTACGCTTGAAGCAAGCAAGAAAACTGTAGAGGTAACATCCCTACTCCGTGCTGTTTACAGGGTGAGAAGTGACACCGGTAGACACATGGAGGGGATAACTTACCAAGTGATAATAATTGATGTTATCGAGCGGGATAGAAAATGATAAAATTATGAAAATGACTATTAAAAAGCAAGGGTTGGTGATAAAAAAGTCCAAATTTAGAGTTGTGTGTATTTTTTGATGCCACTTAATAAAAATATCAAAATATCAAAAAAATAAAAAATTACTGCCTCGTTGGTCTAGTGACTGCCTCGTTGGTCTAGTGGTCGCAAGCGCTACTGCTGAGCATGAGGTCCCGGGTTCGATCCCCACGTCGGGCAAAGTGTTATTGAGTTTTTCCATCTGGGATTTCTCAGTAGCAGCCCGGAGTCTGGATTTGTGCCCGATTGATGGCAATAGGCTCGCCCCCTATTACATGGGACTTAAACATAACTGGCGAAATGTGGGTGTACTACCAGGTACACCTCTGCCTAGCCCTTCGGGGATTACAGGCGTGACGTTATGTTATGTGTAAAAAATGAAAATTTGGGGTAAACACCCCTTATCACTTAGGTAGAGGTTAGAAAAATAGATAGTAGCCGATTCTCAGGCTTACTGAATATGCATTAAAAATTTCATGAGAATCGGTCAAGCCGTTTCGGAGCAGTATGGGAACGAACATTGTGACACGAAAAATTTATTTATTAAGAAAGAAGATTATTAATATTATTTCTATTACCTAACTATGCACGATCCACATAATTTACGCAGTTCAACTTACCACCTTAAAGACAAATGCCTGCTGTTGAAATTCAATAAAAATTTGCACAATACACGTTATTGATTTGATGGTTTCCAATTTAAATGTTAGGAAACGAATAACTTATTTTTTTTACTTTTTTTCACAATTTCACAGTGAACACAATACTTATCAATATTTACTTTTTGCCTGACATTATGTCAGTTGTCAATCTGTCATTTACTTTTTTCTAATTTTGTGTCTTAGTTTTTCATAGTGACTATGAAGGTTGCATCTGATTTATGTAATTTAATTTATTTTTATTAGCCCTAATAATGTAATTTATTGTTATTTTTCCTGAATTTTCGTTGCTATAAACCTTACGGAGCCCGAGACCTTTCCAACGAATGCAAAACCGTGGAAATCGGTTCGTGCGTTCTGGAGTTATATCGTCAGGAAGGAAAACCCGACTTATTTTTATATAGTAGATAAGGTCACACATTTGTATGATGTCTGCTTGCATATGCTTTGGAATCGTACTAGACTACAGGCCTACATAGGTCTGTATTCTATATCGAGGACATCCTCGATACAGATAATGATTGTGGTTTTGAAATCACATATCAGCTGCATTGTGGCATGGAAGGTGGCGACAATTCAAAAGCTTTAACTAGGCCTGAGCTATTGCTGCGTCATATTGCTTGCGGCCAGTCGTCCGCAATAATGATGAATTACTTATTTCCTTTGGACGCAAACGATAACTTTTCTTGGATCTTCAGAACAGAATTAAAATCCGGTTGCGATTCTAAAGACAGATTTTAAAACCATTGGATAACTGTAGTCCTTACTTTTTCTGCAGGAATCTTTGACCTAGTTTATGTCGGTTGTTTTTAGAGTAGTTGGGTGTTGTTTTTTGAATGTAACAGCGCTGGATATCAGGCAGTGCGTGGGTTGGCCCCCGTTGTCGGAAGTGGCTGGGCGCATCCCGCCCAGAGCACCATTGTGAATGCGAAATGCAAACGTGACTGCTACGTGTGACGACGGCTTTACCACTGCATTTTAATATACTTAGGTATAACTTTTGATTCACTTGAAAGAGTTCTTGTGTTACAAGTGCTCAGTCCGCTTTAACACGAATTAAGAAGAAAGATTTTCTATTATGTTAGCGAGTGGGCGAAAGGTTGTCAATTCTCGCTTAGTACTCTTTGTAAATGCCATGGCTAGGTAGGCGTCCGCCCCACAATTGCATCTTTTTAATGTCATGCAAATTTATGTTATCTTTCTCGTCCGTTTACCTGCTTATCTATGAGATTGCACAAGCGAAATACGATAATGATGTTGCAGATTACAAATTGAATATATTCCTTGCAATATCTTATCTGCCACTTATTTGAAGAGTCGACGTTTCCTAATTTCGTAAGGTGCAAAGCGGTTGTGACAGGATATCGCTTGCATTTAAATACATTTCCTGTTTTAAAGTGGTATTTAACATTATTTCTGTGTGACACGATGTATAATCTCACACTGGCGTCGTCCCAATGCGTGGGCGCAGGACCTCGGTTGACGGAAGTGGCATGGACCATCTCGGGTTCATGCATGAGTTATGAGCGAGATCACCACGTGTGTTTGTTGACGCTGACTTCACAGATTGTTTGGTTTGCGCGTGCGGCGTTTCTCTTGAAAATCTACTAGAGTAGAAAGATCGAGGTCTCAGCTTTTTACAAAGACAATATTGCAAGATTTATGGGTACTTTACTGTTTTTATTGGAAACATCTCAGACGTTAGGTCAATATTCTAAACATAATACAGTCTAAAAATCTTTTCTTTAAAATTAAAGGTCAATAAAAAATTGGTTAAGATTGATGAACTTTTTACATGGTTATTTATCCATTTTGGTTCACTAGACTTGTATTGCGACCTCAAATTATCATACATTTGACCACCATGACGTGAAGATATTACTAAAGCTGGGTTTACCCACCGCAGATCCATTCTGAATGTGACGTTGATTATGCTTCAACGTCACGCTCAAAATAGTTTTATTCATTTGGGTTCACAAGAAGCTTTTAAGGCAATTACAATTATAATTGCCGCCGCAGCCCGTTCGCAATGTTGATTTTACTGAGAAAAGCTGGCGGGAAACTTATTCAACTAGAGATTTAACCTTTGAAAATTCCTTCTTCATTTTTATCGAAGTTTAAGTTTGAGTAGACGTGAACTTGTCAATATTGGGCCGGTTATTGTGCCTCGGAAAGCACTTTCAGCTTTTGGTCCCAGCTGTGATTTGTAGATCTTTGAATATCGTTACGGGTAGTCAGAAGCCCGAGTCTGACAACCGGTATAAACAAGGGGCTTATCTTGCTACCCAGTAACTGGGTTGTGGTGGTCAGATAGACAGTCGCTCCATATAAAGCACTGGAAATCAGCCGTATCAGGTTATACTGCAAGCTGACCAAAACATCGTTGGGAAAAGGAAACAGAAGTTACATTACAATATCATCATCTTGTGTTACTTCTGTATGAATGCATTTACTAATGTTTAGTGTAAGGTAGATATGACTATAGATGGGTAAGCACAGACCCTCAGCAACAGTTGTCACGGACGAGTAGATCTAATTGACAGATGAACCCAGCCCAGTCCGCAAGGTTATACCATTGTTTCCTACCTTCATATAACGCACGGGTAAACCGCAATGATTTATAGTGGAACTATGTGATTGGAATCACATTACTGTCCTATTGTGGTTTTTTATGCGAATTTAGACTTTGTTTGTAGAAATTTTCCACGCCGTGAACGCTACTACATTTTTGGAAAGTGATTCATCACAAACATGACTAACATTAGATTGTGAAACAATAATCTTGATATCTTTTAGAATGAATTCGTCACATTACTTAATACTAGTAATATGTCACTGTGATATATAATCAATTAATTTACACTAACATACTCCTCAACTGACTACTTTACATTCGTATTAGGTGCGCAGCAGACACGGCGTAGATTAATAGATACATAACTAACGTACATCTATGTCATAGCCCATCAGTTAAAACATTAAACAATTGTGAGTAGCAGCCTATTGGCAGAATGTAAATCTTCCAGTGACCTCAGTCCCGCCACAAAAACCGCGCTTGGGTTATCGCCTTTGCCCCCAAACTTTTTTTTGTCGCGTTGACGTTAATATTTAGTACGCTATTAGAGATACTTTATGAATATTCATACGCTTTTTAAATTGTGCAGGTTGTGTAAGATCGTTGAACAGCTTTTTGCTCGTGTTTTCTTTTTTGCTATTTGTTTGAAATTATATTATCATCTCATTAAGAACGGCTGTGTCTGTGTGTTTAAGTCAATTTACGTCTCAGTTCGGTTCTTTATGATTAAGATCAACAAATCGTGTTTACCCAGTTTTCAAGGTTTGTTTAAATTGTTGTTTTAGTAAATTAATTATTATAAGTATAACACAAGCGCCGGAAATCAGCATAATTAATCGTGAGACGTCGAATTAAATATCATTGAATCGGACGTGCAGCGTTCGAAAGCGTGAAACAGGCTGGGAGCTATTTAACGAAGGGCGAGAGCAATGAGAGGGAATTTCACGTCTTCCTGAAAATTAATGAGAATGCCGCTTACGACGTTTAGTGCTCGCACCTCGTTTCCACAATACGGCGAGGGTGGCGCGGCCGCGAGCTGCCTGCCCGGCGACTAATGACTACTGCGCGCAACAACAAAAACATCTCCGTCTTCGTCGGGCCCCGCGACCGGCCGTCGCTCGTCTCCCTCGCACCGCACCCGGAGCGGCAACCACGCGCTTCAACCCGGATAAATTACATCCTATTAACTTCGTTCCGGTGCTCGATTTAAGCTTTAATGTCTCACACCGTAAGGATTGAAATTGCATAAGAACATTTATTTGATGTTAAATGTTTACCTTAGACTTTATTGCTTACATTATAAAGTCGATGTTGAATCGTTGCGGGTGTCAGTTAAGGCGTTCCGGTCTCCCGTGTGATTATTAATTTGCTGTCAAATAAAGGGGCCGCTCACTTGGGCGTGCGTGTCGGCACAAATTTCTGCCATACTTCGAAATCGGTGATTATTTTTTTGTTGCCTTGACTTTGGATTCGCAGACTGACAGACATTTTAGTGCACTATTATTTTAGGCTCGCATCATAGGTGGAATGGCCGACTGTCTTCTAATTAGACGATGTCGATGGCGCTTGGAGATAACATTGTTAGAATTTTGATCTGTGTGCGAGAAGGTGAAGATTGATGGATGGACAACCAGTAATTTGATTGAATAGAAAGAGAGTAAAAATAATTCTGTTCTTACTTTACGTGAGATCAGGTGAGATTGTTTGCGATATGCATAGATGATTAAATAAAAACTTGACATGACACATTATAATGAGCAGTGAAATTGTTATAATACTTACTGCCTTGTACAAAAAGAGCGGCAGTAGTTCCGCTAAGAAAACACTGAGGCACTGCAATCGCGATGGATTTGTTAACATCAATAGTTGGTGTAAAAACTGTTTTTCCATAAGTAGGTAGGTACTAGCACATTTAATACTTTAATTAGATAGAGATACGACGACAACGACTTGACCGATTGTCATTCTAGGCGTCTGAATGTGTGCGTGCCGCTCGTAAGTTCATAGGCTAGCACATCAATTTTTTTTATAGATTTTCAACTTTATAATAAGTGAAATAAGGTTCATATTCAATTGGGAAAAAAATACACTTTGGGGTAGCTTGATGTGCTGGTATCTGTACGTCCAAGGGAGCTGTCACACTGTGTGTGTCTCATTTTATTGTGTAGCGAAGCTTTGCCGCCCTTTTCATGGTCCTGTAGGTACCCGAAGGGTGCCAACGGGACCTACTGTCCATCTATCCATCTGTCTGCTTGTAGAAAGCTTGCTGTATCTCATGAACTGTTAGGAACAGTTGATATGTTTATAAAATTACCGCTAGAACACCTAATGATACAATTTAAATAGTAATTTTGAATTTGGAAGGTGTTTGCTTCGATAAACTTGTTTTTATTTAAGTTATCTAGTATTTTTTATAACCTACATTATTACTTTTTAATCTTCGATGATGGTACCCTACAGAACTCTTCCAGCTCAAGAACGACTCGCACTTGGTCGGTTCTAAATTCATAATCCACTACCTTGACGTTGTTATGTTATTAGTGGAAGTTGCATAATCCCAACTACAATTTCATTGACAGCTATTATCACTTGACCCATAGAACAAACGAAACAGATGGTACCCTCTACCTACTTACCTATACGCAGATATTTTTTTACCATTGAACGACAAAAACAAAGTCCCATGGTCCCACATATACGCCTCCCATAGATGTTATCTCACTCCGATCCAATTTGACCTCATTTTTATTCAAGTCACTCTGGTTCAAACGTATTCCGGTACATTTTGGATGCATTAGGATTTTTTTTACCAAATGTAGATAAATATTATGAATGTTTTGTTATGGTAATCGTGGCTTCCGTTATTTAAAACCTTCTGATAAACATACAAAGCGAATGCTAACCGAGTTAAGTAATTACTTGAGGCTGGCAGTAGAGCATCCTGCCTTGTCTTGAACTGTCCCGTAGTTTCAAGACGTAGAACTTTGGCTAATTCATAAATAAAGTGCTTTAGAGAGCTGGGAGACTAGTTTTGGTCAAAATATATTATGCTTATTGGAAATGATGCAGTTAAATCGCAATCATTTAAGCGGCAATAGCCTAACGGGAAAGGCGTAGGTCTGGCGATCGAGAGGTGGTGAGTTTGATCCCCACCCATTGCACTATAGATGTGAACCTACCGCAGACATTAACAAATTTAGCTAAGTTTGATGGGTTAACAAGACTACTAGTAATCCCACCTATTACACTACCCCAAACTGTCAAATTTTCCTGAACATGAACCTTATTGTGTTTATCTATCTATAAATATAAAAATGTTATGTTGGTTTGTGTACGCTTCAAAAACTCAAAAAGTTCTGCACCGATCGAGCTGAAATTTTAGCATGATATATAATCCGCATCAAGGATTGTTTTAATCATTTTTTTTTTCAATTTAACCACAATGTGCCACAGCGAAGCGTGGCAGGGTACAGCTAGTTTAGAATAAATTTCAAACCTATCAAAGAAATTTGTCACATTGGGGTAGGTTGATGTGCTAGCGTCTGTACAAATTTTAATGAAAGAAAAGTTAAAAATAAACTGAGGAACGTATCGTTGTAATAAAAATGTCAGAATATGGGTTAAGGACACAGCCATAGCCTAGTTTTATAACGAGAATATGGGTACGTCTGTATTACTTTTACTACGCAAACGTAGCCGCGGGAAATAAGTAAGTAATTCTATTCATTAGGTACTCCTTTTTTCATTTTACTCGTATTCATTATTCCGTGCGTCGGATAGCCGTTAATGTCCGCTGTAATTGGTAGATCTTTGACAGTAGTCACTAGTCACGGATAGTTAGAATCCCGAAAGTCTTATAACCAGTTTTTAAGGGGAATCATGTTATCCAGTAACTGGATTGTGAATGGTCTGAAGGCAGTCTCTTCAAGAAAAACTCTGGTATTCAGCTGCATACTACACTGGGACCTGACCCCAACATAGTCGACAAACGATGATGATAGTTTTATCTATAGTCCGGATTGTACAGTGCCCAGTTAGTGGGCAGCAATAGCAATAGACTTGTCCGCTATCACTTGGGGCTTAAACATAACTGACGAAATGCGTCAAGACAGGCGTGATGTTATGTTAATTTTTATCTTTCTAAGAATACCATGAGTGCTTTTTATAACGTAGAGGAGACTGTAAACAAATAAGTATTGCTGACCAAATAATTGAACAGTATCGTCTTGACGATGACGACCCTATGACGCGCGAAGGCTCAGCAAAAACTATCAAAGAACGTCAATAGAAAAGTAAATCATGTGAACTACCAAATAATTGCCAAACACTATGTTTAAAACTAATACCTAGCTCGTAATTATAATGATTTATTTGCGTTAAACATGGTATAAAATGGTGTTAAACATAAAATAAAAGTACCAACAGCTAGGTAACAACATAGGTACTTAGCATGCAAAAATTTAAGACTCAATCCATTCATATGACTATCATACTTTTCCTTTTTCCTCTCGTAGTCTTGGAAATTTTATATAATTTAACTGGATTGTGAAAGAATTTTTAAAATCAGTTGAGTAGTTTTTAAATTTAGGTAATCCTTACAAAAAATCGAATATTTTCTCTTTATAGCATAAATATTGCGTTTATAAGCACTGAATTTCATTTTATTTTAAATATCTACGCCATAAAAAACAAAAAATCCTGCATTTTTTTCCTAGCAGTACCAAACGATGAAGCAATGTTGTATCATCGGGTTCGTTGTCACTAGGGAATGCAATCTCGTCTCGCCGAGATCCCGATCTCGCGAGATCCCGGCCATATTTTACGAGATTGGATCTCGTCAAATTTCGTACGAGATCTCGCGAGATAACGAGATCGACAAATGCAGCGTGACGACGTGTATTTCTAAGGCCCTAGCCAGATACGCGCGCGAGTATGACGCGTTCTGTAATACATTGCTCTTTAGTACGAACCTCAGTAAGTAAGGTATGCAACATCCATATCAATGAACTTAAAATCGCGTGTCATTTCGCAGCTACTTCGTTCCTTCTCGACAAGGTCATAGCGCGGCTGCGCGCGAACTGAATCCTGGCCGTTGCCTAAATATAGATAATTATTGTTTTGTTACCAATATTGTAAGAATTTGAACTGATTAGCTACAGTAGGTATAATAATTATAGACATAAACAAATGTTATTAGAGTTAGAGACAAAATAATAAGTACTCTGTTGATTTTTAAAATAAAACTTACATTAATTTTATAACTAAGCAACGCAGTTTCTATTTAATTACATATCATGTCAATTACTAGTTCCTAAAACAAGCATTTGCATATGTTTTAATTGCGATTCTTCCAATCTCGCGAGATCCCGTAATTTGCGAGATCTCGCGAGACTGGGTTTTGAGTCTCGCGAGATCTCGCTAGGCGGAAATCTCGTACGAGATTGCATTCCCTAGTTGTCACGGTTACCTGTTCCCATCCATTTTGTCTTACATCTGTACTTAGTAGGCTCCTAAATATTATAGACTTATGACAACACTGATGTTACCTAGGCTAAGTCCTTTTCATAAATAAATTATTATTATTTGCGTAGTTGCGCGATACATATGGCCAGAATCTAAGTCTAACTTGAAAAGTTTAGTCAATTGTAGACGATGGTTCGTCGGTGAATAGATAACCTTTAAAAAGAAACACCCACGTAACGCCTCAGCGAGATATAAGCTTGCCCTTTAAAGGTGCAAACTTACTTATTTTTAAGTAAATTAATACATTTCCCTGCATTATTTACAAAGGAGGAAAAAACGTTGTGAGTCAGCTGAAAGCTGCAAACAACTCTCTCAATTTTCAAAGTGTATAGCAGCGAAGATTTTGTTGCGAAATTATTGTATGGCAAAATCGTATGAAACACTGAGATGTCCCTGCAAGTTTTATTTCAATTTCATGTCATCAGGACCCAAAACCTTAGAAACATTGTCTAAGTACAATTAATTTCTTAATTTATGACACTAGCATAGACATTGTGCTATACAACCACTTCACATTAACGACAAGTGATGTACAATCACTTGCCAAATACCATAGTAGAAACTTCATTAATTGATGCTTTCAAAATGAAATTAAAAAGATTCTTGCTATGTAAATGTCTATAGTGTTCAGGATTATTTAATGGATGATGTAAGGACATAATGATGTAACTAGTGCACTAATTTAATTATTAATATTATTACTTTAACACTTACTTTGACATTTATTTACAGATATATCTTGACATTGTCATTAAAAGCATAACATTTCATATTTTAATTACATTATTCTTACTTTGAAATTTATTTACAGATATATCTTGACATACTCATTTAAAACATGACATTTCATATTTAAATTACATTATTCTTACTTTGACATTTATTCATAGTTGTATCTTGACATTTCTGTATAAGTGACATTATGTAGTATGTTGTATTAAGTCTTTGTTATTTGCTTTGGATTTGTATGATTTAAAACTAATTAAATTGTATTATTAATTATGAAATTTTGCGAGAAAATGTACTAATAAAGCCCTGTAATTTGCATGCCTCGAGGTGTAATATGGTTGGACTGTACAATATTTTTCAACAACTTTATGTAATTACCCATATTAGCAAATAAATGACCATGATTACGATTATTATATTATATTTGTTTATTAGTCATACTGTACGGGTCAATACAGATGTCGTGCTTGATCAATTCTAAGCTCTAGCACAACGTTAAGAAGAAAAGGTTAACAGCAAACAAATGTACAAGTTTAAAGTATGTCCTTGTAGAAGTTTATATTTATTAAGTGGAAATTAACAGTTAATTTTGTACCATAAGTTTACAATATTGAGTGCTTCTTCAGTCTTCCACTTAATTTGGTATATTTCTGTCAACAGCTTCGTTATCTTGTCTAGCAATATCCACTTCTTCCCACTTCGATATGTCCTCATTTTTTAAACATGTTTTACTCCAAAATTTAACAGTGCAAAATAACGCGAGAAAGATTCTTATATCTAGAGCACTTGTACCAATTTTTTAACAAGTTGATGCATTTCCAAATAAATACTGTAGCCGGAAAGCTCTTAAGCTTATTACTTTTGTTTTAGTCGAAATAATGGCATCAACACTCCATTGTTATACCTGCCAACATCATTCTTATTACACAAAGCATCAGATATTTAATTCTCTTTTCATCTCCTCATTGGCGATGCATTGTAACTGATACTGAGATTCATCTTCTGGCTAATCTTTGTTCCTTTTCCCGTTCTTCGACACTTTCGATGTGTTCATAATATTAGTTCACGCATGCATGCAGTATTCACTATCACGGATGGATGCTGTTGCTCATTCACCTGATCTAATCTCTTCGTCGCCTCTTACAACACCCACGATTCTTATCCACTGGTTTAGTTTGTATGTAAATTTACCTTAAGAGTACCATTTTAATTAAGTATCCTTACCAAAATGTCAAAGCATCATACTCATGTAAATTAAACTAGAAAGTTATCATAGCAATGATTGGCTGACGCTGAGCGTTTAATTAATTTGTCGGTGAGTAATTATGTAATCATCACGTAAGTAAACAGTTTAGAGTTGAATCGATAGCTCGCTTGCCCATCTGTGCGGTCTGTGTACTTGTATACATATGTAAAGAACTATCTACTTGACAGTTATTTACGTTCTTGTGAATTGTCAAGTGATAATATTATAATATAAACTGCAGGCTCACAGCCGTGCAAAAAGTGATTCTACTTTGAAAAACAATATCCCATTCCCTCGTCATTCTCATGCATGACCCAAATTAAAGACAAACAGCATTAAATGATTACAACCCGAAGCCGGCACGCGGCTTCATGCAAAGTATTAAATAAGCACATTTAAACCTTCTTTGAAGATCATGAGGTTGTTGTTGTAAGTGGTGCTTAAATCATCTTCGTGATAATTTAGACTTACTTCTAGAAGATATGATAAAAAAGACAAAGTAATTTTGTTTCATTGTCCGCAGGGCTTTTGTTAATTGTCCAGAAGATTTTCACAATGTTAGTTGACATAAACGTGATACTTTAGAACTCTTTGGCAATGGGTTACGCTGCTCAGTAGTGTTACATTGTTAAGGCTTTAAAAAGCGACTTTAATGTGCTGTAAACACATTGGCACTGTTTGAAATCCCAAACGTTTAAAATGAATGTTAGGGTACTTGCTAACGTAATAGTCTTTTACCATATTATTCTATCGTAACTTGTTTAATCAATAAGCCTGCAATGCCTTGGAAAAGTAGCTTGGTATGTCCCTAACATTTACTACATGAGATAAGTGTCTTACCTATTACCCCATTCACATTTGTGTCACTACTACTAGAAATGTAGAATACACCTATTTTCACAATATGTAGGTAATATGAAAACTACACCCGATGACCATTTAAATGTGCGCGCGCCGGATAAGCTCTGCACAATAACAGTTCTGATAAGAAAACAGATCTCGGGTTGCAATTGACACAAGCAGAATAACAATAATATTTCCATAAAAGCGTTAAGCCAGGATTTCCTGTTGCCAGTCTAAGAGAATGTTCGAACACATAAAACATTGCAATAGTGCACCATGTACGAGTAATAACGTGTTGCCAGGACCTCGTAGGTGAACCATTGTAGCCCTTTTTCAACTTAACGACTTGCGTCGCGTATCTACGTTTGCTTTTTATTCAGGCTTGAAAATTACAGACAGATATTGTGGATAAGCATTTTGATAACTCAAAACATGTGGAACCTCTGACAGTTGACACTGATAATTACATACGTACATGTACAGATTAAACGGTTGTTAAAACTCTTTAAACAAATCAAAAGGCCGAAACTACCAAACAATGGCCAGGAAATGTTGTAACTTGCCGATTATACCAGCTAGTTGTTGTCTTGGGAACCAGATACTGCAGACGAATTGGCAAGCACTGGCTTGGCATCTATGTGTCGATATTAGTTCCAATGGATTTATTACTTAGGAAGCTACGGCTGCTGTACGAAATTGAACTTTATTTCTCCAGAGGAAAGCTCTATTTGGGTCATGATATGAATACTTATAACAACTATGTACGTCTTATTCATAATGCTTTGTTTGTGACTAGGCTAGTAAGTTACAACACTAGGTGAATAACATATTCTCTTAAGCAATCTAAAGACATTTAAAAACGCGCTTTAATATACCACTCGTCACATGACAGAAATAATGATGCTTAATGAACTTATTGGTAACAGTAGTGCAATGTATAGGTATTGTGAGTTAAAACAAAAAGGTCAAACAAGCAAGGCCGTTGGAAAGGAACTTATCGCCGCTTGGTACGAAGTGAAGACGATGAAATTGCGATAAAACGTCAGCTTTTGGTCTAAAATTATTACCGTTTTAAATTGGGATCGGGCGGTGGATATTCGGTTTTCCATTTAGGGGAAGTGCGTGATTATGATTGGAATGAAGTATTAAATGATTCTTTTCTTTTGTTACAGGTATGTAAACTTTGCAGAGTATCATCGAAGGAACAGAAATAGTATTCAACTTTACGGCTGGCAGTGTTAGTTGAAGTATTAACGCCAGTTGTGGCTGTCGCACTATCTTATTCCGTAGCCAATAAAATATGAAATAGTGTAAAACAGAATATACCGAAGGAGTATACTAGTCTGTCGGAAATTAGTCGCCGGGAGGGGTGGCGAGGGTGTTCAGATTGCAAGCTCCCAGTCCACCCCCTCACTTTAATATCTCCCTGTGTAGGCTGGATCGTTGAATGCATACTGTGTCGAGACCAAGTTTCGTGCACAAGTGCATTTTCATAGTTGGATAAATAAATCAGTATGCAGGTATTAAAGCTGGAGAAAAAAATCAACTTTTTGTCCTCTTGATAATTTTGAGATCGGCCAGACCAAGCGTCTGCACAATTTTTTTGCAGGTTAACGTCTAGAGCAGAGTATTATCTTAATAGTATCTTAATCTTGGCGTGGTTTTAACTAGGGTGAATGGCGAATTAGGAAAACCAAAGGTCTGAATTCCATTTAGCCCATCGGCCGAAATTCATGAGTGCCGCAGCCTTTACAGAACGTTTGCACATATTTCATTCGTGAGCTTTCGTAGTCGTACCTACTGTAAAATATTATCGTAAGATTACTAGATAAGAGATTATTTAGAAATCCGTGCGCTTTGTTGGCATAATCAAGCTATCTCGTAAACCTCGTCTAGTTGAAGAAAAACGTGTTTACTTTTCGTTCAGATAAGATACAATTCTTTGAAAGCTGTCCATTGTTTCCTGTGGTCGTTTTTATGCACATTTGAACAACCTACTTACATTAAGCGATACTAAAAATTGTTGACTATGAAATAAGCTGAGTGTTTTGGGTTAATGTATTTGGTAAAAGGTTTTGCATTTAAGGTACGGGAAAAGTATGGCCGTTGCAAGCACTTGAACTGTAATATAGTTATGTTGTGTTTTTTTTATCACAGAGAAATATTTAAAAAAAAAACACAAGATCCTAAATAAAACTAAGACATATTTATAGATTTACTTTTTCATGATCTCATGCTGTAATCTCCGATAACCGTTAACTATTAAACATGATTGTTTAAATAGCGATTTAGTGTCAACTTCGAGGCAAATTTCATAAAATTAAATCATGTTTCTAACTTCACAAATTCCTTAGACGCATGTTCAAATATTTTATTCAAATTCAAATTCAAATTTATTTATTGTTTGTCACAGGTGAAAAATATCAGTTCTTATGATTATTACATAGAGGCTCGCTGTTACATACCGTTAGGGTGTACAATATTTTTACAAATTATGTTCGTGAAAAAGTCATCATTCAATACATTAATATAAGTTCCATACACATAGTCAAATATGTAGCACTATTTACATTTATCAAGATAAATAGATCTTAAAAAACGTTATAAAGGCCTGTAACCTCACCTTAATCTAGCTATCCAAAGTTGATAGACATTGCAATCAAGCATGTTGCTGTGCACGTCTGAAAGGCAAGTCAGAAGTCATTAACAAATACAGATGGGATACTAAGTAAACTTAAAATATGATGACATTATGAAATTGCTTTAAAAACTTTATCTAATAAACGTGTCTGGGACTTTTGAATGGACTTTAGTTGAAGTTGAACGATTTCAAAAGTTTACAGAGAAAATATGTTAGTTACGCGAGAGTATATTTGCAAAAAAAGGTATTACGATTTGTGTGAATTTATTTTCTCTAGACCGATAGAACTTTCGATTATGATAAATAGATCTTCTTCAACGGTATTCTCATGCCGTTGATTAAAGAGATTTAGGTCTCCCAGTCCCCTGTGTGGTCTCCGGTAGTAAGCCACCTTATCTCTTCATTTAGGAGATGAAGCTATGTATAAGTGGATGGGTCTGACTGATTGATTAGATAGAGGTTTTCATAGTATGAAGCCTTCCAATTTACTTAGATCATCAACTAACCATTCAGTTTCAGTACGTTGGAAATTGCTGCTATTAATTGGGATTTGGTTATATCCCATTCCCAACCTTGTACTTTTAAGGTTTCTAAGGCAAGAGACTTATAAAATTGGTTATTGCTTCTAAACACTTGTCTTTAAAGTCTTAAAGCTTATAACCGAAAGATAAGAGCTATATAAGTATTGCTATCACATTTGCAAAGTCAAATAATTTATTTTGTTGAGACCATTAAATAAAAGGCAGTTTCTGACGTCAACTTTAACAGTAAGAGTGACAATAAATTAGTGATTCTAGTTGCCCGTTCTAAAAGGTAGTTTCTGAAGCAGAATAGCCAAAAAAGTCCATACTTTCTCTTTTAACATAGGCTATGGCAATACCTACTTTGTGAACATTGATCGGATAAGTACATGTGAAGACGATGTACTTATCAAGACTAAATTATCCTATGAGAGTGCCAGCATTGTGATATATAATATCACTTACATATTTCAACTTTAAAACTAACTTCATTAATTATGGCATAATTTAAAATTTGAATTGAAACTCGCTTAATTCGACAAGGAACACAGATATTTAGTGTTATTGGATATCTTTGAGTAATTTAAGGTGTTCAAGTTATCAACTACAGTGGCCGCTTTGCCGGTCTGTGAGGAATTCCACAAACTGCGGGGAATTTTAAGCTTATTGAGGAATTTGCGGCCGGAACTCTGATGGGGGATTTTCGAATAATAAAGCCCTCGGATATGGGTGTTTTACTTGCACATACTTTTGAAATATGGACACAGTATTGCTTTTTGCTGTTGCGTTCAATGTTGACGCATACATAAAAAGTGTTGCAATTGATGATGAGGAAAAAGTTAGAGTCATACACAATAGTACCTACGTATGTATGAAAACTTATCTACTATAGAGCAATGGCAATAATATTATAGGTTAAGCAATTTTCATGCGCATTTGATTCCCTCATCGCGGCAATTACAACAAATCATAAAATGCAAGATAACTAATATTAAGATATATCGAAATTACAATCACGACTAATTATATATTATAGCGTGTCATGCAATTGGCATTATAATGACATAAAACCATTTCCTTAGTATTGTTTGTTGGCCTGACTTCTCTAAGACTTTTGTCAAATTTCTTAAAAACTCTGAAACGAATATGGTCAATTTATTATGTGGATTTTTTTAAAATTCGTAATGTTAGCAAAGCTTTGCTTGTGATAAGTGCAAGCAAATATATTATAAAACATATTATAATATAAAATTTAAAGAGCTCGACCTACCCTTGCCTGTACATAATATCACCTACTTTAGTTTAGTGAAGTAAACAAACCAGCATTAACTGCTAGAATATCCCAGAAATGTAGCGTTACAATTTCAACTGAAACCTCAGCAGGTAATTGATCCCGTAGGTACTTGTAGTATTAACAGACCAATTTAACGTTTGTTGATGGTAATAATAGGATATTCTCGTATGTTTTAATATCCAATTGCTATTAATCACCCACGCGTCGCGCCCACGAACGCGTGTAAGATTTCCGATGTGGCTGCTTAGCCTCCTAGTAATGATATTATGAACTTGGATGATATTATCTAACTAAACACACACACAACACACTTCAATAAACGAAATTACTTTATTTATTATGACAAATGTGACCGTTATGGTTATGGGTTCACGAATACCTACGGCATTAAGTCCACTTCTGTACATTTGCGTGCTTAAAGTATTAAATAAATAATCTCTTCAAGAATGGATACGCAAAAATATTTTACATCCTCAAAAAAAACGCGTTACAAGTTTCTAGCCACTAAGTGTGTTACATGAATCTAAACTGATAGAACAAGCCGATTACACCATTCTCAAATACAATAGTTTATGAGTCATTCACTGCCATAAAATGAAATTAATACCCACTTTACAATTCTAAACAGTACTTACATAAAAGCCACGGTATGTGAAAATGCGTTTAATGAAAGAATGCCCACAGTCTGGCAAGTTTCTCGGAAAGGCTTAACTTCTGTGTTAGAATCTCGCTCGGCGATATATCGCGGGATCTCGGGCTCAGTCGAAGCATCGGCCACATTACGAGTTCTGAGTAAACCTTGTCGACACACACGATAAATACACGAGCGTATAAATAACGTCTTCTTTGAATACAGATATACCATTCCTTATTCCTCTTTTAAGCTTAATAGACGAAGAAGCTTTTGAATGTCAACAATTTGTTCAAATCAAGTTTCGCTTTCTTAGTCGATCGACTGTGCTATCAAAAACAGTAAGACGCAGTTACAAATGATCACTTCCCCAACTACACTTAATTCTGGGAATGAAACTAAGGATGTCACGACATAGTTACGTCTCTCGGTTTCCGATGTCATAATAACTTGATCATTACTTTATGCCATGTCAACATTTTACAAACACTGATTGCATATTTACTTATTTCGATTAGATTTGGAAACTGGATTTATTTACTTAGAAATGTGTTGCATATGTTCTAAAAGTCGCTTAAACATACGGGCTTTCGTTTTTAGTATTAAGTGGAGATATTGAGATACGTAATGCAAATGTAGGCGACGTTCAGTCTAGTATTAACTACTCAACCAAAGATAAATGTTTGCCCATTTATTGAGGTGCTCTCTCGGATTTCATTCCACGACTTGTCGCGAGCACCGACTCGGAAACTTGTTTAGTTCTTGAGAAATACGTTAGATGGTGTCGCGTGTCTGTCTGATTTTATGTCTCAACTTATTCTTCTACTCAATTTTCGGGAATTACTCAGCGGTCGTTAAGTAAATATGAAGATTACTTTGACGTCTATTCAACAACTTTATTCGGGATTGATAAATGACTAGTTTTATATCTTCTGGATGTTTATTTATATTACTATCCCGTTTTATCTACAAACACGGCTCTGCTGCATTAAAGCTGATTACCATTTGTCTGATTTTACTAACAGCAGAGGCGTTTCCAAAATGTATTACGAAAGCTCGTGAATTGTAAAAACGCCGGAAACACATTAGACACACATTGTCTAGCAGACTTGTGTCAATAAACGCCTGTCTGTCGGTAGCTTTATATCGGTCGTAATCATTTGTTTTATTGGTACCTTTACCACACCAGTAATGTTCTTTATCCACAATCATGACGAGATCATTTCTGACGAACGTCTTGACTTACATAACATTGGTTTTGATTAGCAAGAAAAATGTGTAGTGTGTTCCTTTTGAATTTGAAACGAGATAGTCATTATGAGAGCTTCCAAGTTACTATTTCTATTTAACTAACAATTCAATTGAGAACGTCTCATGATAATCGGAAGAATGGAAGTAAAATAGAGCGTATCGGCACATCTTGCTTCACATGAGATATGGGTCAGCGCCGGTACTCGAAAGCGGCCTTTATCCTACCACAATGTGTAAGTATGTGGCATTAGACGGCCACCATACTTATTTGTACCACTCGACACAGAAAATTCTGGAATAAATGTTACGTAAGTTGCGTGGAGAAGCTTCATAAACTCAAGTTTTTACGTTTAGAATTTATGACGTACCTAGGTTAATGTTGACGTCATGACAAAGCTGAGGACTAACTTGGACACTTTGTCGTTAAATGCCCTAAAGATCAACCTAGCCGGTCAGTGTAAACAATATTATCTGAGTTTGGAAGTTTGCCTAGCTATTCACCCGCTGCATTTCCATTTCTAAAGGAATTTAGAAGCGGAAATGAAAATTGTGGCGACTAGTCCAGGTTACAATCACAGGACAGTTGTATAGCGATACTTATCTTACAATCTGCGAACGATTGTTATAATTGTTGTAAACAATTGCTTTCTCTCCATATTCCCATTCTGCACTGCACTCATGGTTAATTGAACTGCAACCGAATATGACTTAGAACTTCTCTCCTAAGAAACTGTTCTACCTCAATTAGTAACAGCTTGCGGCTGATAAAAAATAGCTGATTCATCTCAGTATCATGTTAGGCAAAAGAAAGCGGAGTCACGTTCAAACGAAGAACTTCCACATATAGTAAGAATGTGGCCATATTCACCATACCCGAAACCGGTTTGTGATCCCACAAGGCCACACACATTAATGACTTGCGTACATTCATAGATCATCACGTAACTAATAAAACAATCTTCCATGATAATGATAATATCGTATAACGGAAGTTAGTTGCTCTAATCATCACGTTCTGTAGACCCGCTATATTAAAAACATCTTGAATGCTTTCTTTCGTAGATCATCACTCGATTACTAGAAATATTCCAGTTTTGTTTCAACGAATATAATCAACGCCCACGAGCGAGACCGGTTAGTGACCCCCAAACAGCTGACATACTACTTTCATTCATCGATTCCGGTTCTACAGAAACCACTGTTACAGAATCTGCACCGGAAGAAGAACGGAACAGCACTTAAGGCGAATGCTAGCGAATTTGCTGATAAATAGTTGAAGAAATCCGCAACATTTTAATACTAGCTAAACTTTACTTGATTGGTTGGAAATAAGACTGCACCATGGAAACTATAATTTCTTTCAAGTGATAGAGAGCAAAGTATTGATTCACGGTGTGATTTTTATGAAATGTGCTAAAAGGATGACAGTGGCATGGAAGGATGTAACACTTGTGGCCAAAAGAGCAAATGGTATCGATGAATGAAAAGAGATGATGAAGATTAAAGAAAATAAGTAAAAGGATGAGGGATGATATGAATAGAAATGGAGTGATAGACAACAAACATGGGTCAATGAAATGAAGAATACGTTTTATAGACAGTCCAGAAGAGCAATTTATGACAAGAACACTTACCATTTAGAGGGCTACCGTAGAACATCCTCTTAAAGAAAATTTGTGTCAGAAAATCAGTATTGTCCAGGAAGAATGAGATCATTCAGCATCGGCACGCTTCGCAATTGGCCGCGATGATTGATGTTGTCGTGTGAGTGTGACGTACGAGTCCGTACGAGGCCGGATGACGCGCACCGTTTCCGGCGATGCACGCGTACCGTTATGCGGTTGCGTGTACGCAACGTTGTGTAGCGCGATTGTAGGCTAATTCTTGGAGCTTCTTCAGTGTTTTTGTTTATTAGGGACTTTTTTTGGGCCTAGAAATGACACTGTCACTTTTTGAAGTGTAAGCGGGAGTTTAAGGTAGCTGTTTGACTGTGTTCATGTTTTAAAAACTAAAAAAAAATAATTTCCGCTTTCATCATCATCACGCTTGCTGACTTTGTAATCATTGAGACTGCAGGTATAGTAATAATCCTATTGCTTTGGCAGCTCTATCACTTCAAACTAATTCAATGCCGTATCAAGGTCTGTTAAAAAGCATGTCATGCTTTGCCATCTTTGGCCTTCCGCATCTATCTTTGTCAGATCGTCAGACCCTATATGGTCGAGAATCATTACCTACCATTTCAAGTTGTACTTGGATATCACTAAAACCCGCTTGTGTTGGTAACTAGGTTACGAATCTAATCTTATCGATGTCGATGTCCCACAGCTGGGAACACTCCTCCCCTTGGCGACACGCTCCGCGATTCCTTTAATTTTCTCCTAACTACAATATAATTGTGTCGCTATGAGAAAAAAAACAGGATGTTCCCGATCAGCTGATTATCGTCCCGCGCAAATGTGACCGACTATAAAATAGGTAACCATGGTGGTGGTCGTAGGCGAGTAGTCGGTTGATGTTACTTGAGTACTAATGTGGTTTTTGATCCCAGTTTGAGCCGTAATTGGCTCCAGGCGGCGAGAACTGCTATTAACTCACCTTAGAACAGTACTTGGCCTGCAAGATGGATACTTGATTACTAATTGAAATTGAAAGAGTATTTTTCTCAAATAAACGAATGCTCACAATGTTATTATGTTTGATTCATCATTCCTAAACCCCTGATTCGAATTTATAATTAAGACTCAACTAAAATCTTGGCACATTTAAGTGGAATATTTCAATTATAAAACAAAATAAAGGTAGTTAACAATTCGTCGCCGCCGTCATGAATTCACAATTTGTTTCAACATCTGTTTATCATTCGCTGTCGAGACTTGTAGTCCAAAAGCGGTAGTGAGACTATTGTTTCACAAGCCGTGCGCAATCATGTATCAAGTAACTTAGTGATCGATCGACTCATTTAATGTGGCTCACGATTCTCACACGCGTTAATAAACATCAATTATGATGCTAATGTACATGGACTTGGGCCTCATTTAACGAACACTCAAAATATTAATCGTACGAATTGGTTATAAAGCTATAAACACTTTTGAACCAAACCAAACGATTGAATTCACCGGAGTAATATTATGATCGACGGTTCAAATGCCCGCAATGAAACTGCACACACTACACCTATTGACTCAACTAAATGATAGTCTCCATCCAAACAGTAAGTGCGCCTCCAAAGACGTATGAGTTGTGAGGCCACTTCGTATTTAATCGGCTTTGTTCGTGTATAATCGGGTTCTAGTACTAGGCTTGCAGTGTGGGCAATAGGAAGCCAGCAAGAGTTCGCAGGTCAAGGCGGTTTGCGCCGCTGTCGCCGCCGCCCGCCGCTGGCGCGGGTCGAGGACCGCGACGCGCCGTCCGCCACTCACACTGAGTTCCGTTACTCTTCACTGCGATACTATCCTGGTACCTACAATTTGAAATTATAGCCTTGCCACACTAAAGTACTTAATTCAATCAATAGGTACGCTGTACTATACGATTCCGATAAAGATTAACGAATGTTCCGCCGTTCTGAACAAACTGTTAAATCACTTAATCAATGTTTTTAGGTCAACTTTGATGAAACGGACAAGTCGCTCCATTTCACTGTTTACTTCGTCGTAGTTTAATGTACCTACAATAATTCACGCACACGTCCTCCAATTTGAAGTGGCTCATTTTATAAATGATTCGGTAGGTGATGTTGTGTTGTTATTTGTTGCGTGGCCGCGTGGGAACGGAACACAGGAGCGAAGCGTACGGCCAAGCAGCTTATCTTGAAATATCGCCACTGACAGCACGAGTCGCGACAGACCCGCCGCCCGTGGAAAATTGTTAGCGTTTACAACCATTAATTTTATTTAACCATCAACGAATGCCACGCCGTTTTTATGACAAATTTTAATTATAACAATAAATCTTTTAATTTCGAGTCCACCTAAGGAGTGGGTATTACTTCTGCCAATCTCGAGCAAGTTATTTTACTGCCGCAGTTGCGTAACGTTTTAGTGGGAACGCAGCCGGGCCGTACAAACTGACAATAATAACCTAAGTCGGAATGATAATTATTAAAATACCATATTTAGCGGTTGCTTTTGTGTCGGCTTTATGGCAACACTGGCTTTTATAGTGCACGCTTGATTCGCTATAGTATCGAGGTGACATCATCGCCTGTTACCGATAGGTATGGGTATATAAAAGCAACCATTGTAAGTACAAATAGGTACCTATATGTACGTATAATACATAGTAGGTAACATTGTGTATGATTATTGATTAGTTAAATTATAATATTATTATGAAAGTCTCGCAACAGGTTTGATCAATATCGTGTTTTCATGGCCTACATAACGCACTGTCAAATGACATCTTATCTTGTCAGTTCATCGAGAAATTAGTTAATATTGCATGTCTATGTTACGGTTAGTGTGAGAAATTGGTTAGAATTCATAATCACTCACGTGCAGTCTTGGGCGTACACAGGGGTCCCATAATGCCCATAATGAGCTCAATACGTTTCCAAAATACTAAATGTGATTTTCAAATTATTTATGTGAAGTCCTAATCAGGAAAAAAATTGTCCAAACCGCATTTTGGCTGATGAATCAGCTGTAATTAGGAAACGAGCGACTATCAAATGGTCTTAGATATTAATATTAGAGGGAAAAACATCTGATTGGTCTCTACCTGGACCAAAAGCTACAGCTGCATACAGACGGTTTTTATAATAAATTTATCACAGTGACCGGTAAAAAAATTACCGACGCGTGATAAATGTAATAAATTTGACACAGTACCTCCGCCTGCAGCGCTGACAGCCGATTTAATTGTAGGCAGGCACATTTTCCAAATATCTACGGCGGGTGCCGGAAGTATTTTTACTATGAAAACCTAGAATGCTGGAATGCCTTTGAATATTCATTCAGCGCCAGCTCTAACCTACCATCGCTTTTCTATGGTTCAGGCAAGAAAAAATATGTTTAGAAATCTGTATAATACTCTTGACTTTGTCCAAACAAATATTCATTGAGCTCAAGTCGGCCTCACTTTCAACGATATCCTAATACTTCTTGTTTCTTCTGAACTGAAAACAAAGTAACCAAATAGTGCCGCCATAAACCGGGTAATTATGAATACTAATCGCATTTATCAGTGACCGTAGCATAAACATTGCTATACTTAATAAAATAGATGAAATGCATTAAAGATTGAAGTAGGTAGAGTTGTTGGCTGGTGTCCAGCTCGCCCTAAGCGGCCTACGAGACGCGTTCTCCACGAAATTTGAAAGCGTTGCGAATTTGCTACATGTTTAATAAACTCCATTATTGTCATGGCCGCCGATCGCCATGATTGATGGACTTCACGCTCCAATCGCTATGCTCAAGATAATTGCTATTTTCGTTACAAGACAAATATTCTGTCCATACGATAACCTGTCTAGGCCTCCAGCCTTGGAATTTAGATTTCATAATGCCGTAACAACGTCACATGAACTTTTACGCTTTTTATCGTCATCGACCTATATTTTCCTTGTGTGCGCAAGAATATCCATATTGGTAGTCAATAAGGACAGAAGATTTGAATAAACCAATTTTATTTCAACGAAGACCATGACTGTTTTGTTCTTAGAGTGTTACGAGAATCTGAATATAGATTCGACTCCTGAAATCTGATGCTGATTTTTAAACCGGTTGACCCGATTTCAAACAAATATTGTTGAGGATAAGGAACTTGAATTCGCGGTCCACTCGGCATTCTATGATACCACAGACGACTATAATCGAGTGATAAAGTTTTCGATTCAATGCCAACATTTGGCTGTCCAGACTTACATTCTAAGATGAAAGTATGAACATGATTATACCATAAAAACAGGAAGAATCGTCAATTTCTTATCTCTTCCTGTGTCATCAGAGCTTCAAGCCGTGCCAACACTATTCGTAAGTACATTGGCACTGCTCAAAGGCACATACTGCATAAGCTCTACAGTTCAACGACCGCTAGAGTGCAAATAATCGCATGGTCAATGATCACCAGAGTAAAAATTATAATTGGACTTACCACGTTTTTCTACAGCCCGTTAAAATGTCAATAGAGATATTTTTGCTCTGTGATTTTATTTGCTGAGTAATTTCTGTCAGTTTGCACGGTATTTATGGTAGTAGGCACAAATGATATGATAATAAAGGAAGGAGTATGTCGTCTGCACCGATGACAAGTGGACGTCGCTCGACGCAGATTTACGTTATGATTGCGTCTGATGTGTCATGGGTATGTGAGCTGATATTATGGCTAGTTTAACTTGTAATTTGCACGTAATTTTTCAAACAAACAGATACAGTAGCTTCCTAGTAATTAACGTCAGTAAGTGACATTACAGTTACTATAAATAGTAAACTTGCCAAATTGCTACTTTAAGGTAATTGTAAGATCTTAAGTTAATGAGTAATGTTAATAATTAAAGCGCAAAATATCAATTGCAGTTTAGGGATTATCCTCGACCTTTGTTCCCACTTATTATGTTAATTTTCAGACTCAAACATTTGATTGCAATAACGATATATAATATAAAACTGGCTATTAAATAGGGAGTAACTTACTGTTGTGAGTGCGGAAGCGCAATAAATTTGACAAATCGCCTCTGTTATGGCAATAACTGTTTCAGAACTTACTTACCGAGTAAAAAATGTCCGCATACAGAGCATAGTCGCGATTGTCGCCTACCCTGCAATAAAGAAATATTGTAATGAAAAGAGCGATACAATACGTTTCACCTCACTCCCGGTTTCTGTCGACAAATGAATGGATAAATGTAAAATAGTTGGGTTGAAATTTACATTTTGATTGGAAATTCTATGAATCTGCTCCTCGATTGTGCTTGTGTGGTGGGTCAGGAAAAGTTAATTCACAGTTGGGACACGTTAGGTAACGAAGTACGGAATCGACTGCTTTGTGCACAAAAGGTGTGATGTGACTTGGTAACAATGACGTGCCTGATGCCGCGCTCAACTTGTTATCCTTATACCTTACTTAATTACGTGTTGTTACATAACTTCTGTTGCCAACATTGGATCAATTTGCTACAATATATCCATCTTTGAATCCAGGATCTGTCTGTGGTGGCTTTTTTGTTCTCCTTGCGGTTCATTTCTTGTATTTGATGAGCATTGGTCATTGGTATTTCAATTTCGCTGCGCTCTTCATTACCTTTACTTGCAAACTCGTTCGTACGTATTTCATTACGAAACACAAGTAAATAAGCAGGTATTAAGCAACTCGTATTAAACTGTGCAGTATTTCACCGCCTCGCAAACGCACATTTATCCAACTTAAAAGTATTTCGCTTAACAAAAACAAATCCATGCGCCATAGTTATGTAAATTAACAGTTTAATCGATCGTAAATCCATTGAATCTTATTTCTGGAATTGCTTTTATATGTAATGTCTGGAAATGCGCTTGGAACTGCACAAACAATATTATTATACAACATGAACTAGTGTCTCCAGATTTATTATTAGTTGTTGGGCACCTCACATTGAAAGTATGTATAGAATTCTTAAATGGTAAGAATTCTATACATACCTACTCAAACAAGAAGAAACTGCATTCCAATAAGATTATTATCCTACTAATATTATAAACGCGAAAGTTTGTGAGGATGGATGGATGTTTGTTACGCTATCACGTAAAAACTGCTGAATGGATTTTAATAAAATTTGGTAGGGAGTTAGCTGACACCCTGGATTAACACATAGGCTTATTTTTATCCCAGTATTCCCACGGGAACGGATCCTACGCGGGTGAAACCGCGGGACGTCTGCTAGTAATATAAATTGCATGTCGATTGAGCTGACCAAATATTTGAAAAGAGTATATTGTTCAGAAAATAATAACTTGATTTATAGATTTGACTTTGTTTAACTTTAGGTAGACTAGAATATCTACCCTTTTATAAGAAAACAGTGATATTTAGGTCGAAAACCTTTGTGTTAGTGGTGTACATAATCCTAAATTTCTCAGAGTCTAATCTGAAACTACTTTTGTAATCGTATAATGCTTACAATTTTCATATTATTATAACAAATGTAATCATCATTGGTTAAAGTTATTTCAAATATAATCGCGTCCATAATGGAATTCAATCACAGCGTAATTGCGCCGTTTGATGTCTCAGAATTGTATTACAGTATGATATTAAAATTGTAAACGATATGGGAATTTTCGATACTGAATACAATGGAGGCAAGAAAAAGGTTGACGTTAATCATGAAATTGTTGAATGCAATGAATACGAGCATCCTCTTAATGTCACATAACTAAATCCAGTCAACAAATCCGATCAGTTTGTAAAAGGCAATTTTTCTCTCGTTACTGCTCAATGTAGCAGTATTTCTTGAGACCTGTAGAAAATCGTCATTCGAAAGAAGAAATCCAACTGACTGATATAAGTACATCAGCTGACGTCTAGCGAAAGTTGATTTAGCATATAAGCATTTTTGTAGCAAAATGTATAGTGGTAGTTAATCGATAGTGTGCAGAATCGAAAGCTGCAAGGTCGACGAAGGCAACCAGTCTGGTCGGACCGGGTGGTCGCTCGCGCTACCAGTTCCAACAACGCTTGCACGCGCCCGTCTAAACTGATTAATTAACATTTAAATATTGTTGTGATTTTCTCACTGTATCTAGTTTCATTCATAATGATGTGCGTGTTTGTTATCTTTCATCGCGTTTTAAATATTGGAGTATTTAGAATTTTTCACATTCCGGTTTCGCCAACATGTATCGTTATTTGTAACTATTCTTTTTTTACTTTGTATTCAATTTGATAAGCGTTGCTCCTTAAACACTAGTTTAAATGCTTCTAAACCAACGTAAAACTCACTTCTTTTAGGCAATTTATACAATAGAAAACAAGTTTATCTAGTGTGCAGTGACAAGTACATTGTTATCTAGGACGGCTTCACACGTTAACACACATTAAAGCCTGAGCGCACGCATCCGACTGGTAATCTCGACGAGTCATTACTGTTTGCTCTTTGATTTACATGACGACTGTGTGTCTGAGGTTATATACTTGGATGGAACCGATCAGTTCGCACACACGCGCACACTAATTACACTACTCCACTCGGATATAGAATTAGCGAAGTTTGTCATAAATTGTGCCGACAGAGTATAACCCCCCTGCTTCTCCGACGCGTGCAGGCATCGCTTTAATACGCAACGCTGAACACCACACACACAATTACAGAATAATTATTATGATTATTTGTACACAACTGCTTTCCGTATTCAATGCAATGTTGGGTAAAAAGTTTACTCGTTCAGAATTCCGCGGGTTCTCCGTCTCCGTACTATTTGTTCTAAGACGGTGCGTTCATGCTCAAAAGTTTGTCTGGCTTCTTTTCAGCTGCTCGTTTACTACGTTGATTTTATTACATTGTCGTTACAGGAGGACTTCGTCTATCTTCATTCGTTTGATTAGCAAAATGTAATTGTCTGCCTTACAATAACAATTCTAAAGTATATTAACTTGAAGAAAGTGCTGACTTTTAATCCGTGACGTAGGTAGTTTTGTAGCGTAGACCACTCCTACATTAACAAATAGACAAAACACCCATCCGCTTACTAATAAGGCCCTTCTTTCGAGAAGTGCTATTCGGTGCGACTGTCTCCCTAACCGCAGCATGCTTCGCTCGCTTTGCTAATGAGACCCTAGAGATATTCTTTCCATTGCCATCTCAGAGGGTTTCTATCGCGCCGACGTCGACCATACCACATTTACAACTGCATTTTTTATTCTCTTGTCATTGACCTCATTTTTAATTGCTCTGTTGATTTTGCTTATTTTCTTTGTTCCCGTTGTAAATGTTTGGAGTGGTACTAGAAACATTTTCAAAAGACTTTTTAATATAACTATTCGTTCCTCTTGTTTCAGTCTTAGATCCACGTTACTAGAAGGACTGTTAGAAACACAAAGCCATGCAATAAAAGTTTAATAAAAAGTCCAGTGAAGAATTCCTGGTAGGGACTTTTGAAACTTTCGGACGAAAGTGCGCAGTAAAGTAGTCAGTTACTATACGCAGTTCTTCGACATCCAAACGTCAAGGTCGGCAACGCGATCAAGCGAACGATGAACTCCCTCTTCCGAAAATTCCATATTTTTATTTGCAAAAAGCTTTCGATACATCCGCTATAAATTGGAGGCCTCGAAGCTCCAACGGTTTCGGCGTTGTCTGTCCATCCTCAATTATTAGTATCCCGTCGTTTGGCTAATTCATCAAAACAAAATTACAGACCATTGAGCCGACTGACGATGTAAAAAGGCTCTTAACTTGAGTAAAATGGGCATTGTGAATTGAGATAATTCTGAGGAAAGGCAATGGTTTTTTAAATAATTGAAAGCACGAGATGTAAACATCCCTATATCAATATCTTGAATCAAAAAAGGGTAAGCATTTTGAAATCCCGTAAAATCATATTTCGAAATAAGTGCAATCTTCTTCAAGTGATAAATAAAGTTTACGTAGGTTGTAAAAAATCGATTTTGTGGATTTCACCGCGAAAAAACATAGACAAACAATTTAATGAAAATGAAAACGTTTCACACAAAGTTGATTTAAAACCTTTGTTACTTTCATTGCACGGCGTGTACATATATGTATTACCTATTCACCTGTATATTTCAGTAAACTACGTGGCTGAGTTCATTCTGTTTTATGTCAGTACGTTATAAATCGTTCATTTGCAATTCATATGCGAATGTTAATTCAATTGCACCTTCTTCAACAGCCTTGGCGCTTTAATTTTTTATAACCCGACGATAGAACGAAACAATGGAACATTTTTTCCGTAACTGCAGCAGTTGATAGTTGTGTACAATATTAAACATTCATTTACAAAACAATAATTTCTCAATGATGTTCAGATTTTTTGCAGATCCCAAGTTTTGCCTTTCAAACAGTTTTTTCCTTCGACCGTTCTTTGTGGAATACCGACATTCTCATTCATAAGCCGGACAGCTACCAATGCACAACACTCTTTATCGTTTTGGGTTATATAGTGCAGATTAACTTGGCCACTATATGTTTTTAGATGGGCGATACTAAGTTATGGCGGTACAAAGAAGGTCCAAAATGGCTTGAACCTTTTAGGAGCAACTTGTCCGAAGAGAGTTTAGGCAATTGCAATTTTACCTGCTCTACGCCTAACAGGATGTCAGTTAGCCACCGATGGCTGGGCGATTACATTTTCTATTGCCAACTTGATTTATTCGACTACAGTACTGCAATTAGTATCTACGAGGTAAATGTTATGATTGAGTGCTAAGTGTCTGTTGTTTATTTGATGAAACTTATGAAATATAATACAAATAACTTCACACGGAACAGATGCGCAAATCTCTGAATAATGCTTGAGATATTTTATTGTCTCAACCCAAAACTGCCCAATTGTGTTTTATTCGAACATTTCATTTCTATTTTATGGCTCATATGCGATTTTATAGTTACTGGCAGTCGTTGAGTGAAAAATGTTTGAGGTTTAGATGACTTTTGTGATTTGAAAGTGAATATTTCGTGTGGCGTAGACTCGACCGCACAACTGGATGACAGGATGCGGTTAAAAGTGATAGGTGCTATGACGGCAGCGACTAGATCCCTGTTCCCAGGAAACAATTGTTCCTGTGCGGTCAAACATATTTCCCGCAGTGATCTTATAGACTGTTTTTTTTTGAGAATTTGCACCGTTGACCCGACTTGCAGCGATCAAAATTATACACTGGCGCTTATGAACATTATTTATTAAAGACGACGACCTAGACGGTTAAAAAAATACTTTAAGGGAAGCAATAATGAAAGAGATAATCATCGGAAAACTATGTTTTGTTTATCGTCAATCTACTTTTCTGGGTACCTTAAAAATAATAAACTCAAGAATTTTGGAATTTCAACAATATACATACTTACTTAGTCATATTTTATCTGAAGCAGCAGAGGTTAAGCCTCCAAAATTATCACCGATTGATAAAATTTAAGGGCCGTTTATGAAATGGGACAGCAGGCGTTGGAGTCAACAATGTAATGACCTTCACGACCTTGACGACGTTCGCGAGGTACCTACATGGTGAGTGGAATATCCCTCGCGTGACATGATTGTCAGATCAGATATGCGTGTTACTTTCCCCGCAGTGTCTACTGTCTGATATTAATTGTTACTTTTTATGGATTATTTGTTTTCGGGTGCGTTGCATCTATTCATAGTATAGAAAGTGGATAGTATTTTATTCGTAGATGTACTTAGTTTAAACGTTGCTGTTCTGTTTTACGATATGTACTTTGATAATAATATTGCTTTTATGGTAAGCGTTATTGTAGTTGAAACAAATGCTATTTGGATGTAGTAGCTTGTAAGTAGCATGTTTACTTTCACTTACATAGGCTGTTTAAAGCAAATTAATGACAGTTTCGTTTTAGGTTTCTTGATAAATATTACAAACCAAATAGTTGAAGCGTGAATTAATAACTGCTTCTGGCAACCTTGAAGGAATTGTATAAAAACAAAGTATTATTTAGGTCGACAGCTTTAGTGAAGACGTTGGTTCGAGGTTTTCATAGCGCTCCGTTAGTTCATATCGCGTCAACCTTGGACTAAACCACATAATTAGCGTACCAGGGAGTTCAACCTTGTTCACCTTACCACGAAGATAATTCGCAAAACACGATTCCAAGGAACAGAAAGCAAACGCACTTTCAAAATAAGATATGCCATCATAAAATAGTCCATCTGAAAGATTGCCTCTATAAAATACACTTTGGGTTATACAAAATGTAATAAATATTCCCCCTGAGGTGATCACTTAATACCTGATGGTTAAACGTCTGCAACCTTTCCAGATTATTACCGATCGCTAGGTCGTCGTACGAAACATTTTCATAAAACATGATTTACTTTTGTTAATGATCTATTGTTTTCGCACACATGCTCACGTTCCAATACGGTTACGCATCCAAGTGTGCATATTCTCATTATTTACATACAAATGTGTGCTAGTGTATGTAATTTAGTTGGTAATTGTCTCCCTTTTGTTTAAGTGTTTATTTTTCTGTTTACAGGCCACACAAAATGATGCTCGAGTCGAGCCGGTAAGTCAACTCCGCCACCAATTTCTGTTTAACGTAATTCGTTCACATCTATAAGCGTTACATTATTAAAACTCGTTTCATTGGCACATTTGTCCGTTTTTCTGTGGCTGTTGACCTGTCAAACTAATGGAAAATGTTAAACAACTTTTCTTATTTTCGTAGCCCTTAGAGGCGATTTATCTCGTTTAGGTAATTTAGTTGCCGTCCCTTAAAATTGGTCGATTCGTTTAAAAGTATCAGCGACATTGTCTTATGTATCGATCGTTGAACTGTGAGCAAGATTTCTTTGTAGATTGTCCGTGTATTGGTGCAGTTGTCGGCTCATAATTAGTTTCGCTTATTCACTCACCGACACAGGTGCGTACTATAGGAGCATCAATTACGTGAAAGTTGCGCGTTTTCTAATTTCTAATTTAATTGCGATGTACGACCGTGCAATACCTTTACTAGATCACTTGCAATGAATAGTTCGTTCTGATTTGTGGGGCCCGTGTTATGTGCAATTACACTAATGACGTTGTTGTGATGTTTATTGTGATGAAGGAAGTCTTCACTAGTTGTTGTAATATTAGGAGCTCCATCTAAATTCATATGTATTATTATGTAATGTCTCATCGAATCTCCTTTGTCATATTTCCTTACATTTGTGAGTATTACTGTCATATTTAGAAGTTTATGAAGTAGAACATCAAAGGGATTCTGATTACTAAAGTAAACTAAAGTTTCAAAATACAAATTATTCCGTCCTTCCCAAAGATATTATTACTTATGGCATATTATACGCTCATTAACCCGTACATTTGACTAAATAAGTAAAGTTTGAAAACTCGTCCACGATAAGCCATGCAAACGAGATAAAATAATTATTTTATAGCGTCATAATCATGATAAACGGACTGGCACTAGCACAACATGTAGTAAGTAGCCGCCGCGGTTATGTAAAGCTTCAGTCACTATAAATCACCAGTAGATAGAGACAGAGTAACACGTCCTAAATGGAAATCGTAACAAGCAAGAATGAGACGACACGAGTGCGTGAGTACCGATACTGATTGCGGCCGTGAACTGTGAAAGTAAACATAGGGCATTATAGAGTTTAATTTATTTACAGTTATATTTTTTATTTCTCCTTTAGTTGTTCATGTAACTAAATACAAACGTCACGTTGTTGCATTAGAATTTGTAATTTTGTCTACCTTTGATATTGCTTTTGTAAATGGTCATTGCCAAACGACTGTAAACATTGGAACTGGCAACTGCTCTGTGTAGACGATAGATGGAGCCACATGTAGATGTTTGTTTTAATGCTAATCAGTTTTCAACTTCTTACCTTGTTGTAAAATTGCATTTAAAGTAAATTACTATTCTGATTTATTTGTATGACTTTGACCATAAGCTTAATTATGAATTCCGTAGTACTTATAGGTATTTGTTTGATCATATTCTTTGAGAAATTCTCGTGAAGCATTCAGACAGCGCGCTATCATCAAATACTCGTATTATGAGTCCGGTACAAGAATTTATGTGCGCGCACTAAGTTTACGATGTATTTATTGCTCCATCGTCCAGCAAAAGGAGAACCATTGTAATAATGTGAAGCCATGTCGAAACGGACAAACAATGGGGGCGAGCAGACTCGTCCGATTCCAAGTAAACGCCGATTCCAGAAGAAGAAGGTGCATCTAATCAATCACTGTGAGTCGCCACAGTGAGTCAAATGGTCGTTTTTTTCCGGCGGCTCATTTGCATTGGTGTTTGTCTCGCTTGCACTTTTATCAAAAACGAAAAGACGGAAAGAGACAACGATTTTGTCGCAATGACCTTAGCAACGTGCGCGTGCGTTGGTACCGTTGTGCCGTGAGAAGGAATTTTTGTGCGGTTTAGCCTCTCAGCTGGCAATATTGTAATCTCATTTCTTCTTATGTAGATCTAGGTTTATGTAACCAAAAATTTGTTTTGCATATTTCTTGTCTCATTTCTAATGCCTAGACTCTTTTTTCTGTGATTTATTGAAAAACTTAGAAGTGTGAAAACCAATAACACGGATTGCTTGTTTATTTGTTATCCGACGCGACATCTTGCAAAAATTGAGGTAACCGTGTTTCTAAATAGTACAGTCAATATTGATTCCTGTCATTAGCATAATCGCAGGACGATAGATCACGAAGTATATTATAAATGATACAGTATGTTAATTGAAACTATATGCTCGAGCAAAGCATCACAGATAATACTAGGTAAGTACGTAATGCGTTAAGGAAATCGTGATCGCCCTACATAACTAATGATTTTAATAGAACGACATGTGTGTCACATCTCACGTCAGACATTTAACAAATGATACTTCGTACGTCGGGAGTGTCTTCTTATTTTTATTCGGAGTTTTCCCAAGATGGCGGTGAAATGCGTGAGTAAATCGCACTATATCTTCGATGATACTTTTTTTTTGCTCTGTTATAATAATGTACCTGCTCTAACAATGCGGACTGGCTTGATTTACGGTTCGCCTTTAATGAAATTGCCCTCATTTGCACGTCCGAGCATATCATAAAGTTTCGCGTTTTCTAGTTCTACTGTTCTTCCATATTTTATGTCCTGCGGTTTGTTTGTTTTATTTATTTGTGGAATTAAGTCAATTTGTCTCTGTGCCGCAACTGTACTCACTACTTTTGACCTACTTAATCTTCAAACTGACTAAACCACCATGAAATCAACACTCATAAATCACAATGGAAATCTTGGATGCTTAGATTCACATAACACAGCAACAAAGACTCAGCCAAATGAACCGGTCGCTCATCAAATTGTTTAACTAATTAGATAAATCACGTTTGTTGATAATGCTCTGTCGATAACGCTAACATCGCGCAACCGTTGACCACATACACGGACCTCTTTAAACACTCATTTGCGCTTAATCTGTTTAGGCACATACTTAATCTAATTCAATTTTTTTGTGATCAAGAGGCTTAGAAGGAACAATAGTTGTCCCAAGCAACTTTCCATTTAGTATTGAGTTGTTCTCTTAAACAATGGTTTCAATATGTTTGCATTACACGCCAACATTTAGATACGCCACGTTGACGAAAAATTTATTAATATTTCAACGCTTTCACTCACTAATGTATTCGTGACGTCGGCGCTGTGATGACATAAGTATTAAGTTATTGTCTAAAAGGCAGCTTGAAATAGGTGGCTTGGGATGTTTCATGGCTTATTAAATACGATGACAAATTCATTTTGGACTAAGGAATACCATTAAGATATGTTTTTGCTTACTCACGGTCGTGTAGAAATAATAGAGAAATGTAGAGTGATAGAGTGTGTTTGTAGCTTATCTTTGGTTTGAAGACATTTTGAGGAAAACGTTATTATGTTGTTAAAGAAATAAGAGGTCATTATAGTTGACCTGGTTCCACTTAGGGTTGCCGTAGTGCAATAGTAGTTCCGCTTAAGTACGGAAACTTGGCATATCATTAACTGAAACTAGTCCAATACGCTTTAATGAAGATAACTACTTTATTGAACACAATTGATGATAAAATTATCAATTTTATTGGTAAAATTGACACACACAAATCTGTTGACTTAACTGTGTGTCACATAGTAACATAATTATCCGATTCGAATAAAGCAATATGTAAATCAGACAACGCGATACGGTACCTTGTCTCATGTAAAAAAAACGTGCGATAAAAAGTTTGATTATTTTCCTATACGTTTCACATTTATCTATAGCTTTGAGTGCACGTGTCTCATGCAAACTGATTAAAATGTATGAACCCCTGTAATCTCTAATGTATTTGCCTGAAATATACCAACATACTTTGTCGGGATTTTTTATTTTAAGTAATGTCAGTAGGTAGGTATTGTGTTGTTATTGTGTGCTCAAGTAGATGCCAAAACCGGTATCCAAGTAAATGTTGATCACAATGATATGCATATCCACACTTCAAGGTGAGAAATCTGTAGGTTTTTTTATCCAAACACAAAAGTACCTAGCAATTTTAGGGTGCCGTAACTCAAAAGTAAAAAGTGGAAACCGTATAGGATCGCTTCGTAGTCCGTCAGTCTAGGTAAACCTTCTTCTCAGAAACGGGTAATAGTAATAATACTTAGTAATATCAATTACAAAGGTTTTGCAATTCATTAGATAAGTGAGTCAATCAAAATAATCAATCTAATTTCGCCATTGACCTAGCTTGAAATTTAGCAAGGTATATAAATGTTTAATGATATATTCGTATTTTTTTTATTTAGAAGAATACCGATGTATGAGAGAGCTCCAAAGTTAAATAGTCTTTCTATCCGGAATAAAAAAGTCTTAGAACATGTCTCGGAAGTACCAAAACTTTGTCTTTATTTAATTCAAATTGGTCGTGTCATTGTGTCTACACTCGATTAAAGGTTTATTAACTGCAAAGTTAAGTGTTAGTTATGGAATACTTAATAGGGAATTGGAAATTCGGGCCGCCGGGCACACTTTTAAGGTGGAACCCTCCGAGCACTTGTCGTACTTGTCCAGTTTTTTTTATAAGTATGTAGTAACATATTTACGAAGTTTGTAGTGTCTAAGGTCAATTCAAACTGGAATCAAAATTCCATACCCGTTTTCCTTGACAATGGACAAATTGTATTTGACATTTTAACGACAGAAAAAACCATAAGTACTTTACGTTTATGTAGAACTTTACGTTTTTCAAGATTTTCCTTAACGCTGTCCTTAAATGCACGAAGTAAATATTGAACCGTTGTTGACGTTGACACCCAGTTTTATTTGTTTTTATCTTTTTATCTCATAAGCGGGCCGTATGACAATAAACTAAGATTTACCAAGACGTGCGCATAAACTTTTTATTTACAATTAAAAGCGGGCAGAAGATAATCCCTTTCGGCATTCCTTTAGCAGGATGACGCGCGACGATATATGCGTCTATAAAACTGGATTGACTGGACACGTCATGAATTTGCAATCCAAAGAGTTGTAATGCACTAATAAAAGTCATTTAAATAAATTAGAAATGGCTTGCAGTATTTGCCATCTCTGGTCGCACTTCGTTTATCGCGATGTGACAATAACCCTGTTCTTTTATCTTGTTGCTAGATTCTTATATCTTACAGAAAACAAATTTGTCGTGCTTTTTCTTTAAGCGGTTTTAATATTGATAATGGCTCTTTTCTGTGTGGTTTGTTGATATGGGTACTAAGTGAAAAAAACAAGAAAACGTTTTTGATATGACCAAGTTTTGGCGGTGTCGATTGAGAATTCATAAATTTAACATATTATTAGTAGTTAGTTTTATAATTTTCCCGTATTTGTATCGCGTTTTACCATACGCAAAATATGCAACTTGGAACACCGTTATACAATAAAATACAAAGGTTCCGCAGCCGAAAGGTAACAAATGGAAAGTTTTAATTTCGTCCTGTCTGTCTAATTGTCTCCTGGTCAGAATTTTTCACAGCCGTTTTACTTTATAAATGTTTCCCCAAAAGTAGAGGTCGAGGACGACTATAATTTTACAGTAACATCAAATAAAGTAGTTGCTTCTATGCTAAGAGGACTAGGAAAATATCACCTCTAATGAACAGTCTAGACAAAGTAGCGAAAACGACAAACAATTTTGCCCAAGTCAAGTTTGTCTGTCATTCCTAAATGTATGAAACGTTCATGCAGATATAAATTAGACCATTATATACGCATACATGATCCAGTAAGTTAAACCGATGATGTCATTGTCTGTATGTTGTCTTTGGTAAATATTGTATGGCCAGCGGCATCGCGTGCGCATCAAATATGCATCACGCGCCGAATTCACTGTCTTATACACACCTACGTATTTATATCATTGCATTGTTAGTGTACTAATCGTTATGCTTTAAATCATTAGTTAGAGTGTTGTGTGTTAACCTTTTAGTTCGTTTGCCGAGGTGACTTTATCCTAAAATCCTAGGTCAAGTGGTTACATGCTCATTTATTTTTATGACATTAGATATGAGCAATGAATTTATCCTAAGGTTTTCAATAGGCATTTGATATGATGAAATACCTTTTTAGCGAAGTCCCTGTTTCTTTTAAAAAGAAGCCCGGTAATATAAAAGCCTATATAAAACTCTTATGATCCTTAATAACCCTGGAGTTGGTACAAAGTTTTCAGTTATGGTGTACCGAGTAATATAAAGGTTAAGTTAATCCAATTACGTTTACAGTATGGCGATGATACCCTATAAATCCGTCTTATTACTACATAAATCTTCCACGGAATTGAAATGTTGGATTCCTCACATAACATGCACAATTTAATTAACTGTGGAATGGATTCTAATTTAAAACACCACTTCAATATATTGGTGGATTTCAATATTACAATTTTTAAATTATTACTAAAGGTCAGAAGTTTGATCATAAAGGTTTAATAACGTTTTAAGAAATGCCATAGTGCGATGAATGAAGTAATGACAGTGATCTTTACAAATTACAATAATGCCTAAACTGCCGCTACAATAACACTGGCAGCAGATGCATCATCAATTAACAAAATAATAGCCGCTATGGTTATCCATACGATAACCCCTTGACCAGTGATTGAGTAGATAAACCCATACAGGCACAACAAAAGATATTCTGGAGTAATTGTAATTTTTGCAGGCGTATATCTGAGCTAGTAAGCTACTACGCCAATGGCGAGAAAACAGTTTTGGGGAAGCCGACAAAAAAAAATTGTACTTATTCGTATCAATTTGATCTCTTACTGTCTTCAGTCTACTTGGCAATACCAGAGTTAGACTGCCATTGTTCAATAGCAGGAGATTTGCTCTTCCTAACCTCCAAAGGTATGCCGATAGAAATTGAGTTGTATGGTTACTTCCCCACTGTAGCTCACTGGGGAAGTAACCATACAACTCAATTTCACTTTGTTTGTCCCAGCTATGAGATTGTAAAATAGTACGGTAAAAATCTTTTTACTCTTTTCTATTTCGCTTTATCCGCTTCGGGTCAATGGTGAAATAATTTCCGTAGCTCTGGTATTATCCTTCAATTGGCAAGGTTAGTTTAATCTTTTTTAGGATTTCGTGCTCAAAAGGCGCCAATGGGAACTAGCTAAGCCTTTCCATTCGTTCGTCTGTCTGTCAGTTAGCGGACTGTATTTCATGGATGGTAAACAACTGATTTTTCGAAAAGTATGTATAAAAAATCAAAACGGCCTAGAGACCTTAGTTTTAAAATTGCATTATTAAATCGTGTACACAGTGTTAGTAACCATCGCCATTTTAGTTTTAAATGTTATCGTTAAGCTCTTCATTCCTACCATTATTAATACCGGTCTTATTACCAATTACATCTTCAAAGTTATCACGACCTTTCGCATCTTCAATTATTAATTTGATGTTTCGTTATTCAGTGTAATATAGGACAACATTAAGGAATCAACAGGTTTACATTAGTGGTTTACGTCAGCGTGGTAGTAGACAGTGGCTGATTAATCTAGCCCTCGACGTGGCTATAGCGTTGTCTGTAATAGAGTTGTGCCTGTCTAATAGCTCATGTTTACGTTGAATTGAGTTGAGCAACTGTACAAGTGTACAATTGTACATGTATGAAGTCTAGACGTGTATTCATTGCAACGTTATTAAAACAACTTGTTTTATTTCGCCATTTTGAGTCCGAAGCTGAATTTTAGTTGAGAACGTCTTAAGGATCTGTAGACGATAGAAATGCAAGTTTTATTGTCAGAGCGTCTGGGTTTGTTTTAGGGTCCTTTAGTTTAGAAACCTTTGTTCAGAATTCTCAAGTTGGTAATTCTAATTCTAAAATAAAATCAGTTGGCAATACATGTCATCTCACAAACGTGCTTGATAAAGATGTTTGTAGAAAAAAAAACATTCCCACTGCGTGTCATTTACGTCCAATTAAACAGCACTGAATGAATTGCGTTGGATATTACGTGACATTTCTTAGTATAAACATAACTCCGAGTATTATCATGGCGGCAATATCGAATTACAGTACTATATTATGTACAATACGTGCTCGGGCTGCATTGGCTTCGAACAGCGTTGAATAGAACGGGAAATAAAAACAACGAGTGTTTGAAAAGTCGTCTCATATGAAATATCATCTCGTTCTTGGTCCTGTCACTATACGGGTAAAAAGACAGTAGTTTAAGTATAGAATGGCTTTAAGACGCGAAATATTGTGAATGATCGGGTTGTGTGTTATTTAAGTTTACTATACAGAAGCTAAAGAGGAGCAAATCCTGAAATCGCTACAGAAAATCCGCTGTTTAATACATTTTATCCAGTTACGTTACGTGTAAGTACACGGCTACACATCAAGCTATACATTTCCAGTGTAAGCTGATCTTGCATTGCATAGGATTTCCGTACCATGCGAGGTCAGAGTAACCTGGAAATGTTTAGCTTGATGTGTATGTATATGTATTGAACAGTTGTTTTTCCTTGTGGTTTAAGTGTTTGTTCTATAGTAAAAGTTGTGCATAATGATGTTAAACTGTAAAAATATCCCAATTGAATATGAAACCTTATTCCATTTGAAACATTGGTGGAGCTTGAAGTGTTGCTGTCTCAGTACAACAACCACTCTTCGGTTTCTCTCTACACTAAAAAAATGTTGTGGGTATACATAACAGTTGTTATTGTAATAAGTATGGGTTATTATTGTTAACGCTAATGCGGTTAAAGTGGAGCGTTCACCGCGCTACTGTTGTCCAATCATTTGCATTGTGAATATCACAGTTGTACTACATGGCAAATAACTTAATCGGTTCGATTGTCAAGTGTCAAGTCTGTTGACGTTGTCATCTGTCACTGTCAGTGAGTTGAAAAGAATAATAATTCTTATATGTTATTTTTGGAACGAAGTTCCTTATCGCGCGTTGTGAAAGGGGGCTAGACGGAAAAAATTCTTACGAAAAGTTGTCACGACACTTTTTGCTATAGTAAGCTATTGTAAGCTGTCCGGCGTCGCATGTTCGCAGGGAGAGGGAGAGGGAGAGGGAGAGGGAGAGGGACAGGGAGAAGGAGAGAGAGAAGATTGAATAGTTCACTAATCAATCGAACTTCGTTCCATCCGGGTGTCCCTTGACACCTCTCAAGTTTTTTTTTTTACTAAATTCAATTTAAAAGAAAATGCTTGATGAAACTAAAGTACCTACTTAAAGAAATCACTAATGTTTTTAATCAAGTTTTTTTTTATTTGATTGGTGTGGTCTCAGAAAAGAACCATTCTATAGTTAAACTGTGCAAATAAAAAACATGTTTCCAATGCGATATTTTAAGACCAGTAGAAGGATATGCAATGTCGACGTAAGCGGTAGTTACATGCACATTTTTATTAAATAAGAATAAGTTTAAATTGGCTGTCATAAAATAGCCACGCACGTCAATGGAAACAGGAAACCTAGTGGTTGTTAAAAAAAACGTTATACCACGGCAAATATTTTATTAAAATGTTTAGGGAAGTCAGGTCCCAGTTCATAAGAGGTACAGAGTAAGACTCACTTTTAAGTTCATAAATAACTTAAAAAAAAAACAATATTTTTTTATGAATGCTATAGTAGAGTAAAGTTTTTTTTGTTTAAATAGAGCCGTTGCATGCACTTTCCTTTATGATTTATAACGTTAAAATTTACCATTTCCTTAAAAGATTAAAGATACCGGGCGATAAAGCGCGTATTTTGCGTGTAGGCCATAATCTACCACGCGGGTCCAGTGCGAATTGGTAGACGTCACATGTCTTCGAATATTTGGTTCAAGGACATGCCGGTTTCCTCACGATGTTTTCTTTCACCGTTTTTGAGAGCAGTGTTTACCATTTCCTCACACAAAATAAATAGAAATTAACTAAACACGAGACTGAACCCAGTTAATAAATAACGTCAAAGTACAAGGTAAAATTTACTTGCAACGTGTTTTTGGGTTTCCGTCCTTAAAAGGAAAACGGAAACTTTATAAGATCACCTTCTTGTTTCTGACCCAGAAGTTTTTGTCGAGATATATGCAACGGGGGAAATTGAAGCTAAAACAAAATAATATGATTTATTCATCAAAAGCGTACTAGTACATGATGAATTTACAGAATCGCTTATGGTGTACAACAAAGACTACAATAAAATCGTGGGTGAGACTATATTCCTGGCTACGTTAAAAGATAACCTGTGTCAAGTAAGGAGTGCAGTAAAAGTGTAGTAAGTACAAAGTAGTAAAATAATTCAGTAAGTAATAATTATTTACCTATGCTTGTGGCTAAATTATAACAACCGCATGGGTTAATCGAAGGTACGCGCGCGCGCGGTAAGGTCTACGCTTGACGAGGTCGGTCCGTGGATGGGTGACCATTTATCACATACCAAGACTCCTCCGTGCCTCGGAAAGCACGTTGAGCCGTTGGTCCCGGCTGTCATTTGTAGATCTTTGACAGTCGTTAGTTGTTTTCACAAGCCCGAAAGTCTGACAACCAGTTCAACCAAGGGGTATCATGTTACCCAGTTACTGGGTTGGGAAGATCTGCTATTCAGCTGCATCCGGTTAAACTAGAAGCCGACCCCAACATACTTGGGAAAAGGCTAGGCTGGATGATTCATATTTACCTAATACCTACTTACTAAAATATTGCTTAGCTTAAATCGTATAGCGCAGATTTTTTGTAATTTAGTACTATCGCGAGGCAAGTGAGTGTCCCCGCCAAGTCTTAACAAAAGGAAACGGTTCACTACAAACCTCTCTCTTCTAGAAATGGTTCGTCGTATTTTCGACTCAAATAGATCATAACTTTAGACTATTTGATGCTAGAAACCTGACATTAAGTAAGTTTTATTTTTTACCAAGATGAAGAGAACTCGGAGCTTAACTTGTCTTGGCTCTACTATCGAGATCTCTTAACTTTTTGACTGTGAAAGCATTATGAACTTGTAAGTCTTGGCGCCAAAGTTTACAAGAAATAGTTTCGGTGGGATTATATCTATCGTTTAAATAAAATACAGCGCATGTTATTATACTCGTATTTTGGGTAAACAGTAATTACGGGATACCAGTAAGTTTTCTATAGTTTCAGTGCAGGGTGGTTCAAAACCAAGAATGCAAGCCCTACAGCAGTTGTCCGGATTTTTAAATTCTTTTATAAAAAAAATATAAACATCTCGCCTGATATCCCCGAAAGGTTAGAGGTGAAGATGTAGTACTCGCACATTTCGCCAGTTATGATTATGTCCCATATAATAGGGCGAGCCTATAATACACTTAAAAATTAGCTTAAAATTCGAAATATCTCTAAATACCCGGGGTTCGAACTGTTATAACAAATTAGCTGATTTGGGAATTTGTATAATATATAAAACTGCTCGCCATGCAAGCAGCGGCAGTCAACCTACAAAATTCATTCTTACCACATATTTTTTCCGACTAATGTAATTTTGGTGTGTAATTTAAAATAAATTCAGTGTAGTAGTAAATACGTGTTTCAATTAAAGGACCCACGGAGCGCCATCCTAACAAATTGGTGTCAGAAGTGGGATATATAGGTGTAGGCGTCGCGATTCGTTGCCACTCGTCTGCACCATATTATTTGTTGGCTCCGTGGCTTAGCAGTCCTTTCGGTGAGTAGTCGACGATAAGCCTTGGGTTCCCCAAAAGCCTAAGCCCGCGCTACTGCATTCCACGTGATCGACGATCAGCCTCCGCTTTTAGCGTGAGCCCGCGTCACTCCGGAAACCTGCATTCCACGTGATCGACGATTAGCCTCCGCTATTCAGCGTGAGCCCGCGTCACCCTGAAACACCTCCTGCTACCCGTGATCGACGATAAGCCTCCGCTATTAAGCGAGAGCCCGCATCACCCCGGAATATCTCCTACTGCCTTGCGGTCGACGGTCAGTCTCCACTTCCGAGTGCAAGCTCGCATCACAAGAGGACCCTCCGTCGAGGTCTCGCTGACGACCTCCAATCGCACACCATCCATCATCCGTCATCACTTCATCAGCAACGTGGTCGCACCGCGTGCCTGCTGAACGCAACGTGTCGTGTCATCGACCTGCAATACGATTCGCTGAATCGCCAGGTCGCCACGTCGTGTCACGCCACACTACGTGTATGTGTCATCATCCTTCCAGAATGTTCGCGTGCACTGCTGCCATATCCCTATTACTGTGAGTTTTCCCTATCCATTTATCTAGTGAAAGTGATCAAGTTAATTACAGTGAAGTGATTTTTTTTTCAAAATTTTCAAAATAATTTTAATATTTTTCTAGAACTCTTTTAAAGTAGATTTATTCCATTTTTTGTATACAATATTACTTTCATATTTTTCTTGTGTTTTGTGTTTCTGATGTTCTGTAGTGCTTTAATGCGATAACTATATCATCATTATTTTAATGCCTCTAAAAAAGGAGATTTCCGAAGAAATTGCGTCTTCATCTAATTCAGATTATTCAGAGGATAGTCCGCCACCAAAAATAAAAGAAAAAATGGCAGACAAAATCACGCTCTCTGTCCTCACAAAATTCATCAAACCCTTTAACGGGGACCGTGAGTCATTGCCCGCGTTTTTAACAAATTGCGAAAATGCAATTTCTCTAGCAACTACAGAACAGCAGAACGTTTTATGTAAATATGTCATCTCGCAATTGGAAGGTAAAGCCCAATTGGCTTGTTGCTTAAAACAATTCAATAGTTGGTCAGAAATTAAACAGTTCCTTAGAACCACTTTTGGAGAGAAAAAACATTCCACTCATTTACTATTAGATTTACAACAATGCAAACAGTTGCCTTCCGAAGACGTGATGCAATTTTCTATCCGCATTGAATCATGTTTAACACGACTACAAGCTGACATCCATTATAGCTGCCAAAATGATAAAGAACTTATAGGCCGTATAGCCGCAATGGAAGATTTGGCTCTTAATACGTTTTTGTTAGGGTTAAACTCTAATTTTTCCCATATTGTGCGGTGTAGAAATCCAAAGGCCTTGTCAGAATCTATCACAATAGCTATTGAAGAAGAAAAATTATATAATTTATCGAAACTATCTACTCGTCGTGATAAACAATGCACAATATGTAATAAGAGCGGCCATGTCGCTTCCGAGTGTTATAAAAATAAAAATAAGCTTTCTTCGCCTAAATTATATCACGTTAATACGGCTAATAATAACGAGCAAAATATTATTCATACTAATCAATATCATAACTCTAATTTTTATACAAATAAATTTTGTGCTTATTGTAAGAAACGTGGTCATTTAATAGGCGAATGTCGTAAACTTAAAGCAAAAGCCAATAACAGTAATTCGCCTACCGATCCACGTAACTCTACACTATCCAGTGCAACTGCACCGAGTTCAAGTAACGTGTCGAGCAATAATCGCTCTAATGTACATCATGTTGACACTTCTAATGAAAATGCTGGTTTAAACTAAATAGGGTTTCGGTTCCGTGTCTGCCGAAACCTAATGTTCACAATTTAATTGACACGAAAAACGTTTTTATTCAACCCTGTGTTCCTACATTATTTCCAACACAGGTTAGTGCTACTAAAGGTAATTTAAATCCTTCAAACTGTGTTCCTAATTTTTCTCAAACACAGGTTAGTGCACATACAGAGACTTCCAAGTCTCTTAATAAAGATTTTAAATACAGTTCCTCATTTCTCGAAAATACGAATCTTTTACGTGAAAAAACATTTACCATTAACAACATTAATGACAGAGTTTCTTTACCTCACGTTTATTTGAAATCAAACTATAATGACAAGCCCTTGTGCTTTTTAATCGACACTGGATCTACAATTTGTATTATTAAACATTCCAGTTTGTTTAACAAACCAGTTTTGAGTCCTGAAATTATAAAACTTAAAGGCCTAAGCGATAACGATTCCTATTGCGAATCTATGGGGTCTATTAAAGTCAATTTTGAGTATCGCATTTCGTCAAAAAGTAAAATAATATTTGACTATTTGTTTCACGCGATTGATGATACGATCAATTTACACTACGATGGTATTATTGGTAGTGATTTTATACAACATTTTAAAATAGATATTCAATATTCAACCAACACCCTTAAGTTAGAAGGTTACGAAATACCTATTTGTTGTAGTAAACCATCATATAACATACCTCCGCGGTCAGAAATGGTCATCGAGTGTTCGGTCTCCAATTTATCAGAGATTGCTGATCTGAAAGAAGGTTTGATACTAGATCATAAAATCAGTGAAGGGGTATTCTTAGCTAACTGTATAGTTAACTTAAAGTCAAATAATAGAGTTAACGTTTCTGTTCTTAATACCACCGAAACTGAAGTCAAAATTGACAATTTTCAAGTTAAAGTAACTACATTTCAACTCCCACCTTCCAAATTAGACGATTCGGAAGAGGAACTCGTTCATCAATTTGATTCCTCAGTAATTGACCGATCTCAGAAAGTTATTGAGCAGATTAGGTGCTCCCATTTAAATCCGCAAGAAAAGAAAGCTTTGATGAACTGTCTTTCTAAATATACAGACATATTTCACCTCGATGGTGAATTTCTAACTTATACGAATGTGATCAAACATTCTATTAATACTAAAGACGCAGACCCTATCCACGTTAAGTCGTATCGTTTCCCTGAAATCCATAAAGATGAAGTTGAGAAACAAATCAAGAAAATGCTTGATCAGAATATTATTCGTCCCTCAACTTCTCCTTGGAATGCACCTGTATGGGTAGTCCCAAAGAAACTAGATGCTTCCGGTAAACAAAAATGGCGAATTGTCATTGACTATAGACGTCTGAATGATGTCACTGTTTCAGAGATTTATCCTCTCCCTCTCATTACTGACATATTAGACCAGTTAGGTCACTCAAAATATTTCAGTACACTCGATCTAGCATCAGGTTTTCATCAATTATTGTTGGACACAAAAGATACTGAAAAAACTGCGTTCAGTGTTACAACTAATAGCATTTCAGGCCAATTTGAATTTACTAGGATGCCTTTCGGACTAAAAAATGCCCCCTCTACATTTCAAAGAATGATGAACATTGTCCTTTCAGGATTACAAGGTCTTCACTGTTATATATATTTAGATGATTGTATCGTCTACTCCCATGACCTTGGATCTCATATTCAGAAGCTTGAAGCTGTTTTCTCCAAACTCAGAGAGGCAAACTTAAAATTACAGCCCGATAAATGCGAATTCTTGCGACGAGAAGTTGCTTACCTAGGACATGTTATCACAGATAACGGTGTCTCGCCTAATCCAGATAAAGTGAAGGCTATTTCTCAATTCCCCACACTGAAAACCCCCAAAGATGTAAAGTCTTTTCTTGGCCTAACGGGTTATTATCGTCGTTTCATCGAGAATTTCTCTCATATAACAAAGCCGCTGACATCTTTATTAAAAAAAGATGTTAACTTCCACTGGTCTCATGAACAAGAGCAAGCTTTCAACACGCTTAAACAAAAGCTCATCTCCGCTCCCTTGTTGCAGTACCCAGATTTTTCACAGCCCTTTATTGTAACGACGGATTCCTCGAATTATGCCGTCGGAGCAGTTTTATCCCAAGGTGAGATTGGCAAAGACAAGCCCATTTCATATGCCTCTCGGACTTTAAATAAACAAGAAGGGAACTATTCAACAACTGAAAAAGAGCTCCTTGCTATTATTTTTGCTGTTAACACATTCCGCCCCTATCTCTACGGTTATAAGTTTAAAATCGTAACAGATCATCGCCCTTTGACATGGTTATTTAATGCGAAAGATCCAGGTGGACGTTTACTAAGATGGCGACTAAAATTAGAAGAATACGACTACGAGATTATTTACAAGCCTGGTCGAGTAAATTCAAATGCAGATGCTTTATCTCGCTATCCAGTAAATTCAATTGTTCATTCCAATTTAAATAAAACTACCTATGAAGAATATACGAAAAACCAATTTACTAAAACCATCTCTAGTGATACGAAGATTGAAGAACACAATGCAAGTTTACATTTATCGAAACAAAATATAATTGCGTGTCCCGTTTCACTTGACTTCGACAACACTATGCCGCACTGCGAACAGCTGTTGTCAATGATACCAAATTCTGCTGAGTTGCAATCAGCTGAGCGTGAACTTGAAACCGTACAGTCGGTCGATGCAAATAATAAAACGATCTATTTCTTATTTACTAAAGTTCATCATTACGAAGAAACTTCTTACAAAACAATTTACAATCTATTACTAAAATTAAGGGATCAAATTATAACACACAAGGAAATTGAAGAGTTATCTGTTTCAGATTTTACAGAACCCTTCACTAAATTAGTTTATGTAAAAATATATAACATGATATCGTATATTTTCCACGGCACTAACATTAAAATTCATGTTTATAAAAACCAAATTCGATATCCAAATCCTGCTGAAGTCCCTAATATCCTTCAAGAAAACCACGGGACTACCGTAGCTGGTCACCCAGGTTTCAAAAGAATGTATAACAGGATTAAAACGTCGTACTATTGGAAAAGTATGCAATCTGACATTCAACGTTTTGTTAAAGATTGTAAACTCTGCCAAGTGAATAAACCATTGCGTAGTTCTAATAAGGCCCCCATGGTTATAACTTCATCAAGTACTAAACCATTCGAAAGATTAGCATTAGACATTGTAGGTCCTTTACCTGAAGCTGGTCTTCAGAAATTTAAATACATTTTAACTCTTCAAGATGATTTAACTAAATTCTCATCTGCATATCCTATGGTAACTTCTGCAACAGATGAAGTTGCACGTAGTCTAATTCATTTCATTTCTCTATTTGGGTTTCCAAAAACAATTCTTACCGATCAAGGTACATGTTTTACATCCGAATTGTTTCGGCAATTAACCGAGATCCTTAAAATAAAAAAAATATTTTCTTCCCCTTACCATCCTCAAACAAACGGTGCGCTAGAGCGTAGCCATGCAACACTTAAGGAATACCTTAAGTCTTTTGTCAATGACGATCACGATGACTGGCATTCCTATCTAGCAACCGCAATTTTGTCGTATAACACAACTCCTCATTGTACTACTGAATTTACCCCTTATGAGTTATTATACGGGTACAAACCCACTATTCCCAGTAGTTTTCCTGAATCCTATAATAATGCCACTTACCACGAGTATATCCGCGCTTTACAGTATAGAATGAAATTCTCGCGAGAAAGAGCTTTGGAAAACATTAACAAAAGCAAAGAGCAATCAAAAAGGTATTACGATATTTCTGCTAATAAAGGAAAAAACTACAAAACTGGAGATATGGTGTATTTAAAACAGCATCATAGATTGCGTAAGGCTTTGTCCCCAATCTGGAAGGGACCCTATAAAATTATGAAGACGCACGGAAAAACGAATGTCACCCTATGTGTAAATAGAAAACGTATAAAATATCACGTTAATGAAATAAAACCAGCCTAAATAAATTATCCCTGTTTAAGTAACATAATTTTATTATTTAAATGTATTTTTGCTTTGTACTTGTGTAACTTAATTATTTTTGTTATATCTAAGTTTTCCTTTAAGTTCAATTACTCTTGTAACTTATTTGAATTTGTTTACATTTTGTATAAACTTGTGTAATTTTAATTATTTTTCTATTATTTTGTAATGTTTAAATTTACTGTTACCGTTATTTGTCTTTATTTATCCAATATTTCAATGTGTTTTTGCATTGTTCTTTTGTAATTAAATTATTTTTAAAGCTGTTAAATTTAATTAAATTTGTTTATACATATTTAAATGTGGTTTCCCTTGAACTTGTGTAATTTGAATATTTTGTTATGTCAAAATTTTCTCTTAACTTTAATTAAGTAGTACTCTTGTTACTTATTTGAATTGGTTTTCATTTATACTAATTTGTGTATAATTTTAACTATTTTTTCCATTAATTTTGTAATGTTTTAATTTACTCTAGTTGTACTTTTATTTTTGTGAAAATATTTACTCTACCATTCCCTTTCCGTTTGGAACAATTTTATTCTTGTATTTAAATTTTATCCTTCGCTTAATTTTTTATTATAAAGCTCCGTCTTAAGGGGGGAGATGTTATAACAAATTAGCTGATTTGGGAATTTGTATAATATATAAAACTGCTCGCCATGCAAGCAGCGGCAGTCAACCTACAAAATTCATTCTTACCACATATTTTTTCCGACTAATGTAATTTTGGTGTGTAATTTAAAATAAATTCAGTGTAGTAGTAAATACGTGTTTCAATTAAAGGACCCACGGAGCGCCATCCTAACAGAACGCGAGTCCTCATGCTTACATTCTCTTTCAAGCAGTAGATACCTATATGTCAATGCAAGATACTGGCATGTACAGCACTTTTTAGGTCGGTAGCATCGAGACGGGTTACGAAATGTCATTATTCGCATTCCTTAAATCCTTTAAGTTAAATAAATATTAGCATTGCATTGTGACTACGCCACCCTTACTGCGTTAGATAGCACTGCGGTTCCAGAACCCAATCCTGTATCCCGTGACTGCCGTCAGGTATTTCAATTATCTGCCGTTCTGTCGGACGCGATGCCAGGACAGCCGCGCGCTCTAAAGAATCGATTGCGGGACATTCCTCTTTCGAATCTCGCCCTTGTCACCCTAGTCATGCATCGGCGGAAACTACTTAACTCTGTGTGCGCTCCACACTAATGCGTTTTGTGCCATTCCGTTCGTCGCGATCGCTATGCACTGTGGAGAATCGAAGACAGTTATAAACAAGAATTACTTTAATCCCTCAATTCTAAAGCTGGAAGTGTTAACCATTTGACACACAATGATGGCCCCCAAAATGTTGGATGAGTGTCACAACTGTTCCACATTGTAGAATATAGGTCGTGTAACGCGACATTACTTATTCAACAAATTTTCACGCGAAAACCTGACACTGATAAAGCAACAAGTCCCTTTTTACCGCATTTGTGGCGACGTTTTGTCGACGCCTCGCCACCTTCTAGTCTAGGGGGTCGGAGATTGGAGACGAGGACGATCGGCTGATGGGCTGAGGGGGGCAGAGGACGTGGGGCGGGGGAGGGGCACCGACATGTCGCGCACTCTCACCGCCATAATTATTTCATACTTTGCATTTCGCGTTCCGGACAGGGAAACAATCGGCAACGACGTATTTTTCCGTCTGGCTAGATGGGGTTGAAAAAGCATTTTTTCCTCCTTCGCTCTCTCGATAAATGCAAGCCCCTGATACGTCTTTGTTCTTGTTCTATATTGCGGGTACATTATGACATTGATATCTATCCATCTGTCTGTTACTTTACGGTAGGTATTAGCTACGCAATTTTTATTTGTCATGAATATTGCAGTTCATGCTAAAACCAACCTTATCTAACAAACACGACGGCAACGCAACCATACACAATGAATAGTGTTGTGGAATAAGTAATTGACTAGTTCAGCAGGATCAATTTCATATATTGAGTGTATTGGACCGGTTGACCGCCCAACTTAATTTGTTTCGGGGACTTTGTTTACTAGGGCAGATTCTGCCATAGACAGAGAGCTTCGTGAAGCTTCATTTGACATTGAATCTGGGCGTGACCACTGCACAGTGTGCGTATGACATAGATATTAATTTAATTAGCAATATACACGTTGCTAAGTTTTATCGGAAACAATAATGCTTATCTACACGATTGGCAATATCGCTGCGATAAAATAGATAAGTACTATCAGTATATGCTAGGAAGATTTATAGCGTGTCGATTTGTGTGTGGTAATAGATATCGGTTGTTTTATTTTCTATTTATTCTCCTATCATTCCGCGAAATGGAGTAACAATTAATAGTCAGCTGTCATAGCTGTCTATTTCTCGTTGCAATTTCCATTAATTGGCGTTTGGAGCGTTAGTGTAGGTAACCCATTTCCGAGGGTGGTGCAAGCGACTAAAGGATTAGAACAGGTAAACGGCTCGAAAACACCCGTGTTAAACCTTAAATATCACTGAATTTTCTCCAATATATGAGGCGTAAATTCAACAAAACATTGGCCAAACAACAGATTATTTTTACCGAACCACATGTCATTATATAAATAAACTACTCCGGCCATTGAAACACACCATGTCTGAAATAAAGCAAGTTTATAAACAGAGCGAGACATTGCCTTGAAATTCGCGTTAATACATTCGGAAACGTTTCGTTTAAACGTCGCGAGTCGGCAAGATAACGAGCACTGCGATAAGGGCCGACGAATGTTTGGGACTCGCCAACCGCTAATGATATTGCGAATTTTACACCAACAATTGATTATGTATATTCTTTTGCGCTTACTGCGCATTTCGAGAACGGCAAATAATTTGATTTCAATCTCCTTGGATTCCGTTTAATTTATATTTTCTTTGGTATAGAAAAGGTTAGTTTGGGTGTGATGTGAAGTCTAAAACATTACTTCACGTGAAAGTTGTTCGAGATCCTTTTGATCTCGGGGTCCTTAGAAGCTCTTAACGATATCGCTTCGACAACTGTTGAGTTAGGTTAAGTCCCGAAATAACACAGCAAGAGTCTCCCTCCACCTTCACGCGAATAGCGTTTATTAACATCGTTATTACCGCAGAGAATATATTTTTAAATTAAAGACAAAGACCAGTGTTGCAGAAAACAGGGTTTTCTTTTGTAAGTTTGTCTAAAGGTACGCAGTTTTATAGACACGAGGCAACAGAGATTTCATTCTCATTATATTGCACACTTTATAACAAGAAAGGTGCATTTTCTTTAGCTTCGAAGCAGTAGTTAAACTAGTTTCTTACTAATAAACTTATTGGAATTATACCGCGGTTTTAAACACTTTCTACGATCAATTTACAATATAACCCTTGTTAAAGTAGAGATAGGAACACACGGAACGGTATTGCAGTCAATATCGACGATTTCGAACACAGTCTGCCATTCAATCTGCAATTTTAATGCAAATTCTCAATACACGAGCAGTCAGGATTTATGCTCCAAGGAATTTAGCTGCCTCAGGCGTTCATGTTATCGAATGTTCGGGGATGCGCTCTTTGTCATTAAGTTAGGTAAACGGTATTGGCTTATGCCAGAGTCGAGTTATTTTTTATTTAACTACGGCTTTATTTTTCGGCATTCAAGATTATTATTTTGCTTACAATGAATTAGATATTGCAATTCTGCTCTTGAACAAATGAAAACAATGCCACAGATGACATGCATAGGTACAGCTATCATAAGCAAACAGACCAAAAATAAATAAAAATAAAAGAAAACGGTAATTCTAATGGTAGTAAATATTTTGTTTTAATTTATGTTAGTACAGATAAATGACAAACTAAAGGTATAACACAGAATGACAGAAGACTGCCTGTACTGGTGAGGTGAGCAAGAATGACGCCACTCAATGCTCTGTCAAAAGGAGTTAAAAATTACTTTAAATGTACCACAGACCCATCAAACAGCCACCAACATAATCTTCAGCAGTCCGTGTGTCCACCAGTCTTACTTAAACACCATTTGATTTCCAACGAGGTGTTGTTTATGTATTCGGTGTAAATAGACAACTCCACGTGTACTCGATGTAATTACATTAAGGAAACTACATTCAGTATCGTTCTTTACTAGAGTGCCAATTTCCGAAGCGGTTGGTCGTTTGTGTGCATATTTAACCAGGATGCCGGGTGAAAACCCACCTCTTGCTTTCATACCGGAGTTTGGTACAATCTCGAATTTGACCTATCAAAAGCTCTTTGTGTACCAACTATAGGCGTTGTTGGGGCTTGGGGGTTGAGGTTTTCCTCTCATTTAGTTTCGAATAATGATGTTGTGATTTCTGTAGTCCTTTATTGGTCCTTTAGTCCGTGTAAGAGAAAAATGGTCCTTAGATACTCACTGCTTAACTAAAATTCAAGACATTTAAACGGGCGATAAAAAGCGAAATCAAAACAAATAATATTCATAGTATTATGTATCTTACCATAGGTAAACTTCTTTGTTTTTATATGTGTGATTACAAAGCTCTTGAGAATTCTCCCGTTATAAATATCACAGTGACACAAGAAATGGGTCGACCGTACGTTGACAATAAAATAACTAAACGATTGTCACAGGTGACACTTATTAAAACAGAATCATTCAATATTCTGGGAAACCAGAGATTACTGTTAGCCAGTAATCATCACAACCCAGTTGAACCCAGTGGAGGATCGATGGCAATTGCTTCATGTAAAATACTGGTATTAATCTGCATTCGGTTAGACCCTGAAGCCAAGACTCAAAAGGTCAATGATGATGATGACAGGAGATCAGTACGCTTACCCTTATTAAAGTCAGCGGTAACGGCAGCTTTGTTATGCAAATGTTTCTCTATAAAGTGACTTTACGCCCAATATTAATGTTTAATAACCGCAGAATTAACTGTTTCGAATCAATCTTGAGCTATTAGCCTCCGTCTCTCTCGCGGCGCAGCTTGGCAATTGGCAAACTCTTGTAAGAGAAACGTAAGTAAGACGCGCGTAGAAAGTGGTAGGCGATCCACGGGTGTGTTCCCTCCGCGGCCCTAAAGTTTCCTCTCCCCTCCCTCGGGATGATCCGCCTAGTTCCGCTACGGCCGTCGCAAGCGCGCTCCGCTTGTCACGCCAAATTGGGTCACAACGAATTAGTTATCTGTGTGCAATTCACTTAATGGTCAATATAGTACTATTTTCAGTTACCACATAGCTCGCTCCCTGCTATTTGTACGTGGCTAATAATTGGTCGCGATGGAATAGTTTCGCTGGAGACCGAACTAGTATGTGCTAATTGCTGTCAGTGTTTATTTTTGTATAAAATTGCTGTACTCTATAGTAATAAACGGTACGTAGCGAATGCCACGTTAATTAGAAGCTTTGATGTCGATTTAAACAAAATTGGGGTTGTGTAAGTTTCCACGTCAAGGAGTGTTTATCGTAACATTAAGGCCTGTGTTAAGTAAACTTAAAAACTAATTCAAGACCTAAACACTACTTAAAACTACTGCCAACCAATGAAATGGCTCTAAACGAGTTTTAAGTAATGCTTAAGTCTTGAGTGAGCTTCAGTAATACGGGCCATAAATACCAAGAACACAATTTTCTGTTCTCCACGTCACGGCTCTTTCACGAAATTTACCGCGTGAACCCCAACTGGCTAAAATGTCCATCAGGCAAAGCTCACTTTTTATTACGACCAGAATATAGTAAGAACACTTCTAAATGGAAATAGGTGGCGGTCACCTTCTGTCTGATTTAAAACCAACCTTATTAACGCATACAATACTGCTAGATTTAAAAGCCAAGTGTAAACCGACAATTTCCAGTAATACAATGTGTCATCTCTACATTTTACATTAATGTGAGCATTCAGATAAAGACTCCAATACAATCAGGGTACGGTACACATTCGGTGTATGTTCAAAATATCAACATTATTCGGTTTGACTAATACTTAGCGGGTATTCGACGATGTTAAGCGATTTTTTGTCTTGTTAGTAGTGTTTAACTACTTAAAACTACTGCCAACCAATGAAATGGCTCTAAACGAGTTTTAAGTAATGCTTAAGTCTTGAGTGAGCTTCAGTAATACGGGCCATAAATACCAAGAACACAATTTTCTGTTCTCCACGTCACGGCTCTTTCACGAAATTTACCGCGTGAACCCCAACTGGCTAAAATGTCCATCAGGCAAAGCTCACTTTTTATTACGACCAGAATATAGTAAGAACACTTCTAAATGGAAATAGGTGGCGGTCACCTTCTGTCTGATTTAAAACCAACCTTATTAACGCATACAATACTGCTAGATTTAAAAGCCAAGTGTAAACCGACAATTTCCAGTAATACAATGTGTCATCTCTACATTTTACATTAATGTGAGCATTCAGATAAAGACTCCAATACAATCAGGGTACGGTACACATTCGGTGTATGTTCAAAATATCAACATTATTCGGTTTGACTAATACTTAGCGGGTATTCGACGATGTTAAGCGATTTTTTGTCTTGTTGTTTTGAGACAAGAATCAGATTAGTTTAACGAGACGGGCAGCGTGGGACAATAAAAATTACGGCCGGTGTTTTGCGCCGGGCGCGCGTTCACTTCGATGAGTGATATTCTTTGCAAATACTTCTTTGTTGGTGATTTTCGGAGGCGTGGCAAGACTTCTTTCAGCAACCATAGCGCTACAAATATTTGTTTATTTCTTTAGTACCTAGGTATTTGGTATCCATTAATTTTAAACCCTATAACACATCACACAGGACCAGAAACGCTCCGAGCGCACGACTCTAAGGAACATTAAGCTAATAAAACAAGATAACGATCCAAAACTATTCCGAACAATAATCGGACTGATACTCAGTTAATTAAACTGGATAATGGTCTTGATATTAATTGATAGGAAGTAAACATAATTGAACCGATCATTAACATAACAATACTGATCGCAGCATTTACAGTGAGATATAATAAAAAACTTAAAGCGATGAACATGAAATGGAATTGATCAATGGAGATCTTAGGGTAACATATTTGAGTTACCGGAGCATCGACTTTGGGTATACGGAGCGTTTTTACAATATAATAGAGAGCATTAGTCCGATCCACTTTTGACATCATTATCTGTGTAGTCGACTCACGATAACCTGCGAGCGTCGTCGTCGGTCGGTCCCGCCCCGCGTCGAACGGCAGTCGCGCGCGTCCTCGCCTGCCGTTTGGTCGTGTACGCTCTGTGCGGCGCATGCCCATTGCTCAGATACCTCATAAAAGGTACTCGGGGAACTCGCTTTTGGCGGGTTTTCGCACGGACGTGAGCGGTGATCGTGATGCGCTTTGCATTCGGACACGGAATGCGTGCGTGTTGTCAGCGCGCTCCGCCTCTCTGTGTGTTTGTGCGCCGTCACAGTGAAATCTGTGGCGAGGACCACCAGTGATCACTTGGATTGCAGTGTTGGATCGTAGGATTGACTTTGACGACGCAACCGCATCAGCTTTTTGTAAGAAATTAACCGCCCGACGGATGTTATGTCCATGATGTTGACTCATGCATGACGCACTTGATTGCTGGAACTGGGAATATATGATTTACGATACCTATTCAAAACTGTAACCAATTATAAATTAGAAACTGCTGTCCGTACGATGTTGGAAAGTGCTTTGTTTATGTTCGGTTCAACTTAAACGTTCAAATTAAATTGTCTTTGTAGCGGTCACAGCTACACCGGAATTCGTATGAATTCGTAATATTAATTTAAACTTTTTATAATTGTAAACACTCCACAATACAAAACTTTTCCTTATTGTCCCGTTACACCGAACTGTCAAATTTGAACAAACGTCAAACCAAAGACCAAAAAAACTTCAAACACAAAACACGATCATTGTCTGTGGGTGAAAACTAACATATTTTATTAGAAGTATATTTACATATTTATTTAGTTGCTATATTTACATCACACATAATATTTATTTACAAATTTAACAATACGCATAATTATTTACACTATACAAAATATAGGCTTAAAATTGTAATGTTCTGGTCGCTGCCTTTCCGAACGCAACTTCGGGCGCGTTCGGCAAAGCTCGGCTTTCATCGGAGCATATGACTTGCCTAATAGCGATAAAGCATCGTCATGTAGATCAGTACTCGTTTTGACCTCCCGAACAGTACACGCTTGAACTTTCAACCAAATCTAGACTTGCTCGTAGACCTAAGTTCTGCTAGTTGACTCGATATCGTCTCCTTAGCTTTTTGTCTGTGTCCAGTAATTTCCCCGCTGTCGTCTTAACTTAATTGTAGCCTTAAGCGACTCAGAAGTGTTGAGAAATTAATTATACAAGGATAACGTTCAAACCACCGTTTCATTTCGCCATTTTGCTCTATACACTTCATTGGTGACCCCGACGTGATGCACAGTAGCCACGCGGAGCAAAGATGCCTACCGGAGCAGAGCAGGGAGCGCAGGCGGACGCAGCAATGGTCAAGCAGGACGTGTGCAGAGTCAGCGTGAAGTTGCCGCCATTCTGGCCTGAGGAGCCGACACTTTGGTTTGCACAAGTAGAAGGTCAGTTTACAATAGCCGGCATTACCGCCGACACCACAAAATTCTACACGGTCGTGGGGCAGCTAGACCATCGCTACATGGTAGAAGCTCGGGACATAATAGAGAACCCACCAGCACAGGACAAGTACGCCAAGCTGAAGGCTGAGCTCATACGTCGACTATCCGACTCGCGTGAAAAAAGGGTTCAGCAAATCCTCACTCAAGAGGAGCTCGGCGACCGGAAGCCATCACAGTTCTTGCGGCACCTGCAGACTTTGGCCGGACCACATGTTCCAGACACATTCCTAGCCACGTTGTGGGCGAGCAGGTTGCCGACGAACATACAGACGGTAATAGCTTCCCAGCCTAACCTTCCGCTTCAGTCTGTCGCAGATTTGGCCGACCGCGTGCACGAGATCGCGCCAACGCGGCCAGCGCTCACGACACCTCCCGCCGTGGCGAGCACGAGCACCAGCAGTGACATCGCGGAGCTGAAACAGTGCATGGCGGAGTTATGTCTACAGGTGGCGGCTCTACAAAAGCAAGGTCAGGTACACCATCGATCGCGCTCCACAGATAGGTACCGGCGTGGTGACAGAGAACCGACCCCAAGCCGACGCCGCAGTCGCTCGCGCTCCAGCAGCGCGTGGAACGACGCTCACTGCTGGTACCACAACAGTTTCGGTGACAGGGCCACGCGGTGCAGGTCGCCATGTACGTACGCGGGAAACGCCGTCGGCAGCCGGAAATAGCGGCAAATGGCTGCCCTCACAAACCACGCCGCCTATTCGTAACAGATCGGGACTCTAAAACCACGTTTTTAGTAGACACAGGGTCCGATCTGTGCGTATACCCACGTGCAGCCCTACGACAGCAGCGCAGCAGGACGGCGTACCAGTTATACGCGGCAAACGGAACTGCCATCGACACGTACGGTTGGGTGGAGCTCCACTTGAATTTAGGGCTTCGCCGCGTGTACACGTGGAAGTTCGTGGTTGCAGACGTCACCAAGGCAATCATAGGCGCCGACTTCTTGGCGCATTATAACATCTTGGTAGACCTCAAAAGTCACCGGCTAATCGATGGGCTGACCCAACTGTCTTCGCCGGCGTCGCCAGCGGCCGAATCAGCAGCAATGATCGCCTCAGTGAAGTCCGTAGGAGGCAACACGGAGTACCACGAGATACTTCGCCAGTACCCGGAAGTCACGCGGCCTGCTGGAACACAGAAACAGGTCAGTCACGGTACCGAACATCACATCCGCACTACACCAGGTCCGCCTATCACTGGACGACCTCGCCGTCTGGCACCAGACAAACTGAAGGCAGCACAGAGGGAGTTCGAGGCTATGCTGGCTAACGGCACAGCACGGCCGTCAGAGAGTCCGTGGTCGTCCCCACTTCACCTCGCTCCTAAGAAGGACAACAGCTGGCGGCCATGCGGTGACTACAGGGCACTCAATGCCCGTACTGTTCCGGACAGATACCCCATCCCGCATATACAGGACTTCTCACATCAGCTGGCTGGCAGCCGAATATATAGCAAAATCGATCTCATTAAAGCATACAATCAGATACCAGTCCAGCCAGCCGACGTTCACAAGACAGCGATCACAACACCTTTCGGACTGTACGAATTTCCATTCATGACCTTTGGCCTCAGGAATGCCGCTCAAACGTTCCAACGGTTCATGGACGAGGTGCTGCGCGGGCTGCCGTTCTGCTACTGTTATTTAGACGATATTCTCTTGTTCTCAGAGACAGCAGCCCAGCACACCGAGCACCTGCATCAGCTTCTGAAGCGGTTATCCCAGTATGGAATTATTATTAACTCGGCAAAGTGTGAGTTTGGCCGTACCACCATAACTTTCCTAGGACACGAAGTATCCGAAGAAGGTGTTCGCCCGCTGCAGGAGAAGGTGCAGGCAATCCAGGACTTCCCAGCTCCCAAGACTGTCAAGGAGATGCGTCGCTTCCTGGGTATGTTCAATTTTTACCGCCGCTTTGTCCCAGATGCCGCTCGCTTACAAGCGCCACTCAACGTAGTTCTGGCAGGACCTAAAACAAAGAGAACACAAACAATTAATCTATCGCAAGAAATGCTAGACGCTTTTAACGCTTGTAAAAGTGGCTTATCTAGGGCAGCTCTGCTTGCTCACCCAGAGCCCAACGCCGAACTCGCGATATTTACAGACGCTTCAGACACTTCTATGGGTGCAGTATTACAGCAGGTTTGTCGCAGGCAGGGACAACATTGTGGCAGACGCGCTGTCGCGTGTGGAGTCGGTGGCAGTACCGGCGTGTAATTACACAGCTCTTGCACAGTCCCAAGAAACAGACCACGAGCTGCAGGGGCTCTTAAATAACAACAGCACGTCACTCAAGCTGTGTAAAGTGCATTTCACGGACTCAGGCACTGAACTATATTGTGATGTCTCCACTGGTAACACCCGCCCTTATGTTACAGAACCCTTCAGGAGGCAGGTGTTCCAAAAACTACACCAGCTGAGCCATCCCGGCAGACAGGCCACAGTCAAACTGATTTCTGAGCGTTTCGTTTGGCCTGGCCTAAAGAAGGACTGCAGGGCCTGGACCAGAGAGTGCGTAGAGTGCCAGAAGAACAAAATCTCGCGGCACACAACCAGTCCCACCTCCGCTTTCCCTGTCCCTTCCCAACGCTTCTCCCATGTCCACATGGACATAGTAGGGCCACTGACCGTGTCATCAAATTACAGGTACATACTAACTGTGGTCGACCGCTTCACCCGCTGGCCTGAGGCGTACCCCATCGCGGACATCACAGCGGAGACATGCGCCCGCACTTTCATCACCGGCTGGGTGTCCCGCTTTGGCTGCCCCCAGCGCATCACTACCGACAGGGGCAGGCAGTTTGAGAGCAAGCTGTTCCACACCATCACGGAGACCCTCGGTAGCCAGCACCGCCCAACCACAGCATACCACCCAGCCTGTAATGGCATGGTGGAACGCCTACACCGCCAGCTGAAGGCAGCCATCCGCTGCCACACAGACACCAACTGGACCGAAGCACTACCCCTGGTGCTGCTCGGCATCCGCAGCGCCTGGAAGGAAGACGTCAAAGCATCAGCGGCAGAGCTCGTTTACGGCGAGCCCCTAAGACTCCCAGGCGAGTTCATCGCCCCCACACTCACCAGCACAGTCGACTACACCGACTTCGCGTCAAGACTCCGGCATCACATGGCGAAGCTGTCTCCAGAACCGGCGAGTCGACACGGCAACAAGCCGTTCTACGTGCCCGACAGCTTGTCAACTTCGTCTCATGTATTCTTGCGACATGACGCCGTTCGCCGACCGCTAGACCCGCCGTACACCGGCCCCTACAGAGTCCTGCAAAGAGGCGACAAAACGTACCGTATTGAGGTAAACGGAAAGGAAACCACAGTAACCATAGATCGGTTGAAACCCGCTTACCTCAATAACGCAGACTACAGTCCCTCCGGTGTAACCAGCGCACCAACGGTCGCAAACACAGCACCAACGCCACCGCAGCCCACCGTCGAGAAGAAAACACGCTCCGGCCGCACCGTTCGCTTCCCGGACTACTATCACCCGTAGCTAAGTAGCCACGGTCTCAGGGGGGGAGTAGTGTAGCGGTCACAGCTACACCGGAATTCGTATGAATTCGTAATATTAATTTAAACTTTTTATAATTGTAAACACTCCACAATACAAAACTTTTCCTTATTGTCCCGTTACACCGAACTGTCAAATTTGAACAAACGTCAAACCAAAGACCAAAAAACTTCAAACACAAAACACGATCATTGTCTGTGGGTGAAAACTAACATATTTTATTAGAAGTATATTTACATATTTATTTAGTTGCTATATTTACATCACACATAATATTTATTTACAAATTTAACAATACGCATAATTATTTACACTATACAAAATATAGGCTTAAAATTGTAATGTTCTGGTCGCTGCCTTTCCGAACGCAACTTCGGGCGCGTTCGGCAAAGCTCGGCTTTCATCGGAGCATATGACTTGCCTAATAGCGATAAAGCATCGTCATGTAGATCAGTACTCGTTTTGACCTCCCGAACAGTACACGCTTGAACTTTCAACCAAATCTAGACTTGCTCGTAGACCTAAGTTCTGCTAGTTGACTCGATATCGTCTCCTTAGCTTTTTGTCTGTGTCCAGTAATTTCCCCGCTGTCGTCTTAACTTAATTGTAGCCTTAAGCGACTCAGAAGTGTTGAGAAATTAATTATACAAGGATAACGTTCAAACCACCGTTTCATTTCGCCATTTTGCTCTATACACTTCATCTTTGTAGGTGTTTTTTATTACAATCACGCTCTTCGAGTCAATGACAAGGTTAAAACTGTATGAATTTTAATTTATGAATACAGTCGTAAAGTCAAATCTTTTGCATTGTTGTTTTTTTACATCCTTACCTACCAGTAGGTAACTAAATACATTTGAGTTCCTATTGAAATAAAGATAGGTACACGCCATATTTTTAATAATGAGCAAAATGCAATATCATACTACCTATATATAAATGTATTAAGTATAATAATATATTAGCACTAGTAAAGTGCTTTAAAATAAAATACCTATTCACAATCTCGTCCTAAACATAATAAAACGCGAAGTTAGGAAATAAAATTAGTAGTTACCTCGGTTCATTAGTTAATTCAGGTAGGTACAATTATGTAGGCACATACAATACAAATTATCCGCGCATTATTATCCACTTTAGTTCCACATTGCGCCACAATGTCGCTTTACGACATTACCCATCCTCACAAAGACCGGTATTTATTTGACCAACTCTGTTTAATTAATTAATTTAATGATGAAATAAAAATACAGATATTTTTTTTAATGTTTCTACACGTCGGATCAAAAACCTTAGTAGGATAAATATTACCTACTTAAGTACTCCATTTTCAAAGTATTTTTGTTTTTTGAGGCAACTGATTAATACCAAACAACTGTCCTAGTTAAGGAAATCGTTTTATTTTTCCTGTAGTATTTACATAAAACTTACTTATTGCAGATTTTTCGCTTGTTTGCCAGATAAAAAAAATGGCGGAGGGAGGAGGAAAGGTATTGCATCTTAAGTATGGCATTAAATACAGTTAAAAAATATTTAAAATGAGCAATTGTAACCTTTTCATTGTCCCAGTAACTCTCAAAACGCTTAAAACTGCAGCCCCCACTTTGGCTTCTATTGCAATGGAAATAACATTATTTGGATTCCTCCGCTTGTTTTGGAAAAACATAAGCACTATTTATATATATTCCAAATTTCAAGTCTGTAATATATGTGGCTCCTGAAATAAACAGCAGTGAGACGAAGTTGCAACATAAGGATTCGTCTTTTACCATTTTGGTACGGTAGACGCCCTAAAATATTGGCAATGGTTAAGTCAGAATAAACAACGCATTTTCCTTCTATTGTGTAATTAATAATAAATAATAAATCCTTTATTTACAGACTACATAGGCCCACATTGTGTTACATTAATACATGTTTTACCTCATTATTCTATAATTCATTAAATATTCTCACGATGAGACAAGCGCGCGAATACACAATGGCATATAATTTTCAATTTTACATGTCACTTAAATATTAAACTACACGTATCAATATTTTAATGAGCTAGATACTACATAGCAATTGACTTTTAATTTATATTGTTAAGCGTCAAATGTGAATTAATCACAACATGTCTTCATACATTATCATTACTATCAGAAATATTGCTTTCAACTTTGTATATTTTACCAACAAAATCAAAACCGTCCTAAATGAATATCAATTTGTTGGTATTCATTATTCATTGCTTTTAATACAATTTAAGATCCTTTACTTGGCAAGGACTGAATATTAATAGGGTGTAATCTAAATGAGTCCGGTGGTCAGTGTGCGAGGCACTTATCTTTAGATAAACTGAGGCCTTCCCACGGGGACTCGAAGAGGGTTCTAACGTCTCAAGGGTTATCTTGAATAGTCTTGTAAAAGCTGAATAACTATCCAGCAGAATGTGTCCGTTCTACAACATTATTTATCCCTTTTCAGGGAGCTTATTTCACCGCATTACGGCCAACGGATAAAGATAAAGGAATTGTATATTGTGGCCCCTACTTTTAACGATATTATAAAATTTTAGTAGCGGGTCTTTGATGAGCTAACACTTAGTCACCTTATTGTCTGCTCAGTAGATTGTTTTGCTACTGAATCCCAGTGACGAAGTGACCACGCTTTGGCCTCGACTTTTAACTAGGTTAATGTATCTCAGATGTAGGACACTCAGTATTTGGCTCGTATAGAAAATTAACTAGTTTTGAACCGCCGAAATATTCGCTGTCACGACCTTGACAGACATTCATAGCAGTGTGTATTATATTGTTATGCACCCGCATATTGGTAGCTCCAACATTACGGGTATTGTCAGTAGTTGACCATCTGTTCTATTGTCATTCAAATCGAGGTAAATCTACGTGTCTATATTAAAAAGAGTACGTAACATAACCGAACTAGCTTTTCCCACACCTTGTCCGAGAAAGGGTCGTTTGAGCAAGAATCTATTAAGTAAAATGTAAATTTTGTGACAGTCCCATAATAATGTCGTTACAATTATTGAGTGTCAGAGCCATTGAAATGACACGAAGCTTTATTAGAATAAACTATGTTCCCACAGATGAAGAACAGACTTATACTCGAGTAGATACAAGTTTATTGGTGTGGATACCGTTATCCATAAACACGCCGTTTTCCGGAGTAAGGGTGGAAGCTCCAGTGTTCCCTTAGAGCGGCGGGACGCAGATCAATCACATGAGAAAACACCCGCGTAATGGCTCCTCATGACCCTCTGCGAAAAAATACCCGCCACATTCTATTTACCCGATGTTCGCTAAATAAGGCAAAAAGTATCCGCCACGCTGCCTCCCAATTAATCATCTGACCGGGACGCAATTCCCGTAATCACCGTTTCTTTAAATTAAGATTATACGGACGTCCCGCAAAATGTAATCCATTATCGCTTAATATCGCACTTTTGACAGACGATAGCTGTCTCACTTTGTATAAATTAGAAGACTTCGACACCCTTGAAGACTCATAAGCCATTTTTCATTACCTGTCGCAATAAGTAACCTTTCCCTATTATTCTCCAATTCCATTACAGGTATAATATATTACAACGTTTCATATATCTAATTAGGTTTGTAATTAGCAATTTCTGCAAGGTCAGATAAGCTTTGACAAGGTTACATGTAAGCTGTTCAGTGTTTAGCCATAATTATCATTTGTGTATTTTACTTAACTACGTCAGCTAAGTAATTTGATGTAGTCACAACAGACAGTTTTCCTTAACGCCATAAGTTATTAGACGGCGTCAAGATAATAAAAATTAATAATCGGCAATTAAGATTGTTCGTCGCGATTTAGCTCTTTATTTGTTCTGTTAACTATTTGACCCACAGATTGACTTCTATCAAATAGTTAAAACCAACGTCAGCAGTCGATCAATGAGTTCCTAGCAATTGTTATTTAACTTGTTGTTAATATCAATCGATTACGGCAATCGAGTGTTACATGACATGAATCGATTAAATCGCAATAGACCTGTGCTGGTCTACATTCTGCGTACCTAATATTTTTGTTTCGCAGTAGACAAACTATCGGTGTGAGTTGATGGATGAGACTTTCAATCAAAAATGTTCGTTCGTGGAGTGGATTAATTGGTAACATTGTGTTGTGTAGTGTGAAAACAGTGATATAAAACAATCAGTATTGATAAGTGTGCAGCAGACATTGCTGGCATGCATATGTGCTATGAGCGGCCACCTGTCACCGCCCTGAACGGAAGCGTCGGGTAAGCTCCTTCCTCCAATATACAATATTTCGATCATCTAAAAATCGCTATTCAGTTTATTCAACCAATTTTAGTAAAGGTAATTATTTTAGAAGGTTTGAAATCGTGTTAGCTACGATATATATAATGTCTAAAGGTTAACATAAACGGCAACATACTGGTGGGTCACCAATGGTACACCATTTTGTATTTTTTTAATTTCCTGCGGACTCGTCGTCGTGTTGTCGTTATTTATTACTTGCTAGAAACCCACCCTGCCTGTGCTTATGCGCCAGTTATATTTTACATACATTTGGTTAACGTTGCGGGCATTTAGTTTCGTGGGTTCAGTATTAAGGATCATATTTTCATTAATATAGTTCTTTTTGAGATAAAACCAAAGACAGCCAGGAATTTTGTTTAAATTGTAGTGATTATTTGTTAAAACAGCGGTGTCCCAACAAAGTATGCACATAATCAAAACGAGACCAAGACAGTAAACCGTGAATTTGAGCTTTTATTCACTTTTATGTCGGGACAATTTTTTATGTAAATTAGACAACCAAAAGCAAACCGTTCAGGAATGAATATGTCTTCAATTCTAGAGTATTGTCTAAGACAAGTGAACACATTAACTTGTGAATTTGTGATGCAGCAGTCAATTTTGTAATACGTGTTTATGAAGTCCCTGAAAGAGAATTTATTAACTTTGTGACGGACAATATTATATATTAGAACGGTACCTTACTAATGAGAATTTCAACGGTAGTAATGTGTGCCAATTTTTGGTCAAACCGTAGAAATTACGATGTGCTGATTTAAATTGCTCCAGGAGGCTTTTGGCACATTAACTGCATCTTACAATAATGATTACAATAAATTACTTCAATAAATTTATGTATTCAATTTAATGGAGAAGACAAATGAATTCATAATATTTGTTATCAATAAATGTACAAATACAATCGTTAAGCAATTACTAATCAAATAACTGTCCATATAATTTACGTGTAGCGAGGGTATACTAGAAGTAACAATGCATGTTCCCAACGCATTAACTTAAGATCCGGCTTTATACACCTGTATCATGCGATAAGTACCACGGAATCAATTAAGCGAAATTCAAATACGCTAGCTTTTGCTCAGCGATGCGTCGTAAGTGAAGTTAACTAACTTTTTGCCGGTAACATCATCTGAGATTGATATATCGTAACGATTTGACCTTTAGTTCAATGAGGACGGATATTAATTTGAATTTGGATGTTTAGGTTCGAAGAAACTGTGGCTGGAATGTTAACGATGTAATTAGCGGCTGGTAAGGTAGAATATGATGAAGGAACTCTTTCTATTTATATATTATTTTCCTTTGTTTTAAAGTACTTCAATTTCGCAATATCGTCTTCGGGTGTAGATCGTTCTTTCACATCCTGTTTTCTTTGCTTGATCGCATTTTCTTGCAATTTCTCTCTCAATATAAAACAGTTCACATCTTCGAATGTTTCCGGTTTAGCGCCTCCTACGCCAATTTTATCTTCAAACTTGAGAAAAGGCATTCGCTTGTATTTGTAAGTTAACCTCCAATACACCTATTTATCATCTCTTTCCAGTCACATCTACACTTCAATTATGATTCGGGCACTACTTTCCAATGCTTCACCGTGATGAGGCAGTTTAATAAATGAACAATTTCTAACATTGTGTAGAGTTGATTGTCGCCTATTATTTATGTATTTGTATATGTTGTTGTTGCTAATGTCACGTAGTCTAAACGTTTGGCTTACGTATTAGCGGGAATATTAGTCATAAGTCATAATACGACGTTCGGTGTTCACTGTCAACAGTAGCGACTAGCGCAAACAGCTCGCTACCTAAACGCCGTATTGCCGACAAATTGATTAACATACATACATACACAGTTTGTGTTGCATGTATTTATTTACTTGCTGCTAAGTACTGTTTGACTAAGGTTTCTTTTGCTCATGTAGATAATGTTTGGCTCGGGAGTTTGTTTTGTTTCTAAGTGCCGTAGCTATTTAGAAGTTCATTATTATTTGTGTTGGGATAGGTTGTGGTTGATTGGCAAGATGTTTCACTTCTGTTTGTTGTAATGTTAAATCAGTTTCTACTTTCGCATTTACTTTTGCTACAACTTCTGTATCGTTGCCTTGTGTAGGTTCGCTTTCTATATTTTCTTCACATGTTTTGATCATGTAGGTACTTCTGATAGATAGTTGTCTTCTATATCATTTTACACAACATCCTATTCGCGTTGCTCGGGGCTGCCACCGCCTGCCACGTAGGTTAGTGGCTTGTGATATCAATTACAAACTGATTAGCATAAGCACGGTTAACGTTGCATTTGTACTACCTACTGTGTCTGTGTGCTTGGTTGGAGTTAATGTTTCATTGCTGAAGTAAAATATTAATTTGTTTCAAGTGTGTCTATGTTCTCGTTTATCTTACTTAGCTGGTCGTAAAAATCAATTAACTGGATTTACATTACTGTTACGCATTGCGACCGGCCATTTTTCTTGAAATCTGATATTATCAGCGCACAAGTTTATGATACTGCTCGTTCATCCGATGTTATCTTTTAATCGCCGCGTGCGATAGCCACGGGAGAAGATACTTCGCTTTTTGTTGTAATTATTACGTTTTCCAACTGTATTTTAATTACCTACCTTAGTAATTATTTACAATTTATTTAATTATTCTTCTCAATTACTTCCTTCATCTCTCTAAAACAAGTTTTTACCTATTCTGTTTTCAATACATAATGCAGTATTTAGTTTTATAACCGCCTGCATTTACCCGCTTTGTTCTCGAACAGTACCGTATACACGCGACGGTAAGCTCGCGATAATCCAATAAGCTGAATTGGAAGTGGCACGAGTTAACCTTCTTAGTTCTATATGAATACGCTGTAACTCAGTGCTAGGAACGCTACAGCAGGCCTGGCGCGAGTTAGTGCAACATGACATACAAACAGGAAATAGATTAATGGAACAATTAAATTCAAGGCTTACAAGAATTTGAAGCTTCTACAAAGATAGGCTTAAACGAAGGAATATATTATTTGAATGAAATAGAGATCTATAAACTTCGATGGTCATCGCGACACTCATTAGCGCTTATAATAAGCAAATATCATTTCATTCAACCAGAACAGTGGACCAATTAGTCTGGAAGACATTAATTCGATCTCATTTAACCTGACAGGTTAGTTATGTTAAGCACTGTTAAAAATAGGCTGCGCTCATTAAGAGAACTTTCAGTATAATTTGTCGTCTCAGGACTGGGATCTCTTATAAACCGGCTCTTATAATATCGATTGTATAGAGTTAATTTATGCAAATCTTTGCGAATATCATCTGTAGAACAGAGGAGGCAATTAAACTAGTTAGCATGTTGAATAAGCTCATCAGACGACATCATACCACGGTAATTACTAGTGTATATTGACTTTAATTTGATTTTATTTCTGAGAATTCATGAGCATTGTATTGTGGAACTGCAAAATTGTCAATACAATGCTCGCATATTGTTAACCTGACGATTACAAAATGTAGGGATAAAATATTTTGTTTGTCAGTGTTGTTACTTTACCCTATGTTTTCTACATTACCTACTTGTGTGATAATTAAGTAAATTTGCTGAATTTATAATTAACAACTTTTCGCCCTCGTAAACGTTCCAACAAATTGACATCTGTCATGATGTTTATTCCGCCTCTCTCCATCTACCCAAACTCGTTCCCTGAAACAAAATATTTAGACCAATAAGGTCCCTTACCTTGGCAAATTAAATTTTACGTTCAAAGAAACTGGGGAACATTTCGTTTAATAAATTTTTGAAGACTACTCCAATATTCATGACGAGAAAGGGAAAAGGAATCAGTGGGAACAACTTTTTAGAGCAGAAAGGTACCTTATAACCATTGTTTAGTAAGTGTACCTACTTATACACACAAATCTTCGTAGAATATGATCTACTAATAATTTTTTTTATCTACTTAAGTGATCTGCACACAATTTTTTGAAGTAACAATGCGAGGAATTCCAAATCCGATGTTTGTGTTCACAGCTCTGAATGAATGTTTCACGAAATAATTCTTCTACGGTGAGATTGCTACACAAGTACTTGTACGCCTGAATTAGATGATTATGTAACTGTTTCTGAACCCAAATGAGTTTGTTGAAAAAAATGGGTCTTATTGTTAGAATGTCACTGAAGGTTGAAAAGCTTATTCAGAGGGTAGAAGAGACATTATAGGATTCAACACACAAGATCCATCTATCAAATTTGATAGTATTAAGGCGGTGAACATTTTAGAAAATAGGTTTTTAGTTACAACGTTGTAAATTTACAACAAGACACATTTACTTAACTGAGCTTTAATTTTAATAAACAGTCTGGAGAATAAGCTACACGCGACAGACTTGCGTTATTAAACATTTTGCGTTTATTTCCAATGCATATGTAAGTATCTTATTTCGCACCGTTTTATCCGTTCCGAATGTGGCATTAACTCAGGTTATCTTTATAATAAAGTATCGAGTGTCGGCTGTTAGCCTCCTAGGCGCACACGTGACCAACTTATCCAATAAAATCGCTAAACAGATTGTGAAATGAGTACAATTAATGCATCCTGTGTGTGTATAGTCGCACTCACACCGGCTCGCGCACACTCGCTCATATATTCGGTGCTTGTTACCTCGGTAACTGCTGTCTCGGGTACTTAGTTGTCAGGTTATTACGCAACGTTACAACCAGCCGTTAATTATTTGCCAGGGAACACTTAACTATGCTGTTGACAAATGTAGCTATGCTTAGCAGTGCTCATTTACTTTACATTTGCAATGTTTAAACGAGAAACAGCTAATGTTTGTGATGCTGCGTTTACCGCCAGCTTTGAGTTTAATTTTCTCTTTATCTCTAACAGTTTTATTACTATCGTCAGATATAAAATTGTGTCTCTTAATAAAAATTGCTCTTGCGATGTAGTTTGCCGCCCACCTTCTGTAGCGGACGATGGGCTGGTGCATTACCCTTAAAAGTAAAAGGGTAATAAAACGGAGATTATTCTGGACTATAAAATATAACTTAAAATAATAGTTCTATAATGAATGAATGTACATTAACCCGTGTGGATTGTAAGCAAGCCGTTAAACTCTGTCACAAAAAGTAACGAATGATGATAAAATAAAAAGAGACATTTCAATTTGCGTTTTCATTTTTTTTGCTTTGAGCTTTGTTGATAAATGGTGGAAACCTGAAGCTCAATGTGTTTAACTATTTACCTGCAGGCACTTTTGCGGCTTCGTGGAAATTCACTGTTTATAAATTGCCTTTTCTCATTTGTTTTATCTTTTTTCTTTGACATAGAAAAACAATTTCAGGATATAATATATGACCACTAGTTTTGTTTTGTGTTATTAAATTATCTAGGAAACATTAATAGTTGTTTAAGTCGGGACGCACCTGCAAAATTTATTCATTAAATAAATATTGTGCCTTTTTGCTAACAGAAAGCTGATCTTTAAAGTCAAATTACCGTTACGGTCAACTATTTTCTTGTCAATGATCACAAAGTGAATGCTTTCTTTCACGAAATCTGTTACACAATTGATAAGATTCTTACTAACTTATCAAGTCATGAGAGATCCCAGGTTTTGCTTTTCGTTGCTGCTTCCATTGCTAATGAAAAAGACCAAGCACTATGAATTTCGAGGCAGGTAAGCCGTGATGTAGGTTCAAAACTTCTTAAACATTCAGAATCCTCGTCCACGCCTCGACTTTATATGTGCTTTATATTGTTATTCTTCAACAGTTTTCTCTACTCGTCAGAAATTTAAAGAAACAATAAAACAAAATGTGGCAGCGTTAGTGTGTTTCAAATTGTTCGCCGCAAGTTTTAAGACTCTGTTCTCAGACTTAGGTAATACGTTTCTGAGCTTTCAAACGGCGAAACTAAAATACTTTCGAGTATCGAGGTTAGCTGCTTCCTAGTATTTTTCATAAATCCACATCTGAATGTGTATTATCTTTCATCTTAATGGTGTTATGCTTACAAGTTATATGTAATAACAGTATTTTCCTGTAGAAAGTCCGTGGGAATTCTCTAAAGCTTATTCTCCCTTTGATTTTATCACTGTGTTGTGCCGTGTGCCTTGAACACAGAATAGTGACGAATGTCTTTTGATTGACATATTCTTTAAATAATTGTGCCGAGAAAGAAATGCATAGTGGCGGTGCATGGTGTGTTTCTATACACATAGCAATATAATTTTATACAGAAGTATATAGAAATAGACTTACCTACTTAACAACTTGGAATTAAATTTATGTTAGCTTCAAAATCGGAATACTAAACCAATCATTTATAAGAAGCCTAACAAAGTCGACGCTATTCATAGGCAACCTAATTATTTTGAAATAGGTTTTTACAATATTAAACCAGTATTAGTACCTCAATCTCTTATACGAGTTCATCTAAAAATAAAACGTCTAGAAAACTTGACAATATGTAATTAACATTAGATTCTTGTTTCAATTTGCGAAACTATCGCACTCTATTTTAATTGACTAGGAATGGCTAGTCTATACAAATGGTTTTATAACTACTATGGTCCATGTGTACAAGGGCGGGATCCCATTCAACCATGCTACAATGTATGTATGACGCCCACGAATAGCTACACTGAATTTTTCTATTGTGAGAATTTCAATTCCCGCTAAGCGTCCGCGTGGGTCGGTGACGGTGAGCTGGTTCACTCTCAATTTAAGTGTTTCGCTGCAAATTATGCCTTTGAGCTTTATCAGAATAACAATAGCGTCAGTACTTATCGGACAGTGATACAAAATGTCCTCTGAAAAATAATTGTGTCAACGACCTGGCAACCTCGCAACCTATGACACGGAGCAGCTCGCGTTAGGCGTGGCACCGGTTTGTTATAACTAATCGAATTATCTTTTCACCGAAACGTTAAAGGGATTTTTTGTAGACTAACGTTTTTTTTCATCTTTTTAATACGCAATAAGGTTTTTATGTTCAACGAAAAATGAACTGTAAATCTTTATGACGTCAATCATCGAATTAACGAGGTGTAATATGCAGATCGTTTCCGTGTTATACTTATTATGAACTGTTCTATTAAATGCGTTTCAACGTGTGTAGATTTCTATTAAGTAATATTGCCCGCTGGGGACTGATTGGACAACAAAGGGAAGTAATAATTCGTTATATAACCCAAGGGAACTTACCTGTCGTGTCGGGATAAAAATAGTTTGTCCTTTCATATGACGAGGGCTCGTTTAAACACAGTTTAATGCGTGGGACGGGTACTATGAACAGTCGTGCTTTATTTAGATTTTAATTTAATAGATATCTTAAACTAATGGCTTAAGTTAGTTATTCGCCACAAATAGATTTTACTGTTCAATTAAGATAATTAATTAAGACAGAAATAGCTCAAGTGTAAGATATCATAGATTCCGCATTTGTTAGATACAATAAGCCAGCGTCCATATGTTTACGGATATTTTAAAATAATCTGTGAAGGCTTGTGCAACGTTGACTTTCTCATTACATATGCAAGTATGTCGGCTGGTAAAAGCACTAGCTCTGATGTACTGTTTGTTCTTCTTATCTTGGTGTAAGGCGACTAAATGGCGCTTCGGTGGTTACACTGTGCGCGAGAAGCGAGTTCGTTTAGATAAGTTCAGAGCTGTTGAATTAAAAACACTGCTGCAACAATGGCTTTTAAATATTTTGCTTTAAAATCTGAAGTTTCAAGAAGAGAAATACTGGCGTTTTGTTGGTTTGTTTAAAATAGATATACTCCATTTACAATGGAATTAGACAGAAGTTAAAAAATGTTGGTCTTAATACACACTTTGTAATGAAAGTAGGCACAATAAGCATGTTAATACAATTATGATGATGGACGCCGAATTTATTATTATCTATTTTTACTGCAGCTGTCACTCTTTATTTTTATTGTATTGCATTTCATAATTTATTTCAAGAAAAAATGTGGATTTGATTTTGTTAAATTATTTCATCTAAGTTGAAAATTACAATGTCAATGATAAAAACCTAAAAGAAGCAGAGTTGAACAATACATGAAACGTTGTTCGTTTCACTTATATTTCATCTAAATTTAAACTCTAAACAATTGTAATTTAAATTGTTTTAATTTATATTTAAAATCAAATTTTCTGCTTCTACGAGCGTCTTTTATTTAATGCTATAAATGGAGTATATGTAGGTGAAGAAGCTGTATCAACATGAAGTCCATCTGTTACCAAATCTGATGATGGTTTAGGGAAGTAAGTTATTATGACAAAATATTGTACAAAAACCAACGACCTTTACTAACCTTAGTTAGATTACAACGCACTCATGGAAACGCCACGTCCGATAAATCGGTCGTTCACCTTGATAAGCCTGTACAGCGAAAACGCAGTGAAAAACACTTCTAGTTTCAATTTAATAGTATTGGAAATGTGATATTTTTCTGTTACCTACGTTGCGATGCCAGTTTACAATAGCACATTGGAAATGAAAAGTATTTATTGAAATGTAAAAATGTATTTTTTACCCATTCATTTTTGTTGGTCTCGCTTTGTTTTCTTTTAAAGCTTTAATCATATTATCAGCAGTGAAATATGAAATTCTTTTTTATGAATTTGGTTCAAATGAACTTTTCCTTTGTTGCCTTTATAATATGATACCTATACTTACCATGTCTGGTATTGGGTATCATTAATTCAGTTATAATCAGTCTTTCATCCTACTGCAAGGCCTTGTCTCCATTTGACGTCATTATTCTTTGATTTGCTTGTTTCAACGTTGTTAGAGTCTTCTATTAGATTCACTGACATGACTAGTTTCTTGGATAAGTGATTATTAGGTTTGTAGATACTATCTATGCCAATCTATACATATCTATAATTTTGTAAAGATGTCAAGTTTGTAAGTTTAGGGACGTTGTAGGTAATCTCTGCATCTACTGAACCGATTTTGATAACGTCGTCATCACTTACAAAGTCAGTAGGGTCGTCAATGGACCCAATGAATTTATTTCTTCAGAAGTAAACGAAAATTAAAAATAAGTAGGTACCTACGTTGAGTTTTGAGTTTTAAATGCATTAGATTTTTTCTATTTTAGAAATTTAATTTTTACTTCTTAAATTTTTAGGCTTTTCTATTTTGAATTGATTTATTTCCATACTTTAATCTCTTATAATCATCCGCTTCTCGCTGCCTCTGAGACCGCGGCCGCGCCACAACGCAACTTAAGTGTGTACAAAGACAAACGCAACGAAATGTTTGCCAGTTTGTATTGAGCATTGTTGAGCCACCTCGTTACCTAAACCGGGTGGTCGCATGACACTTCACCTTCATTCATAAGTAGATAGGCCGGTGTCTTTTGTTTATCACTCTAGTGACCAAACGCTAAGTGCGTGAGTAAGGCATGCCTTAAGTGCCCAATTTAATATATTTGGCCTGCATTTGCTGAGTCACTCTAAAGGAAGACATTAGTTGTAATAGTTTTGTCATTGTTTTTGGGACTAGTTGTTTAATAATAACATCCGCACGAGTCGCTGGCAGGTTAGACTACGCTTGCCCGTAGATGGGTGAGCAGCCATGACAAATCCAAAGCCCGACCTGCCTCGGAGACGTAAGTGCCGTCTGTCATAGATCCTTGATAATCTTATATACCTGGTTTATTAAGGAGTAAGTAACCAGTTACTGGGGGCAGTAGATGTCAGATAGGCAAGTTCCTATATATAAAATACTAGCACAGTCTAAAAACCGTCTAGACAGGGCAATCGTGCGGGGTGTGAGGGGCGAGACGCGGGAAAGCCGCTCCCGCACTGCGAACAAAACGATGTTCGTGGTGCGGGAGGTATTATTCGAGTCTAACGCGTGTAGAAGTTGTCGGCATTTTTCCAGAGATCAAAGGCGTCGTCCTACTGTATTAATATTTATACTGTGATACTAGTGTTTAGCTGCATCCGGTTACATTGTAAGCTAACCCTAATCATAACATTATATTTATGAAAAGGTTAGGCAGCTGACGCTGAGTTTTGTCTAATCATTGTTTCTTCTAAACTTTGTAGTCGTCGGGCGTACATTTTGTAAGAAATAAGTGTGGTGGGTAATAATATGATTTAATTTTGGGTAGGCCTGGGTTCACATTGCTTTTTAGAATCGGTACAGTTCTGCATTTACTTTACAGTCTTAGTTTCTCTGTCTTCACTGTTATTTCATTCACTAGAACATACGGGTACATAATTAAATTATCAAGCCATGTCTACATACATTAACAACAAAAACTGACCCCTCCATTTTAAGAACATCCTTTAAAATGCGAGATCAACTGGAAGTTTATAGCTTGATTTCTAAAGTGGTTTTCTTGAAACCAAGGGTTTATTTTTTATACCCAGGACAAATGTTTGTGCGATGAATACGATCGTTTGTTATGTGTCTGGGTGTAATTTATCTATAATATGTATGTATTTCGAAATATATTTAGTATCAGCTGTTTAGTACCCATAACACAAGCTCTCAAGCTTAACTTGGGACTAAATGACGTTGTGTGAAAAGTTGTGGAATATTTTATTTATTTATTCACAAAATCCACAGCTCTTTTACAAAATTTCACTTAAAGATAAAACTAATATTACAGCCAATTACGAATTTACAATTTCCGTGGAAAGGACTGCTTCCGCGAAATTATTCATTTATGGCGACTGTTAGACATGATATTCAACTTTAAAGCAATGATTAATTAACAAAAAAAAAGTGAACTCATTTAATTGCGCACATTACTAGTTCAAAGTGTAAGCCAACTTTGAAAATATTCATCATAAAAATATTTGTTCCTAAATCATTTTTCCAACGTAATATTTTTTTTGCGAGTGTTACAATACCTTAACTTTGACTACAACGTATAGATGCTAGCACATGAAGCTACCCCAAACTATATTTTTTTTCCAAATGAACATTAACCTTATTCTATTTGCAATAAAGTTGAAAAACTATCAAAGAAATTTGACACAGTTGGGTAACTTGATGTGCTGGCCTGTACATGCTCAGCTACCACGTGATCGTTTAACTCGCAACAAATACCAGTTTTTAGGTCCATTTCGTTCAAATTACTTACTTAATATTGTAATGTCATATGTATGTAAGAGAGTTTTTCAATTATTCATCGCTTTCCGTGCGGACGTCCGATGTGTCATCACGATTTATTCATTATCATCCGTGCGTGCTAGTTTATAATGAAGCAAATATTATACCTCATTACCTTGTATTGTAAATAAATTAAAAATTACATAATTGTCAAGTTAATACGTTCATTTACTGCCATAGTATATTGAAAATTTAAACACTGGACGTAAGTAAGTAAAACAGGCTTGAATACTGAAGTCGGTACTTATTGGTTTTTTTTTGGTTTTGAAACAAAAAGGATAACTTAATCGAACCTTTTACGACACAGCCTTGACCGTGAGTTTGTTGGAATATCCCGTTTGTGACGAGACAATAAACGTATTTGACATAATTTTCTTTCTTCTCATGTTACTTTTACCTGAAAAAGGGTACCTATAAATAGACCTGATAGTCCTCATGATCTCTCTTGCCCTTATACCAATTCATTGAGGGTCAGCGTAGCATGTTTTCTTGTTTCATACATCTCTATAGTCACCTCTTTAAATACCTAGATACATAGATAAAACCTTTATTTAATGCACACAAAGGACATAGCCCAACTCAATAGAATGAAAAACAACAAATAGCATGAACATGTTTAAAAAAATGACACAGTGTGCCAATATTTAATAAAACAGTCTAAATGATGATAAAACAATGGAGAATACCATTAAACAGATCTGATAATACAGTATAAATACTCTGCTATATGTACAATGTACATGCACTTAATTACTACTAAGTAAGCGTGTATATTCTGTTTTTATTTGATTGAACATATTAATTGACGCCTCGGGCTAAATCGAGTGAGGCCGCGGTAATAAATCTCTCAACTAACTACTGACACGGGGAACACGGCGAAAGTGAAACTGTTCGCTTGTTCTATTTCATAAGTTGTTCGAAGTAAAAACGATTAAGTGTAACTTTTCCTAACGTTTTCTTAACTTCATCTGTATAATATAACGTGTCAATGTCACACTTCTGTCATTAATTATTTCTAGTGGCCGCTACGTACTTAGTCAAAATTGACAGTTTTAGCTTTTAACAATCGTTCTCCGTTATTTATTATCCTACCAATATTTAAATGTTTGTTACTCAGCCATTGCCTCACGGGTTACTCATTGAACAATTTTGGGATAAAAATTGGCACACATAACCGGGGAACGGTCATTTTCCGTTTCCCGGTTATGTTTTATCCTGGTAATGTGGTCCCTTGGAAAAGTTTTACGCAGCTAGTAGTTAAAGCTACGATTAGGTACACCTAGCGGCCAAAATGCGCCTATTTTAGCTGAAGAGTTTTTTCCGCTAATTCTTCTACCCAGCAAAAATACTAGAATCTCTTATGTTATTTTGACGTTGAAAAAGTGAATAATCCAGCTTTAATTTTGTTTTTTTTTTTCGCCTTATTAAATCCATTATAAACGTCTAATATGCGAAAACTCACACTCCTCTGCTTAAAGGGTTAGGTATAGATGATCCTACAGTACACCCTTATTTTGCTAGTAATGTTTTTTTAGTCCCAAGTAATAGAGAGCGAGTTTCTTACTTTCAAACAGTCACACACAAGTCTAGACTCGGACTGCTTCTTAGAAATCCCAGAAGGAAAAACCCTGTAACTTATCATAATCAATTAAAATTAATCATAAGTATCTCAATAATGTGGGTTTCTATTATAAATTTTAACGTAATTTCCGTTTGCATGATAATGACGAATTCAACAACACAAGGCTTAGTATCAGAATCAGAATCAGAATAATTTATTTGTAAACATTGGTCCGATTACAACAGAGTGTGAGGTCTTCAAGTTTGGTAGTTCCTCTATATTTTTCCCAGAGGCGTACAAATATTTACAATTTACATATAGGTTATAGTAGGTATTATAAAGTAGACTTCCACATCATTAAACAATTCTAATATAAATAGGGACATGCACAATCATTGCGTATTAGACATAATCAGTTTAAGAAAAAATAAAAATAACCACTATTCAACACGCGTAGCATGATCACCGGAGTATGTGGACGGAAGAATCGACAAAGTGACGATGGTAGAAACATTTCTGCTGATTATTTATCCACTCTAGCGTCCTTGGGGAATACATTCCCCAAGAAAACTCTTGCTTGAATTGTCCATGGGACTACAGTCACCGAACGACATCGTTCAGTTTAAACGTGTACAGCGCGAAAGCCAGGTGATAGTCGTACAGTCGAACATAATTAGATGGCGCTATATGAAATTTGTCGTCCGTGAGAGTGAATTAAATCTGTGCAATGGCAACATAAAATTTAGAAAAAAAAAAAGAAAGTGACAGTTCGTCTTTCTCGTTGTGTTAACTGTTATTGTGTGTGGAGTTCCAAGCAAAATGTGGTAAGAAGAAATAATGCTCGATATTGCAGACTATTGTTGGCTGAATAATCTACACATTTATTCTCTTCATTCCTGACATTGTCGTGCTCAAAAGAAAATAAATGTTTCTACAATCTGTCAATTTGTCGATTCTTCTGTAGACAAAAACGTTTCCACTGTGGTCATCCTACGCGTGTTGAGACCTATTGATGTGTTAGGTTAGGCAATACACGGACTGCTCGAGCAGTTACCTAGTGATCGACATACACGGATCGCTCTTGCAGTCAAGAGTCAACAGCTTGAGGCTGCCATTGATAACTGCTCGAGCTGTTAGTTTAACTGCTCGAGCAGTTGGCAATTTCAAATCAGTCATCATAAGATTTTGAGGAGGAAGCACTTCTGCTGCTCTTGCTCAGAAAATTGGGGGTCATCCAACATTAGGAACACGAAATTGTAATGGAGAATTTAATCGCTTGATTTTGGAACTAAGGAATGAAGAGTGCGGGCGGGGGTAACTGCGTGAGAGTAGTCGACAGCTCGAGCAGTCAGTGTATGCCTGGCGACTGCTTGACCGCACGATGAAAATTCACCGTGCTGCCGACCGCCCGAATCAGTTGCAACTGCTCGAGCGGTTCGTGTATGTGCGTCCATAGAACTCTGCAGTTCACTGTGCAGTCGCAGCTTGAAGCTGTCGCCCCTGACTGCTTCAAGCGGTCCGGGTATTGCCGGCCTTAGTGTTCAACACGTTGATTAAGGTTACGTAAGTGCAGGTCACTTATCGGCAAATGTAACCGGTTTCAGTACAAAAACAATATGAACAATGGCAGTCGATCGCACACTCACTCATTGCACTCGATGTTGGTTTGGTACAGTAACACCTCAATCGGTGTCATAATAAATCGATGTGAAAACTTGTTTCGTAGTAGGTACCTACAGGTATCCGTCAAGGACTCTCCAGAGACTAGGGTTGTCAACCGACCCGTACTCTAAAATAGATTAGGTTTAAAGTACCTACTCAGTTTCATGTAGCTGTACTTTACTTTTTTTGCACAATTACTACCTATAGTATCTAATACCAGTCGTTCAAATAGATATTGTCATCATAACTCAGAAATTAATTAATTACGTAACTCTGTTACTTTCTTTCTGAGTTTCAATCAGTATTCTCAGGGATCAGTCCCTTGGGACATCCCATTTATTTAAAAAAAAATACACGTTAAAGTATCTTGAAAGTTCTAATACTGAAATAAATATCATATCATTTCCTAATTTACCCCCGCTTCCCCTCTAATTTTGTTAAAGGTTATTGACCACGTGTTAGAATATCTAAGCCCCAACCGCTTCTGTGACCTCCTATCCGCCCTATCGGCTCACGTAGTACGGGTTCGTTACCTATACTCTACTTCTATCTAAAAAAATTGACAACCCTACCTGAGACGCACAAACAAGTCGGTCACATACATAATAGGGCGTATGTTCCATTATGATGGCCACGGGGATCTTATTGCCGTCGTGTGTTTATGTATTATTATAATGCCGCGAGCCGTACCGGTTCATTGCGTTTTTATTGAAAACCGGATGAGTGCAAGTCGAACTCGCACTCGCACACGACGGGTTCCGTTATTCCGCAATATGTCAAGCAAAACACAAAACGCTGCAAAAAAAACACGTTTCTTGTCAGTCCCCATTTATTTTTATTACTAACACTTCGCCCGCGACTCCGTCCGCGTGAATTTTGTACTTTTTTTTCGAACTTTACTTTTAAAACTACTCAGTGATAATTATGCTTTCTAAGGGTGAAAGAATTTATAAAATCGGTTGTGTAGTTTTGGAGTTAAATCCTGACAAAGACCTATACAAAAAAAAAACAAATATTTCCTTTATGAGATGCAGCCCGATGAATGACAGATAGACGAACAGCTGAGATGTAGTAATCAAGTGTCCCATTGGCATTTTCTAACAACTGCAAAATTCAGTATCGCAAAACCCCATAATATTCCCCAGCCTGCTAACCATCATAATTATTATTATTTATTTATTTATTTATTTTAAAGAAAGCTTACAGACTAATAACAATATAAATAATTTTTAGGTAGGTGACACTTTTGCTAATTACAAGCTTCCACATAGGTAACAATGTATACACACATAATACACGCTAATCACAAATAAGAAAAAATTAATCAACATCGAAAAAGTCGTTAAGTCGTCGTATTATTGTTAGGTATTTGAGAAATAACTACTGAGGCCTAACCGATCACTATTGTTATATTGTTAAACTAACCGTAATGTAACAGATAACAACTTCAGAGAACTGAATCGATAAATAAATATGTTATCTACAATAGTGTTTTATAAATATTCACTTTGAGCATTGTGTTAACAAGTGAGCGATAAAATGAGGAAAATGAATTGGCTAGGTTTGTCTAATGGCTTCCATATGTTTTTATTTAAGCTATGTTAACAAGTAACTAGTTCCCATTCTTTTCACTAATATTAGACGATATCTAACCTAAACATCCGGTCAAGTGCGAGCTGGTGTAAGACGCGAAGGGTAGGCGCAAAATACTCCGAAATAGTCAGGTCTCCTGTTTGAAAGAATTCAATTATATTTCAAATTAAAGGCACTTTTTATTTTTGCTGAGAGAATTTCTTCTAGATAGTTTGTGATATAGTTCATGAGTTACAACCCGCTGACAGACAGACAGACAGACATTAAAAACATTTTGTTGCGGAATCCTAAAACTGCACTTTTGAATTTGAAAATAATATATTGACATCCAGTTGTTTGTCGCAAATGATACTAAAACATGCACTTTATAAATCAAGTATAATACCTTTAAGTGATTAGTAAGTTCACGTAAACAAGGAAATCAGATTATGGCTTTTCATATAAAAGGTTCAACCAGAGTTGGCGACAATAAGTAGGATGAGTGAAGACAAAGGGCTGAAATCAAGCTTGATACTAACATAATCCGTTTTATGATTAGAGAAAATTGCGTTCCTACCTACAACAAATACGTTATTTCCCGTCTGGATAGTTAGTTTATTATTTCATCAGAGGTTTTTCCATTGCACTATCGGACGTTCTTTAATGTAATGTAAGAACTGTTCAAATTAGTCATCTTGTTTGCTAGAACGAAATACGTTTTTCATCGTCATTCAATTTCACCTTATTGTTCTGGCCCCATGAATCATATACTAATAGATTTCTGGAATTTCTATACAGGTCCAACAACCGCTCTCTTGGAAACAGTTATACCCGAATTTTCAATTTGTATGGCTTTGTTTTGATTGTTGTAGGTACTAGAATTTATTAAATTTCTGAAACCGTAGAAGACTATTCCAGACCACGAAAACATTTCTGGGAAAGCAAGTTCAACGATAGTAGAAGTTTGTTCACCGCCTGTCAATTCACAATGGGCAATTCGTAATAATAAGCTATGTTATTGTTTTCAAACACGTATGGGAATATAAGAAAAACATAGTGTCAGCTGTTAAGTCTTTTTGTACTGGTTGTAAAATTGGACCGAGGGAAAGGTGCTCTTGCCGTTGATGGGTTGCCAACCCTGCATTGTTCGAACTATTCCGAAAAAGATTATTTTTGTTAGTCGCTTTTGGCTTTGCGATCTGCGTGGATTCAGCTCCTGCCCCCAGCCAGGGATTAAAAACCGTTGCGTAAATCCTAACCTCATTCTTTATTTTGGGTAGTATACGGGAACGTGATATATATATCCTGATATAGCTTTTGATCAAGTAGATTTGTGAAAAATACCTTTATAGAAATCTCTTGAGGATTTCTGAACGTATACCTTTGTGTCAAGCGTTACGCGGTACGTGGTTTAATATAAATTTTGCTCAGCTCGACGTTACAAGTGTGAGTAATTCTGTAATTGTGTCAGGCGCGGGATAACATGTCGGTTTAGATTAATTTCGAAGTGGTATATTTTTTAGGATAGACTATACAGCTGTGTTAATTAGTGGTAGGTACCTACTGGCGGATACGAATCAGATGTCGAAAAGCTTCATGGTCTTGTTTTTTTCTGACACCTCTCGGAGACTCATCTGCGTGATCTTCACAGAGTATTGTTTGAGGTGCAGGGACTGTTTCAACGGTAACACGCTTTGCCAGCATCTTAAAGTGAATGTCGCAACCTAGAAATCGTATGATAAGTATCTAATGTTTTATGTTCTATTGTTCCAGGTACGACAAGTGGGACCGGGACAGGGGCGGGGGGAGCGGCGGCGGGGGCGGCGGGTCAGGCGCGTGGGCCGGCCGCGACCGCGAACGCGACCGCGAGCGCGAGCGACAGGCGCGCGCGCACCAGATGTCGCAGGCGCACGCCGCCGAGCCCGACGCATCGTCGCTCTTCCCGGCGCCGTTCAGGGTTAGTATCATCTACTTCTACACAGAATGCAGCACAGTCCAAAAAGCGCTTAAAAAATCTTTAGCGCACATGCCTTCCAAAATTAGTCTTACTGAAGTCATTACAAATTCGAAAGTAATCCTATTCTCTTCCATGCCCTAATTTATTTTTTTCGGGGTCAGCGCAAAACGTCGTCTTTCAAGCATCTCTATCAGCTTTCACACGTTGTTTTTCACACGGCCGTAAACATTTCTGTGAAATTAATATTCCCTCTTTTCCGTCACATGTAGAGGAATTAATAGGAAAATAGCTCGCTTCTAGGAAAGGGTTGAACTAATATCAGAGTTCCGTTTAAAATAGAATCTGGTGCTTTAGAACTATGCACGATTGCGCCTTCTGGTTCTATCTGTATTCTGAGTATTGATCATGCACACACACCAATGCACATTCACTTTGTAGTAATACATGACCACGGTCACACGTAAGGCTGGCCACACGTGATAGAATCCCTCTTGCCAATAGAGCATTCTTAAAGAGCCCTCTCCCATCTTTCAAGCTTAGGATAAGTTCTTACTAATACAGATAATGTTCAGATCAAACTTGTCCACACTTTCGATTGTTGCTGGTATTTTAAAGTGACGCGTATCGCCATCCTTATCTGAATACGGAAAACCAATTATCCTGATTATAACAGCGAACGTTTCAGATTTTATTTTTTGAATGTTGATTTTAATCTGACAAGCTGACAGATATTGCCTCCAAATCAGACTGTTTATACAACAAAATATATTTTGTTGTGATATTTGTTTATACTCACCAAGGAAATGTTTCGTAGTAGGATTACAAGATAATAACATCAAAACGTAGACTTATAGTACACCTGACTTTTGACAAGTTTCCATTAGTGTTTTGTTCCGTGCAACCAATAAGTTTTTTGTGCACTTTTTATGGGGTAGGTATAAAGTGCAGTAAAAGGTTCCCTTTTGGATTTTTGCAAGCGAAGTGTGGTTTAGCTTGCGCGAACCGGCAACCTTACCATTAGATAGCACAATAATCAAACATAATGTTGTGGTGGAATTAGTTTTATCTCTTGAGTAATTTTAAAATATAATAGGTACAAGGAAATTCTGCTATTGAGCTTTTTAGGTATTTCTCAGTAACAGTCCGGAGCCTAGATTTGTGTCCAATTGATGGCAATAGACACTCCCTCTATTTCATAAGATATAAATATAACTGTTGAAATGTAGGTGTATGTACTAAAGGTGTAAACCTCTGCTTAACCCTCTGGGGATTGTAGGTGTAATTATGCAAAAGTATTTATACAGCTTTTGAAGCCAATTAAATCCGCTTATGAGTAGTGCGAATTGGTAGCAAGCAACAGGTTTAAATGTATAAAGTTAATTGAAATATCCAACTTTATTAGTCTTCATTCGATGCTAATTAATTCCTAATTAGATTTAAAAAAATAATGCAGAATGCTTTTTTTGCTATTTCCACTGAGTCAATAAAACAACTGTTAAGGCAAATGAGTTTAAGAAAACTAGTTTGTTGAGTCTTCATTGAAAAGAAAGAAAGAAAGAAAGAAAGAAAACATATTTATTTGGCACATGCCACAAGTGCACAAAACAAAGTAAAAAAAAAATAATAAAAACTAAGAACTAAACACGAAAAAGAGTACATCTCACGGCTGCGCCAAATAGGACCAGTTCAGCAAAGTTGGACCTCCTTGCGTGAGAGGCGAATACTAAAGGGTTCAATAAGGTGGAAAGTTTGCATCCTGTAAGATAATACCACATCATTAAAATCTTAGTTTCTGTGGGAACTGGTCATGTCGCAATTCTGACAGTTCCTAAACGAAAATACTCTCTCTGTCAGTAGGAAGAATTTGCCGGAAGACAAAGCTTTTAAGTTATTTTTCTCTTACATGAGAATAATACCAGCCTGTTACTGTCCCACTCCAGGTCAAAGACCTCTTCTCATACAGAGAAGTCACGAGAATTGATCACCCCGCTTGTTGTTCAAGGCAGATAGACCTATGCGATATTATTATTAAACTTAGATGAAACATAAGTCCAGGGGGTCGAGTCTGCTGTCTGGGGGTCTATTGCAATCGTGTCTCAATGACCGGTCAATGATCGATTTTTGACGTATAACGTCAAACTTATGACACATTTCCCATACAAAAATTGTCAAAGTTGTCAAATATTCGATCAATGACTGGTCATTGAGACATTATTGCAATAGCAGACTCGAGCCCCAGGTGTCTTCACTATGTTGTCCTTTCTTGATTCAAGAACCACAACCTGGTGCATGAAAGGTAGGCGCCTTAATCTCTGGGTCATCATGACAAGCTAGAAGAAAAACCTTCAAGTATTTTTACTCTTATTAACTTAACTTAAATAACAAGGCTATTAAAAATGTTAAATGTTTTTCTTTTTCATTTATTGCGTTGTGTTTGTGAAGAGTCGTCCGAAGGATATGTATTCTGAAGCGCGAAGGACGCTACCCACACATAACCTTCAACGTCTGTGCTTTATTGCACACTTGACACTAATAACATATTTTCTACTACTACAGCTCCTACTTTAATAACAAATAAATACAATAGAAGTGGCTTTTTTTTGTAATGTGATCTATACATATAATAAGACTGTAAAAAAACTGTGTCTGTACATTGAATATATTTAAAAAATAATAATTGAGGGGGGTTTAGAAACAGTAATAGAGCACGAATCCAAAAAAAAAAGTCTGTCTGTTTGTCTGTTTGTCTGTTTGTCTGTTTGTCTGTTTGTCTGTTTGTCTGTTTGTCTGTTTGTCTGTTTGTTTGCACACGCTAATCTTCGGAACTACTGGACGGATTTGAATGATTTTTTTTTTGTTGTATAGATATTAAGTCTGGTCAACACATAGGCTATAATTTATCTTGGAAACTGGAACACCTGATGCAGAACCGCAACAGACCAGCTAAACTATAGGCGATACAAAAATGGTCCCATAGCAAAAATTGTTCCACGTGATGAGCATTTTCTGTTGAGAGAATAAATTTGAAGATCCGGAACACCTGATTCAGAACCGCAACAGACCAGCTAAACTATAGGCGATACAAAAATGGCCCCATAGCAAAAATTGTTCCACGTGATGAGCATTTTCTGCTGAGAGAATAAATTTGAAGATCCGGAACACCCGATGCAGAACTGCAACAGACCAGCTAAACTATAGGCGATACAAAAATGGCCCCATAGCAAAAATTGTTCCACGTGATGAGCATTTTCTGCTGAGAGAATAAATTTGAAGATCCGGAACACCCGATGCAGAACCGCAACAGACCAGCTAAACTATAGGAGATACAAAAATGGTACCGTAGCAAAAATTGTTCCACGTGATGAGCATTTTCTGCTGAGAGAATAAATTTGAAGATCCGGAACACTTGATGCAGAACCGCAACAGACCATCTAAACTATAGGAGATACAAAAATGGTACCGTAGCAAAAATTGTTCCACGTTATGAGCGTTTTCTGCTGAGAGAATAAATTTGAAGATACGGAACACCTGATGTGGAACTTCAAGAGCCCAGCTACACTATAACATATATTGGAATGACGTCTTAGCAAGAGTTGTTCAGCCTTATGAGCACTCGCTGTTGACGTATAAAAATCGAAGATCTGGAACACCTGTTGTGGAACTCCAAGAGCCCAGCTACACCATAACTCAAATAGGAATGACGTCTTAGCAAAAGTTGTTCGGTCTGATAGGCATTTCCCGTTGATTTATAAAAATCGAAGATCAGAAACATTTGATATAGAAATTAAAACTATCACTAATTTCATTAAAGGTGCTAAATGATTAAAGACCATAAGATCCCAACAATCTACCGAAGAGCGTTAGGAGAGACTTGATGCTGATCGAGAACATGAGGCTGCAACTCGCTCCGTGGAAACTTCTTGGGATCGCGAAGCACGCCTGCATTCTCAGCGTATTTACGCATCTACATCCAGGTCTCTAGAGACCAGTGAAGAATATGTGCGCGACTGACCGCTGATCGTGAACATCATGCACTGTCTCGCGAGTTGGAGACGTTCACGGAAAAAGCATGACGCTTGAGTTTTCAGCGTATATACGCATCGACTCTAGAGATAAGTGGGGGAAGGAGACGCGCGACTGACCGCTGATCGTGAACGTCACGCAACATATTATAGGCTATAATTTATTTTGGAAAATGGAACACCTAAAGTAAAAGAGATATAAAAATGGTGCCATTGCAAAAACTATTCCACGTGAAGAGTGTTTTCTGCTGTGAGACTAAATTTAAAGATCTGGAGCACCTGTAGGGGAACTCCAAAGCCCAGAGACAATATAACATATACATAATAGAAATGGTAGACACCATTTCAACAGGAAATAAAAAATCTGGAACATCTTGAATCGTCTCGCGCATCCCATTGATTTCCCGTCCCCGGGCTTATAGAATTCGACATCAGATGTTTCAGATCTTCGATTTTGACGACCCCGTTGTCGCTGGCATAAGCAACAGGATCCGCGTACGAAGTCGCGGGCAGAAGCTAGTATGAAATAAGATAGATGTTTTATCTCTTTCCGGCTTTTCTCCGCAACGGCTGGTTAGATTTGGACGGGGACTTTCACGGGCCGAGAGTTGATATTAAAAGAAGTAACTTTTCCAATTAAAACCCAATTATCTGTTAAATTCTTACATGTATGAAATCGCTAGAATACTATAGTAGTATTAAGGTAAATAAAACAAAAGAGAACACGTTTTATGACGTAGTTGGGTAGGCGTACCCATCTACTATTTATTCAGTGAATGGGAAAATTTAAAGTCGAACCGTACAAATCTCAGCGGGAACTTAATTTGCAGAATTGAGACTGATTCTAATTAGGGGTTTATTCATTAAACGACAATTACTTTATATGCCAGCCTTGAACAGAATACAACGAAGTTGGAATATTCCCTAACATTAGTATTCAGCGGCGTCGTCGAATGTATACAAAAATACATTTAAATTGAGTGTCCCGAATCGCTCTGCGTTCTGTGAATATCACAGCCACTGAAATATGTATTCGGCGGTTCAACAACGCAGCAACGCCATTCGCTGATATAGAAATCCCAATATGTCAGATAATTTCGCATAAATCCAATGCTCATTACATTGGGAAAGTTACTCGGTAAGGATGTGTTGTAAAGACTCGGAAAACGCACGTTCGCGATTAAACAAAGTTATGTTTGTTTTATTTACATTAAGAAGTTGAGGCGATGTTTGCTTCTGCGAATCGTGTTAATGTTTGAATTCAAATGTTACACACGATTCGTGAAGCGAAACAAATATAGCACAACAACTTATGTAAATACAACAATCATAAGGGTGTTTTATCACAAACCTTCCGTTTTCATTCACAAAAGGGCTCATCTTTTACCTTTTAAGCCATTTTTAATGGATGTAGGCATACACTACAAAACGCCACCTGCTAAGATCCTTACAAAATCCGTTTGCTTCGTATACATCTTACGTCGGTGGTGCAAAAAAAATACTATTTAATTTTTAATAATGTCAGATTGGGTCAAATAAACTCTTTCTGCTTCAAAATGTGTGATTTTAACCGAATAAAATCCCTCCATTGTTAATCTGTCAATTGTTATTCGGATATAGCAAATGCGTGTGGATACATTGAGATAGACGAGTCTAAACTGTAGTGTGTCTGGTTAGTGCATTCCTTTGTTCTCATCGAAGCATGCGCGCCGCAATCACGTGTCGATATTGTGCCTGCGCGTGTCACATTACAATGTTACATAGCACGAAAATTCCACAAATCCAAGTAGGTACTTATGTGAAAAGATAAACTTTGGTACGGACCCACTTGTTCGATCAATTTGAATGTAATTAGTTTTAACGATAGATTCGGAGCATAGTCTGTCGTTAATTGAGTTATAGAGGCCATCAAACTCAATGATATGTGGATTAAGAAGGTTGTTCTCGAGAGAACATATGCATAACTTGATTTACAAGATCCATATTCTTGTAAATACCAAACACTCAATAGTGAAAATGTTCTCAAATCTAGATCAGTTGCCAAACTAGTTTGAGCAGACAGGCACATAGCACAGACGGTACCTTTTATACGAGGTTGGCGAGGAACAATAGTATAAGTGCAGTCTGAGCAGACGCGGCCAGTCACAATCACAATGATACCACAAACAAAAGTTTTCACTTGAAACTTACTGTCGTTTTACCGTCTGAGCGTTATTAGATCACTGAAATGAACAGAGATAATGCACGCCACGCATGCAAACTGGAGACACGTAACTTTAAATACTCAAGGCGGTTGCACAAATAACAGTTTCCACGAAGTCTATCTACTGCTTGCGATATGAGTGTCTCCACAGATCGCGTGATCGGCCGCAGTAAAAGTGAAGTATGTGGTTTTATTGCCACCCGCACGTGCCGTGTTCGGATCTAGTCGTCGTAGATACTGACTATTGACTACCTACCTTAAACTGATAGCCGTCGCCCGACCACTTGAAGTTGGTCCCTGATAACGCACAAACACCCCTCGTCACTTATTAGTGGTGTTAAATGAGCATCGGGTCGAGGGAGATCAAGTGTGTTTGGACGCGACCAGTGTCAAGCGGGTTCGAGGTCGTCCGCTGTTTACGTGTCGACTTCGGTAATTACGTTGATACGTTCTGTTGGAGCGCTATGTAAATTGCTGCCAAAATGATTTTAAAGTGCTCAAATGGAACAACAAAATTAAGATAATGGCCGTTGTTCGCCTATAAGACTGATGTTTATTTGCTTAAAGTTGGTAAGAAGTTCGGTAGGACACGTCATTTGTGTTTTAAAATGTTTGAACTTCCTAACAATTTGCATGTTGTTGCTCAATTGTGCTTTAGCTTCTCGTAATGTGGTTCAAGAAAGATTACGTAATAAAGAAAGATATACATACATATAATGACTAGAGTAGTAGTTTCCCTGGAATGCAGACCGAACGAACTGTAAACTATGTCTGAAATAGTCGTGTCGGTCGTTGTAAAACCAACTAACGCTATGAGGCTAACGTAGTCCCGAAATAATTGTGGCAATTATTAACTAATCAAGAATATTTTTATATAATGCACACAGTAATAATACTTTATGGGATTCACTCAGCAAATAAATTTCCATTTCTGGATTTTCATTAATACTCCGTAACTTCTTCAGGCCGCGCGTTTCTTAATCCTCTCTATCGATTTCATTTAATAACTTGACGCCTAAGGTTCTGTTTAATCATCTTCCATCGCACCTGGGCCTCAATACTAAAGCAGAGCGTAAATTATTCTCGATTTTGAACTTTGCAGTTCCCAATAACACTTTGATCAGGTTTAAGAATCTGACGAGAAGTGTCGTCGAAACAGCGCCAAAACGAAGTAGAGTTTAATAACTTTTTAAAAGCGGTCGGCTTATCTGAGCCGGCGGGTGCACTCGCACGACCCACTTTATGACATACAGCCGCACATATGTGCATAAACACAAATACAACTGTAATTAAAGCTCCCTCGCCTCCCGCTAACCCTAGGAAATGGAGCCGATAGGGGAACGACTCTAGGCATCCGTGTTCCTGGACATGTGGGGCTAACTCACATGTGTGGAACAGAGCCATATGCATCACTGTATATGTTTACACACGATAATTCTTGCGGAATGAACAGTTTATTCAAACGCCGACGTCATTATTGTTATTGGCACCGTTGACTTATTTTAATTTCACTTTCGTTGCGTTGTGTTTATCAATTGGTTTTTTGTTTACATCATTATTTTTATCGCTATGTTTACCGTACTCGTACTCAATCGGGGAAGTTTTAATGAGAATAATTTGATTGATTCTCCGCTGAACGTGGCCGGTAATGAGCGCAGCAACCAGATCCTTACAGCAAGGCAGACCTTGGAAAATAGGTCAGAAACTTTAAAAATAAATATACCTGTTTGGAACTTTTCTTTCAACTTATATACTAAGAGTTTCTATAATTTGTGCTTTAAATAACTTTGATGTCGCATTGTCAAGGCCGCAAACGTAAATATAAATTGCGAGTTGGTGAACGTGACTGTATGATAGCATATTTCTCCATAATAACTCATCCCACTCCAACTGTAAACGCGCAAGATAGAGGTTACTTTCGAAGTAACATCTATTTCCGTACCTTTTTATTTTTATACGTTCGTGGATATTCTCATTTCTTTGTGTGTAAAGTTTGTTATATTACGTTGAGGATGTTAATGTGATTTGTTTCCTTTTCGCCGAAATATGCTTTCGTTGTTATTGCCAGTTTCTTCGTTTGATTTCTTACCATATTTTTGCTCTTTTGTTGTTGTAATTTAATTGATTAGAAAGAATGTTCCTAGCTGCTGTATCTCTGTTGTATTAAAATCTACGTAATCCACAACAATGAATATACTTACAGTCCTTGATGTTGCTCTATAATAATCTTCATTGTCAGTAGGGTCGGGAAATCCAATACCTATGATGTTTGCAGAACAAAGGAAAACGTACCTGCCAATTCTCCGTAAACTTTGAGGTCACCTTTCGACAACCACAATACTAATATGGCGTACCGAAATTTGTTGTAAAACCGACAATGAACGAAAACAACAATGTTTTATTTGATACAGAAACGTGAGTTTATCCTGTATTGAACTCACTTCAGTAAAATCAATGGAGCTTTAGTGTCGATCGTGGCTCGTTCTCTTAAGTCACGTTGCGCAGCGCCCGGTGTTTTAGGTCCAACGTGACGCTCGAATACAGCCTGTCAACAACGCACACATGTGGAAACTCATTTATCATCAGCACATGCATTAACACAAGATGTTCCGTGTTTACCCCTGTTTCAAGTTTTAAAAGCTTTGCTGAATTTTTTAGTAATTGTGATAAGTGTTTTGTTATTTGATCGAATATCAAAGGCGCTTCAGAAAATGAAGACATGCTTTGATTTAAGTGAATGATTTTATTTAACAAATCGGAACTCTTATTCCTTAATCAAAAACAGCATGAATTAAATAACCACAAATATATAACGAGTATGCTATTTAAAAGGAGAATCTTGCATTTGGACGTAAATCAAAAGAAGACACGACGAAAGTATTCTTCGAGCAATCAATAATTTAGAAGTCGCTTTTAATCTTCAAGCCTATGTATCAAAGTATTAAACTAACACGTTTCGTTTCAATAACGTTCGGTTGACAATGTAAACGTAGTTAATCATCGGAGAGCCGCAGTTCAATAAGGACAAGTCGACGACCGCACGGACACATCTCGGCTATGAATAAATAATCCCTCTATTGAAATTATATTAACCAACTCGACGCAGAAAGCCAGAATTACACCTGTGACTGAACGGAATACGTTTTCTCATTATTCATTAATGTAAACGATAAGTTAAGTGGCAGTGTACGATGTTGTAGAGTACAATACAATGGAGGAGCTTGGTACAAATACAATGTAGTATTGCGGAGCGTCTAGACGGCCTCATTACAACCCGCCGCCCATCTCCGGCGCGCGCCCCATCCCACCCCACAGATATCTAATGAAAATATGCCTTTTTAATCATAAAAATACACGCATTTCCACTAAACCACGAAATGAAACCAACATTATTTTATCTGTTAACAAACGCTTGAATATCCATAAATCTGGTAAACAGATTATCCCCCGTTGATCCTGGCTGCGTAACGTGGGAACGATATGGAAACTCGTTCCAAGTTAAGAAGAATTGGTCGTAGTTCGGGAGGCCTATCATCTTACAGTTATAGATAAATTAGGCGCGGTTACCAGATAATGTCGTTGACTCGATTTGGGTCGATGACTTGTGGTAACACGGTTTTGGACATTATTCACTGGGATCCTATCATGTCAGGTGGTACATATTTGTATGTCGGCTATTGCCTATGCCTACCCCATCTTGTACTAATGTAAGTAATAAAACGCCGACCCCTCCGAACGCGTCCTTTTTGTACTTATTTTGCACCCTCCTTGTGAACTCTAGGCCGTTGACTCCCCGAATATTTTTCGTTATTGTGTCGTAAAATCTCTGAGTATCTACCATTGTTGTTACCTGTAATGATTCCTCTTTTACTTCTTAGAATTTATTTAATGAAATCTGCTTTACTGATTTACGTCTTATTTCGCCTATTGTCTGAGTAGGTTTATTGTTCAATTAAATCATCTCCCGTTTATGGTGTTTGATTAATGTCTATTACGATGCTCTGAGCCTTAAACGCTAAAGATTAATGTTAGTCACCATTCATATTCCGTGGTGCAAATCAAATAATATGCAAGATAGCAATAACGAGAAAAAATGTCTTCCCATTATGTTGACGGCGTGCTGGTATTTTCCTTACTGTGGATGCCAAATTGAAGATATGTGCGTGCGTCATCTTTCCTCAAGGAAATGATCGCTGTTTGCTCAGAAATTTCAAGGTACAGGAAACATCCGAGAATGCAAACTGCATAATAATTGCTACTATCCTTAACAAGAATAATATCTCTATTGATGCCAATCCGTTTGAGTTGCGTTCTCGGTATTGACACACTAATTTATATCGTGTCAAGGACGGAATTTCCAAAGATATCGAGTTATTTCGCAATTAAAATTGGTCGTCCGAGATTGACAAAGGAGATAAATGTTCCGATAAGCGATAATTCTATTTCCTAGTACGGTTTCTGTGACCTTGTAGAGTAGAGTATTGCTATATAAATTCTAACGGAAAACATATGCATCATTGGGACGGAAGATATTAATTGATTCCAATTCATCTTCCAGCAAAATCTCATCAAGATGTTTCATCATTTTAATAACCCACGCCTTATTTATTTAAAGTTGTCTTCTGCCAAGAATAGATAGCCGAAATTAAAGATGGCCAAACTTATTCAGAGGCATGGTTCATTCGTGGTTACTTGATGTAACCGGCCCCTGAAGTACGTCCTTTCGTCCGGGCGGGCGCGGGCGGCGCCGGGCGCCCCACAGCAGTCGCGGGGCGTTGACTCCGCAATACCACCCGTACCACCACACGTACGGGATTTATGATAGTCACAGATACGAATAACACGTGGTGAAATTCACTTGTTCACATTAATGGGAAGATTTATATGACGAGGTGCGAAGCGTTCTAGATTGTTAATTCCGTGCCATGATCTGCTATCGGAAGGAGTGGGCGAGACGGATCGACTTGTTGCTTGACACAATTTCGATTTGACGTCAGAAGATAGCATAATGTTAGCTACATATGTTTTTCAACATTATTTTTGCATAAGGGACATTGTTCAGATTCTAGCAAATTTAAAAAAAACTGTAGCTATCTCTACGTCTATTATTTTTTTCGAGATCTATTCTTATGAACGTTTACAGTCGCAACATATACACACGTGTATTTCCGTAGTTGTCAGAATGATTGTTTTTATGTGCCTATTGACCTACATCTCACTTCATCTGTGAACATCGTACGAAACGAGAGAGTAAACAGTTTTATGAATTTAAACACAGACGTATTAGCCATTCGTACATATTTGGAGTTCGTGATATCGGTGCCGAACGTGTTTGGAAAATGTTGACTTCAACATTTGCGAACGAATCCCATGTTTACTTGAATTTCGTAAGCAAATAGTAGAAATATTCAATTAAAACTTCGTCAATTCTGTCTAATGTCTTACACGTTTAAGTTGATATATAAATTGAACATACAAATGTATAATGAAGTAATGAAGCAACATGATGACCTTTTTATGTCCGTTAATAACAGACACACTGTTGAAGTTAACGATCATATCAAGACCATCGATGTTATCAACAATATGAAGCACTTTATTGATACCCTGAGCCCTGATCCTTGAGGGTTAACTTTAGAATTTCTACTCGAAAAAGGTCACTTTAGGAAGAAAGAGTAACATACGCTTACTGAATTCCAAAGACCTTTATCGGAGATTATATTAGATCCGAAATCGAATCATTCCGTACAAAGACATACGAGTGAAATGTGGAAACGTACAGCTAAAATAAAGATTAGTCTTCGACGGTACACTATAGGATTATGTGAATACAATACATAAATAAAAGGGACGTAAAAGGTACTTTAGTAAATAGCCGTGCGGAAAATACCCCTGTGAAACAGGCCCCGTAAATGATTTGCCGTTTCAATCAAATCTGTGCACATTCAACGGCAAACTCGAATACGTTTACTTTATTCCATTTCGAACTCTGTTCCCATTGTGTTAAAAACTATATGGATTTGGTTTTTTATTTTTTATTCCGGTGTGCTCTGAAATTGAATCAGATGCTCAGATTATTTTGATGTGAACTCGTTTGTGAAGATCGAACAATTTGTGTGGTCAGTTGTGGTAGACCTTCCCGGAAGCTGTGATTTTTTTAGATATTAGATAACAACTACAATTTCTGGATGAACCCATTGTAGCAGTTTGTATCAACTTTTTACAAATACATAGATATTTATACCTAGTAAATTGCATTGTCTGATCGTATCTATGATATAGAACTAGGTAATGTAATAATCTATCTACAACTTTCAGTCATGAAATTGCTAATCGTCCGAACTTGTCCCAAGTTATCGCTCTCTTTGAATTATTGCATCTAATCAAAATTCCCCTTTCTAACACTCGCAATAATATTAAAATCAACTGAGTCCGATTATTAAATAAAGCTTAAACAATCATTGTGAGTGGTTCCGGCGGGCCCATTCGTTGGAGCGATTTAATTAATCATATTCTTGTAATAGTAACAAAGCTGGCGTTATCAATTTGCCGCTTCGATTTTCAATCAATAAATCATCGCAACGAAATTGGTTTGAAGTATATTATTTCAGGCTGTTTTCACTGAGCCGCATTCAGAAAATATCATTCCTACCAAAATACCAAAAATATTTTGAAATACGAGCCGGAAGAAATTATGAGCCAACAATTTGCCATCACTTTCATAATAGCAGTTTTGTAATTCATCACGTGTCACCCCATAAGACTTGGAAGCACTTAGCGGGAAGGGGCTGAACCCTATAATAAAACCATAAAAGCCTGATCTGCCGAAACGCTCAATAACGGGAGATTATGGCAATAATAGTGATATTATTTGCATGTATCCCCAATAAGTGTGCGCTGTGAATCACGTTGGTCGACAGTGAGCTGGTTTATTTAGGCCGAGACGACACATGCCGGCCACGCGGCTGCGGCCTCGCGATGATACATACGCTATTTACGATTGTATTACCATTTATAAGCTTACCAGTTCTCTTTCTATACGATGCAGTACTTTTGCTTGTTTTTTACTTTTGCCTGCACTTGAAGTATGGGCATTCGACACAAAGGGCACGTGTCACAGCTTGAGTTAATACAGCGTCAAGCTTCTTTTAAACTGAGTCTTATGATTTTAAAGTGTTTAACTTGGGTACAATGTCACTGAAGACCTGAGAAAGTTTGCAAAGAGATTAACAACATGACTACCGTACCTTTTAATAATCTTGAAGGATATAGGAGATATAGAAAAAAAGATGAACATCTCTGATGGTTTTGTTTGGGTATATCCAAAACAAAACCAGAGATGTTCAACTTTTTTTCTGTTAACAATATAAACAACAACGATTTAAATAAGTAATTAATCATTCTTCATATCAGTGTAATAACATGGAATCCATTGCCAACGCTAAATATTAAATCAGCTAGGCTACAAAATGACAGATGGAGTTAGAGTATAACATTAATAAAAGATGTAAGTAAACGATGTATCCTACGATAAACGGACGACCTAATCACAATACATCAGAGGAGATTGGAACTTTTTGCATTTAACACTTAGATGCTATTTTTTAGAATGACGATAATGGCATTATTGATTATTTGCGGGTAATTAATAACAATTAAAATATTCTGTCGCATACAAAAGGTTGTAAAGTTTTTTAGATTAGAGTTGAAAATTATATGCCAACCACATCTTTAATGCAATTAAAGATAAAAATTATTCTTTTTTAGCTTACAATTTTTGATAAACCTTCTAGTATGAGATCCACATTTGCGAACAAGTTAAAGTCAATTCAATTAAGGTTTCAAGTTACTATTCAAACCTGGCACTGTAGAGACAGATGCCTAGACATTTTCAAGGCTGGGAAACTAGGTTATAGAACGAGGTCAAAAATTTGGCGTGTTAGTAAACGTGAGGGGATAGGTTTAGACCTTTAAAGCAAAATCAGCTTTGTCAACTGTTTCATTGGCCTTGCTTGTTGATATCTCAGCAATCTTATCGTTTCCTAGTTCTAAAATAGTTATACAGATTGCAGACCGTAATTCTGTCTATACCACTAACACTTATTTACTTTCACTTACTGGTGTTGTAATTTCTTTTCCCGTTTTCGTCTTATACTTTTTTTCCACGCCAAACAGATTTTTACTTTATTATTCTAGAGAATTATTTTAATTCCCTTGAAAGAAAAAGGATGCTCTTTATTCATAAAAGGACTTCGCTGCCTTGACTGTAATATCTTAATCGTTGTTAACGACACCCACTTAATGAACTTGACCCACATTGCAAGCGGAGCTCTTTTGACCCACATAGTTACTGATGACGTTATTGACGACTGTAGAACTAATAGGTCCTTTTTTTCTGACAGGTGTCAGGCAGGCAGGATCGCGTGAGTCAGCAGATCCAGACCAAGCTCGGCGACTACCATCTCGCGCAGTGGTTCATCGATGACCCCAGCAAATCCATCGGGATCTGCGCGGAACCACCAAGTCCTGCACCATGTGAGTACACTTTTATGGCACTTGTGCATCTTGCAGTGTAAATTCTGTTACGTAATCTGATTCTTTGGCTGGCTTGCATTGCATTGCAGATTGCGCGTGTTACATTATGTTATATTGTGTAGTTTTATGCGGTTAACGTGTGATGTTATTAAAATGGTTCAGAACCTGTCAGAGACTGTTTTGTGAAATTCAAACTTGCCTGTTCTGAAAACTTGCAATACAGCGCTGTTGAATGGATAGAGCAAAAACATTCACTGCATTATCATCTAGCACAGTCTGCAAGTCAATCCGGGTCATAGTCATAGTATAGAATCTGTACACGTTTGTATATAGACCAGAAGCTGGCAGCCTGCCACTGCATTGTTATCAACTCCTAAGCTGCTATGTTTATTAAACCTGGTTTCATAGTCCTTCGGTACGATTTCAACTGTGTCGACTCGTAACCGGTAGGAGATGAGAATTTGAATGTTGTATATAGGTAAAGGATTCTGATTTAGTCCTATCGTAATTTGGTTACGGGTTTGTCTCTTGTGTTAGTTGCGTTGATAGGAGTACCGAACGCATACTGATTGAGCGCTTGTTTGATATCACCGGTTACTTTGAACTAGTCTCGCAGGTTGGACGTGAAATGCTTCGTTGAAATTCAATAATGATTCTTCAGAAAATGAGAATGGTGTTTAATTTTTAGTAATACCTGGAATGGCAAGATTCATTTTACACCAAACTAAAAAGTTGTAAAAAAGTCTTTTTCTATTGTCGTTTATTAAATAGTTTTCAGATAACTACAAAAGTATTTTCACTATCAATGGACTTCATACATTGACGTGTATTATAAAACAAATGCTTGCAGTAAATTTCATTCAAAGTAACTTTAAAGAAATTAACTAGGACTTCATACGTAGCTTAGTCCACTTCAGAAAGTCCTTGAAAGAGGTAGTTTGAGTTTCAAGTGCTTCCAACTTGTTATTACTTAATAACTTTGAAAGATATAACATTACCAACTTAGTTTTAATAAATTGCTTAAGTGGTTGAGGCTCTATAGGTAAACGGCTGATGAGAAGGAACTAAGATCTCGGACTTCCTTTAGATGTGATGTGGAAACGAGCGGGACACCTAAGAAGGACATACTTACTCTGACCTTGGTGACGTTCTTAATAAAGGTCAGGTGCGTAGTACTCGCTATGACGTGTTCGTGTATGACAAGATGCATAAATAAACGTAAACGAAAGAAAAGAAGTATGCAAGATTCTTAGCAGGTGGCGTTCTGTAGTTTTTGTCTATGGGAAAAAGGTGTGAGTTTTTGTATGTACGAGTATGTATGATCCCCTAGTCGGGCCATAACACTAGGTCGACTTGACCAGCATTTTGTATTGAGATTCTCAGGAACTTTCCTATTGTTAATTTTACGCCTGTTTAAGATTGCCTATAGCTATATTACTGTCACCAGGAATATCCGGATTATCTCTTTACTTTTCCTTATTTATGATAGTACCAAGAATCTTTTCCATACAATTTTAAACGGCCTTTAAAGGGATAAGGGACTATTCCATCAACATTCTCTTGACCAAATTATTGGAGTATTCGTGACGTAGGCTCGTACCGTTTGATCACAGCTCGTTGCCGTACCTCCGGAAAAGGCTTCCGAGATCCGCAAACCATTGGCGTGGAAATTCCATTTAATTTCGTATAGATTTCGTCTTGGCCCCGATCCCGGTGACGTTTCTGTAGAATGAAAATATTTTGTACCTACTTCAATTTCGTACATAATGGGATTGTAATGGTTGTAAACTCCAGGAGGTTAAGCTGTACAGTTTAATGCTTGAAAGTGTTCATAATGTCTTTATTCTTAAAACACAGAACATTCTTTAGTAGATCTAGGACGAACTAGCCTTGAAGTCGTTGGTTTAGTGGTTGCGAGCATCGCTTCTGAACTTGAGGTCTTGTGTTCGATTCCCAGGTCGGGCTAGGTGATATTGAATTATACCGTCGGGAGTTAGGATTTGTGCCCGGTTGATGGTAGTAAGTTACATAACAGGCGAAATGTGGCTTTAAGTACACTTCTGCCTAATTATTTGTGGAATATAGATGGAATACTGTGTAAGGACGAAGTTAAACGCTTTATGGTACTTATATATTACTTCTATTTTCAAATACTAGAGAAAGCACCAACGATATACACGTTGATAACTTTGGTACAAAACAGTATGTAGAACATTGCACGCCCTCTTCTACTTTGATTTCAAATATGCCCAACAATAATGTTTGGCTACCCAAATATTGTAAAATATAACCCCTAAACGAACATTACCCAACTACGAAATTGTAATCATATTTACATTAATCGCAATATTGTTTCAATCAGACCCGGTCAACTTACCAAACAATAAGGAAAACAAACTCCTTATAAACGCAGCAAAAAGTTTTTATTCCTCTCAAGATTATACCCGGTCGGGATAATTTCGGGGGTGGACATTACCATAACAAAAGAGGATAAAGTTATTTGATACGCGGTTCCGCCGTTTCTCCCTACTTTAAAGAATCTACCATTTTTCAGGTGAACCTGAGTGGTTATCCGATATTTTTTTCCCGTTCGGACGGATAATGTTTGCGTAACAACCAATTTGTAAACCTGCCCTACGTTCACGCATGGAAAATCAACTTTTAGGGGCATCATTTATCCTGTTAACAAAATAATTACCATCTAAGCCTAGTTTCCTTACAAAATATTTCACAAAGAATAAAACTTTAAAATTGTTTACGTGAGTTTGTTAATCAAGTGTGACACAACATCCTTGATACGTCCATTGTGAAAATTACCAACCATTATGAAATTAATTTCATAACTTCTAATAGTGCGGTGGCGAGGCGAGAAAATTGTCAGATTGCACGGTACGGTACAATGGTGGGGTGTTAGGGTGTTATAAATATTATAACACTTTGTTTGTGATCGACGGTTTCCGTAGTGGGTTGGCTGATAATAAATGATTCAGCGGTGTCCACGGGTTTCGGACACGGGCAGGGGCACACGGACGGTCACTCTGTCACGCTGACGTCACAGCGGCACCGTGACAACGTGACGTGTCGCACGTACGGCACTAGCGACATGACGGAAGATTGCAGATGCATTGACGCGCTCTCTATGAATGAGCTAACTTTGCATTGTAGTCTATTGAACGATAAATCCTGTTAAGTGTCAAGCTTAGAGATTAATACAGCATGGACGTTTGCTGTTAGGACATGCAATGCAAGCATGCGTAACTTGACGGTCTTGTTTTAACTTATTAACTGTACTTCTTGTTCGCTTCGCTTTATTGCCTCCTTTATATGTATAAAGTATTGTTAAAGTTTTTGTGTGCAAACGGGTGTGAAATTATGTTTAATGATATCAAATTAAACACGGGTTGTAATTTAGCGTAGATTATTGTTATAGTGCTATTAAGATGAACTACGTACGTCGGTAAACAAGAAAATAAATGTATAATATTGTATTAAATAAACCTTTTACGATATGCTTACAAAGCTGATCTTCCCAAAATAGGGTAACTAATGTCGTTACACACTCCGTGGACAATTTCATTCAAAACTCAGGGACTTATCCGAAAGAATGAACCGCCATAAAACGTCACCCTCATAAAAAGAAGTAATATATAATAATGATATTCCTCCAGAAGGAAATAATTGTAAGACATCGCATAAAGCTAAGCCAACTATCTTCGCGTTTTACGATCATTCGGATACTCTGCTCGGTGGCTCTTAATTAAACCGGTTGGAACAATGTACCTAACCTTATTCCAGACCTTTGATGTCCTATAAATTATACATGCAAAACACATACGCCAAACAGATTGCGGGAAAGTTCTGAGATAAATATGTAGCAAGATTACTTGCGAACGCTCCTACATACATACGTGTTATATTAATGCGAGAAGCCCCATTCTGCAACTGCACATTATAGACGTTTACTGTCGTTCTTGCATGCGACGACTGCATTGAGAAAGTCACTCTCCATTGCTACTAGCTCCTTAACTATGTGCCTGTTTAAAACGTGCTCTCATTCCACTTTATTACAGTGATTAGTTACTAACTTAATGTCATTTTATGTGATTGTTATCTCTTCAATATTCGATCTTTATTGACCCTTGTCAATATCCTAATGGAATAGTGTGCTGTCACGCGAGACAAATTAAACGTAAAAATGTATAAGCGGTTGTGGATATCTATCAATTGACTTGCGCGTTTGTGGCCGTAATGAAGAATGACCCAGTTTTTGCACGGCCGTCGAAACCGGTCGCAGTAGCGTAAAGCAGAGTAAACAAGCGGTTGATAAATGATTCAAAAATCGCGAGCGACGCCCGTGTCGCGTGACAAACATTCGTGTCGTGTGACGCGACGCGTTCGCTGTCGCCCGCAGAAGCGACATCGCGCCGCCGCGCTCTACGCCTAATGACTGAAACAAAGCACTTGTTTGTCATCAACGCCTTTCACTATTTCCTCTGGGAAAGTTCCAAACAATTATCTAATATCCTAATTCTATTATTTGCTCAACCCGGCTCTGCAGTGTCTATAGTATTTGTTGAAAATACCCAGTTCATACAATAATTAGCGCGTAATAATAACAAACACACGTCTTTACCGTATAATTTATGGTTCAGAAATATAATTATGTAAGTACACGTATTTTACAATACTCGCTTTATATTATTACTTGAATGAATAACTTTATTGCCACGGTAGCGACGCTAGTCAGCATAGAAGCTTTAATTAAAAACTCTTATAATCAGGTTAAGAAATATGATCGATGACGTCACCCGTGCTTTCTGCATGCAATACGTCTGTAAACAATTAATGTCCGAAGAACAATGAGCAAAGTCATTAAAACATAATTCCCATTGTAACGCTACAGTCAAACCGTAACTAACTCGGCCGCGTTATCACGTAAACCGATGGTTTATTGGCTAGAACACTTTGTCACGCGACAAGCCTTATTCCTAGTGACGTATAATAATGACATCCAGCACTTTTTGTTAACCGCGCCTAGATATCGACAAACAGTGTCGAAACATGCTCGTAGTCGTGTAGCACACAGAAGTCTGTTCGGTGTAGGAAAACACATTTCGCTGATGCATGCGTCTCATAACTTAGGAACGGCAACGTACCTAACCGCCGAGTTAGCCATTGCTTGACTTCGCTCTGAGTTATTGAGTTGCAGGCGTGTATCGCTTGGATTTCTTATTCTAAGAATATTCCACAGATTATTGAGGTCGACTAGATTTACATTGAATACGCCGTATAAAATCCTAAATCAAATTGGCGTGTAGAATGCGTCGGATTTTATACGGATCGTAATGAAAGAGAATAAAAATGCTGGCTCAGATTTTACAAGATAAAGGAATTTTAGATACTTATGTTACTAAAAATAAACTCCTATGCGATCGAAGAGACAAAGGAAATGGAACAAAAGTTTCTACGAAGCAAAATATTGCTATTCTTATCGCAAGGAGGCAGAGTATTCCACGTAAAAGGTAATTTGCCGGAGCCATTATTTAACTGTGATTATATTGACATTGCGGGCAACAGCAACAAGAGCGTGCGATTGGACGTGCATTGGTTTAATTCCGTTAACGACTTATCTCGTCACAACATGTTCTGTGTCCATTACATTCCGATGGTGATTTGATGCGCGGCCATGATAAATGATGAGCATCGGTCAGCGTTGACAACCGCGCACAGTACGTCTGACGACGCATGCTCGCAAATTGACTTATCACTGTGTTATTGTGGCCCTAATATCCTGCTGTGAACTGCACACAAGTCTCCTCAGCTTATGGAAATGTAGTCAAGTTTAGATGAACATGTATGAGCGGTCGCTTCACGATGGTAAGCTCATTTGCGATGTCAACACCTGAAGTTCTCGATCTTGTTAAATACGTGTTCTGATTTAGTTAATGGATAAAGCTTATGAGCAAATGTAAGTCTAATCAGGTGTCACACCAGATCTTATTTATCATGCATGGTTGAACCTTACAAACAACGTCACAAGCAAGTAAACAAGATCCTCATATAAGGCAGAAACATGAAAATATTAAGACACTTTAACAAGACACAAAATACTATAAAAAGTAAAGACTGATTCTCCCTAAGAAGGATAGACCGTTCCAAACGGTAATTCAATAACCTTAAGTTCTCATAATTATTGCAGTAGACGACTTCACGAACATTTTGAAGCCGTAATTTATTAAAGTTGAAAGCCTTTCGGTATCTCGGCGAAAATAACACTGAAAGACTCTTCTAAATATTGGGTTATGATCGCATTATCGTGAAAGAGGTCTGTAAACGAGCTAGGGAAACTGACGGACTGATAAATAAGAGGTAGGTCAGCTACGGGTTATAAAAAAGTCGTTATACATATATAGATCATTTGCCTCAGCTTGCGCGTTTATGTGATGTACATGTTATGTAATTGAGTAAGCTCTCGGAATATCTTGATCAAGAAAAATATCTCGATCAAACATCGAATATATGGAATCTATTTTCGTATGTAGTTGCAAAGAGCGTAATGAGAAATCAAAGTGAATAGAATTTATTAAGGTACGTTTAGTTTGGTATAAGGGCGAACAAATTTATTTTTAACAACATTCTCAGGGGTATCAATAAAGCTCCGATGTATGTCGGCGACAAGGTGTGACACTTCCGGTTTTTTTTATTATAAAAGGGAGTGTTTCCTTTGATATATCAACCAGTCTCAGCCCCCTATACCCTGAGGGTTCCAGGGTCTCACCCATTATAGTAACCACAATATTTAATTACATGTAAAATTTGTATCCATATCTTGCAAACCGTAAAGAGCTCCAAAAGTCAGCAACAAATTAATTACAAAGAGAGCATTTATAATACTGCTCTTATTAGTGTCAAATATGTCGACACGCCATCTCTTCCGTCAAAATAAGTTTAATTTTAAACCGAGATCTTCGTAAAATTTTAACCGGTGGCATGTTGAATTTGACAAGTTACCTCTTAACGGGGTCCCAAGGGGGGCATTCAAACGAATTGGGTGGAGTTTAATGTTCTTGATTGTTCCATCTAACGTTTAATATTTTAATGAATTTGAAAATGAATGGAGAGGGTTTTCTTTTAGCTGTCATTGGCACTTTTAACACCCTTTTTCAGAATCAAAGATCTGTTTTGCGAATAAGTGCCAGTTTACATGCATACTTTATACATGAGGAAGGTACTGCAGTACCGTAAGGAGAAATTGCTTAATGACGCATGCAATTTTTCCTTAAGGTATAAATAATGATTGAGCGGTTCCCACTTGCTGTATTATCGCACGAAATGACGCAGAAAAAGCGTGTTTTGTTTTTAATAACCGTATTAATAACAAGGCAGAGTTGATAAAGCAAAGATTATTATAATTGAGGTTGTTATTACATTAATATTTTGAAGTTAAAAAAGGGTTTCAAATCTTCGTTGTAGATTAGAGTACACTTGTTCATGAGACGATAAAACTAAAGACACCATCTGTTATATTAAAACCACATAAAACCATCGAAATAAGCTCGTAAAGGGGAAACGAAAAAAAAATCTTTAAAAGCTTATTCGAAAGCTTTCAAAAGTAGTGCAATGCAACGCAATAATAAGTCTGGTAATAAAAAGTGAGGTAGTTATGAAGCGTTTCAGTAGCGGCTTGTTTTATTTACTCGTATAACGTGTTGGCAGAAGGCGAGCCATGAAAAATTAAGGGTTCGGTGGTACACTTAGTGGGTGGGGACCTGATTCCAATACTCGTATCGAATAAGTGTTGAAGACAGAACTAAAGAGATGATTAAGTTTATTTGTGTTGGAAAAAAAAGGTTGTTCAGTTTTCATTTAATTCTCTCAAACAGTTTTGGTTTATAGTAACTGATTATAGAAATCATTTCTGTCCTTTGTGAGAGCTGGAGTCTGTACTGGTTCAAAACCTGTACTACAGGTTCACATTCTCAAAAATTAAGATCGCAATTACACTTGCATACTACAAAAGTGAACTGAAGCATCTATTAGTAGGAGGTTTTATCTAAAGTCAAAGTCAAACCATTTATTTCAATCCGACCATTATAAGGCACTTTTGAACGTCAAACAAAGTTAACTAAATGATTCTAGTTGCCCCTTCCAAAAAGTAGATTTGTATAGAGAAGAATAGGCAAGAAACTCCATACTTACTCTTTTAAAATAGGTCTTACAATACTTTGTATACGACGATGCAGCTACAATTAAAAGTACTGTACTAAGATAGGTTTAAAGTAATAAAAAATAAGCACAGGAGTTGATAATTACCTACATGATTAAGTTTGTAGATACATTGTGCTCACATATTTACAAATGTAAAAACATTAGGTAATGAAAAAATAGTGAGTTAAGAGAAAAGTTTAAAAAACAAGCCAGTAACAAAGGTATATTATTAGATTAGCAACCAGTTTGATTTTGTCAAGAGATGTGTTGTCTTGAACTTTTAATCCTGTATGAATAAATCTAAAAGTATTTTTTTCATATCATGGTGTAACATTTGATTCGACAACTTCGGTAAATCATGTTCCCTTGTTTGGCATAAAATATGTTGTCTATGTCATCAAAAGTCGGTATCTGCCCCACGGCACTTTGTTTCCTTCTCACCTAAACATTATTCTGTTGTTTTTTTTTATTGCTATCCTTTCTCTTTCTCAAGACACCAACGCTATTAAGGGCGAAAAAGAATGGTTTTTAAAATACACCGCATTCCTAAGAGAAAAATTACGTGCGTTAATCATTGAACTGCGACGTAAGGGGACCAGTAGAAAGTGAAAGCGTGGGAAGCATTAAAGATACGTCACAAATTTTAACTAAATGTGAAGGTCCGAGATGACTCAATGGCTTTTCACAAGAAAAACAAAAGACTCGCCTTAGAGCATGATACAATATAGAAGAAATAGATGCAGAGGGTTCACTCTTGAAGAAGCGAAAAATAAATACTGTTACACTTGTTTAAGATGCTGTAGAACATAAATTGACACTGAAATGCAGCAGTTGTATTGGGAACTTTTCTGTTCTTTGAGTCATTAATGATGGTCATGATTAAGACCTTGATAGACTGCGACCAGATGAAATATATCTTAAACTTGGAGACTAGCACCATGCGAACAATAAACTGCTTTAAATTCCCAATAGTAGGTACTCCAAAGTTAGACAGATAAGTATTCAATTGGACCGAGTTTCCTTATCAACCGGAACATACATAATATAGTGGGCACACTGTACAGTTACTTCATAGTCATGAATAGTACAAGATATATTCGACCTAGATCCGGAGTCAAGGTTCAATTTACCAATCACGGCCGTGGAAGGCGGTGTGGCCCGTAGTGGTCCTCTATTGTTCTCAACATTCATTACTAATGGCTGCCCAGACGCCTACCGATGGTCAACGGGAAGTGTTGTGTTCTTAATTATCTTACGACGAAGACTAGAAGAGATTGTTTTACTTAAAAACTTTTTGGTTTCTCTGAACCATGCGTCACACCTGTTATAGGTAATGTGTAGGTTAGTAGGCAGAGATGTCACACGCCCACAGTTTGCCCAAAAAGGTTATATTTGATTGGCGGCGAGCTTATTGCTAATATTGTATGTCAAAGTTTGGGCTTATAGTCTAGACCGAAGTTAATTAATCTGTCCACAATAAGGTATTAGTTCTAAAAGCCATTAGAGGCGAAAAGAAAATCATTATGCCATTGAACCCCCAAGTTACTAGGGAGGCGCGGTGAAAAGGGGACAGAGACAAACTGTTTACGCTTGTGTAGGTTTCTAATTTCTATAAACCCTGAACGTTTTTGCTCTACGAGTCGAGTACTGCCGACATGCCTGTTTTACCACTAGCGTTACTATATCCTAATAAAATAAAGTCATCCCCATCTTTTCGCCATTGCCTCCCCAAAACCGCACTCGGCTGCTCTTATACGTACTTTTCATATTACGCCTCAGTTTCATCTGGCTTTGTATATTGCTCAACTTTTCGCAGTCATTTTTGCATGTTGCACTTTGTGCTCCAGAAAATTTTCACTAATTCTCGTTACTAAATAATTCTGCTTCACGTGCAATGTTGGGGGTAATAACGTGGTTTATGTACAGAAATGTTCAACTAAGTTATTATTTAGAAATGTTAATGCAAATCTGTTTTAGAATTATTGCACTCTAGTGGAAGATATTCCTCTGGTTAACAGACTCATTGTCGTAATTACGTTAACTGTAATTAGAATTTATAGCAACTTTCAATGGGATACTGCATGCATAACAAGTAGATATAGTACTAGCACAGTATTAGGTACTAGGCAGAAGAAATGAACGGGGAAAATTATTTCACCAACATTTACCCGACCTGCGGTCGTGATAAATGTGACTTCCGCACATTTCCTTATCAAGGTGGTATTTTCATTAGAGAATGCAAATCGTGTAACATTTCGCAAGTCCACACTATGAGGCAAGCGCTGGCCTTTGATCCGTCTCGTCTATCAGTCATCATTTACACATCCATAAACGCGGATGTTTTATTATAAACCGTGGTGAGTTCACCCTTGACATTCATTCAGACTCCCCGGCCTTATTACACGGTAACACGGCCCTCGCAAATATAATTTACATTTGTAATCGAGATTACAATGTACGTATTGTTTAAATGGGATACGGATTTCGGGGTAATATCTGGATTTACGAAATAACGACGGTAAACCGTCGCGTATAGAGTTCAGGATTATTTTAATAAGTGAGTAGCTGAACTGGCGCGCGAATGAAAGATTTATGAGGGTAATTCTTCGGAGGTGGTAAAGCCGACGTGAATGCTGAATTACTCTTATTATTTCTGTTAGTTCACTCTTTTATTTCGCTCACCTCTTTTTGCGGCCGTTGTGAAATATGCATGCATGGAAATATGATAAATGTACAGGAAGCCGTGTGAGCCAATGGAGTTTATTCCTCAATGCCTGCCGTCGTTAGTCATTCCCGCTTTCTAGCCACATCATTATGCACTTATTACCCACAGCTGTTAGAGGATTTAGCCTCATTAGTTCTTCATTCTTATCCTCACCTTCTGGCGGCTCAGCTCTTGAAATGCGCGCCACAGAAAATTCTTATGATCGTCGTGGAAATTACAGCAACATAATAACATGTTTATTTGTGGATTATATCGCGTGTAACAAATAACGTGGGCTGTTTGTTGGTGTGCGTACAGTGAACACACAAAGTATATTGGCATGAGGCACGGCTCTCAGGACACCGATATGAGGTATTGCCCCCGAGGGACAGCTGGGAATTGATTCCGACGCCAACCGAGAAAAATGAACAACATACAAAATATATATTGTGTGTATCGGGTTAGGAGTTGTGGCGTTCATAAAGTAGCGTGTAGGTCGCTGGTCGCCGACTGGACAATTTATGGCCGGTTGACACTGGACGCGTGTTATGCGTTTCGCTATTCCTGTCTCCACCAGTTACCCACTTATAATCTATTTTCATTGTGCGAGTTGGGGCACGCCGCACCGGGCGGGTTGGGGACTTGGGGTGTGCGCCGCTTCTGTTTGCGAATTTTCTGTAATCTTCAACGTGTCTCTTATTCGGAAAATATTCGCCCACTCTTTGATACAAATATCAAAGCTCGACATTTGACTTCCTTATACTCAGCTTGTTTAACATTTGATTCAGTAGAGATTCGCAATTTCTCTACAGCTATTATAATTGTTACGAAAATGTTTGTAAATAAAAAGGCTTGTGTTAATGAATGCGATATCGCGGCACGGCTGCAATCTTTAAATCTAGCTGCTATTGCTACATACGACTGAAGTCGTGTGTGTATAAACACAGCCTGGGATTGCGTCGAGGGCTTTGTTTATCAGCCTGAAGGGAGAATGCAACTAATACCTGAATTGCAGAGGTTTTGTTCGAAATAAGGAGTAATACTTATAAACATACGCTTGTTAGTAAGTTGCGTCTGAAATCCGCCAGTGTGTGATGTGCATACAAATGGGCTGAGTGTTGTCGGCAGACGTAGAACGTGCCCCGCCAGACCTCGAATAGACGTTGATTATATGTAAATTTCAAGAATTACTCGTATTTTGTGCCGCGATGCCATTTTTGTTGTAACATACTCTCTTGCACGATGTCGCAACGTGGATGTCTCGCTGTACCTCAGCGTCAAACATATTTATCTCGTTGCATATCATAGTGTCAATTGTTACCACATTATACACATTAATATTTTGTAACCAAGTGTTGGTACAAGCGAACATTTTAACATGGATCCTCTTCAGTATTACTTATTCATTTAAACTCTTACAATTTCAAATCACAGTTGATAATTAAAAGCGTCCATTTACTATTTGTATAATCTCGGTGACCTTTGGTAACAAAACCACAATATTTTGATTACAGACGAAAATTAAACATGACTTGTTGGACCTTCTGCGAAACCCATTACCGCAGATATTTACCGCAAGTCTTTGTATAATGACTTGAAGTCCGTAATACCTTAAAGGATTATTATGACATACAAATTTGGTAACAAAACGTACCTAATAGTGGATAGTAACGCACAATGATACGGATCTACGTACAGGAGTCTTTTAGTACTTTCCTCCAAATAACCTTCCACGGCACAAGGAAACTCGGAATGTTTATTAAGATTATTTGTTAGCTTACATAAACTGAATGCCAACCTAAAAAACTTTACTACCTCATCCACGTAAAGGTTAACCTAGAGAGGTTCGCTTTTTGTTTCCCCCATTGTTGTAATATGGTAAATTATTCTCGGACAGGATTATTGCTCGGGGGAAGTCTAAATCGTGACAATATCGCAACCGCCGAGCTATATGTAATAACCTCGTTGTCGTGGGTACTAATATTCATTTAGGACACACCCCAAGCGTTCGTCCAATGAAATTATGACAAGCTATCTCCTTTCTATGACAAGAATTGTAAGAAAAGATTCTTCTGCGTTACGCTGAAAGGAATGAAATATGTTAGTGCTAGGATCAACATGAAAGAAACTTAGTTATTTATTGGCGGAGTAACTGTGAGGGGCTAAGGTATTGCGCATTACCTCAAGATTACAGAAGTTGCCACGAAAATGTTCTTTTCTAACTCATTTAATCCGTTTGCGAGCCGCAATAGATATACATCACCCCTTATGATTGGTTTTACTCGCTGTTTTATGTGGTTGTGGCAAGTTTTTTTTTTGTCTATCTCCATCGGATTTTCCTTTGTTCCGCCTATAATGATAACTTGCGTTCTTTCTTCTTGAGGTTGTGAAACTTCCGATACGGTACCGATTTGTGTCTGTAACTAACCAAAGCCATTATTCATATTTTCTGTATCCTGTAGGTAACTTCTCGTCTCCTGAACTAAAACTGTGTTGTCCTGGTCTTCTGTGCAAATGTCCAATAACACACACCCGTCTTTATATCTGAGGTACTCCATTGATTGTGTCTGTGTGTTCTCTGTTTATGCAGTCGGTCGTCTGCATACAAAATACAGGCGTCGTTCGCCACTGCGCCACAACCAACGTACTGTGATAGAAAACATATAAAAATAACTCCTCAAAGTAAATCCCATTGTTTAGCAAATGGTCGGGGTTCTTGAATTATTTGCTTCTTGTACCTCTCAGTCGTAAAGAGAGGATGCAATATGCCTGATGATCACTTTACTCGGAATTTAGTGCATTTTAACAGTAGCGGAATGAGTCGTTTTTTAGTGCAGGAGATTTTGTAGCTTTTTTTATGGGTTAGCATAAAACCTTTGAAACAGAAACAGATTTCGTAAGCATTTTTGTAGTTATTCAAACAGCCATTGGACATGGATATCAAATAAATACCAAGCAAATTCTATAGGCAACAACAATCACGATAATTTAAGTGTTATCCAATTTAGAAAGTTGTTGATGAAAAACAGTGGTTCTCCGTCAAAGGTCGTCGGAGGCGGAAGGCAAAGATGACCCGTGTATCCAAGCACTTTTATAAATTGTGTATAACGCGGACAAGTGTCGTTGTGAATAAATCGCATTAACTTCCTTATGGCGGAGGGAAAGGCCTCGAGACGTGTCGTCGCAGATCGCATTGACCCGCTTACGTTACGTTTCGTGGTGAGCTGCGACCTCGAGCTGAACAAAGACGATGCGTGCCCCGCATTCCGCTCAAAGCCACAGTGCTCATCATTCTCACAAGAACCCTATAGTTTTTACAATATTTACGGTAGTCCTTGCAACCTTTTCTTTCTCTTGTTTGGCCATCGAGTCTTTTCCAAATTATGTTGGAGTCAGCCTCCAGTCTAATTGAAGGCAGCTGAATACCAGTACATGGAGCAAACGCTTATCTGACCTTCAGAACCTAGTGACAGGGTGACATGGGGCCCTGACTATCTGTAACGACTATCAGAGACCCACTGCCTGCACGCGTAGCATGATCACCGAAGAAACGGTCTTTGTCGTGTCTCGGAAGAAAAGAAATTAAGTGTTCATGCTACGCAGGCAGGTGTATTGAAAGAAATTTGACAGATTGAGGATTTTATAATCTGTCACTTTGCCGATTCGTCTGTAGACAAAGGCCGTTTCTTCGGTGTTCAATGTGTTCATGCTACGCATGCTGGTAGAGCTATAAATCAATGGTGTTTTGAACTTCTTTACTGCTCTTTACTGCTGAATTCCGATGCGGTTGCCAAGATCGTTGTTTCATTTCCCAAGTATAAGGAGAAAAATTCAACAACAACAATTATCCATTCAATCCTTGCAAATAAATAAGCTTCTCGCTGGTTCTGTCATTAACGCGTAGAAAAGTCAATCAAAGGCTTGTTGACATACTTGACATGCGATTGAACTTGACAATATAAGCGGGAAAACGGGAAGGCCCGCGCCTCCCTGCTTTCCCGATCCGAAGTCAATACCACAAATTAAACAGCTCTAACAGTTAGTTTGTCGGTTGATCAATGGAGTAGGTAGATCGAAAGGTGGCGAGTGGCGACCCATGACATATCCTGTAAAAGCTTTATTGCTATGACTAAGAATAGATACACTTCCCGACTTGCTTGTTTCAGGTGACAAGTTCTATCATTATTTTCTATTCTTCCATGAAAATATGCAAATAGAAGCATCATTATAATATTATCTATGTCGCGATGTCCCGTGAATTCAACCACTTCTGAATTTTGTAGCGTGATACCGTATATCTTCGTCAATATCTTTTCTACCAAATACAAAAAGTCAATTGAAGTCCGACGGAGAGCTCTAAAAATTAGTGCATTAAAACAATAAATAAACAGACCCTTTAGCGATATCTATAGCCCTTGACATTCTGTCGAAGCTTCATTGTCAAGACTAAAGATACGCTTCCCGACTTGCGTGTTTAGGTGACAGATTTCGATTTTATCGTTTCATTCGATTCCAATATAAATATTATGCAAATCCGACCTATGAATTACAGTATTACACTACGTTGGTATATTACCGTTTTTAATATTCAATTACGTTCAAAGAGCGGAACGACGCGGTGTAAACATTATCTGTTATTCCAGTTAGCGGGATAATGCCCGAGGGAAGGCCAAAATAGTGGTTAGGAAATTGTATTAATTTTGAAGTTATTTATACGAAAATATTTAGTTACGAAGCTAGTAATCGGGCCGTCCTTCAAGCCATGTGGTTGTATAATCTTCTGTATCGAACTGGTTCTGGTCATCATAAGACACTGAACTATCAAAATCTTAAATTTTGATAAAACTAACTGTTTTTAAAGATCCGTGTATCTTTTAAAGATCCGTCAATGTAGCCCGAGAAATTATATTTTCTGGAAGTAAGATTGTTCTTAATTCCGCGAGCCTATTTTCATGTTTTCAAAATAGGTTAAGTACATAGGTACATTATTTAGAATATAAAACTGCGGAGCAATGTCCAAAAACGTAAAAAAAAACACCGGCTACCTACATTGTACGAATTACATTAGAAAACAAACCAGACTTTCCAGTAAAATACTATTTTAATCGTTTGCACAAAATATAATTTATGTAATTATCAACAAAACAGTGCGAGTCGCCTGCGAACGCGTGCGCACGTGTCAACGGCCGCAGGTGCTCGCGTCATTGGCCAGCACTGGCCATTGTTCTCGCCGCGCCCCCCACACGCCGCCACCAGCCCGCTCATATAAAACTACCCTACAAGCAATCAGGGCTGCCACTAATAATAGCAGCTGATCGGTTCTTAATCTTTTTGCTTTCCTTCAACTTTGGTCGCAAAGAAATAAAACATCTTGTACACAGGTTATGGAATGTACGCCACCTGGTGTCTCGTGGTTGTTAACTATGAAACTACAAGCATATTATTTATATGAATGTTTCGCCATGTATAAAAGATTAAGTATGTATTTATTCACACAGGTGTGTAGCAAACGGAGCCTCCGATAGTAGAAAAACTTATTAGCATTGAATACATAGAGGGCTGAGCCAGCTCATTTACCGCAAAAAGCAGATCAGTACTAAAAATAACCAGAATTTCGCGGGCATCAGTAAGATGTAGTGAATGTAGTGATTGCCAGTAATTAAGATAATAATTACAAATTGTACCTGACATTTGCGGTCTTTGACCTACAATAAAACCTCGGTAATGGGTTTCCTTTAGGAAATAACAAAAGAGCAAATAACGTAAAAATGATTTGTTTGGTCTTTTAGTACTAAATATGATGAAGGGTTTAGTAATGACAGTGCACAAAGGACTTGAAAAACGTAATAATGTAGCGTAAATAATGACTGGTAGGAGGTGATCAAATTGCACATTGTAGTCGCAAGTGGCAAGTTGACAGCCAACAATTTGTGGACATCAGTAACAATTTCCCCTCGTTTCGTTGAAAAGGAATCGTTAGCAGCTAATCAATTTTATGACTCTAATAATAAAGCTAAATGCTAATACATCAATCATGCTGCATGCAGCTGATGAAAGATTCAGTTAGACGATTTTTCATGCCGGAAATCTTAGTTTAACCATCATTAGGAGGACCATACAGTTTTGTAGATGACTTATAAAATTGCTTTGATTTCTCACGAGATCCTAAAAGGCGATGTATCGGATTTGAATCAACAATGGCTACAATAAGGTAACGGTGTGTATTTTTTGGGTGAATTCGATTCGATACGCGCGCCGATCTACCGTGGTCGCTCCCAACTTGCATTGTGTGCCCGTCTCCTTTTGTCGAGGGTCTACTTCTCAATATTCAGTTACCAATGTTACCATTCTTACTGGATATTCAGGATGTAGGTCGAGATCTTAGCTGATAACTGAATTTGTTGCTCTCCGCATAATGGTATGATGCTGAAGTTAAGTCTTTGTTTAGAAACGTCTAAGTTTCTGATACTCGCACATAAGTTGGAGAGCTGTGAATAAAGTAGCGATGCAAGCACGTGTAATCTCTGCTTAGTCTTACTTCATGAATATAAATTGTTCAGATTTAATATTAAACTGCAGTTTGATATTAAGTCCTAACAATTCTGCAGAACTGCAAACATATATTGCAACACTTGGTAGAAATTGACGATCCGATATACCCGTACTTATCTGGGAGTAATAAAGAATTGTTCAACTTAGAAAAGAGAGAACTATTACTTTTCCGCATGACTAGAGCCGCATTTACCATCGCTACGCCTAGATTGAAAAATTTCAAATAAAGTAACCAAACAACGATTCTTTCACACGGTATCCGTTCCCATAAAAATATCCAGTTATAATACCAGCTACCGAAAAAATACGAGACTTATTGCCAAGAAGATTACCGTGCGGTGTTTTTACGTCTAATCCAATAAGGTGGTCGGATTGCACCGATACGTGTATTGAGCTTGAGACTTTTTTGAAGCGGTGCCTGGGATAAAGAGCTTGACATACTGTGAATATAAATCTAGAAATTTTAAGTTGACTATATTTTGTACATCTAGCTTATATATATTATGTATTGTATATCTATTCAGGGTTATGTGTCTAAAGGAAGAATTACTTATGATTATAAAGTTGTCTTACTAGGAGACCAACCCTTAGTAGAAGGTGTTTACAGTCATGAGTAGGTAGGTACCTTCTAAAAGTATGTAAGTGTTTTGAAAAAGACTCTATCTATATCTTCTATTGTCAAATTAATATAATTTGCCAATAGATAGTCAATTTAAGTATAACACATACAAATATTAGAAATATTAATATAGAACAGTATTCCTGTAAAATACAATTTGTCGGTAGCTTCACCGTGTGTTCCTCTTTATACATCATTTTATCGCTAAATAAGATTCAGTTATGAATTTTATGATCAGCTCTTGTTAGTGAATCGTATTAGCGGTTGTAAACTGGTAGCCAGGTAATGGGAAATAGTAAATTGACCAATCACATGTAAGCATTTCGTGCGTGCCAGTAATTGAAGATATTCTGCACTCGCGCGCACTCAACTAAGAGGCGGCCTCGAAATAACCAAATCATCTTATTTATTGAATGTTATCGTAATCCAATTACGATGTGACGAGCATGGGAATTTTTCCCATGCATTCTTTGTAAAATACTTGAGAATTTGTAATTTGGCGCCCGAAGAATGTTTTGATTAATACATTCCTCTAAACAGTTTGAATTCGGTATGTAAAGTATTCTTCAGGTATTTTTTTTATATTTTTATTTCGTAAAATATTTAATTTTAAGCCACTAATTTGAAGCTTTTTTTTTTCCAAGTAATAGTTTTTTTTTTAATTAAATTTTAAAGTATTATTCGTGATGACGTCATTTCGTAGACCGAATAGCTTTAAGTCTTTGCCACGTTTCAGTACATACAAAAAACACTAATAGATAACTTCAAACTTGACATTGTCAACAGTAGACACTAGACTAGAGATGGGTTTATGCCCTGGCAAATTGGGCGCATAAAATAAACGCCCGATAAATGCCCGTAAACGCCAAATAAATTCCTTTTGACTGGGCAAAAACTTTTAAAACAATTTCTTCTAATTTGAGTTTATAATAAAATTAATTTTCAAAAACATATTGGATATAGCTAATATTTTGCAATAATCTTAGGAAATTGGTTCTAAACCTGTAGAAATTGCTTTGTTATGAATGATTTCTTGGTTGTGTTGGTCATGTAACTAATCACATAAGTTATTTTTGAACTCGAGGATGATAATTATAGCATCAGTAAAGTTTATATGCCCTTCAAAAATATATTTTCAAAATTGCTATTACTTTACAACAACTATTCTGGAAACTTCTAATGAAAGTTTGAAGACTGCAAAAGAACATTGAATTACACTAGTTCTTAAACCAATATTTATACTACACTGCACATAATTATGCTGGGCCCAAAAGCTGAAGCACATTATCGTGTCCATAATGATTTATGCATGCGTAGCATGAACACATTGAACACCGAAGAAACGGCCTTTGTCTACAGACGAATCGGCAAAGTGACAGATTATATAGACAGGAACCTCAATCTGTCAAATTTCTTTCAATACACCTGCCTGCGTAGCATGAACACTTAATTTCTTTTCTTCCGAGACACGACAAAGACCGTTTCTTCGGTGATCATGCTACGCGTGCTAGTGTTGTGCCTGTTTCTTTCGGTGTTTCTTCTCAGCGTAGTCACATAGTGAAACACCGACCTAACCTTCTAGTTATTTAAAAAAAAAAATAACATGTAGGTAAGTGTATTTATGAACCAATTTACAGAAATAATTATCATTTATTTAATAGGATATTAGAATCTAGCCTGAAAAGAGCGTTACACATAGAATAAAGATTTGTGCGGTCATGGGTTTTTTTTGTAGAACTGTTAAACTTTCCATAACTTACATACGTGTAAATCTAACCGTTTTGTCAGCGTACGCCAGAATAGATCGTATATAGCAGATTTTTTTCCAACTTCCTTGACTCTTACGTATCGTCATGTTTTGGAAACTTCACACACTAACTTTATAAATTATAGCCTATGTGCTATTTTGATATAGCTATATTATTGTAAAGTTTCAGTACAATCAATTCAGAAGTCTTCGTGAAAGAGTAACAAACATCCATACATACATCCATCCTTGCTTACAAACTTTCGCGTTTATAATATTAGTAAGGGTAAAAATAATTTAATTTAATTTTGAATTTACAAAATACGGACATACAATTTCATTTTAAGTTAATTTCCTGCTTTATTTTTACGAAATAAAGTTATTTGTTTAAGCATTTATTTGAGCGTAAACTCGTTTATGCCCAATCTGTCCATACATGTTTTTGCCCTCGACCCATCTCTACACTTGACAGATACGATTTTCAGACTAACATATAGATGGGCAATCCACCCACCCGGGTTTAAACCCAGGTGGGTTTTAACCCGGTGTTTTGGGATAAACACCCGATTTCCACCCAAATTTCGGGTGTAAATGATTTTTATATATAAAAGACATTTAGTTTTTAATTAATATTCTTTTACTGAATTATAAATAATTAGGTGAAATAAAATAATGCAAGAATTTTTTTTTGTGCTTATCAAAAACAAATGGCCTACTTAACAATCAATCACTATCGGACTCTCCATTATCATTGTTACAGACGACAAAATGTAAAGGCTGTCTGGCTTCCCCTGACGTTGAAGGTGTAGGTTCGTTGTAGTCATTCAATATTATCGGGTCTATAGAACTCTCAATTCCGGTTTCATTTTCATCATAGCTCTCATTAAGTTGATCTATAAAATTCTCTTTTATGTTTTCATTTTCTTCACCTAACTGAATGTTCAAACAAATCGAGCCATTACCGCCGACTTATCGTAAGCGACATTTTTACCTAAACTGCATTTTTCATTGCAAACAACATTTTAAACTACAACGGACCATGTCTCGTCGACATTTTTGCCAAAATAATTAAGAAACTTAAGTTATAGCAAACGCTAATTTTATCGTTAGCACCACGGTTTTCTATTTTTTAGAGTATCCGACATTACCAATATTATCGTAAGTTGCGTAATAATCTGAGAATGGCAACGTAAGTGACCTACTTGTTATCTTATGTGTGACCGAGTTGTGAGTAAATCACTGTACAAAAAACAAGTAGTTATTTTCTTCTTTGTCCTAGCCCTTTCCCATTAATAAAAAAATAAAAATAAAAATAATAATAATAATAAATCAACTTACGAATGATGAACATGACAACTAACACGCTTACGCTCGAGTATTCAACGCTTATTACACACTACAACATAAAATAAGCTATTCAAAAGTTGAAATAGTAGAAATTTCGTTTTTATCTCGTACCATTTTATTTTATGTTGCCTACATAAAAATAAAATGAATGAAAATCACTTTTAAAACATATTTTTTAACATCACTAATTTAATTTCATCAAATCAAATATACACCCAATTTTCTGGGTGTTTATGGGTGCTTGCGGGAGTTTATCGGGTTTTTATCAAAGCACCGGGTTTAGACCCGGTGGATTGCCCATCTGTAGACTAACAACAGTTTTTTTTTTTAATTTATCTTGAAATACACGAAGGAAGTAGTCTGTTCAGGCTACTTTATGACGTCATATAGAGGTCAAATGAAAGTCAAATGGTTACAAGTATTATTGTGAAAATAATCACAATCTTGTGATATAGAGAGCTAAAAATAGAAAAATAAGGCTTAAGACCCTAAAATCTCCAAATGGTTTTGGAATCAGCGTAGGTTAGTTTTTACTTTACATACCGAATTCTAGTGATGTTCAATCTAAATTGGAATCATAATAAGTCAGTAAAGTAACTGTTGTTATGATAGGTTACAATCCTCCATTAACCGCCCATAATAGCGGGATTAAGTTAACGATATCCGACCCAATAATACCCGTATAGTAATACAAAGAACTCCATTATTCCCTACACATCTTGCACATAATACAAACACTATAAAACTCATTCTATAACTTTCTGATAGAAAAAAGGTGAGGTAGCTATCTATTTAGAGGGGACTATATGGATCAGTGCGCAATCTAGGCGTCGTAACTTGGACTCCTTTGTCCTGATCGCAATCTCCATAAACCAGCTAAACACCTAGCCGAGATTCCCCTCACGAGTCCCGAGGGGCGGCAGGGGGGGACGAGGAACCCACCCCCTTCTTTTAGTTATACGGGAGTTAAAGTGCCTTATGATTTCGAGACTTTCCTCACTAAGGTGATGTCGGTCTTTTATTAATCCATAAAAATCTCGGGTAGCCGTAAACGTTGACACCAAACAATAATTACTTTGTCTCTTGGAGATTGATGTTTAGAGGAAACAGAATAAGCTGTTAAGATAAATTAAACGACGTTAATCTCTCACTTAAAGAATCAACTTTTTTGTTTGTTTGGGCTTGGGGAGTCATAATTTTAAGAAGTGTTCTTGCGAATGGCTTCGTTGGTGTTGTTAATAAGAGTACTAATAAGTGTGTTTCGTTTGTCTGCAGGCCCACCATCTCGGCGAGAGAGCGAGTTCAAGAAGCCGTCACACGCCCCACAGAACGGCGTGCGCCATCACCGCCCCCATATCCCACACAACAAGGTAAACACTTTCAACTAAATCTATAAACTGTATGCTTTAGAGCCACAGCTACCCTGCAACCAGCCAATGTTTTATATGCGGCGCGACGGGATTTTATATGCTGCCCTCTGGGTGTTATGCGACCCGAATGAAGTTACTGTCTTAATGGAGTGCAATCTGTTTATAGAGTGCAAATTGTATTAGCTAAGTTGATTAAAAAATATATTGAGCATCTTTATGCACGGCTGCGAGAATATCGTTACCATCGATCTAGTTAATGGCTTTTAATCGTATTTGTTTCTCAAGAAGAATCTGGTGTTAGTCTTCCATTATATGTGGAGAAAACTAGAACAAAAATAAAAGTTGTAAAGGTTATGATAAATAAATTGCGACACGTGTCTCGCGTTTAAACGTGCCTCGATATACTCGTTATAGCGCTCCTTGCGAGAATCGAGAAAAATTTCGTTACAACTGCTTATCGGTGCACAATGGTGTTTATTGTCAAGCTGTACGCATTACAAAGCAATATCAACCAGGAAAATGTTGTGTTATCATGAAACTTTTTAAATTCCCTACCAAACTCCGTCGCTTCGGGTTCTACCATCTTTTGTGCTGGATCGCTTTGCTTCCCTGAAATATGCTTAACGATAGTACAACTTTTTCCTGGTTTAACTCTTTAACAAACTCGTATTATTATTATGGCTTTATCTCAGATGATATTTAGATTGAGAACAGAAGAGCGTGTTAGGAGTCACATTAATACTTATGGTCGTAGTCGTAGGGCTGATTAAGGGGGTCATACGATGCGTGACCGGCCTTTTCACGTCTCATTTGAAACTTCTCATGCCGTAACACAGCCACATCTTGGACTAGTTAATTCCTGGCTGAATTATTCATCAGGCGTACATTGTAATTAAGTTTAATGTGGTTAACTCCAAAACGGCGCCAGCAACTTCGATCACTCGGGGAAACTTGCTACATGTACATATGTTGATGAATGGCAGAATACATTTGATACAGAGAACTTGTGAGTTAGGAAATCAGACGGAACCTTCGGATGTGTGTATTGTTACCTAGCAAAGTAAACCTACAGACGATAATAATACCTATGTACCTACAAGACCTCCTAACTAAACACAATTTAGACGAGTAACGAGCTCAGATTTCGTCCACAAAACGAAACAAATCCAATTCAGAGACGTCGTTTAAGAAATCCCAAAACGTAATTCTATTAAGAGGGGAGGTGAATAGAATATTAATGTATATTTTTTGGTGCAGAGCGACGGTTCCGGTTCAACGGGAGCCCCGCACAGACCGCCTCCAATCAGGATACCCAACGGTATCCAGTCACAGGTCAGTTTGAAAAGGAGTCCTAAGCTCACCCGGAAATATTCATTGCTTCATTCTCATTAACATGACCCATTCATTGCTTCAAAAATTCATTTCTAAACGGCAGCCTTTGGCAGACGGATTCGTGATCAACACTTTCATTATCTTCTAAATCACATCATAAATTTATTAACCTTTTTGAGAAGATCATTGGTCCTTTGGTACATTTATCGGTTTTCGTTCATAAATAGATACGCGATATCTATTACAGCCCGACTGATGTCGACAAAACTGTCAATTAGACCGAAAATCGTGGTCACGACATCGATACAGCAGTCCGGTCAATGAAATGTAGTCAGTCAACCTGAAATGTCAATATTGCACTCTAGTGATTTTATAAAAGTACCATTTGTTTGTAAAGTATTGTAAATACTAGCGTTGAATTAATGGCCATCGCGTGCCTATTCGGTCCCCTGGCATACGTCAATGTTGTCAATATTAATTAAGCGATCGTCAACTGTTTAGTTTTTACCAAGCAGTTTTTATTTCCTTCATAATTTATTATGAGAACTTCTACCTTCATTTTGGTATGCAGTCCTTGTTATTCCTAACTATGCGGTTTGTTTGTAAAAAGTGGTCGCTTGGAAATATTCTATTAATTAGTAGAAGCCTGTTTTCTGATATATTCGAAGGGGTCCGACTGCAAATTCATAATTTTAAATCGATGGATTTGACAAAAAATCTTGCAATTCATCTCTTTATATTTCTACCACAAATGTTACTTTTTTGGCTAATCTTATCCGATTGCTGCAATAGTATTTCACTGGAATAGTTATTGGAATATGTAACCACAAATACAGTGAGTCCAGAAACATATCCCTGTATGTTGAACTTTGAAGTTCGCACCCACACACTCGCCTTAACACTAGATAGGTCAACAAGTAGGTGTATGTCGCACACAATAGTGTCAAATATAAACTTTTTATACACAAGTTAAGTACCTAATACTATTTATAAAACGTTTATGGCGTTTAATTGTATTTTGGTGAGGTGTAAACAGGGTCATGGTATTGGTTACAAAATAAGGGGTTCTCGCGTGACTTGAATTGTGATCAAAGTATGAAGTAAATGAAAATGTCACGATTGCGACTACTTACTGTTGTCGTAGGTCGACAGATTTTGAATGAATGGCCCGGTTTATTAGGCAACCCTATTTGGGTGAGCTCCAAAATTTCGCTGTAAGTAATGCTTCGTGCCATACTTACACTACACTTATTTTTTTTATTCCAACTTGCGCATTGAGCTCTATATTTTTAGTTATTTTTAAAGGATATTATATCAGTAACTACTTTTAAATTATTTGATCGGAAATGGAAGGAAATTCTTGTAACAATGTAATATGAGAGTTTTTTAATACAAAAGCTTCTACAGTCCCTTTTCCTTTGTAGTTTGCACCGGCGCTCTTCGCAGAAGACAATTATTTGTCTTCAATACAGTGTACTTATAAAGAATATTTAACCTTTCTTTTCTACTATAACAATCAGACGTCGATACCCAGTCCGTCAGAAACGTTTGACACCATTATTAATATAAACATGCTATCTCCCTTTTTCCAATTGATTTGGCACTATGTGACAAAAGGACAGAATAAGTTCGTTGAATTGAATATTTAAGGTCCCCGTCAGATTCCTTCAAGAGCAACAATACAATACATTTATTGCCGTAAAGTCGTAAATCATACAAGCATAGTCGGCCGTAAACGGGCCCTAAATTTAATCGCCCCGCTCCGCTAAGTAGGCATAATGTATTCTCGTAAAAGTAGTTTTATTCTTGCCAGTGCAAATTTGTCCAATCTTTTATGTGAGCAACGCGCCTTATCTCGTTACCCGCGTATGACTATGTATCGTGTAGACTACCCCTGTTTTTCACCCACGATGTATTATTATAAAGCTTAAAACGTTTACGGGGCATTTGTGTCGTCACAATATTTCGTCTGTCGACCTGCTTTCATTTTACCGGTGGGTTCTGACGTAGATTTAATGTTATTACGGAATCCGGGCAACAATTATATCTATAGGAACTTTAGTTGAATGCATCTGACAGCGGCAATTACATAACCGACGGTTTGAAATGTACTCAAAATTCAGTACATTTTAATGCTAAAAATTGTACTCAGTTTTTCAGACATGTTCCAATGATTTCCAAATTATTAATAATTTTATTTTTTTCTTTGCAGCATGCTATCGATAGCAGTCAACCGCAAATAGAAAGTATTTTAAAGGTGCGTATGATTCACTCACGAATGTATTATATCTGTTTTATTTCAGAATTGTTTCTACGAGTAATATTATTTGTTTTTGTAGGAGATGAAGTCTCTACCGACGCCGTTGTCAGTGATAGCTGCGACGCCGAGGAAGGAATTGGAGAACAAGTTCATCTTCAACCCTTACACCAATAAGGTAAGGCAAAAAGTTTCAGTACTAATTTACGCTACAAGGATTAAGTTCAATTCAACATGAAATGAAAGACCCACATGGCAACACCATACAAGTACAATTCGTCTGAACGTAGCCTTAACAACGAAAACTAGGACACGGCCAACCTTGACACTGATTCGTTAAAAAATGACATAACAATAAATTGCACAATTCTCTCCAACATTCGCTTACGTAATCCCAGGGAAGTATTATAAATCTTCACCAGCAAAATTAATTAAAAACTACAAATTCGCAAGAGTCGGAAAATATGAAAACAATTATAAATGCAAATTTCAAGTTCATGACTACGCTAAAAACGTGTGTGTACGTTTGTTTGCTTACCGCGCAAGGCCGCACGTCGACAAACGCGCGAAAAATACGCGCGGGCGGCCATGATTTATGTTGACAAAAGACAATTGATGCCACGCTCTGATATCGTCGGAAATATCTCGAGAATATTCCTAACGTTGCTAACTGAATAAATGTTACTTTATAAAATGCCATTTATGAAACAGTTTCGACGGTATGCTAGTTCTACGAAATGTATGATTGGATGCATTCGCGTAGGCAACGGAGACATGGATATTTTATTGGCATAGCCGCGTAGCAACGGTACGCGGCACTTACTAGAATTATGATCATATGAGTGGCAACATTTTTTTTCATCTTTATTTTATTGGTCATTTGTTTGACAAAAATACTTCATTTAAAAACGTTGAAAGAATAATGCTTATTACACTAAGTGGAATGAAGGGAGAGTCAATTTTGAACCAGTGACAGTCCTTTAATCCTTTTTTAATGAATTCCCTCTCTGTGTTTTATACATTTAGCCAAATCTTTAGTAACGGTATTTCAAACATTAATAAGTAGATGTATACATCCATAACAATGTATGAGCAAAACAGATATATTGCATATGCAAAGGTACAAAACAATAATATTCTAAATAGGCTTAGAAGTTATATAACGGACAGCAATATTGCCAAAATATGTATAGTCCCCATCATGGCAAAAAATATTAATTTAATTCAGCGAGAAGGGCCATAACATACCTTTCGAACCTTCAACTTGAAAGAACTCTTAAAAGCCTTGAGAAAGAGTCCAAAATGCGATGAACATTTTTGATAGAATTCGTGAAGTGGAGACACTTTTCGACATATTGTTAAAGAAATATGATCAAGTCTGTCTCATATCACGTTAACTTGAATTAGTATGTATGGGGGATGATAATATAGCCTTTTACTTTGTAGTGTGAAACAGTAATAGAGACCTTGTCTTGAATATTAAGTCGTTTATAAGGATAATATAATGTAAATCCAAGTCATATATTGTAAGCATTTCATGACTAGTGGCGCCATCCATCGTCAAGTACAGGAATTAAAAGTAAAAAAAATCGTGTTCGTGTAACGTTAATCTATTGAGTTCTCTGTAAAACATCTGGTTTTAAATCTAGATCCAGAATATAGGTCGGTAGGTAATGGTAAACATTGACGCAACGCAAAAAAATGCATAAGTATTTCCAATATTTTTGTAAGCCAATGACCACTTGTAAATCTTTCTAAGAATAAACTTTATTAGAATTTCACATCACTATTGTAAAGGATTTTACACACTGGCGAAATAAAAATAAATAGGTAATTAGATTTTATAGGATCTCAAAACTTTCGATAGTTAGCGTTAAACTATAAGTATCAGGGGGAATTTGAATTAAGAGCACGTAAAATGCCATGGTACAGTAGGCCGGACGCCAATGAGTATTACACCAGTATACGCTGATCTCTTAATCAATTGAAACTCTATACTACACTAGGCCAGCTTTAAGCTAAAAGTGTTACTACTGATTTGCGGTCGACTTTACCTGCTTAGATCATGTCAGTCAACGTAAATAGTGACCGACAACGAGACGTAAACCTTCAATGACCTCAAGGAACCCTTTTGCAGGTTTATGACAAATTAGAGAATTAATTAATAACCTACGTCAGATTCTGGTTTTCCCTGTGTGGTATATTTCATTTCATTCGACGCGTAGGCCTGACAAGAAATAAATACGTAAACTTAAACAGATATTTCTTGCATTGAAGTCAATTTGGATCGACAAAATTTAAAATTGACGCCATTGCAATAATGTTCTGACAGTTCACGTGTTAACAGATAACAAATTTTCAGGTCCAAGAGAATCCTCAGTTGGCCGCCACCGATCTCAAAACACCCCTACCTAAACCCGGTAAGTGTGAATACAACTGTAATATTTAGTGTTGCCAAATATAAAAAAAACTTGTCTTTTCTTTTTCCAAATTACTGAAGATCATGTTCTCTGTCTGGATAAGTAAAAGACTTTTTTATTTAGATCTGGCAACCCTAAAACACTATACTCATTATGTTTCGGACTCGGATTGTATCTAACTAGATATCCTCTGCGGTCAATTATGTGGATTATCGGTTATTCACAAACTGGGGTTATCCAGCCGTTTCGCGCGTTTTCCTGTTTCGCCTTAAATTACATGCATATTTAATTCATTGCCCCTCTTCCGGCATTCGGTCCCATCTTGTGTATTTTTCCTTTTTTTATCGGATTTTGTGGCCGTGCTCATGACGTCAAAGTTAAAACCTTCCAGTTAATCGACATTTTCTTTCATAAATATTTACGTGCGTTGTATTCACTGAATGCTCGCCGATATTCTCATTAATTTCAATCGATTACTGATATGGAATGTTATGATAAACATACGCGATAAATGCATTACTGCGAGACATCAAACGAACGGATATCCCGTTGGATGTTTAGAAAATACTTATTAGATATTGATTATAGGGTATTGCCGTATAGGGTTTATTAATGGAATTAACTCTGATGTAATGGGTGATCAATTGAAGGAGATATGAGACAAACAGTAATCGATCCGAGATGTCACGGATAAGTGGATGGTATAGCGTATAAATTATTGTGAGTACAAAAAGGTTCTATTAGTGATAAAGGACGGCGTGTGAAGGCGCGATGTAAAGTTGTTTATAGTGACGATAACCTCAGCAGACTTGTTCCACGTCCGCCCACCGCTATGCCTAAAATGTCGCTCCTCAAACGCGCGATAAAAACCCTATTTTATCCTAGCAGACCGCTAATTGGCTCATAACTTTACCGACTCACTCAACGACCAATGAATACTAGTCGGAAAAAGTAAATTCCAACCACTTTGGTATTTGTTCTGTAAATAAGACTCTTAAGAAAAGATTCGGTCCGGCCCGAGTCTCGAGTGTTACTTGTTAATTATATGAATTATGTAAAACTCAAACATGACTTGTCAATAAATGGAGTAAATGCGGTACTGTAAGTTGTAGTGCAATCAACTGTCCGGTGGAGTACTAAATATATTTTCCACCTCAAACAATACGGTCGTTCATCGTACAGCTTGCGCGCTTTAAGGTTGACTGCGCCTAAATAAAATGTGGAATGAAATATTAAGAGCCAGTTTACACGTATCGCGGGCACAGATCGCCCGGCAGCGCCACCTGTCGGCGACGTGAATAAATAAATTGTTAAAAAAGAACAAAACGCAAACGTGCAAACTGCACACATGGCCGCGTCCGCACACACATACCGGCGCTCATAAAACAAGACTGCAAGCGAAAATATTTGCGCCTGCTAACTGAATAATAATGAATATGACCGAACCGGACGTAACCGGAATCGCTTCAATGTAACTTCTACTGCTTTGTGTAACTCATTTGTGTTTTAATACACGTAATTAATAAAATTTTACATCTTGTCTTGAGAACTAGTGGCTTTATAATTACAGGTCTATGACAATAATCGTGGCTATAATTCATTATAGCATCTGTATTTTTAAATAATGTTATTATTGCGTTAACAGAAATGTTATTAGAAAGTGCTATGTTTCATTCGCGTTTTCATTTTATGATATGCCGTAACACTCCATTCTTGTATCATTACGTGCACGCGATAATCGTGAATACCTTACTTTTTACCATCATCATGGAAGTTTAAAAACCCCTGTCTTTTTTTCTACACCGCAGATTTATTATTCAAAACGACGAACAAAAACTAGCTTAGCTAACCGCTAACTAAACGTGTTGTATTCTCGAAACGCCATTTTTACTGCCGACATTCCTATAATAATGGTTTAAAGTTGAGGTCTCGTTAAATCTTCACATTTATACATGCATGCTCGTACGTACAGCAAGTACGGTAAGCCGCATGTTAGTGTTAAGAAAACCAATATAAATTAGACTCTTATTCTTTGTCTTATCTGGTAGCACAATGTGACGGGTCGTTGAGCTCTGTTAGATAGCATTGAGCTACAAGATGACGATGATGCATGCATGCTGCCTATCGGGACAGGTCAACTTAAAATTGCAATGGCTCTTTCTTCAGAAAACCTTTTCCAACTTGGCCCTACTTTGTTAGACTTTTAATATAATTTTTGATCATTAAAAGGCCTTTATGAGCCTTTTGGAAATTCTGGCGTCATTTTGTTTAAAACATATTGACTAAAATAGTGCCTGAGAAAGATCTATTTAGTAAGCTAATCTTCTTACTAAGCTAGACCAGCTTAAGGACAATGTGATGCCTTCGACTTGCAGCCTACTGTACATATGCATCACCTGCCACTACCAACGGTGAGCAGAATAGAGCTACAAAAATAAAGTAAAAACTATGCGAAGTGCAGATTAAAATCGTACAGTTTGTAGATTTGTAGGTACGTTCGCACGCGCGGCATAACGAACACTTTCGGAATAGGTACCGGCTTATTTCTTTTTTAAATAGCCACGATAAAAGTGGTAAGTAGGTGTCACAGGATATTGAAAAGTTAGCATTTGGGAAATGGCTATACCTAATGGTTTTCAATAATTCCTCATAGACTTTTATTTTTTTTAATATGGCAAACAAAGCCGATGTCGACTATTCTGCCAATGTCAATAGTGAATAGGACAACAAGTGCGTTAAAAAAAAAGAAACTGACAAAAAATTAAAAACTTCAATTTGAAATTATATTTTGTATTTAATAACATAATATTTTTCTAAATTAGGTGTTGCAACAATTTTAGATTTCGAAAACCTCATTTCAATTAATAATTATACACTTAAAATTAAATATTCAATGTATTAAATATTTAAAATATTATAATTTATTAACGAGCCAAATTAAACACTAGTATTTAGTTGCATTTGATTAGACACAAAGCAGACCCTAACATAGTTGGGCAAAGGCTAAGTACTCATAAATTAACGACAGCTACCTATTTGCGATGTTGCCAACTAACAGAACAGAATGCACACACCTTATAGTATTTTAACATTTCTATCTTGTAAAAGCAGCTTTAAAATTTATTTATTTATTTAGTACATGGAGGACTTACAGCTAATAAAAAAAATAAAAAAAAAAGAAACCACAGTCACCGGAAAGCCAATTACAAGTCCTCACGTATAGTGTTATGTTAAATGTTTAAATGGTGTGAGCACAATATAAAAACACCATATTCCTTATTCGATTTTTTTTAAGAAATTACCTTTTAAAATAAATAACACTAAACAATCAAAGTAGCCGCTACACGAAAAATTTGAGGCTTAAGCACCTTCAGCAAATTCCTTGTAATACTCATTAAGCACTATATTTTTTATGCAACAAAGAAAATGATTCAACTTGCACTCTTTTTAACCGACTTCAAAAAAATGAGGAGGTTCTCAATTCGGTTGATGTGTTTTTTTTCGTAGCTGTGTTTTTATCTGTGGTGCTAGAGTGTTAACTTTAGTAGAATTTGTTCACATAGTAGTTGTTGAAGCCAATTAGAGGGTTTTTTACAGTTACAAAGCTGACTAATGTATGCTGTCAATAAAATAAATGCTGTCCTTGTATAATAATAAAGAATTCGAGCCTGGTACTGTCTCACTCACTGCAGGCCAAAACGATAAAGACCTCTTCTCATACAGAGAAGGCACGAGCATTGATCACCGCTCTTGCTCAAGGCGGATTGGCGATTACAAACTAATACATATTACCTACTAGCACTACGCTCGCGACTTCTTCCGCTTGCATTACGTACCTATACATCCCTTCACGGTTTAAAGGGATTCGTAAGTTAGTTTTTAGTTTTGAAAATCAAAATGTCGCAGTACGTCACTAGCCAGTACAGTTTATACCCACTAGATAATGTCGTTACAAGCTCCTCAACTTTAATGCTAACTTTAATCTAAACAGTTTTCCATCAATTTGAAAAAGAAAAAAAATATGTGTCGAATATTTTCTTGTAATCTAGATGAGGGACTAAAAGCTAAAATTTTGTCAAATAGCCTATTTGGATAGTTGCTTTAACTTCAATGATGGTTGAGGAGTGTGGTTTGAGTTATATTATAAACGTTTATGTTTCTTCTCCTCATGTGTACCTACTGTGAAAATATTTCTACACAATTTTTCGTTTTGAAAAAAATAACTTGAATCTCTTGGCCATCATGAGATTTGTAGTAAAAACTAGCGGACCCGGATCGCAGCGCCACATAACGGTTCCAATTGTAAACCTAAAAAATCTATTGAGGGATCAACACAAATAAGTTATACTTACAATTAATAAAGAATAGGTGTAACCGCTTAAAAGTGATGCGCGTAGAAACTGTTTTGGTGCCCAATTGATTTTTATTTTAGTAAAAAAGTTAGTAGAATACATTCCCATAATAGGAAATTCGTTTAGCTAAACGTCCCCGTGCCCCATAGGCTTGTCTATCGATAGTTGAATCGTTTAGATCGTTTCAGCGCACAGAATCAGCGCGTCCCTGTCTGTGACACGAACATAGGAGTCAGTTTCACGGATTAGATTCCTCTTTTTCATCCAATGAAAACTGACTAAACCTTCCTTTTCTGTCTGTAAATTGAACCGTTTCAAAATAGATTCTTTTATCATCGCAAACGAACGAGTGATTTTTATGTCGGACTTTTTGACGTTATATACGTCACGTGTTTCACTGAACTACGAATAAATAAATGATGTATTGTTCAAAAAGTAAATTAACATTAACATAGCATTTAAAAAAAAAACATGTTGATTCCTAAACTAAGACATGCTCGTATCTTTTGAGTCGGCAGATCACCGCTTTAGCCCCCTTGTTAATAAGCAATGAGTAAAGTTATTTTGAATTAAATTATCGAAAAATGTATGGAACCTTTCCCAGAGTTAATTCGTAAGGAGGTGGAACTCTCTCGTCTCTCATATCTAATCCTTCAAACTATGCTGTCCCTAATTCCTTGACTAGGTACGTACATGATATAAAGTATTAAATACTGAATGTCAATTCTTGATATTAACATTTATTATGTAAATGGTACTCAATGAAAGCTCTAAGCTAGGGTATAAGTTAGAATATCAGTTAAAAATCTATCATTTAATAGAGAACGGAACGGATAATAGTTGCCATAAGCGATGCACTAGTTAAATATCTCGATGTTTATACGTGCCATACGTTATACTTGTTTGTGGGCAAACGGTATTAGCTTACCTTATTGAGCGTCGCCTGGGATTCCGCTCAACCTTTTAAGAAAACACGTGACCGACCCTTCTACGTACATAAGTAATACATAGCCCGTAGGTACGTATTTCTATGCAGCTAGTGGTCTTATAACTTTTTCTGTGCCATGTATACAGGCTGTTTTTGAAATCTAAGGAACCAACTCGGAAATGGCAAAAAAAAAACAGCTGTTGCATCATAATTATACTGGCGGGTTGGAATAATAGTTAGTGGCCCTGAATGCTATATATAGGCCGTGGATTCGATTCCAGCCCAGGACAAATGTTTGTGTGGTGATCACGATCATTTGTTCTGTGTCTGGGTGTCATTTATCTATTATGTGTATTGTGTATGTATTTAGAAATATAAAAAAAATGTTTATCAGTTGCTTAGTAACCATAACACAAGCTCTGCTTAGCTTGGGACTAGATAGTAAAAGTAGTGGAATTTATTTTAGTTTTGTCGAGTTGGTATTAAACTTTTTTATGCAACAGTTTATTATTTTTCGCGATTTTCGAGATGGTTGCATAACGAAAGTTGTTTATATTCATGGGTAAAACAGCTTGAAAAATTTTGCCCATGATTTCAAAAACGCCCTGTATACAATGGCGGAACCTTTTGTTCGTATTTCAATCTCTACGGTAGCCTTCCGCCAATTTCCCCCCATATCCTCGACACATCTGGGTGCCGATAGCATATTTTATTTTTTGAATTATTTCCTTATTATTCGGGTCGACTGTACCTCTTGCGAGTGCGGATTTTTCTTATTACTTCATTATACTGGAAATCCGTGAATTTCTTTTCTGTAATACGTTACTTAAATCAATCACACAGTGCGTTGTTATTTTTCTCAAGTTCGTGTTAAATCTATAGATACGAAAATGGTTAACTATGTTTCATGAGTTTTAATAGGTGAATGCAAAAGGTGCCGATTGTTCCTGTTATCTTGTTGAATATTACAATTTAATAACTGAAGTAGCCGACTATTAACCGTCATTACTGTAATAAATAGGTACATATTACATACCAATATAAACTCACGCCTTTATCCAATGGGCCAGCAGAAACTACAGAGCCGTCTGCTGCGATTCTTACATACTTACTTCTGTTGCGTCGTTTACGTTCATACATGTAGTCAACACGCTCATAAGTTGCGAGTACTACTCACCTGACCTTTCTGAAGAACATCGCCAATAAGGTCTGTGTATGTCCTTCTAGGGTCTCTCCATTTACACTACTACGATTAAGAGAACGAAATAAAACGTAGAGATGGCATATCCCCCCAAATAGGGGTCGCTTCGCAAACCGTAACGTCCATAATTGAAGCCAACATTGGAAGACTTCGATACTAACGTAATTGACATTTGTTTATAAACAATGTACAAATGAATAAAATTAAGTGTCTGTAATCTGTAATGTAAAATAACAATAATAACTAAATGATTAAGAAAGTAAAATAAATGGTACCAAAAAGAAAACTTTTTTGGTCTGTCTGTTTGTTTGGGCAATTCTTCATAAGGGTGTCTCCTATTTTGACAAGACTTAATATTAGCCAGGTGATGTTATAAGGCCTAACGAAGGCTACTTTTTAACCCCCGACACAAAAAGAGGGGTGTTATATTTTAGAGAAGTACTACTTAGAGAGGTACTTAGGGTTATGCGCAAAACAATTAATGGGCACAACTAGCCTTACATAATACGTGTCGAGCATCGAACTAATATGAACCGTTGATGACGTATTTACGATCTAATGCGTTATTTATTAATTTCCTCGGATGGTACGGAGTTGCTGATCTTCCGAAACCTGCCATTATCACAGGACTAAGCTTTGATGTCGTCCCTCCTTTATGAAATAGTTTTTCTACGCAATATCCTATTTAGGAGTGGCTCAGTCCATGTCATACAGAACTAAATAAAACTGGTTTACGTAGAAAATTTAAAGGTAACTATGAATTTTCGTTGAATCCCAGACGTGCTCAACCTTTTGTAGTAGGTGAATGAACACTAAATTCGAATTTGTGAATATTTTTACAAAATTGTATGTATATTAAGGTAAACCATTTTATTCTTCTTTGTTTGGAGATAAACTCGTCCATAGGTATTTTGTGCTAACTTATGTTTTATTAAAGTGGTTTTTTAGCTGTATCGCTACCGTTAACCAACCATAGATTTGATTTAATTAACATACCAATTTCCAATAAAACAATGCAAATAAAACGTTCTGAAAAATATAGATAGCTTTACCTCCTAATATAACGTATTCAAGAGAATTGTTTCCAAGTTTTACGATTGTCGAATCGTAAAACCGTTGCCGTTCGCATCTTCGCATTCCTCCCTTACCCCCTATGAGTTATGTCGAGGGTTCAGTGCTGATAAATAAATCAGTATTTAGGTCATTGAAAAGGTGTAGCTTTTATTGGACGATGTATACGTGTGCTCTACAATAAATAACGGACAATTATGTGATTAAACTCGGACGCGTTTAATATGACAATGGCGGTCATTATCTTGTTACATTATGTCCATTACTTTTTGCTTTGTGCATTTTGTTATTGTTTTTAAACTGCAGTAAGTATTTTTGATGATTTCATTTTGTTTACGACCGCTGTTTCCGTCAGATAACTATCTATTATTACTATTATTATTATTCTATCTCACAAAAGCTGTTAATTCGCCGTTTTGATTCTTCAGAAAAAAAAGTTATCTGACTATTGAAAAATCGGCCCCTCGTAACGCAAAAAGATTTAACATCAAACAATACTAAACAAAGTTACAAAAAGAATATTTCTAAATTGAAGTTACGTTCTGGTAAAGTCAACAAGCTCACCTTGAAAATCAATTCTCTCTTCTTCAAAGATCTAGAAACAGTTACTTATAATACTTTTCTCTTAATGTATTGAATATTCGTGAATGAATAAAATCATTGTACGTATCGTCACTCTCTCGCGACGGCGACGCGAGCAGTCGCTTTGAATAATAGAACAACACCAAAGATTGGCGACACCTGAATTGTTGAGACGTTGAAAAATCTAATACTCGCAACACACGGCTTAAATAATCAACATGGTTTATTAATGTTTTGTCGATCGATCTACGCGTATCCTAACTAAGATTATAAATGCGCATGTGAGTTTTTAAGTACACTTTCACACTAAACGGTCAAGGAAAACATCGTTTGTAAGGAAACTGGTGTCATGTCGTATCTCCGAAAAAATCTGATTGAAATAAAATTACGATACATTTAGATCAAGGCCTAGGTTAGGACACAAAATAACTATGATCGCAGTATAGTGTGTCCCTGATGGATAATTACAAACCTCCACGTGTGCAAAGCCGCGGGTAAAGGCTAGTCTCTATCGATACTTAATATTATCACAGTATAAATATTAATACAGTAGGACGACGCCTTTGATCTCTGGAAAAATGCCGACAACTTCTACACGCGTTAGACTTGAATAATACCTCCCGCACTACGAACATCAGTTTGTTCGCAGTGCGGGAGCGCCTTTCCCGCGTCTCGCCCCTCACACCCCGCACGATTGCCCTGTCTAGACAGCTTCGTCGGACGACTGTATGTTTTTAGACTGTGATATTATACAGAAGTAAAATTTGATCTCTGTTTGTTTGTGTATTTGCAAGGAACTCATAGACTACTCAACCAATTTTGACAATTATTGACCTACAGAATTCTACTTTACCAGTTAGTAACATAGGTTATTATTTTATTTTCACAAGTGCGAAGGGGTGGAAACAATTAGAAAAGAAAAGTACCTACAAAATCAAACCAGACAAAGTGGCGGGCGAAATGCTAGTTTCTTATAAAATCAATAAAATAATTGCTTCTTTCCTCAATATTGTTTTGTAAATTAATCTCACGCGCAATCAAAACAGTGTTCTCGATGTGAAGCATGCAATTTACCCAACCATTATAACTGGGCACGTTAAATACCGACATGCAGGCCTTAAATAAGGGTTGTTGAATATATTGCACTAAACTACTAAATATGCTCGGCGAATAAGAGTTTTCATGTAGTTCGCGAACGAAGTTCGACGGAGCATTTATGAACGAGACGACTAATTAACTATTAATCGATAAGCGACTACGTTCGAATAATCGATTCTAAGTAATTAATCGGTAAGTTTATGGCCTACCGAGTGAATTTCATTCACTGTAGTTTATGTCTTTAATGTGATTTATTGTTGGTTAACAATACACAGGGTACGGTCAGCAAAACAGATCGCTATCCAGGCGCATAACTTTCAATTAGTTCTAAACATTTTTTTAATTATGTGTTTCTTATGTGTGTCTATAGTTTATAAAGCCATGGTGAATTAATTGTTTTGATTTGGAAATTCCTTATCGTTGTAATAGCGTTTTGTTATCTTTTCCAAGCCACATAAATGTAGCTACATAACAAGTGTGGTTAATTATTATTATGATAATACTTGTCAATTTTAACACAATGACGTCATCAATTACAACTTATTTTTGCTTCTTGGGTTTTTGTATAATAATATGTATATAAGTACACATAACCATTCCATTTAGGTACTCGGCTACGATAAACATAATATTTCAGTTGCCAATCCAAAATGCGTTAGGTTTTCCCCCAGCTGACGTTGTTTCTTATAACAACGAAACGACTGCCTTGTTTGCTAAGTGGTCACAAGTACTACTGCTACTACCTACCGTGTGTGAGGTCCTGGGTTCGATTCCCGGGTCGGCCAAATTGATATTAACCTTTTAAGCGCTTGGCTAAATATTAGTTGCCGTGCCCCTAGCGCCCGCGCCCCGGGCCATAATTGCTACAAATCAATAAAATAATACCTACAGTAAATAAGGAGAAACAATATTGTTATATAGATTTTTAGTTTTTGTTACATAAATAATATCTCAATTCGATAATGGTTTTAGTTGAACCACACAGTCAGTATTTTGAAAATAAAACGAAAAAATCATGCATGTTCCCTGTCGCAGAAATACGACTTGAGCGGTAGGGTCACGGAAATATTGTGTCGCATATATGCGACACAAGCGGTCAAAAGGTTAAAATATCTTATTAAGAAAGAATTTCCAGTAGCAGTCTGTAGTCAGATTTGTGCCCGGTTAGAATTAATAAGCTCGCTCCCTATTACATGGGACAACTTAATTGGCAAAATGTGGGTATACTTAGGTGCTTATACAATAATACAACACTAGCTAACCTTTTACCTTTCGTGTAATATTAAAATGATTAATTTTTGATTAATGTTACAATTGCAATAAAATTGTAACAATTTTTTTTGCTATAAATATGGTGCAAACCACCAATACTTACATCATAATATTAAGTTGTTTGCGAACATATATATTCCTTTGATGCTCACCGTAGTACGTGGCAGTCGTAAACCAAATGTCATCAATATTTGAATTAATATCACCTACGAGATGTTGCATATGCGACCCGCCATGTGCAACACTGTCCACAGAGTTTAGGAAATGGAGAGTCTGTATAAATATTTGCATTCTGCATTATATATGAATGCGTCTATTACTCAATATCTTCATTTCATTTACATGTGCATTCTTTCTTAGGTGGTAACTTTATAAATGAGTCCGTTATGGACCCTGTAGGGCACAGCCAAAGGATTGGAGAGAAGAAGCACTGCCCTGCCTTTTTGTCCATTTGTAATGTATTTATTCTTGTCTACTTTGTAGCGTACATAATTTTAAAACGTTCATTAAGTAACATTAGTCTTCATGATTACTGATGTCGCTCCTATTACCATAGAACCCGTTACAAAACGTTTGGTATGGACGACAATGGAAGTAAATGGAAATCAAACAAAAGACAGGATTTTGTGTGCGTGAATATCTTAGTTATAGATATACTAACATTACCTTTCAGCCGTATATATGTTTCCTTTGCGACATGGCTACAGCGCAATATCGTATGATGTTTATGTTAAGTAGGTATGGTTAAATACCTTAAACAATAATCAACTAAAACAATATCTAAAGTTTTTTGCGGTCATTTTTAAAATGGTGCCACGATAATGTGGAATGCGATTCGTACGCGACGACAGCCAAGCTTGACTGATAAAATCATAACTTACGACTCTGTGGGGAATTTTTATTCCTCCTTTTTATTGCTTAAAAATTCTCAAAACATTTTATGATTACCTAGCTCTAGGTGCCTTTAAATTCCTTGTTAGACTTGCCGGTCATTGTGTTTTTAGCTGTAGTTTGATTTTAGTTAACAACAAGTTACAAAGACTTTTTCAATTAGAACTTAAATTTTGTCGTCTTACTGAACTAATCAAGTAGTGTTAGATTACACTCACCGCCTTAGCCTTATTATGTAAACAAGTTTTATTATGTAAACTTTAAAACTACTCATGTTACTGCACTCGGGTCGCGGAGTAATGTAGAAGTTTAGAATTTTCAATCGCTTCATCGATATTTTATTGCACTTGAATAATTTACGCGGTTACAACGAATTTCATTAAAAATACGACTTGTTAACACTGCAGGCAAAAGTCTCTTCTCATACAGCGAAGGCACGAGTGTTAATCACCACTTGCTCAAGCCGGATTGGTGATTTCAAACTTATATTAACTATAAGTCTAAGACTTGCTGAACAAAATAATAATGGCTGATGGATGAGAGACGTACAGGACTCGTCGTTGTCGCGACATTTGGGGAGGCCTATGTCCTGCTGTGTCTTTCGGCTGAAATGATGAAAAAGTTTCCTTACGATTCGAATCGATCTTCATGTTTTACAGAAAACAAATGTGTCGAAGAAAATTTAAATTTACATAATTGGAGTCGGTAAGGAAAGCTCTGGGAACAAACATACGCTAATTATGAATTCTAGCCGTGTGGGGAAGTCGAGGACATAAAGGACATTGCCAAGTGTCGACGATCAGCAGCGATTAACAAACCCTGGTTGTCAACAAAGTATGTACAGTTGTACACAAGGAGCCTAGCGTGACGACAGCCCGTTACCGCTTAAAAATGGAAGAGCCCGCTTTATAACTGTTTAAAGTTTGAATTTTTGATTTGCAAACTATTGTTCTTCGAGGATATTGAATTCTGCGGGGCAAGTTGGAGTAGCAGCTTCGTAAAAGTTTCTTTGTTCTAACTTTAAACTGACTAAATCTGAACATACGTATCTTCTGTTTGATATCTAGATACTTTAGATTGTTTATCGTTGATTACTTTCATATGTTGCCAACATAGTGTTACCTGTGATGACGCGTAAACGTAAAAAGCTGCTTCTTAATTTATATTCGCACCTTAGACTTCTTGCGCGTTATTTTCGATAGCCTATTTTATGTTACTCGGTTATAATATAGCTTCTAGTGGTAAAAGAATTACAAACTTACCAGAAATCAAATCTTTCCTTAGTTCGTAGTTAGTTAGTAGAAAACAGCTTGACATTTTCGCGATTTTATGGTTGCTGGTCCCAAAGTAAATGTAGAACTTAATGACTAAAACAATCAAAAGCCCTCATACAAGAGGTTCAGTTATTTCAATTAAATGCACCTTGTATAAGATAACTAATCGTCGTACGTGACGGACGCCTCAAGCGTGTAGATATCTTGTATCTATAATCTATTCGCTATCATCATATTAATAATCTGTACTACTTGATATATGTACTTATATGTAAAAATAATTTACCTTTATAAATAGATGGTATCAATTTATTGTCTGTCATCGTCTTTATTAATTATTGAATCGTTTGATATGGTTCTTCGGGGTTATTTATTTAAAAAATAGCTTTGTAGGTATGGATATCTTTACAGTATTATGCATAAAAATACATGAGGGAGTATTTCATAACATCATAAAATTACCATGGTTGACAAATGGATGGGCTTGACGTAATCTCTTATTCGCGTGCCATTTTCAGAGACACTTTTGGGAGTTTCGAGAAATGTCCTTCTCTTTCTACTCAGGGGAAAAATCTTTTACTGAAACCTATTTGAAAGTGGTACCTAGTTTTACAAATACACGTTTAAGCTTGATTTTCACAAACGAAATGGACGACTTTTATATGAAAAGACTTTTTAAGACATTTATGTATAAACTAGCTGCCCTGACAAACTTCTTTCCGCCTCAAATTTATTTTGTGTTTCCATTTTAGTTTTAGCTTAAGACTTGTCAAATGTGAAATTATCACATGATAATGGAATGGAAAGATATATGTCACCGTCAGTCATGCCATCAAAGATGGCGCTGCATTTAAAAATATGTTTAAGAAAACGAATTTTCTCTTGAGACAAAATATACCCTTATATGTCCGTCTTTAGGATTAATAATATGATCTATCTCCATGTCAAATTTCATTATATACGATCCGTTCAACCGTTTTTGTTTTAGAGTTACTTACTTACTCATTTATAATATTAGTATTGATTGTGTAAATAAAATGAAAAAGGTGACGGACAGGTCGAAGAAACAATAGAATTTCTTCGTACAGTCGACGGATTTCATTGGCGGATGTTTACCAATATCTGCCGGATTCTAGTACAGAGATTTACTTCGCTACCTGCTTCCGTGCCCCGGATCTAGATATGACGAGATAGGAATACAATTTGCAGCCTGCATACAAGTAACGTATGAGGAATAGGTTCACGCGGATGCCATAATTTATCGCAATGATATTGCAATTGTAGCATTATTTTGTTGCTCTAACATGCGTAGCCAATATTTCTGAGAACTAACACGTTTGAAGTGGTCTATAAGTTAGCAATTTCATGTCAGGCAATAAACATCTTAGCACAACATTGCTACTCATCCTCCACGTCGTTGTTTATTCGATTTAAGTTCTAGTCGGAATCAGTTATTAATCTGTGCGATAAGTTTGAAGCGGTAGAGTTGCGGCCGGCGGAGTACAACGAACGAACTTTTCATTCGCCGAGCTTCTCCCGCTAAAAAGGCGCCGCCGATCCCACACCAACTGGATCCGTTTCGTTTCCCTCCGCAGACGTTTAAACGGACATTTTATTTATTCAATAACAAAGTTGTTTTATCTTCTGTAACTTTTAATTAACGCGTACAGTTTGCGTTGCAGCTTTGAACTTCTTACTTCTAGTTTGTGAGCATGTTATTATTATTGATACTAATTTGTGCTTATCATAGTGCAATGAAATAAAACGGTTTTATACTACGGTTTTATAGTTAATTTTATATTCGCGCCGGCTTGAATTAACATCTGCAACGTTGTTTGAATGTTTAAGTAACTTGATATGACTATTTGTTTTTTATAAAACAACTCTTTAAGTCGAAGAAAATATTGTGACGTTCAATTGCGTTTCGCACGTGCAGCGAATTTTTGTCCTACATGAACTTGACAGAAGAGATGCGTGCTATACAGGGTGTAACGGAAAGGGTATATACATACGAAGGGCACAGATTCTCTTGGTGATAAGAAACGACATGGCAACGTTTTTATACATATACATACATAATTGTAAAGTTGAGCCCGTCCGCGCCGTCGCGCCTTGGTCGGTTAGGCAGAGCCCGATAGGTCTGTACTAGGCGCGCAGAACCCGAGATAGATATACTGGAACCTTGCCGGACAGGATAATGACCCTCATAGTGCGGTGACACGTTTGTTATGATTTTGCATTTAATAAACTGTCGATATTAAATAATATCGATCAGTTTCAAAGTTATTAGTTGGGAGCTGAAATTTTTAGGAAAGACTCGTTATTAAATACTCTATTCACCCTGTTTGTATGTATATACCCTTTCCGTTACACCCTGTATAAACAGATGCGACCATGTTCCAATAAATAATATAATAGCGTATTTGCGAATAGTTCGCACAGCGCAACCCTTACATGCGGAGAATTGAGAAGTTAAAGAAAAGTATGGGTTTTCAAACCCAGCCGATTCACTCGTTTCAGCAACTCCGTATCGTATCGCGCCGACGGGAAATTGAAGGATTCCGCTATCTCGAAACAGAATCTATTACTTGACGATAAGCGTTATAAGATGAGATGAAGAGACTTTATTTTTTTATTTCACTCGCAGGAGTAATGTTTCATTTCGATCGGTGAGCGAAATAAATCGTGTATCCGATATGCCAATTTAATCTCGGGGCGCCATCTATCGTCGGCGTAGGTAGGTCGGCGGGGTGGCAGGGGCCGGGCCACCCGGCCGCGCGGCCCGTGGCGGGGCCCACCCCGGCCTCGGCCGTGACGCCCATACTACGCGTACTACGTTATACGAGAACGTAGCTACAGCTATTTCGAGAGCAGACACTAGTTTACTACTACTGATAGCACTGCTATGCTTCTGTATTGATGTGCACCGATTTAGATTATTATTTGCCGCCACAGCTAACAGCGTCAAGCGGTCAATGGGAATTAGAGAAGATTAAAAGTGGGTGGCACAATGCCGGCTAACGACTAGACAACTCCCTTCTCATTTAAAGTTATGCTCTAGCTCTGTGCTCTAACGAAGTGTAAACGGTAGATCTGTAACAATATCCCTTAATCCTTCCGAAGATAAATGATAATTTGCAACACTAATTCAAGGCTGTCCGTTGCTTCTGTCAAAGGCGTTTATGAACAGTTTAAAGCTCGTTGTTAGTCCTCATTTAATTCTCCGGTAGACCTGAATAAATGTCAATTAGATTTTTTATTCCATTCGAAGTGGTTTATTTATAAGATAAAGGGTATTAAGGATAAATGATGTTCTGTTCTGAATTCGCAATTTATATAGTTGTTTATCGTTATTAAGAGGGTCGAAGTGCTATGAGAATAAAGTGGTACGGTATACGTGTTCCAAGCGAACTCTTTAATAAATAAGATGGAAACGAACGCCCTTCACAGTGTGACTCATTTCACCGAATCTTGGGAACAAAGGGATTGTAGAGGTGAATTCTGGAAGGTGTACGCCACAGTACAATGTTATGTTTTATAGACGGGTGACTCGGTGATAAAACGCCTATCGTAATGTGGGTGGGGACTGACAACCATGGGTTCTCGAGGTTTTAACACGTACTTGAATTTTATATTTTCACAGTAAAGATGTACCGTCAAGTGCATTATCATGCAGATGTTAAACTATCTAGTACAGCCATATAATACTCCCACAGGCACGTCGCAGAGATGCGACCGCACGACTTTTATTTGAACGAAACTGGATTAGGAAGTCCGATCTCGGTTGAAGTCGTTATTCCTGAAGTTTATTTTATTTATTAGATGATGATGGTACACATTATTTATAATACTCAGTTCAGTGGCCACGTTTTAAGTACTGGCATATAAATAAATAAAAAATTTAGGTCGTCTCGATTGTGACCCGTATTCGCGTTTTCTAACAGTAACAACAATCATTTCACACCAAAAATAGATTTAATGCTAAGTTTTGACTGAGATTACCAGAATTTTGGAGTCAGAAATGGATTTCTGGTACTGGTATTGCTTTCGTAAATACATATTACAATGGTAGATCGAAGTAAGAAACTACCGGACATTCTATATGAATATTTTTTTCAAATAACCATACTTATTTGAAAAAAAAAACTAGACATGACAAGGAATGTAATACGAAGCCACATCAGTTAGTATTCTAGCCTAGCCCAGCAACTTTATGATAAACAGCTGACACACATCCGACTAGAAGACATTTAAAACAAAGAGATATGTGACGTACGTGTAATCGTATTGCAATCGTAGGGGCACCGCTGGATACGGGACACGGCATTAAAATGCAGCGCGCGTATGCTCTGCCCCCAGCCATACACTTCCTCAGCTCCACGAACAGCCATCTTTCTGTTACGCAATGTCCACACGCACACAAACACTCATAGATTTTATCTACATATAATTTTTCTCAGGCTATTGTTTTATGGCGCACTAATTTGAGGCCGCTCGCTTCGTTGGCGATGCACTTTCCAGTTATTTTTTAATTTTAGGTTCTCGGACATTTATAAGTCACGGTATAAGACTAGGTTTTACGTCATGTTCTTTACTATGTAAATATTAAACAGTTCATTTTTATTTAAAAACGCCTCAGAGCAGATGCTCTGGTTCTACGGTTCCATCAATATTTAAAAACCGTTTCGAACCACTTCCGTGCCTACAACAGTAATGTCAACAAAGAATGTAAGTTGGAGCGAGCGATGCTTTCCTCGCAGCACACCAACCACCTCATGGAAAATTCACTACAATCAAAACTATGAACAATTCCGTGCCGTGCATTCTGCACAATCTCTGTAAGTAAGCCCCAATACGAAAGATGAATCGCATTCACACAATGCATCGACTCCTTCGCGAAATAAAATGACTCAACTACACATTTATCTAGGAATCAATATACACCCTATTGTCTTCAACCAGAAGGGACTTACCAAGCTTCACAGAACAAGAGCCATGTAAAAACAATGCGGTCTCGATGAAAATTGAACTCTACAGTATCGTCGTCAAGTTATATTCCACATTAAAAAGATGGTGGCTGTTGGGAAATATTTCCCGACTTAATACCGGATGAAATAATGGCGTCTGAAAGCTGAAGGCGAGGCGTCGCACTTTCCGCTTCCCGGTCGAGAGCTAATTTTTTTTTCTTCGACTTTGCTCCGCTTTTTAGGCGATTTCTGTCACGTCTTCAAACGCTTGCGGTTTAGAACTTGGCCATAAATGGAATTTTTAAAATGCTGTTCACACACTGATTTGTACATACATGACATGTGTGTCTTTAAACTCTGTTTACGTAGACATTGGCACAGGAATGTTCGCTGACTGATAGCATGATGTAATAGGACTAATAGAGCATGAATGTCAGTTTCGCGACATCTATATTTGCACGTTTGAATCACAGTTTTACTACTCTTTACGTAAACAAAACGCGTTATTGTTCACGCCTCGGTGGGATCAATCCGTGTCTTGTATTGATTGTTCTCGTGATTTATTGCCGCCTGATTCGAGCAAGGGATCCTCTATAAGGGTTTTGTTTTCAAGTTTTTAAAGGAATTCTCGGGTACGGGCCTTATTTAAATTAACACGTGCCCTATTTACAGAGTTTGGAAGTCATCTCCTAAGTTTAATCCTGATCGATGTCCGACGTCGTCTTTTAACTCTTTTCTCACGGTAAACTGTCCAACGCACTCACTATCAAAAGTAGTTATAAATTATATCATTTGTGCTCTAGGGCGGGGAACGTGTATGTGTGTAGTGACCTTGCACCATCCCCTGTTAAACACCGGATGAGGGGCGCAAGGTGAATTTGTGCGCCAACACAATTATACCAACTGCCCGAGGCAACACAAATAGTTGTAGCGTATAAACAATTAACATCTTTACTTGTTCGTATTCAACTATTGAAGGGAAGTGGTATTAGCCGACCAATTGGAGTAGCATTCAAAGTGTAGCGAGGTCGCTGCGAACTCAGCTTATCTTATTTTGCAGAGTTTGTGCGAGGGTCAGTGCCAATGTGGCAAAGTTAGATATGCATATGAATTACAACCCGACGCTTCGTAGAAGCGGTCCGTTTAATTTTCCAGCGTGATATTAATTTTAGGGTAGTGATTTCGCCGTTGTATTCATGCGAGAACAACCCCTCTATTGTAGATTAGCGTTGATGATAATGTGGATCACTTTGTTATTAAATTGTTGTAATAATTTATCAGGTGTGAGCTCGACTGCGGTGTTTGTTTTGTGTTGTGCGAATTTCACCATTTTAATGTACTGCGCTGCTGTCACTGTGGTTTTGCGATGAAACGATAAGGGGGCTATAATGTAAACCCATACTCAGTTTATCAACGAAAATTATGTCACACGGTCCAGTGGCTGCTCTGGCTAGCAAGTAGCAAGTATGCCAATTAATTGGATGCAGCTAGGATATGTGAGTGCGAGACATTCGTATCTTAAAATAATGGCGCGGCGCAATCACTTGCTCGTTTGCATTTAGCTTTAATTGATTGCTTCAATTTCTACTGAGACTTAACTTCATAAAGTCTTAATTTTTCATGATTAATTATGAAAACGTTCAATCAAATAACGTTGAGCGTCAAATCCAGAAGTGGCAGCAGTAATTTTGCCCCGCAACAAAAGTTTTCACCCTGTCGAGCCCGCGCCCAGTTATCCGGTATTTCGTAAAATTTCGGACTTAATCTGATCCGTATTTAGATATTTATTTACATTGGAAGCCTTTAAAGTGCTCGCTTTCTCGTTAGTTCTGTCTTTAGGTTCACCGCTAAACTGCTCGAGATTTTCATATCGCTACGTTACGTTAATAAGATTTAGAATTTATTTTCAATTGTCATTGAAAGAAGCTGGAAATGCTGGAAGCTTTTACATTTCTTTGACATTAACGTCAGCTAGATTATTCATCGAGTGACGTATCTCCGGGAAAATATGTATCATAAATGGTAAATGCAAACAAACGTAACATTTATGAATATGACTGTGTTAACCATTACGTCACTGTGATGTTTTTCCGAGATAATGTTTTACGCAACAATGCCTTTAAGGTGAAATAAAGTATTGGCACGACGCGCGACGTTGTGGAATTAGGAATACCGAATTGGATATTTGAAAGCGTCCGTTGGCCTTGTTTCTAAGGGCTCGTGAATCTTTTGTCTTCCTTTGGGAGTTCGCTCCCTCACTCTGTATTGTAGCAGGTTCTGAGGTTTCGCCGTAATAAAAACGTCCCTTACTCTAATTACGCAACACTTTGACAATGAAATTTCATTGTCTTTAATTCCTTATTTCACAATTATTTTTCAAGTTAGGACATCTATCTTCTAAATGATTTGCGTCAGCCATTGCCTCATGTTGTAAATATTAGTTGAATACGAACCCGATGAAGATAAAATTAATTAGGAAAACATCGTTGTTACGGTTGACATGGGCGTGCAGTTTAAAGTAATATTCTCGTTAAGATATTATCGTATAAAGTCAAAAGCCAACATAGTTTGAATTATTTTAATGAAGCGAAACATACCTATTGCATATATTTTATTAATATTTTCCTCACAAACGTCAACTTAAGTTTATATCAGTAGTAGTTTTATTAGTGCTTAGTTTGCTAGTCAGTGAGCAAGTAGAATTGCTTAAATGCTTGTCGGGTAAGTACGGAAATAGATGGGGTTTGTCTGTGTCTCCATGCGCGTTTACAAGTATGTACGTACAATACGTGTGTGTTTACATAGATATATGTTGGTACGACCGCTGTCGATGAACGAAACGCCTTTTCTCTGGATGAAATATTTATAACGGCCGTCGCGACGAGCGCCACATTATCACCTCTCGCTGTCGGGGATTTCCAGTCGTATGTCTCGTTGTTCTCATGAAAGGGTAATGTAATGATAGGTTAATTTATCTGTATATAAACATCAGACGTTAGTTGCTGCTCTGTACAGTCATTAAGCCACGGTTTTATAGCCAAAACTACACCTTAAATTTTAATGCAGTCAATAAAATTGATAAACTTCTTAATTTGCATATTAACAACTCTAATTAAATAATTAATCAACAAAATTAATATTCTAGCGTGTCATCATCTTCATCATTACCCATAAAGCTAATTCTATTAATTACTGGCCCATGTCCTTACTATTCTAACGCCCTATGCACAATAGTGCAACGAATGACGCGCGTCCGAAACCCGCGCGGTCAGTACACTCGCGTGCGTCGGTGCGTCGCGACGTCCCCGCCCGAAGCGTGCCGAGCGCGACGGTACCCACGTGCCGCGCAGACAAAAATAAATAAACGCGACGCGTGCTTCATCCGCCACCTATAGGTACACCGGTAGCCTTATCTCACTTATCGTTTACCATCCAATATGCTTCAACGATTATAAAGCCACCAGTAATTACCGATCGTGCGGAGAGTGGACAGATATTTTTCTGTCACAGAGTGCCCTGTCGGCTTGTTCTCAGACGAAATCGATGAAATGCAAACATGTTGATGTGCGAATAATCAAACCCCGATTCTACCACCCTCGTACGATGCGAGTAATAATAGCGGAGGGGCGCGGGTGGGACGTGCACCCGCTCACGTACGCCGTGCATGCATGTACTTAGCCAATTCCAATTGGGTTATTCGGTATTCCCATTGATCCGGAAGTTTCATACATCAAAAATATTGGAAGCTGTGTCGTATCGTATCGCTTTTTGGTACTGGATTACCATTGAAAGGAGTTATCATTCAAATGAGAAGGGTTATTTGGCTCTGATAAACATGGAAACAGACATTTTCCATTCTATTCATAAGCTTTAAAAATATGTAATTTAAATAAGAAACTCAATTACTAATTGAGTTTCTTATTTAAATCTGCTAGAAATCAATATAAAATTAAAAGCTACGCTAGGTAAAGCCCTGCCGTTTCACTCCGACCGTTATATTTTTTGTTAATTAATTTCTAAGTTAGTATAAATCAAACGTAAAGAATAGCCCTTCGACTAATCGCGCGATCAATCGAGCGACTAGTCGCAGAACTTACTTAGTGAAGAGGGGAAGTATGGACTCCTTTGTCACCACCTGTCCGTTGTAATAGCTTTCGGAAGACGACGCAGTCGCAACCGGCGCGCGCCGCAAGCGCATCTGTCTTGCTTTCGCGCCAAAACAACATGTGTTTGTGATAGTGTATTTTAAACAGTGAATAAAGCATGTAGTGCGCGATAGTACCTTGAAAAGTGTATAAAGAGTTTTTTATATGACTGTGTAAATGGAAAATGTGACACAATGTTGGGATTGCTATCATCGGATTTCGGTTACCAGAACCGCTTGACTCTGCTGCAGCAGCTTATTGAGTGCGGCGACGTACTCTTGGGCCGAGAGCTAGTTTGCGGTACGTTTTGTTTGAATAGTCATTTTCAGCATGATGTAATTCTTTCCGCTTGAAACTCAGCGTATCTGACGTTTACTTACATAGCAATTTAGAACGATAAAAACTGGCCATCTGATTCACTTTATCACTTTGATATTAATTTATCAAATGGAGTGGCCGTTACTTCATTATTATATAATATAAAAGGGCCATCAATAAATTATCATGGTGGAATAGACACTTCATTCAGTTTCTTTATAGAGATAATGTTCTTCAGATGTAATATTAAAATAAAATAAATGTGCTACTACATGAATCCGTCTGTTCAATTAACGATCGTGCAAATATGAGTGAGTTTATTTATCTAGTTGTATTAACATGACTACTGCAACCTTCTTGCGCAAATATTCACACTATTTATTTATTTCTTACCGGCTCAAGCTGCGACTTTTCCCGCAAAGAATTTTATAAGTTAGATTTTTACTCCTTAGAACATCAGCTATCTGTCAGTGTAACTCCTGTCGAAATTTGGTCCAGCCGTTTAAGAGATTAGACCAAACAAACAGACAGACAAATAAGGTGTTTTGGCTTAACTACATCATCATAGGTACATGTAATAAAAACCTGTTGATTTGACGTAACAAATAGATACTTCACAATTTTATTCATTTGTGTAAATATCTAGGTAGATTGTAATTGCAATAATGGCGTCAACACCGTCGCGTCATAGAAAATTGTGTTGTTGTCTCACAACACGAACGAGGTGAAATTGCTACCTCACTTGTTATTACTTACAAGTTTTTTATCTACTACGATAGCAATCTAATAAGTTTTAAATTAAACATTTCATTTGTACGAGGTACTTTCATGTTTCCTTTACACACCTCGTTTTATGAGTAGGTAATTTAATTATATCAACTGGATACTGTAGAACTTAATTGGTTCTATAGGTATCTGCAGGACAATAAAAAAGGTTTATTTATATTATTTACTAGCAGTCCGCTCGCGACTTTGACTGCGTGAATTACATAATTTTTCCTTTGAATTTAAACAACCCCCTACTCTCTCGTAGATTTGAAAATCAAATAAGCTAGCTAGCTTTGTTGCTCGGTAATAATATAGCTATCTAATGGCGAAAATTTTTTTTAAATAGTTGGCGGAGTTCTTAAGTTCACTACACACAGCAAATTTAAAATTAAATAAAAATAAAAAGGATTAGACTCTAAACAGGGTGGAAGGGCCATAAATGGACTCGAATTAACGATTGGTTCAGTAACTTCAGTACATGATCCTGGACTGGACCCCCAGTGTTCAAATTATTCGTTGGTTCCTACTCCATACTTTAATACACTTAGCATAATATCGAACTGATACAGGTAAAAATAATTATACAAAAGAATCTGAAGCCATCAAAACTACTTCTAATTGTATAGCGACGAACCTGTAGGTCAAAGTCAGGTCTCCAAGCTGTGCTTATTAGACGTTACTCTAAGCCAATAAAATGACTATACTACCAAGAATCGTCTCATATATTACTATGCAGAATTGGAACGGCGATAATAATGCGGCACACCGTTTGACGGGCGCACTGCGTACGCGTCGATCGTATCAATTCATTATTTATTGTCGCATTGTCCCCACATATTGCCTTTCTGCTTTAATTAACTTCCATTTACCTGCCTTTAGAAGATTTATTCGGTTTAAAATTATTTTTATCATTAGAATACTTAAACCTTCCTCTGATCTGATCTTATTTAACAAAGTGAGGTATAATTAAATCTCGGAAAATCTCATTTGTAATTATTGTTTTGTATCTTCCAAGTAAGAGGAATAATATTGGGAATTTATTTATTTCCGTACATCAACATTGATTACTTCTTAACATCTTAATAGGAAGTCTGAGTTCTGTGACTTCTTACACGTGTCTCACAAGGAAAATCCGTTTTTAAGATAATTTACTTCTGTTTCCACGTAAATATATCTTCTACAATAATTAACAATAACTGTGATAGAGATAACAATGTGATGCATCACCTTCTCATACATAATACGTGTACAAACTAATTAGAACAAATGAATAAAAATCGATAAAGTACTTGCGCACATCCATTTATTATTATAGTAGATAATAGTAGTCGTAAATGCAATAGTAAATTAAGATTTATTATCGAAACACCCCGCAATTAATAGTTAACAGTTTTTGTCGGTTATAAATTGCACATGTGTTGGTAATCTTTGTGCCTTTTATAGCTCTTGATGGCATTTGTAAATCAAATTATTTTTATTTATCCGGACGGGTAAAGAGGACACGAAGGTTTGGAAATAAGGCGATAGTGATATGACCTCCTGTATCACTGACATAGAAACATTATTTTTTCATTGTGAATCGGACAATAGCCACCTGTCCGGCTGAACACGGCTACAATATACAGTGTGGGGTGGGTTAATTATTCGTCTTCCCCGCTTCTCCCCCTGCAATATCTTTTATCCTATGTCTTGGAGTTGGCAGTCATTATGTTGACTACATGATTGTGTTTTATGATTTCCTCTCCCTAAAACTAACAATGATAAATAAATAAAATAACCATATTACTTACGTAAGGAAAGCACGTAAAGCCGTTTGTCCCTGCTGTCATTTGTAGATCTTGACAGTCAGAAGCCCAAAATCTGACAACCAGTTTAACCAAGAGGTATCGTGTTATCCAGTTACTGGGTTGTGTAGGTCCCTCAAACAGTCGCTCCATGTAAAACGCTGTAATCAAGCCGACCCCAACATAGTTGGAAAAAACTAGAGCAGCTACTTATGATGATGATCCATTTACGTAAGGATTTATAAAGGACAATACACGGTAGACCCAAAGAGCAATCAAAGTGATACTGCGACGGGCGGCGGTGAAGCTTGTCATTCAATATCACTCTTGGCGATATTAAAGTGAGCAGCGTTTGTCAAACGAATATAATAAATTAAGTGCCAACACCGTCAACAGTGTTGTAAACCGGCAAACAGTTTGTATAGCTTTTGCCGGCCACGGTTTAAATGAAATCAATGTAACATTTCATTTTCAGCTGCATTCATATGTATGTGAGTGACATTCTTCCGTTTAGCGGACACAATTTAGTGGCAGTGGCGACTTTTATTATTCCATGTTGAGTTGATTGAAATATTGGACACTGCAGCGATTTATTTTGTGAGTTTTAACTATAAAAATAGTAATGGAAACCGTTCCTTTAATATTTTATGTCGACTCTTTTGCACTCGCGATTGATCAACATCACAAAGGCTTAACTGTTTGAGTATGAAAAAGATATATTTCAATGCCGGCATTATGTTGGCCTCGCATTTTGGAACTAATTGGTTGCAGTAAACAAGAAGACCGTAAAGGGCCGTCCCTGTTAATATTTCACCCCTTTTTTGCGCAACTACTCGTAAGTCCAATTTCTAAAGACAACACATTTCTTTTACTGTTTGCTTTTTTTATAACATATTTATGTTTCTCTTTTTGTTTTATTTGGGACTTCATTTACTGTTTTTTCGTTTAACTTACTGTTCTGATTTTGTACGGTATCCTTTTCTGCTGTTATTCCAAAAGACAAGGCATTGTAAATAATGTTAGGTATAATGTCCTTTGTTTAGCAACATTAAAGCAATTTATGCAATCCATTTTAATATAGACGTACGTTCTTGCACCTGAACATGAGTAACTAAGTAAACTAACACTGAAGTAAGTCTATGAAAGTTTCCTTGTAATCAACTTATGGAAACATAAAGTCGGGGAGGATCCATCGCCCGACTCAATTAATAATTATGTGACCTTATAAAAACGACCACCCATATTTCCACTGTTAACCACAAACTGTAATGAAGTAACGAACATGGTTTTTGTACAAAAACCCATAAAAAAGTACAGTTTTAATTGAAGATATTTGCTTGACGTTGGAATGCTATTTCTTTTAATTACAGTTCTAACTTGTTTTACAGCTGTGATTAAATTCTACATGATTACTTCACTATGATGTTTAGCTGTTCAAAGCTTTTTGTTACTTGATACCAGCGACATAATTAAATTGGGAATAAAAGCAGATATTAGGCTTTTCTTTAACCTTTAATTTTTATCAGACGGCAGGTTATTGAATCAGCCAAGTAAGTAACGTACCTACCTAAGTAAGATTACGAGGTATACATAATTAAGTGGGTAGCATACATGAGGCTTATTAAACTTGAACAACGTTTTATAAAATGGTAATTATATTTTAAGAATATAGTGCTATGTCGATCAAAGGTCGACCTTCAAGGTAAAACAAAGATTGCCAATGATGGGTGACCATCGATTACATATCGAGACCCCTTACATTCGTCTCTTGGCTGCCATTTTATAGATTTCAGTCCTTGGTAGTTTGATAACCAGTCTTGCCAGTAGATACCGTGTTACCCAGGACTGGGGGTCGAGTCTGCTATTGCAATCGTGTCTGAATGACCGGTCAATAATCGATTTTTTACGTATAACGTCAAACTTATGACACATTTCCCATACAAAAACTGTCAAACTTGTCAAATATTCGATCAATGACCGGTCATTGAGACACGATTGCAATAGCAGAGTCGAGCCCCTGGGTTGTGACCGTCGATTACTAATGGTGTCGGACAGATTAGCCGTTATCGTTTCACTTAAAATACTAGGATTCATTTGCATCTGGAAAGACTGTAACCTGAATCCAACGTAGTAGGGAAATGTCTAGCCAAATGAGACTGTAAGCCCGTAGACGATAATTATGGCGCAAAAGTAACACGTTCAAACGATAAAGTGGGTTTCTAGTTTATATGTTGCAGTGGGATAACTTTATTATCTAATAGAGCACTAACATCCTCTCGCCCACTATCGTTCTCATAGCTAATAATAGTCCGTATATCTAGAATGTCATCTGTACAATTACGGAAGAATTTTGAACTTAACTTATTTACGGACGACGCGGGTAAGTTTTCTTTGACAATATACATAGAGTGATTGCATTTTTTTAAATAGGTTTAAATATACATACACATACATAAACTCACGCCTTTTTCCCATGGAGGTAGGCAGAAACTACAGAATGAATAGTTTGAATAGTTTTCTGTAGAAAGAAACATCTGAAAATGCAATTAGAACTAAACCATAATAAATTACCGTTAAGTATCTATTGGACCTAAATTAGTTCAGTTCTGTAGTCAAGATGAATATTTATTTATGCATGCAAAATACTGATTGTCAGCTAAAATTCATAGTGCTACTCTTCACATAACAAAGTTATTTCTACTACAATTAAGCATATATTTTATTTATTTATTTATGTATTGAAAGGAGAACCAACAGCTGTAACAGATGGTTAACAAGTAAATAAGCAACACAAAGCCAATTACAGGTTCACACGAGTAAAAAACAGAATAGGTTACAGAAATCTTAGGATCACTAACAAACACGATAAATAACAGAAATAATAGAAATGAGAAAAATACAATAAGCACTAAATACTGCTGCTTCTTTTTGACGGCATATTGTATAAAGTTAATTGGACATCGTCGCATAACCAGATTCCATAGAATCTTGTCGTTCAGCTATAAGTAACATACGTTCAGGGGCTCGAGTCTGCTATTGCAATCGTTTCTCAATGACCGGTCAATGATCGATTTTTGACGTATAACGTCAAACTTAAGACACATTTCCCATACTAAAACTGTCAAAGTTGTCAAATATTCGTTCAATGACCGGTCATTGACACACGATTGCAATAGCAGACTCGAGCCCCAGAGCTTATGATTTTAAAATAGATATTAGTGATTAACCCGACGGAGAATTTTAAAGCTGTTAAGTTCAGAATTTCATTTTCTTCTATGAAGATATCAATCGCCTTTAAACGGTGAAGAAAACATCGTGAGGAGACTATACTAACTTTTCGTGTAGCTAGTGACAAATCTGGTGTCAAAATTTTTATGTCAACCCCATGGGTCTGTCGAGAAATATTCTCACAGAAGAAGCATCTATAAAACTATGAAAATGTCATGTTGTACAAAAACAACAAATGCACGGAGCTGAGAAGGAACTCGGCAACAGATGCCCTGTTTAGCATATTTGTCTTACTGTCACTGCTCTTATTCGCGGCTTGTCGCAGTCGCAAACTGCACTCTCTGGGACATGATTTATTTATTCGTCCTTGCATCTTCTTTTCCTTGTACATTTTTAAATAGTATTTGCAAAGAAGAGCTGTGCAAAATAAATTTGTAGACAGATTTGTTTGTGAAATGTAGAGAAATGTTGTACACGCACGTTAGTGGTAACAAAACTAAATATGTTTCGCATTCTATTGAAACTTCATACCACGCTAAGTGCGCATACGTTGTTAATACTGTCGTGCAGCCTATTAGAGGTAAGTACTGGTAAATTGGTTTTTTTTTCAGTTAAATATATTTTAACATTGAATTTCGTTTTTAAATGTAAGTAGCGTATACCCACTCTTTGCTTACCTATAGTGATTTCGTTGTTGCGACTAAAAAAATGTCCGTAAGTAAACATTTCGCAATTGCAGACAAAAAGTATGTTCAAAGGATGCATGCAATATTTTCCATTTCCCTCTCATACATTCCGTTTGATAGGACACTCGTGTTGAATCAAGCTATAAACATGAAAATGTACGCGATGTAAACAAATATTTAGTGGAGTTGTTGACCGCTGAAGGAGCGGCCATGCGTGTCGCTTGTGTGATTCGTAACGCTGCATAGCTATCATCGGGATAGCTATGCAGCGTTTAAGCGTAAGAGCCAGTACAGATGAAACTCAACAAAGTGCGTTTTTACTTGCCAAACCGATATCACCATTACGTCTCTTAAAATAAAGCCACATACCTCTCTCTGCATTGGTGCTCTCGAATTAATGGAAGTTTATTTATTATCAGCCCTGTTTCAATCGCGCAAGGTCTAGTAGTCTAGTCTAGTCTTTGTAGAACTTCGACAGTCGTTACCTACGGCAAGGGCGGATCCAGCTTTGGCGCCAGGGGAGGGTCATATAGTCGTGGTCAAGTCAAGAACTTATAATTTAATTTTTATAACAATAGATACTGGTAAAAAGTAGGTATTTTATTAATATACGTAAGTACCTACTGTACTTAAAAATATTTATTCTATACTGTAGGTACACTTGAAAAATTTAACAAATAGGTAATAACTTGTACATATGTATACACGTGCAAATTGCCATCTTCTCTTGAAGACATCCAGAGAAGCACTACCACGCACGGAATGAGCCAGCCTATTTATAATGTGACTCAGGTTGGCTAGACAAATCTTCAAAATAGCTCGCATTTACTAAGTCAATAGGGCAATTTATGTGACGGCTAAACACCCTTGTTTCAGCATTTGTGACGCAACAGAATCTTAGACAATCGATCGAAAACGGGTCCAGTCAGCTTGAAAAACCAGTTTTCGCTGGTCTCTCAATTTCGGTAACGGAAGTGATTTTGACGACTTTTTGCATATCAACGGGCGTCACATAAATTTCTGACATGCAGCGAACTAAAAGTTTTGTGATACGTACAGTGGTTTAGTAGAAAAATGCAAAAATCTATGTCCAGCCAGCTTAAATTTTAATTTACGTAGAAAACTTTTGGCTGGTACTTCCGAATCTCAATAGCGGGAGCGTTTTCGAATATGGTTCATTTACTAACATTTGGTGGCGCAATGTGTGACAGAAGGAAATCACGTTTGATTTATGGCGTCACATACGGTTTACGACAAAACAATAAAAACTATTAATGGGAAAATTTAAATGGTCAATATCTTTGAAACTACGCAAAGTTTCTCCGTCACAAATTCAGGTTTTCATTATCGTCCGCGTCACAAAATGTTGAACACATTTTGAAGGTCGTAGATCATCAGGCAGCGGAGATACATGTGTCCATACAGCTTGAACTCAAGCTGGCTGGACATTATGTTTTTATTGATTTCTCGTAAACCCTTACACGTGACGCCCTAAATCAAACGTTATTACTGTCAAACATTGCGTCACCAAATGTTAGTAAAGGAACCATATTCGAAAACGCTCATGTTATTGAGATTCGGAAGTACCAGCCGAAAGTTTTCTACGTAAATTTAAGCTGGCTGGACACAATTTTTTGTATTTTTCGACTAAACCACTGCACGGATCACAAAACTTTTAGCTCGATGCCTGTCACAAATTTATGTGATGCCCGGTTGATATGCAAAAAGTCGTTAAAATCACTTCCGTTACCGAGATTGAGAGACCGGCGAAAAGTGGTTTTTCAAGCTGGCTGGACACGTTTTCGATCGATTGTCTAAGATTCAGTAGCGTCACAAGTTCTGAAATAAGGGTGTTTAGTCGTCACATAAAGTGCCCAATTGAGCTAGTTAAATGCGAGCTATTTTGAAGATTTGTCCAGCCAACCTGAGTCACATTATTTATATTCCATAAACGTGGTGAATGATTTGTCACATAACAGCTATCTGGAGGTATGTCGAGGAGTATGACGCAAAATTCCGCAAAAGAACGAGGTGAAGAGGTGGTACAACAAGGGTTTCCAACAAACAAAATAGAAACAGACAAAATAAGTACCTACTTACATATTTATTTAAATAAAACAAAATCATTTTTTTCTTTTACGTCTCTTCCCGAAACGCGTTATTACGTCATTTACGGCAATGGGTACGTTTTTTATGAACGTGGAGAAGTGCCAGCCCGGTATGGCGATCTTCAACCATTGAAGATCTTAGCCACGTTTTAATTCTGGGCAAGGTAGAGAAAGACCTTTCTGCTGTCGCTACACTGACACACTATGACACTACATCGCTAATGTAGCCATAATACATAAAAAAAATCTTATTACAGGATACATATCGATGTCACAATTTAACATAAGATCAGAAATCGACTGCGGTAAGGGTCCGATTGAGGTTAGGTCTAGCTACCCGTTACGCGCCGCGTAGTTGACAAGCGCGCGCAAGTGTGGCGCGGTAAAATTCAAGTTTTCGATGCGTTCGTTCCCAAACGTTTGCCATCATTCAATGTTATCTATACTAATATTATAAAGAGGTAAAATTTGTAAGTTTGTAAATTTGTATGTAGGGGGTAATCTCTGGAACTCATAATCCAATTCTAAAAATTTTTTAACTGGCAGAAAGCTACATTATTCCTGAGTGCTATAGGCTATAAATTGTTTCTATAACATGTATATTAACCGAGCTATCACAACTTTTGTCTACCAAGTCGGAAAAAAATACTTCATAAAACAGAATTATTTGCGTGCGCTGCCTAAACAGTTGCTTAAAATTAAAAACAATGTATGGCTACCTGGTTTGTCTTAATTATTTCTACAAAAAAGTCCGCGATACCATATCTCTATCTTTTATATTTTATCTTTTATACTTCTTTTATTGCATTAAAAAAACTTTTTTTCGGCATACTTACGTTTGGTAGATTATTTGAGCAACAAAATATTAATTCTTATGACAATAAATTATTTCAGTATCACAAGAACATCATACAGATAAGATTTGCCATTTACAGTATATCAATTGGTCATACAGTTTCGGAGATAATTAGTGTTGGGAATTTATCCGGATAAATACTAAAAATGGATAAATACTCATAAATATCCGTTTTTACTCGAGTATTTATCCAAAACAGCGGATAAATATTATACACGGTTTTAGTAAGGGAAATTTTATATTTCGACGAAGAAAAGGATGAAATTAAGTGAAATTCTAAAACTTATTAAGAAGTTTAAAAAAACCAAGCCTGTCTAACCTATGATTACACACGATAATAAAAAAATGGGTTATACTTTCCTTTATGGGTCATCGATTTATGGATCGGAGAGGGGCTGGGAAGAGGGAGGGGGAGATGAGCTACCCCCCTGTTGGATTCCCACACCGCGGAGCCCCATGGTTATGGAGATATTCATTGTTAACCCACTTATTACTGAATAGACTTTTTGTATCCGATCGCAATGAAATTCAGATATATGTATCCTTGTATAATCAGATGATTAGGAAAAATGCAAAAAAAAATTAATACCTGTTGGAAAACCGGGAAATCGGTGTCCTTTTAAAAGGACATTAGTAATATGTACTACTTGTTCAAGTAAATCAAAAGAAACTACGAAGTGTCTTTAGTGTCGTTTATTTATTACATAAAATCATGAAAAAAGTAAAGATAATGGAAAAAAATAATAACAATTTAGACTTGAAAAAAAAAACATTATTTCGTATGGTACGTTTCAAAACATTCTTTTGGATGTAATGTAACTTCACACGTTTTACACGAGAAATTGGCTTTTTTGTGGCAAATCACGCACCTCAACTGCGTTTCGTTATATTTTACAAGGTGCTTCTTATTATCATACCGAGAATTTTGGTGATAGTTTTGTGAAGTGCGACCTGATTTTCTGTTTTCCGTTCTACGATATGTTTCTAGAAGGGAAGTTGCAATATTTCTACGAAATTGCAAATGATCACAATCTCCGCCATCGATGTGGTATAGTTGCCAAGCATTTTGAACTGCCATGTCTAGTGCATGACATATCAATGGAAAATACCATTTTTTTCCTCGTATTGATGTTCGGTATAAACCAATATTTTGGTCTGACCTGTCTACACCTCCCATGTTTTCATTATACACCTTTATCAAGGCTGGCTGGTCGACTTGTACATATCTTTTCTCATGTTGTGAAAAGCGTTTTAATTTGCTCAGTGGTAAAACTTTAGCTGCATTTGAAGCCACTGTTACTACACTATTATCATTCCACTTACACACAATAATTTCTTCAGCTCTTGTTGCTTTGTATTTCAGAGAACCACGATCAGTTTTCTTGAATTCTTTGTTGGTTGGAAGCGGACATTTCGATACGCGATTTTCTCTGATTGTTCCGGTGGCCTTCAACCCCCTTTCACGTAGTTCATCTAGTAATGGAATCGATGTGAAGAAATTATCAAAAAATAGGTGGAAAGGTGCCTTTGCATCAATAGTACGAAGAACATCTGCGAAACGTAAAATAACACTTGCTCCAAGTCCCAATTTTTTATAATCATTGAAGTCGTCTCCCGTTTGCCCTTGATACGGATCAAACCATAATATGTACCCAAGACGTGTCGATCCTACCCAAAATTTGTAACCCCATCTTATAGGTTTACCTCTTATAAATTGTTTACAAGGGTGACCACCATAATACGGAATCATCGCTTCATCAATGCTGTAGTTTTCTTCGAATGGGGCATAGTTTAGGAAGTTCTCATTCAACGCGTCAAAGAGTGGTCTCAACTTCGCATATTTGTCATTAGATGGCAAATTTGTATTATCACAGCAATGAATATGAGACATTATAAAAGTAAACCTATCTCTCGACAATGCATTATAAACTATAGGGTTCCCACAATCTGCAGCATTTTCCCAATACATATATCTTCTGGGTACTACCACATACCCACTGAAGAGAAGTATTCCGATAAAGCATTTCATCTCTTCACACGTTATGTTTCCAATTTTATTTTTTTGATTAATATAATTATTGGTGTAATTTGTCAGCAAAACTGTAATTCTGTCGCTAAAAAGTTGCTCAAAATAATAAAATGCATTTTGCCGTCTTGCAACTTGCTGCATTCCGACCCATGGTCTAAATATTGGACGTATATCTCTTGAAATCCAGTTATACTGTTTAGTTTTTGGAATTGTTATGCTTGTGGAAGTTGAGGGTGTTGGTTCGTCGTCAGGTAACTGATTTTCAATCGGAGGATTGGAAATTCTGATGCGCATTCTTTTCGATACTAGAGCTAGACTTATTTCGTCTTCACTGTCACTACTGTCTGTCAAATTCATATAATGAACTTGCGCTGGAGTCCTTAGTTGAGTGCCAGGTAAATTTTGAATGTGGACTTGATTTTCGTCACCGGAATCTTCGTCGGTGACATCAGCATTACAATTTTCTGGTGGAAAAAATGTGATGCTGTCAGGAATAGGAGCCTCCTCATCAAATTCCAATTCTTCCATGATTTCATGAAGTTGCGACTCCCATCCTCTTCCAAAAACTCTCCTGACAAAACAAAACATTTTTTTGTATCAAGTAGTAGTAGATATTACTATTGGGCTTTATAAAGAACACCAAATGTTGCACCAAAAAAAAGTATCAAAAATGACAGTTGGTACTTATATTTAATTTAATTCACTTAGAAGAGATGTGAACGTTTTATTATTCATTGTCAGAAAAAACGATTTTTTAATAATAATAAAATAACTCACCTCATATCAGTCATGATAAATTTACCGTAAAACAAGAGCTCCAAAACTGATTAATAATAAAGCGTTATACCACTCACAATACTTATATTGTACTGCCACACAATCCAACTTTAAAATGTCAGCAACAATATTTGTTTACTTTACCCTCATTAATCACAAGATTTTTGTTTATGCGCCGTCCTTTTAAGAGGACGATAGTAATAAGTGGGTTAAAGTTTGAGGTTAGGTTAAAACACTAATTTCCATTATTTTCACTCTAATTTCCATATATTTATGGGCCGGGGAGGGCGAGGGTGGCAGGGGCCTACCTCCTGTACCATCTCCAACCCGCGGAACCCCAAGGTTACGGAGATATACGTATTTTAAAATTTAAAAGTTAACATTTTGAAATTAGTTTCGGGTATTTTTCGGATAGGTTAAATAAAGTACAAGAATTATTATTATCCTTACCTGCCAAGATGTCGCCGGAGCCGCTTGGCGGGGCTCCTACTTCTGGGTGGTTTAAAAAAATAACCACGAAGGAGGTGGAGGGGTCTGTGTTCGCTCACTCACTACGACCCCGCTACTTTTATTTTTTTTTTAGTGGTGGAAAATCCTCATGGATGTCCCCCGCCCCGGGGAGGGTGGAGGGGTCTGTCAGACTTACTGACTAAAAACCACCCCGTGTTCCTTCTCACACCTGCGCCGGGGGTCACGGGAACAGAAAATACTTCCGCGACTCCCGACTGACTGCGACCCGAGGGCCTCGCCAAGTCAGCGAGGGGAGTGAGGTGTTAGACAACCCTCGCAACGTCTAAGAGGGGCGCGCGTAAACACGACGCGCCACCACCTCGGGTCCATGTACATGAGGGCGGCGGACGTCCCGTGTCCGTCGCCCCTGAACCCATTCAGGGGGGCTGGAAGAGGGCGTTGTCCACCCTCCGCCTGCGCCCGGTACGCCTGCTGCGGGCCGGGTGAGTGGAATTGCTCTCCTTCTCACTTTCCGCAGCCTCCATCTGCAAGACGACCGTTTCGCAGAAGGACACCACCGCCTCCCAGGACTCGACGCTGCCGGCCATCCTCTCGACCACGGCCGGCAGCGACAAGTCACTGCCTACTCCAGAGACGAGGGCACGGCACGGCTCCTCTCAAGCGGCACACTTTGCCAGCGTATGCCACGCCGTATCCTCCCGACGTTCGACAAAGTGGTGATACCGGGCGTGTTATTTTCAATTTATATGGAAACTTTTAAAAAATATGTTTCTCTTTATTATTTTATTATAACTGGGAGTCTCCGCAACTTAAAAAAATATAAAAAAACCTTCTGTTTATGAGTACTATCTACAAAAAAAAATGGACTTCCAACTATATGGCCCATAAAATAAAGTATAGCCCGAGCACGTGTAATTTTGCACTGATTTTATTACGTCTATGCAGATGAGTCGTCGGAGGAACTTGTGGCTAAATTATAACAGCCGCATGGGTTGATCGAAGGTTAAACTACGCTTGACGTGGTCGGTCCGTGGATGGATGACCATTTATTATATACCAAGACTCCTCCGTGCCTCGGAAAGCACGTTAAGCCGTTGGTCCCAGCTGTCATTTGTAGATCTTTGACAGCCGTTAATTGTGGTCAGAAGTCCAAAGTCTGACAACCAGTTTATTAACCAAGGGGTATCATGTTACCCAGTTCACTGCCTTGCTTTGCCACTGGGTTGTGTAGGTCTGACAGACAGCTCCATGTAAAACACTGGTATTCAGCTGCATCCGGTGAAACTGGAAGCCGACCCCAACATAGTTGGGAAAAGGCTAGGCAGATGATGACGTCTATTCAGAGTTTAATAAAATTGGTGAAAACTTCACATTTCAGTGCGTAATGAGCTAGCAAGGGTGTGCTAGCTCATTACGCACTGCTAGCAGTTTAGAGGCACAACATGTTGTTAAACTTTTTTTACTAAGTTAGTTTAGTACTGCGCAGACACTATTAATTTGCTGGCTCATGACGCACTGAGATTTCAAAACACTCATAACAAGGGACTCTTCAGTCTTTTGTAGGTTTCTAGCGTTATCAACAATAATAAAACTACACTTTTCTATTCATTTTTAGTAGTTTACTTATCCGCCAATTTTATTCAGTGTTTAAACCTTTAACAAAGAAAGGTTCAGCTATTAAAACATACCTTGAAACGCTATAATCCAACACTTCAAAATCACTTAAATGTCTCATAAAACTAGAACACTATCACCTCATAATATTTTTTTTGTTGTTAAAAACGCACACGCGCGTGCGTTCTCTAAGACACATACTTGGGCACAGCGCAGGCGCGGTGGTGTGATGGGAAAAGTAATAAAACAAAAGGAATAGGACAAAATGAGGCTAGGATATAGTGCGGTGCGGTTAGAAACACGTTGCTTTGTCTTTACAATCAGAACTTGAAAAAGTAATAATGTATTAAGTATTTTCGAAAGCCTAATAGTAAAACTAGTCTATCAATATCAAAAAAACCATGCAAAATAATAAATATCCATCATTTTGGGTAAATATCGGATAAAAATGAGTAAAAACGAGTATTTATCCACTTTGGATAAATACTCGAGTATTTATCCTTCGAGTATTTATCCTTTGCCCATCACTAGAGATAATATAAAATTACTAAAACGCAAAATGCCCCTAGCATAACTTTCATTGTGCAGACGTTTTACCTATTTGCCCATAGATGGCGTTCTGCAATTACGTAATTTTTCTGAATCGCGGTGTTAAGACTTTCCGTGGATTGATGAACATCTCGAATTATGCCCACTTCGTAGTTATGTCGTTAGTTGGAGTTCTAAATATTACATGTCAATCGGTTACTTATTGGTTTCGGTTGTTTAGTTCGTATGGTTGTTGTTGTTGATAGATACCTCATAATAGAAAATATCGAAATTTCGTTATACGTTTGTTTTGTATGTTCGTAGTTTCATACTTCGTTCTATCGTAATAATCGAATCGATTATCGATCGATACGAGTTATTCGATATTACGATAGTTTTGTTTTAAGGCTAAAGGCGGACGGTGTTCGAGTCGTTCTCCCTTTGTTCATAATTGTTTTCAAGTCTGTGCGTAGTTTGTTGAGAGCATGCCTAAAAGGATATCTCAACTGTCCCGGCAGACATCACAGACAAGAGCCGCTCGAGTACGCCGTACGGAACAATCTGCCCCTGAAAATGAGCAGCGCCTCTCGAGAAATAAAGAATATATTTCGCAAGCACGCGCTAGAGAATCTAGCTCCGAGCGCTCACAGCGCCTTGCTAGCCAAAATGTGAGGACGTCGCGGGCCCGTGCTCGAGAAACTAGCGCTGAACGTGCGCACCGTCTATCTGAGTTAAGGCAGCATGTCTCTGAGACAAGGGATAGGGAGACTAGCGCTGAGCGCTCGCTGCGGCTCGCTAGGCAAAATGCCATAACATCGCAGGCCCGTGCTCAGGAATCTAGCGCTGAACGGGCGCAGCGTCTATCTGATTTAAGGCAGCATGTCTCTGAAACAAGGGATAGGGAGACTAGCGCTGAGCGCTCGCAGCGGCTCGCTAGGCAAAATGCCATAACATTCGGTAATCTTTGAAGTTACTGATCTGATTCCAAAAATATTTTACTAATAAAATTAAATACAGTAATATCAATCGAGTGTAATCTTATGTTAAAACAAGAAATTTTCCGCGGACGAAGTCGCGGGCAGAAGCTAGTTATGTATATTAAATTAATTAAATATTGAAGGAAGGTATGTAGTTACATAAAATCTGTATGGTGACAATATATGTAAATAAAATCATTATGTTCAATTAGTGGTCCACCTAAGTCCTCGAACCAGCTCAGGGGGGGGTCATGACCCCCATGACCCTCCCCCTGGATCCGCCGTTGACCTACGGGTAGTAAGCATCCTGGGATCGAGTCTGCTATTGCAATCGTGTCTCAATGACCGGTCAGTGATCGATTTTTGACGTATAACGTCAAACTTATGACACATTTCCCATACATAAACTGTCAAAGTTGTCAAATATTCGATCAGTGTCCGGTCATTGAGACACGATTGCAATAGCAGACTCGAGCCCCTGATTGTTTGACAGCCTTTCCAAGAGTTATTTTGTTACCCTATATTCCTATAACAGGGTTGTTTTGGTCAAATACGCAGTCGCTCGATGTAAAATACTAGTATTAAGCTGCATCCGATTAGACTGAAAGCCTTCTCTAACATAGTTAAGAAAAGGCTCACCTGATTAAGATGTTTTTATTAAATGATAATTTTCTATTTTTCATAGCCTATTATGACAGGTTATTTCGACTTTTCGAGTATCCGGACTAGATTTTACTAATAGTTACAAATATTTTTGATGCTCACTTTCCATTTAAGACGCCAGACTCCTAGTTGTTGAAAAAAAATAAGGACACAGTTGAACATAAAAATAAGAAGATTTAATATGTTCCACATTTATCACTCAGCGCCATTTTATCCCTCCCAAACTAAGCAGAGCTTTTGCAATGAGGACTTGACACTGATATACATACCTACTTACAAATATTTTTTAATACCTACATAATTATGATAGATAAATTACATCCAGATGCTTAGAATAATACTTTTGATCGTGCTCATCACACAATCTTTTGTCTTGGGTGGACCTCGAACCGACGACTTCCAGCATAGCAGTAAGAGCCACTAACCACTGTACCAACATGCCAGTCAAAATGATCTATTTTTTAATACAATACAACAAATTTTATTTCCTGTTACGGTTTTTTATAATGACTGTTACTCAAATTTACCTACTAACAAATAAAAAGGTGTTTTCTTCGAACCTTTTCATTTCTTGAAAATATAAATAGATTTGAAGACATGTTTATTTTCTGAAGCTCATTTTAGGCCGTACATATTTTTAGACCTCTATTCTTGTAACTTGTGACGTAGGTACTCGTAATATCGTTAGAAGATGACGTGACGCGACGTTAGCACTGAAAGACTGATATTCATGACAGTAGGTACTTTATTGAGGTAATGTCATGGAAGTACAGTCAAGAACAGGATGAATTTATTTATTTAATACTTTGAGCAAACTGCATTTGCCATAAACTTTATAATAAACCAGCAAACGTCACGCGGTTTCAGCCGCGTAATTCCTGTTCCCGTGGGATTACAGAGATAAAAAGTAGCCTATGTCATCCGGGAATAGTGTAGCATTCCACCAGTGCAATATTTTTTAAAATTGGATCACTAGTTCCGAAAGATTACCCCCTACATACAAACTTACACTCTTTATAATATTAGTTTAGATAACAATGTTTGTCGAACATCTTTTTGAATTGTTACTGACGTTTATCTCAATAATAACTCATAGTGAAGAAGCCGGCTTGCAGTCTAAAAGGAGATTCATTCGAAGATTGCCACCTCACCTCCTACCATACAAACTTACCTACATAAATAAATATTTTTAAATTCATTAAACCCCAAGAGGACACCGGTGTCCGCGCTGTCATTGTCTTTCTATTGTGTCTCTAATTGACACAAATGAAAAGTTAAAGTATGGATAGTACAGATAAAGATTCAAAACAGTCAGAAGACCAAAATTCAGAAATACAGTCTTACCAAAAAGCATCGTATTACCCACTCACTGGGTTGTGGATGTCAGATAGGCAGTCGCACTGGTATTCAGCTTCATCTGGTTAGACTAGAAGCTGACCTTTTTTATATACAATATATAATGGGTCTACTCTTGACCTCAATCTTGTCCTGCGGTCAGAGATGAGGTCGACGATGGAACGAGCTTACCCATAAGAAGCCTATTAACTCGCGACTTAAACAGATTGGGGTCATATGAACTCGGGAACACTGATGCAGGCAGGGAATTCCACTCCTTGGCTGTGCGCATAATAAAGGAACAGGCACAGGCCCTCAGACAAAATGGCTAGGCAGATAATGTTTGTAAGAATACAACAACAAATCAACATTGAAAATTGCAAACTAGCACTTTACTAATTATTACACTCAAACAGTTAAGTAACGCACGCATAAATTCGTTAGCAGTTTTGTGTAGTGTGTTAAGTGCTAAAACCTACTCGGTAGTAAGTAGTTTCCTCAACGAATCGGTTGTTGTCGCAAGATCAGCATAACACCAACTATAACAAAGGATATTGATTTGTTTACTATTTTGTTTCCATTGTACTGCACTGCACTGCTTATAGGCAATTATCATTGTGATCTTGTGGCATCTTAAAAAAATAAGAAATATATATATACAGGGTGTAACGGAAAGGGTATATACATACAAACAGGGTGAATAGAGTATTTAATAACGAGTCTTTCCTCAAAATTTCAGCTCCCAACTAATAACTTTGAAACTTCACGATATTATTTAATATCGACAGTTTATTAAATGCAAAATCATAACAAACGTGTCACCGCACTATGAGGGTCATAATCCTGTCCGGCAAGGTTCAAGTATATCTATCTCGGGTTCTGCGCGCCTAGTACAGACCTATCGGGCTCTGCCTAACCGACGAAGGCGCGACGGCGCGGGCGGGCTCAACTTTACAATTATGTATGTATATGTATAAAAACGTTGCCATATCGTTTCTTATCACCAAGAGAATCCGTGCCCTTCGTATGTATATACCCTTTCCGTTACACTCTGTATATATAATATCTACCTATACTATAATAATCTACACTAATATTATAAAAAGAAAAAAATGTGTGTGTGTATGTTTGTAATTAATAAACTCAAAAACTGCTGTGCCGATTTCAAAAATTCTTTCACCATTGGAAAGCTATATTCACACTGAGTAACATAAGTTACTTTTTATTCCTGTATTCCTACGGGAACAGGAAATACGCGGGTAAACCCGCGTGACGTCTGCTAATTGTAAATGCAGCTAATGGAAACTACGAATAAACATGCAATAATGAGACTTGAGAGAGAGAGCGAGGAATAGCGATGGCAAAATGTAAACATAAGTAATAAGTTACGAAACATTCACCTTAAATGTTCGGAACAAACGGTTCGGTTAAGGTAAATTTTTGAAGCCCTACAAAAATGTTACCAACATTTCAAAATCGACTACGAAATGTTTCAGAACATCGTACAATCTCTTTATTACAACGCTATGTCACGTTACTCACGTTGATCTGCGCGCATTTTAAACGACAAAACGTGTGTAAGTAAAACAATTCACCATAATTTACATGACGGATTCGTAACGGTATCTTTAATACGTCACTAGAAAAATAAGCGAATTCATTTCCACACGAAGATTCTTTTGTACCGTCGTCGTACAAGATTAGTCTTCTTCTTGTGGTAAGTGATTAACCTTTCCATCGTATCAATTAGAGACACAATATTATAGAAAGACAATGACAGCGCGAACGCCGTCTTCTTGGGGTTTAATGAATTAACCAGCCGGTCGATTCAGATTCGTGACAACTTCAGTGAAGTGAACTGTCAATGTCAAATTAGTATGGAATGACAGCTCCACTACGCCTACATATTCACGCGGTGATTTGACCAGAATCGCTCTGCTGGTGTCAGAGCATTTAAACCCTCATAGGCCTCTGACTGAGCTTCATATGACGTCGAGAATCGACCGATGAACGGATGGTCAACGAAGGTTTAGGGACTTCTCACACTTATTCAAAGCTGAATGGAGCTGAATAAGTGTGAGTAGTCCCCGACTCTCGAGTAATATATTCCCGTTGATACCCTTTTGGTACGGAAACCAAAAATATATAGCGTATGCACGCGGGCCTTATAACGTGCTTATAAGAAGCTACAACCGCGGTAGTAATAAGACCGCGATGAAATAACGCCCACTGGCCCGCCCAGAGGAAAATAAACATAATTATTTTATTGCTTCGTACTCGTACGTAATTAGTTAACTTTTGAATTTATGAGTATTGATGTATCTTCTGTTTTTGTTGATCAGTTCAAACAATGTTTGTTTTATTTAGATTAGGAAAAAAAACGGAAACGCAAGATATGAACAGGTGGCGCTGTTGTCATTAGACTCAAGTAGTCTTGTGATTGGTCTGATTTAATTTCAAAAGATAATGTCTTGTTATCAAAATGCATGCTCTATCTCTTGTTTTTTAAACATCAAGCAAATATTGAACTCTTCAATCCTTCACTATTATAGACAAGCACACGTGTACTCACGTTCAAGCCGCATTCACGTTCAACTTGAGTAACGTGGGTGGTCATTCATTACGCAAGTTAGCGCATGTCGCGGCGCAGTACTCCGAAGCAGAGTACAAATAACAGAAGTACAGCTGAATGAATACTCGATAGAAGATTCAATTGGTATAAAGTAAAAAGGTTTGTTTAATTGAGAGCCAGCGTCATACGGATACTTCTAGCGTTGACGAAATTCCCCACATTGTCTCTCCATTAGCTCAATACTCTTTGTCCCATGTCCGTAAAGCGGTAGTGTGGAGTGACGTCACAGCCCCGCTCCGCGCTATGACGCTGCGAACAACGTTTCGACGCTAGTTCCTACCTATTTATAGCGTACAAAGTTTGATGAGTGTGTTTTTAGTTGCTTCGGAGTTGAGCGTGGGATGTATGAATGAGATGTCGTCAAGCCCTCCTAATGCGAGTATACTAGGACGTTTACGAACGGTTGTGACATTCGACATTGACATTGGATTAAGCACGTCTCGCTTCTGAAATTATTACACAAAAAGCCATTACTTACTGTACACAACATAGAAAGAACTAGAATGGGTTCATCGGAGTTCAAGGGTCGTTGCGATACCTATGTTGAAGTAAAATCGGCCTATATAGCCTACTTTTCGTAGCCGAATGTGCTGCAAGTTCGGCCGACGTCTGTCTGACACCGGCAAGTCACCGCAACCCTAGAGGTCGCTGACCCTGAAGGACTGTCGGTCATAGTCCTCTTGTTACGTCATCGGTCTCGGGGTAAATTACCCATAGTGCCTATTCACTTTACCCTGTTCTCACTTCTTAATCTCGATCAGCGGGATAAGCCGCGAATGAGTGAGTGAATGATTTTGAGCGACGGCATCCATTGACATTATTGATGGAATTTACAGGTGTTTACGTGGAAAATAAATGCGTAGTTTCGATCATGTTTTTATGCTGCTCATGAGTGTACATATTTCTGTTAGATTGAATTGGAACACGTACTTCAGCTGTCTGGGTTTTTTTATAGATTGTGGAAATGTCAAAAGATCAATACTATTCGTCTAGAACTAGGTACCTGTTTAGTATGAGTTTTCTTTAGTTTTAGGTAAAACTGTAGTTATGTATTTGTTAATCTACTAGTCAAAAAACTGTAAAAAGGCGGACTTAATGCCTTAAGCATTTTTTAGCAGTCTACCGGGCTAGTTATCAAATTGGAGTTTCGTTTCACACTTTTAGACGTGCAATAGGCCGCGCGTGGGTGGTAACACACTGACCTATCGTAGTAAGGAGCTTCAATAGAATGAGAGGCCAGCTTATACTAGTTTTGTTGCTCTGACTCACCACCTACCTACCAAATCATTCCATGTATTTAGACGAGGGTTCCATGAGAATTGTAATGTTTACACTAAACATAATTACGTGCACCATAGAGTTCAAGGCACTTTTATAGGTTGTTTAAAGTCGACAGGGTATCGGCCCGGTACCGAACCCGCTAACACCGACTCGACATGTTTACATTTCCCTACGCCTAAGTAAACACAGTCCGTTCTCCACTGTGCGATGCACTTATACTATACAGTTTGTGTGTGTGTGTGCTGCAGTCAAACCACACAATCGGACTCTTTAGCAAATTACTCCTTTGCACTAGGGGAGTATTTACCTATTCCTTTTTTTGTAACGCCATGCACACTGTATTTCTTGCCATTAGGCTTTAATGCATCATTGGTCAACAGGAATGTGGGGATTTAAAATTCAGCCTTAATGTATTTTTGCTTTGTTAACTAGTGTTCTGTAAAAAAATGCGTGACCAATCAAAAATGATTTTATACAACCATTGAAACATAGATAATGGCCTGAGTCGAGGTTAGCTGTGGTTGTTGCAATAAGGTGCAGCGCAGACGACAGACTTTTTGTGGCGCATTTTTTTGTCTGTCAAATTACAGCCTATGCAATTATAAGTAGTAACGCATACGATACGCATATTTTATTTAAATTAGACAATTATATAAGGCACTTTCGAACGTCAAACTTATGTTAAATCTATACCTACTAATATTATAAAGTGGAAAGATTTTATTGTTTGTTACGAGTTTAAGAGTTCATTGGAAGCTACACTATCCCCGGGTGACAGAGGCTATTTTTTATCCATGTATTTCCACGGGTACGGGAAATACGCTGGTGAAACCGCGTAACGTCTGCTGGTTAGATATAAAAATAAAAAAAAATGAATTGTTTCAGTAGGTTTTATTATTACAGATTAAAAATTGCGTCACAATTACGGATAGCCTGTCGTCTGCGCTGCACCTAACACTCTTCAATAATTCAGATGCATTATTTACTATTAACTTTGCGTCCATTCGTCATTGAACAACAAAAGCTCAAAGCTAAAAGGAAAACTCACATTTAGTGAACTTGTCAATGCTTCTTTTGATAGGCACAATTAGTCTAGTCGGTTTGAATAAGTCTTATTTATAGAGGTGACCGCCACTTGTATACAGTGGCATTTATTTATGCATGGGGTTATTTGTGTGCTTTGTCGCGGCTAATGAATACTCACTACGGATTCCGTGCCTCAATCTGGAACCACATACATATGTTCGTCTATTAAAAACTAATAATATGATAATAATAATATTTCACAACTATTCATACAACGCCATCAAGTCCAAAGCTAATCAGAGCTTTTGTTATGGGTACTACGGACTGATAAACATACTTATATATTTCTAAATACATACATGTTATAGATAAATTACACCCAGACACAGGACAAATCTTTGTGTGATGAGCATGACCATTTGTGTGTGTCAAATGGTCTTGCTAATCACACAAACATTAATCCTGGGTGGGAATCAAACCCACGACCTCCGGCATAGCAGTCTGGGCCACTAACTACTAGACCAATAGGCCAGTATACTCAAACTATGTCGTTAAAACTTTTTACCTTAGATTTTATAAAATTATTTAATTGTGAATTGTCTTCTCTGTATGAGAAGGAGTATTTGCCTTGCAGTGGGACATTAACAGACTAGTATTAGGTCTACTTTTTATTGTTTTTCAATACTTATTAGTTACTACTTACTAGTTTCTGCGGCGTCGCCCGAGTAAAAAGTAACTTTCCCTAGATTATCTCAAGGGAACATGTACAAAGTATGCTATGTGTTAATCTAGGAAATGGTCTATCTATGTGCCAATTTTTATCCGAATGCGTTCAGCGGTTTATGCGTGGTCAACCACGCAACAAACATATTATTCACAAAATTTCACATTTGAAATAATAGTAGGATAGGTTAGGATATTTTTTTTAGTATTTTAAAAAAATGTCGTTTAATTAATGTTATTGTAGGCTGTCTTCGTGGTCTGCCGCGGCCCCGTGTCGCAGAGAGTGTCAAATAAACCTTATTTTTTTTTAGTTTATGTTTCAAAGTACTCCGCATTAAAAGCGATTGTTCTTAACGTTGATACTACTCTACTTAATTACATTGATTTACTTATTCTGTTTCACATTATCTACCACTTAGAAGGCAATCTGTGTTTAAGAGATTACTTAGGACAATAATCGCAAATCTTAGTCTCGCATAAATATTGGTTGGTATTTATTTAGTAATGGACTCTGCAGTAGAATTTACGATTGCTTAATACTATAAGGTCTCATGTATCGCAGCCTTGGTATTGGAGATTGGAACCTATGGCATAGACATCACAGAAACAAATACAAGACGCTAATTAGCAAAAACTTGTTAATTGCACCTCTTTATTACACAATACGAAACATTCTTCGACCATTAAAAAAAGCGAAAGATTAATTACTTTTTTAGGGTTCCGTAACCGAAGGCTGCTCTATTTATAAAAGCCTCTATTACATCAAATCTTGTTTTTAACAACAAATAATTAATAAAAAAAACTAAACCCAACTGCAAAAAGCAACTAAATTTTTTAAACAAAATTACTCTTTTGGAGTTAGTGGCTTTGCTTTTTGGTTCAATTAATAATACAAAAATGTAATTTTTATTTCCGAGAAACATGTTTTGCGGTTAATAAAAACAGTGCTTTTAAGTAAAATTAGAACAGATTAAAGATTAGATCCCACCAACTGTAACAGATTGAAAATACATTGTAAGAATCGTGTTATTAACGCACTACCACTGTTTTTCTCTCGACATGGTACAGAACCTAATGCGTGACTCCTACTCGCACTTGCCCGGTTTTTAATTAGAATATATTGTTCATCCAACGGTACAAAGTTATTAATTTGTGTGTTTAACTCAAATGAACGGAGACGATTTACATCATTGGAAACATTACGAGAATTTTACGATGTTTGAAGTTTTGTAGCCTTTATAAATAAATGTTTTTGTTTATTGTTACAGGTTTGGACAATCGGATATCGAACTCAAGGAGTTCAGTGTCGCCGTAAGTATCTTATTTTAAAAGGGTTACTCGTAAACTTGGTAGTAATAGATATACATTGAGTGTAGCCGCCTAGCAGCTGCCTCACGTCGAGTTGTGGGATCGATAAATGGAAATACTTATATTGTTTATGGGTTTTTCTATAAATAGTCTACCTATTAAAGACCGTTCTTCGTTAAATATACAAGTATAATATGACAACACAACGCCATCTAGTTCCAAACTAAGCAGAGCTTGAGCTAGAGTACTAGACCACTGATAATCATACTTATTAATTACTACATTTTATAGTTAAATTAAACCCAGATACAACAAATGATCGTGCTCATTACACAAACTTTTTTCTTGGCTTGGAATGGAACTCACGACCTCCGGCATAGTAGTCACGGCCACTAACCACTAGACCAACAGTCCATTCATATAAATGTGTCTTACACACACATCTTTTTCCATAGTTAAGGTCTCAAGTAGATGTAGGCACTTAATGTCAGCTCAGTGTGTAATTTGGATAAAGAAAGAAGGGTGGACAGAGATGTATATACTTATAATAGGTACCTACACCTACATTTTGACAGTTTAGGTCAGATATAAGGAAGAATATTGTCACAAACCCATACCACCCCTTACCTAGTGGTTGCAAAGGCTTCCGTTGCAATTAAATGAATTAATTATATTATAGTTATATTTGTTGTTTGGTCTGGTGTTCAGTAAGAAATTCCTTTAAAATAATATCTTTTTTTCTTACAAACTTAGTAGGTACAGACGCGAGCACATAAGTTACCCCAATGTGTAAAATTTTCCCAATTGAATATGAACCTTATTCTTTTGGACATAAAGTTGAAAAACGATCAAAGAAATTTGACACTTTGGGGTAACTTGACATGCTGGCGACTGTACATACTACAAAAATTACTTGGGCTACAAGGTTTTTGTAAGCATATCTATGAATTAAGCTTCTGTAGCCTTCTTAGAGTTATTTTTAAAAAGTAGGTAACATATTCTTAAAAATAACTCTAAGAAGGCTAACTTTACTGTAAAATTAGGGAGTTGGGCACTGATAGTCGAAATACAGGCACTGCCTAGTTTGATTACAGAAGCTTCTGTAATCTACGCCAGTTTCTGCTCAAACACACTTTAAGCTCGATTTACACATGTTTTGGAGCTTATAGACAACCCGAACCCGACATAGTAACGGCGCCCAAACAATTCTCCGCCTGTTTTGTCCCGTCCTGCAAACAGACCACTATAATAGCTTCTCATGCAAATGAAAGGTCTTTCGACTATGCAGGTACGATGGGAATATGCACAGTGATACACTACAACCATGGTGTTACAACTGGTTATATTGTATCTTGTCGTAGTAGTCACGAAAATGTTCTATATCCTTGTGATATATTATGGTGTTAAATAATATTTTAAATCTTAAATCTTTGAATGACTTCAACTGTATCTACACATGCGATGCTGGTTTGCTTTTGGTTATCATTGATATGATTATGAGATCACAAAGCGACCTCCAGTATCTACTATGACCCTCCTTTTTACTTCACCGTAGTCGAGTTAAAACAGGGAACCCGTCACAGAAAACTAATCGATTAAAATTATCTAAATAAAAAGGAATCGATTTTTAAAATGACAAGAGTAAAACTTGCGATTCGATGCTATACTTACCTAAATATTTTTGCTCAAGTCTAATGAAAAGTAAATTATTATCTTTCTGACATACAACAACATAAGTGGCGAAAAGTGGATGTTACTACCAGGTACACCTGCCTAGCCCTTTGCGGATTACCGGCGTTATATATGTTTGTGTTATCTTTCTGACAGTCCTTAATAATTGACATCATTTCAAAATAGACATGACCCTAAAACAAAAATACCGTTTCTTCATTTTTGTATGCTGAGTTCAAATACATTTTTTTTATTGCTTAGTTTCTGAGAAAAAAAATAAAAACCCAAAAACATGCGATGACGTCACTTAGGTATACGGTGGAATGAGGTAGTTACCTTTGCGAAAGCAAGCTAATTTTTAAGATAATACCATAATGTCAAACATGACATATCTAATGTCAAACAAGACATATCTAATGTCAAACAAGACATATCTAATGTCAAACAAGACATATCTAATGTCGAAATGACGTAATTTAAAAACTAAAAAATATGGGTCCTCTAGTTTTGGATTTACTTTTATACAACGTAATAAAACATGCAGGTTAAAATTTTGAAATGTTGTCAATTGTCTGACTTTTTCCTATTTCTCTCTTCATTGGGAATAAATAATATCAACATATTCAACATCAAACATAATTATACCCTTAACGGTCTAAATAGGGCACTTATATTATGTCTTACCTTAGGTAGGTAACTTGAACAAGGGCAAGAGTTGTAAAGATAAGAAAGTTTAGTTCAAGTTATTTGTATGTGTTTCTTTTTCCAGTGACGTGGTGAACAAGGACCTCGGCTTATCGGAGAGCGATGAGGAGGTCGCGAACACACACGCGATAGGACCGTAAGTTCATTCCAGTGCTTAACAAAATTACGTCACGTCTGCACTTCCCTTTTGTAAGCGCTAAGTTTTTAATTGATTTTTATCTCGAGTGGAAACTCGCAAGTTTAAAGTACGCGACTAAAATTGAATTAATTTCAACAAGTCCAAGAGCCGAGCGCACGGTAGCTTTCATTTGAAAGTAATTGCAGTTTTATGGGTTGCGATTTTGAGTTGTTGTGTTTGAATACGAACATTTTTTACTTAACGTTCTTATCTACATTTAATGTATTATAGTAGGTATGTTATGCATAGTTAAAGAGCTGATTAAATACCTACAGTCCTTGATCTACATTTGTTGCTGATTATTCCGTGTGTGGCTGCCAATGGCTTCCATGCCTTATAAATAAATAGTCTTTAAAATAAGTCAAATCATTTATTTCAATTAAATGCTATTTAAAAGGCAATTTTGGACGTCAAACTTTAAAGTTAAATAAAGTATTTTACGTTATATAAGTTTCGTATGGAGAAGAATGGGCAAGAAAATCCATACTTACTCTTTTACAATAGTTTTTACAATATTTTGTATAGGTACAAAGAAGAATACATTATATTACCTATGAATAAGATGTACCTAGAATAAAAAAGATAAAAAGCTAAAAGAACCATTGTTAATTTACAGGCCTATATCGCCAATCGGGTCAGGCAGTCCAACTTCAGGTAGTTCATCACCTTCCGAGGATTCAGATACTGAATCGTCTTCCGCGGGGTCCACGACCCCTGCGCCGGCGCCGACAGCAGCAGCTCCGGCCCCCGCGCCCGCCGCTGCCGCCGCCCCGCCCCCCGCGCAGCGCTCCTCTTGGAGCCTGTCCAACTTTGCCCCGCCTCCCGCGCACCCGCCTGACCAGACCTATGACTCGGGAAAAGATGTCAGGCATGCACTTGCTGACATCAAGGGGAAACCGGTGAGTTGAAGTTTAATATTTTAGTGTTTTTGCAGCAGACTAGCAGTTTCACAACCTTAGCCGATACTAATCCAGTACCGGGTATAAACAAAGTGGAGTCCCATTGGGTAAAATGTGGTCGATTGTGTCAAAGCCGCTTGTAGTTATGAATATCATATCTATCAGTTAATATTAGGAGCAACTATCAAAAAGACTTTCAAATTATGACCGAAGGAAAAAAAATCTGATGCGACCCTTGACTTCGTCAAAAGTTAAGCTATAGCTGGTTAAGTTATAGCTGGTTGTCCGACTTTTGCTTTTGGTCTGTCCTAGCCCCAATCCGGTCGCTTTAACTGCAAACTTACTAAGAAAGTGCGATAACTAGATAAGATCTATTATTATGGGAAAGTAATTGAACAACAACAGTTCATCTATTTACATAAGACTTCCAGTACTTCACAACTTCTGACTGTCTTCTGTGATTGTCTATGTATAAACATGCGCCCTATTTAGCAAGCCAACGTGTCGGAGACTGGATGACAAGTCGGTATTTCAAGAAGCTGTCGTCAACTGCTCACTTGTCTTTACTAAAAGTTCAGCAGGTGTTGACAAATTCTGTCTGCAACTAACAATCGGGTGGCCATAGACTTTGACGACAGTAGGTGTTATTTGAATCATAAACAAATGCTACATTGCCGTTTAGCAACCTTCGTCTCTCACGGTCAAGAATGACCCACCCAGCATTATCCGTATTTAGACCATAATGCAATACTATCCCGACTATATTAAGCGACCCTTTCCCAGGTGTTAGGTTCCGAAAGATAAACAGTTCTCGGAAACAAAGTGGCCATACATTTCTTACTAAGAATACTTAGTAAGCGTTCGTTAACAATCTAAGTCGTAAGTACGCGGTTGATTCTGGGATCGCGCTGAGAACGGACCACTTACACGTCGTTTTGTAACTGGATCCTTTTGCGAAACATTGTTTAAAGTTTTGAGAATAGACTTGAACATAAGAAGGAAATGTAGATTCAAAAAACCTGTTAAAATAATGGATGCTGTTCCCGTAATAACAAGAAAACTGTAGAATCATGATTATTCGCTACACGCGAAAGAGCCGTTGACAGAAATTAACACCGAAACGCAAAGTGATGATAGTACAAAATGGAGATTTACTTCAGAGTGTTCAATAATCTGCTTCATCACATAATGGCTGAATCTGAAGAAGACGTTACACAGAAATGGATCAAGCTTTCCTTATTAAAGAGTACCCTACGTTGTGAACTGATGAACTTTGAGAATAGTATAAGTGATGTGCCTTTTGAAGAGCGGGAGCGGATTCGTTACCAGTTCCTCAAATTAAAGGATTTGTTGTGGCAAGCTGTTGGGGCGATGCATGGAAGCATTGCATCTTCGGCCGTGCCTAGTGCTATCGAGGTAAAATAAGTGACAACCAAACTCTAGTGGATATATGGAACTGATTAGTATTTGTTGAGATTTTGGATACGGTTGGAATGTTGCTAGTTTGCAGGATTCATCGTTGTGACTTCGCTTGGGGGAGGCCTATCTCCAACAGAAGACAGGGGAGAATTGATGATTCATTTAATTTACATTAGTAGTGGCGAAGACAAACAAAGTCTTAGAAAAGGATGCTTGTTGACTGTCCAAGAAACATCATAACCATCTGCAAAGCCTTTTCTTATATAAGTACTATCTTAGGGTCAGCTGTTAAACAAATGTATTATAGTTAAAAAATGTGTGTAAATTGTTGTTACAGAGTCCGATCTCGGAGATGTCGGATTCGGAGACATCGTCGCCGTCGCCGGGTGTCGTGCGGCGCAGGCGCTCCATACCCAACCGGGTGTCCGCCGCCTCCAGCGACGAGGATACACCGAGGCATACGGTAAGCACAGTTAACTGAAAAAAAACAATTCAATCTGAACCTGTAACAGCTAAGATAGGATCACAGATAAAATGAAACACGTTTGTGATATGATATTTATTTTAAGTAACATATCGTATTAAAACTTGAGAAATCAATGATTTTCGATTCTGAACCTGAACCTGAAACTACCTATGTAATTCCCTGAGTGACTGTGGTGTCTTTACTACAAAGTAAACTAGGCTAACACCACGTCAATGCAACGTTTGCATAATAAATGCGCGATGACAATCAAAGTCGGTTGCAAAGACATTCCCTTAGATCTTACAGGAGTGAGGCTTATAAAATCTGGTTAGCTGGCGGACTTCATAACATTGATTTGTAAACCTTTGATCCTCCAGACGTCCCCTCGAGTGATTCCCTCCGCGCCTGCGGGAGCGGTGAAGCGCGGGCGGCCTCCCAAGGTGCGCCCCTCCGAGGAGCACCCCGTGAAGAAGCGGCGCGGCCGACCGCCCAAGTCCCGCGCCGCCTCCCCGCCCGCGCCCCCGCCGCCCGACAGCGACGTGGAGCCAGACCCGCCCAGCCATCATCCCCTGCAAGACACCAAGACGCATATCTTTCGCAAGGTTGGTATGAGGGAGAAGATTACCTCTTCTTTGATGACTGACAGACTCGAGTTTAGCCACTATCCCAACTGCTAGTAAGCGATGCAACAGTCAACAACACACACTTGCTCAAAGCCTCGCCCAGATATTAAGACTTAAAAACTATTAAGTTATGACTTATGACTGTCCAGAACTCAGCCTCCAACACACTCTACTTATAAACTAAAAAAAACTTATTGACCTATTCTTTTCCTCAGGTTTTTACACCGAAAAAGAGTGACGAATGTGGTGGCAAGGGAGGCAAAGGCGGCAAGGGAAAGGGCGGCAAAGGCAAGGGGCAGGTGACCATCATCGAGGTCACAGCGCCCGAAGCCGACGAAGAAGAACGGAGACATCGGGAGCGATCCGCCGAGCGACGCAACGAGGAGGCCCTGGCGCGCCTGTCCCCGCACGAGCCCGAGCGGCGACGGGACGTGGAGCGGCTGTCCGTCGAGCGACACGACCGGCGCCGCTCCGCCGACCGACTCGACCGACCCAACAACGACCGGGTACCCATCGAACGACCCCCCAGCGATCGGACGATGGACCGGATACCCGAGCGGACCTCTTACGAGAGAATACCCTCCGATCGGATCGTCAACGATCGGATACCGACCGAACGTACCTCCAACGACCGGATACCCGAGCGGTCCGTCGATCGGTTACCGACGGAGCGGACGTCGACGTCGGACCGGTCGTCGTCGGCGAGCGAGCGGCTCTCGGTCGACAGGCTGTCGGGCGGGCTGGCCTCGGACCGGCACACCGACCGGCGGTCCACGGAGCGGGTGCCGAGCGAGAAGATGTCGATAGACCGGTTGCCGAGGGAGAGATCTCACGATCGGTTATCGGGGGAGAGGAACGAGCGGATAGCGGGCGAGAAGCTGTCGCACGACCGTCTCCCGGACACGAAGCCTCGGCTGTCCGACAGCAAGTTGTCGCTGGACAGGCTGGAGAGCAAGGTGCTGGACAAGCCGGCGGAGCGCGTGGAGCGGATCGCGACGGAGCGGTACGTGCGCGCGGAGGCTGACGTGGGCTCGGGGCTCAAGTCCGGCCGCGGCTCCGAAAGGCTTGAGGAAGCGTCTTCCAATGGTGAGTTTCTATACACTATACACATATACACTTTAAGTTAACACAGTAAAATAATTCATGTTATTGCTAAGATTAAAATAAGTAAATACAAGTTTTTGAAGTTGTACTTCTTTTGGTGCGTTAGGGAAAAATGATGAGAGTAAATTTATACGATGCGCGCGCGCACCCTCACGAAAAACCGACACCTTGAAGTTAGCTATAGTCAACATTTTAGTTTTTTTTCTTTTATTTGTGTCGTTTTTTCTACAAACGTAAGATAAACTAAAAGATATTTTTTTTACTACTTCATATATTCTAATTGTTATTGTGTGTGCTTCATATTCTGAACGTTGTGTTGTGTGCAGTGGTCCGAGGTGCGCGTGCGCGCCTGCTGGTGCGCGTGTCGCTGGCTCGCCTGCGCCCCGACACCGTGCGTGCGCTGCAGCGGCCGCCGCGCAGGAACGTGCCCAAGAGGCCGCACACGCCGCATCCTGAACAGGTAACGTACTGCACGATACATTATGTGCGCGCCTGCTGGTGCGCGTGTCGCTGGCTCGCCTGCGCCCCGACACCGTGCGTGCGCTGCAGCGGCCGCCGCGCAGGAACGTGCCCAAGAGGCCGCACACGCCGCATCCTGAACAGGTAACGTACTGCACGATACATTATGTGCGCGCCTGCTGGTGCGCGTGTCGCTGGCTCGCCTGCGCCCCGACACCGTGCGTGCGCTGCAGCGGCCGCCGCGCAGGAACGTGCCCAAGAGGCCGCACACGCCGCATCCTGAACAGGTAACGTACTGCACGATACATTATGTGCGCGCCTGCTGGTGCGCGTGTCGCTGGCTCGCCTGCGCCCCGACACCGTGCGTGCGCTGCAGCGGCCGCCGCGCAGGAACGTGCCCAAGAGGCCGCACACGCCGCATCCTGAACAGGTAACGTACTGCACGATACATTATGTGCGCGCCTGCTGGTGCGCGTGTCGCTGGCTCGCCTGCGCCCCGACACCGTGCGTGCGCTGCAGCGGCCGCCGCGCAGGAACGTGCCCAAGAGGCCGCACACGCCGCATCCTGAACAGGTAACGTACTGCACGATACATTATGTGCGCGCCTGCTGGTGCGCGTGTCGCTGGCTCGCCTGCGCCCCGACACCGTGCGTGCGCTGCAGCGGCCGCCGCGCAGGAACGTGCCCAAGAGGCCGCACACGCCGCATCCTGAACAGGTAACGTACTGCACGACACATTCGTCACTCTTTGAAAGTATAGGCACACTAACCTAACCATTATTATACAACAGCTGACCATGGGCTCGAGTCTGCTATTGCAATCGTGTCTCAATGACCGGTCATTGATCAAATATTTGACAACTTTGACAGTTTTTGTATGGGAAATGTGTCATAAGTTTGACATTATACGTCAAAAATCGATCATTGACCGGTCATTGAGACAGAATTGCAATAGCAGACTCGACCGCCTGCAGGCCTGTGGACAAAAAATATAAAAGGTGACAAGAAATATTGAAAGGGGGGTAATATTTTTTTTCCAAAATTAAGGTTACATGCGATGTGGATTGCACATTACTAGTAGCCTTATTAACCTCTTGTTTACCGAGAGGACACCGGGGTCCTCGTATTGACAACCTCAGTCAATCCCCGAGAGGACCCCGGGGTCCTCTCCATTGTAGACCATAATTCCGATACTTAGAGACTACTTTTGTATGAACAAGTTTGGTTACTTACGTTCTTGGATAAATTTCCTACAAATTGAACGCATCATTTTTATAATCTATGCTCTAAATATTTTTTTTTTCGACTTGACATTTACTGGTGCGCCAAAAATTTCTGTGGGTGATATTTTTTTATTATGTGTGTGTTTTTACCAGAATTTACTCAAGTAAGTGTTGTTTGTTATTATACAGTTATTATTTAGCTTCTAATGATTCTATTTAGAGTATAATTTGCATGAAATACGTTGTCATAACTAATAAATAAAGCCGTTATAGTTTGTGAACATGTCTTCCGATTTCCGTGTAAATTATGATGATGTTTATCGGTAAATGTAATGAAACTATTGTAAAAAGTAATTACAATAGTTGATACAACGATACAATAACATAGAATAACGTTTCTGTTCAATTTTAGTCATAAAAAATCTTAACAAAAAAGCGAGTACGTAACGGTCGTGTTGCCTTTCAAAAACCAACAAGCCATTTTGGACCTTATATGTATCACGCTAAGGACGAAGTTGGTTTCCCTAGTTGTTTTTATGGTTAGTCGGGTCGAATTTCAAGTGGTGTTATTGTAAACATCTCAAGCTCTTTCGTCAAATTGTTTACATAATTAGATAACACAGGCCCTTGTTATTCGGATTTTGTTGATGTGTTTATTATATTTCTTGAAATTTACTCGACAGCCTGGTTTCTAAATTTTGAACTTGTAGAGCAAATATCCTGCATCGATGATCACTTGATTATGATGCCCGTTAGATAAAAAATATATCACTTAGTAATATCTAGTTTACAGAATAATAAAATATCGTTTATTAATACAGTTATTATTTTTTTGTTAAAAGTAATATTTTTTCCGCCATTTTGTTTTATGGTTTTAGGGCCTCAATGACTTTTTTGATGACCTGTCACGATTGTTTAGAGGTTAACCCCTCCAACTAAACGAAAAATGCTTGTGTGAGTGGGTTCACGTTAATAGTGCAATAGGTGGGGATCAAACTCACGGTCTTTTAGGTTTTATCTGTCGACGTCTATCGCTATCCTTTTTTAAGGTTGTGAGCTTGTAAAAGATGACAGTTCTCTTCTAATTTGCTTCTAGGACCAATCAATACTATTTATTGATAAATAAATATTCTCTTAGGGCGGTGAGGTGGCAGCGACGAACCACGAGCGGACGGACACATACGCGGGACAGACACCTATCTACTTCTCCTACTTCGAGCGCCTGCCTGCCGACGCGCTCTCGGACGAGGAGAGGGATCACAAGTGAGTTTCATTGTTGTTTCGTCACCATTATCACAGTCTAAAAACATACAGTCGTCCGACGAAGCTGTCTAGACAGGGCAATCGTGCGGGGTGTGAGAGGCGAGACGCGGGTAAGCCGCTCCCGCACTGCGAACAAAACGATGTTCGTAGTGCGGGAGGTATTATTCAGAGCTAACGCGTGTAAACGTTGTCGGCATTTTTCCAGAGATCAAAGGCGTCGCCCTTCTGTATTAATATTTATACTGTGCCATTATCTTACAATATCATCATAACTAATTTTCATGTCTACTATCTAACATAGACCTTTCGATGGTAGGTTTTGGCGTATTGCCATAACGCCTGACAACTAGTGCTCATGTCAGCTTAGAAAGCAACGCGCTCAAGCGGTTTTTTTTAATTAATTGAAAATGAACTTTAATGCAACGGCCAAAGAGTTAAAAATCACTAGTAAAATATCCATGCGAGCATGAGTTAGGGCCGGCGCAGACCTGACAAAGCGCAGTAACGCGCGGTTTTCCATGATAAATTATTATCACCGTTGTGTCTCAAAATCTAGTCGAAAATAAACGGCGTACGTCTATCAGCATTGATGCTCTTGGATTAATGGCAGTTTATTTATTTTCAACTCTATTTCAACCACGACAAGGTTCCTAGTTGTTTACCAGTGAAAACCGCGCTGCGCTGCGCCTCGCCAAATGTGCGCTGGCCCTTACACAGCTAATCGCGTGCGCGCGCGTTTGTTAGAACATCCGCTGCATCCTACGAGATCGCGTGCGCGTGCGCTTGAGCATTTTAATGGCCTCTCTGTCTCTGCCGTCCCTATTTAGAACATTGTTTCCCATGATTTTTTGGTGTTGAAATACCGTGATACACCTTAACCCTGGCTTCAAAATAATAAGTGAGTTAGTTTATTATTACCTTTCTGTTACTTATTTTAGAGGTTAGGTGAAGTGAACTGTCTTTGTTCGCTTTCACTTCAACTATACACATTTTCACGGGAAGTTTATAGTACAATACCACAGCTGCGTTTCATATTATTATTTACTCTCCATATATCACCAAGTTTAATTGAGATTCCTTACAATACAGCGCAGGCTGGGTGAAATCCGCGATATAAAGTTTTCAACAATCCCAAAAACTTCTGGATATTAATGCGAATAAACTGTATTAAACCAAAAGCTGTGATTTAAAACCCTTGCAAATAAGTTGGTCGGTACATACATGTTACTTATATGGGATCAAGGCACTGACTACCCACATGATCGTCGCTATTCAAAACAAGTTGGTTACCACATATGATGGTTAATTTGCAACTGTACCTCCGGACATAATACTCATTATCATCATACTAATCCCATCATTGTTGTTACTAGCCGTAACGCAAACATTTCACTTGACAGATACTACTTAGAGGAGGCGACGCGTCTGCGCACGGCCGCCGAGAAAGAACAGGAACCACTGCCCCGCGTCATGCTGTACCTCGAATCAGTACTGTGCTTCGTTCTAACCGGACGAGTACTCGAGCTAGAACTCGACACTAAAGGCGCCTTCACAATCTACCGCGAGACCATCGAGTATATTAAAAGTATACACTCGATGCCGCAGAGGTTTAGGGCATCGCCCCACGACACGTTCAATAAGCTTGATATACTCAGGTAATTAATTGTTTTAAATTCTAATGTTTGTGGCAAAACAATCAGTTTTCTATTTCATTGCTATCATGTATATTTGGGTCGTGCTCAAGTAAGTGTGTCCATTTTCCATTGACAATTTATGTTTTTGTAATAAGCAATTATTGCCTTGTAGAATAAATTAAATTGTTTAAATAGAGTGGTCTACACCAGCAATGTTTTAAAGATATGAAATCGATGAAAATGTTTCTCATCTCCTTACTTGGGATATTTGATTTGCCGACTATTGCTGTCGTTATTGATTTATTGATGAATCAACCTATCCAAGGTGAGAGTCACGGCACATTCGGATACTATTAGCTCAGTACATTAACGTAAACGACATTTCTTAGTGCCTAATTTATTTCTGATGTTCTTTTCACTCTTAACTGCATAAACTCAATAGACTCATAAATAAATGACATTTATAATAAACGAAATGACTTATTTACTTTTTGAAAAAAAAAAACTCATGATATTACTTATTTAATTACAACAGATTGACCAATTAAAGTTACTAAAATACAGATAAAATCAGACAAATTGAAGAAAAGTAACGTAGAATTATGGTCTCATGCTATGTAGAAACTATGATTTTCTCATGGTTATACAGTTTAAAGTAAAATAAAAACGTTCAATGTTGGGCCCCAAAATCATGTAAATTATTTGTATAAATCTGCGATGATGTTCCTTCAACCCAATTTAATTGCATGTTGTTAACTATTAATTAACCTCATTCTAACGTACTCCTGCTATATTTCCAGCCTAAGAGTCCAAGCCCTTCTGTACCTGCGCATGTTCAAGATGTACAACCGAGAGGTGAAGGAGTACAACAAGATCGTTCACGAGTACCAACAGAAGGTACGTTCTGATGTCTGTATCAATTTGTCTTTTATTTTTACCCTACAGTGTATTTCTGTTTACTTGTCACAATTTTGGTACATCGATCATTCGGGTAATATCGCATTGATCATTCGGGTAATATCACATCGAACCTTTTGGTAATAGCGCATCGATCATTCGGGTAAGATTTAACACTTTCTATGCCACGTAGGTCACCGGTGACCTCAAACAATTGAATTTTTATTGTGTCTGGTAGTCTGGCAGTCAAAGTGTTAACGTCTTGATATTTGTAAAATCAGAAACGTTATTTTAAATTACATGAAAAGCGTGTTTATTATTATATTGATGTCTCTGTATGTCGTATTTTCAAATGAATTCAGACAAGTAAAGAAAAATACACTTTAGATTTAAATTACATAAATTGGCAATGCGAATGACGAGGAAGTTTAAATTGATTTGTGTTATTTAAAAAAAAACGGATTTATAACATTTTTTAATAGTGGTGACATATCCAGTATTTTTTTGCACCACTTCTTCCCAGTATAAAATACTGGGAAGTGGTAAAGGGCGGGTGTTTTGGGGGACTGTCTTTGTATTTCTGATGTTCAAAATGTGATGATTCTCAAATTTGTTTTTTAAAAACCTTCACAAAATGTTTGTTTAATTTTCTATAAATTATAAACTCGGAAACAACTATATTTATGACGAAATTATTTTTGTCATTATTGCCAATGTATGTTACACTTATATATTTTTTTGCTCAGTTTTTGTAGTTGATACTTAGATGTTTTTGCTTTTATATGAGTGATGAATTAGTAGTTACATGAATGTAGTGGCATGATAGAAACTAGGGTTCGATTCCCATTTGTATGAGTGCGTTTGGTTATTTTGAATCCAAACAGCTATATGTAAAGCAGGCGGTATGTAACTGTACCGTATAAATGAGATACATACACCACTGTGTGACTTTTTGAGATATAAACAAACGCTAATATCTTTGCTGTTTATGAATATTATTTACTGATACTTTACAAATAAAATGAGAAGACCGTCTAGAATAAGCCCTTTAAGTATTTGTACTAATAAAAAATTTGTGGTGAATATTTAAACTAACCCAGACTCGTTAAAGAACTAAGTAACGGTCCTGTCTGTGTGAAAATCAACCTGAACTAAGCTGTTCTGAGAGTCTAGACCGAAATTAGTTTAATTATGCAAACTCCCTTTTCAATATTGATGTTGATGGTGGTTTGTGGCAATAGGCTCGCAGCCCATAGGGCTTAAACATAACTGGCGAAATGTTGGTATACGGCTTCCCTTTGGAGGCTCAGAAGAGCAACTCTACCGGTATTGAATTAATAACAGCCGGACTCTAGCACTGCCAAATATACATTAGGTATCTATACCAAAGGCATACAAGTGTTCGGTAGACTGATGACTTCAAGAGAGACAAAAAATAGTGATACGAATACAAACTTTTTTTTTGTCGTCTTTCCTTTTGCAAAATTGGCCCCTAGCCACTGCTATGTATATGCGCACCTCTGCCTAAACCTTCGAGGAATACAAGCGTAATGTTATGTCAAGAATTTTCTATATAAAATTTTTACTCTCAATACAAAACAACGTAATTGATAACGATAGAGTTACTTACCCTTCCGTCCCCGCATTCTACAACCGGCCCTCTCTGCTTGTTGCAGCCGGCCCTGGCCGAGTCCGTGTCCCCCCTGTCCCCCACGCCGTCCCCCGCGGGCTCCGTGGGGTCTGTGGGGTCGGGGTCTGCGTCGTCGGGCTACTGCTCGCTGGCGCACTCCGTGCCTGCGCACGCGCATCAGGCACTGTTGCTACTCAACAAGTACTACGCCTTCCTGTACGTCGCGCACGATCTATGGGAGCAAGCGGATTCCTTGTGCAGGCTGAGGGCTAATAGAGGTTTGTACATTATTTTTATTAATATGGGCAACATTCCACAATGTTAGAACTGGCAAGACTTTCTGGAAATTGACGTTCCAGAAAGCCTTGCCAGTTCTAGCATTGTCGTGTTAAATTTCATAAAAAAATGGAAACTAATTGAGTATCTAATCTTCTTGTAAAGATGTTAAGGCATCATGTTTTGACCTTGCGAACAGTTTACTGGCTTGTCTGTTCCATGGCTGAGTATTCTTCAAACTGAAAACCTTAAAAATAGTATTAACTCGAAAAGCACTTGGTTGGAGCTAGTCAAGTAATTCAGTAATCAATCTTTACAGATCTAGCCTTTTCTAACTACTTTGGGCTTGACTGCCAATCTAACTCAATGCAGCTGCACACCAATGTTTTACAGCCTCTCGTAACTTGTTACGTTACTGTGTATTACGATATGCATTGGTAAAACAGGTTATTAGACTTTCGGGGCTTTGGACTTCCTATAATTACTGTGGGGGATCTTCAAATTGCAGTCAGGGCGTCAGTCCTAGCTGCGGTTATCTCATGAATGAACACCCACGAACCGATTCGACTTCGACAAGAACCCCTCCATATGTCGTAAAATCAACAATTAATATGACATTTGCTTGATTTCCAGATCTGTTCATAGCGGTGGACCGCAAGTGCGGGCCGCTGTCGCTGTCGTCGACGTTCCGTCACCTGGTGCAGTACGTGCGTCACGCCATCTCACTCCTCAAGAACGCGCCGCGGGAGTGACATCGAGCCAAACACTGGGACTTTATACGTCGCTGCTTCCAGTGACGTGCTGTGACGTGACGCAAGTGACACGTGACGTGACGCAAGTGACTCTGTGCTAGGGGTGATGTTGTGTTCGTGTGTACAGTATGTGATAACTTGGGTTATTAGATGTGGGGTTTTATTTTTCATTTATTTAACTAAATGTTGAGTACGCACATTTTGATCGAAATGTTAACTTAAATTTTAATGTGTATATCTAAAAAGTGCTTTAGCGTTTAGTTAAGTACTTTAAAAAGGAGAGTGGTGTTTCGCTCTGTGTTCTGTAAGTAAATCAATAAGTATTTAGTGTGTTTTGTCTTGAATTAATAAACCGCTTTCTGGTTGAGTTTTTCATGTTGTACGGACAAAATGCTAATTTGATTTATTGAACATATCCTAAGGTGACACACGTATGTGAAAAATTACGTTGATATTTTGACAACAATATTTCCAGAGCGATTTATTATCACAGACCAAATCACACAATTCCTGATTCGTCACATACTGTATTATGGTTGTAGCGATTCGACCGTGCAAATGTGTAGTTATAGTTTCATTGAACGAATGAGAATGACAAATCACTCGTATCGTTCAATGGAAATAGTATGCATGCTTGAATCGCTATGATTGGTGTAATGTGGCTTGGTGTTCGCATTTATTAGAAGATCACCAGTTGATTGGTCGGCGTCTTCTGATATAAGTTTTAAAACTCGGCAATATTGAACGGTGAGAGGTGTGTAGGCACAACGTTATCCCCACAACACTTTAGAAGTTATCCCAATATTTCAAATTTACGGTTCTGATGCATTGGTTACCTCGCATTATCCAAAGTTCGGATTGAAACGATGCGCAAACCAACCAAGCCGACTCGTATACAAAACGTTAGATAGAAGAACGCGAGAGTTGTGCGTGGTCTAGGTACTTGCAGTCAGTCGCCCAGTACATTGGGCCGAGCGATCAACTTCCACGGTATCGCTAAACTCAACGTCTTCGCATTTCGTTCTCTTCCCAAATCGATGACCAAAAAGCAAAGTGTAAAAAATTGTAAGAAAAGTTGTAAATAAAGGCATCGTTGCGTAGCAACGGGCGAGCATCGAGTCCGATTTGATTACCGACTCTGTATTATATAAGTGATAGACTAATCATATCTTAAGTGTTTTTCGTTGTAATTTTACTTCCCTATCAATGGAAATGTTTTACTGTCGGGAACACATATTACGAATTGCTCGTTTCTTAGTGTAATGGGAGTTATACGACAAAAATAATATTTTGATCGCATGTGGGCCAATCGAGTATATTATTAATATCTCAACATGTATGGGATCACTTGTAGGTCTTCGCAATAATTTACAGATTTATACTTTCGCTATGTTGATTTACGCGAGTGAATTACGTGTAATTTGATTTATAATTTAGTTTAGATGTATAATTATAGTGCAATGGCGACGAAAAGTAATCACTCGACGATGTAACGGGGCGATCCAACAAACTGAAATCCCAATATTTAAATATATCAATTTTAATAATAATAATAATTTATCGTGTGGCGCTAAGACAAGACGAGCAAAAGTTAGACGAATACAACACCAAATTAGTTTAGATTATTATGATAATTACTTAAAGGCAAAAAGATTTAAGGTGCAATATTGGTATATTTTATAATTTATCAAAATTGACTGTGAAAATGAAATGACGTGATATTTCATCTACCTCATGAAACGTTAAGGTCGCTAACTTAATGTAGAGTTGATACTTAACGCACAAATTACTTCCGCACTTATATACTTCCTTACGGAGTGATACACTGCAAAGAAAGGGGTCTTAAAATCAGAAAGTCTTATTTTCGATGAAAGAACGTTTAAGGCGCTTACTTTAAAGCCTAGAATACTTAAACTGACGGGCTAAATACTTTATGAAATTAAATCAAGTTATAATGTTTATTACAGGCGTTGTTCGGCCTTTGGTGACTTAAAAATACAGGTTAGACGAGACATCGTCGTACATCTGAACAATATGAGATCAGTACAAGTTTTTGGACCCCTTGAAATTGACATTGGACAGCATTGAAATTTTTGTCGGACTTTTTTCATCTCTCAAGTTTTTTTCTGATGTTCTGTTCATTAACTGTAAACAAATATGATCACTATCTCACATGATGGTAAGCGATGATGTGGTCGACGGTGAAGCACGCTTGCCTAGAAGTAACCTTTTCACTTTTGACTTAAAGACCCTTCGGTAACACCGACTCCAGTAAGGAATTCCACTCCTTAGCTGTACGCACATTGAATGTGTTTCCAAAACTAAAAAAAAGGAGAGAGAAGTGACTTATTACAGTTTAAAGCATTCAATTGCATTACATCACAAAAAAAAGGAATAATTTAGAAAAACCGTTGAAAATTTTCAACACGATGCGGTCCAAAATCATGTACTGAACTTATAGGATACGAATGTTAGTCGCTGTCCCTTTCTGACCCTGTATTGTTCGATTAATATCAAAATTGTGCAACCTTCCACGAAAGCGTATATTACTCTATCGCCCTAGCTATGCATGGGCGCAATCTACTGTTATGACGAATTCAGTGCTATATCTAAGTTTAATATTAATGTTTTAAACACATAAGCCTTCCAGAATACATTCTCTAATTGACATTAAATCCATAGTAAAGTTTAGAAGAACTAAGCGGTCACAACAACCGTCTTTGTTTTATGCTAAATTGTATTTGATAAAAAAAAAGAAATGACTCCATTTTGAATAAAGACTTAAAAATTATATTGTTGGACTGTAGTGCACGTCTTGTCTACGCGCCGCACAGAGTAACAGCGTTTACCGAACAACATACTCCAGGAAAGATGTTCCTACGTCATAGATACTGAAACAGAACAATGATTGAGCAAAACCCTGTTTATTGTCATGTCTTAATATAAAAAAAAAAACATTTTTTCGTATACATATCAAATAATTTGGGGACAAATCAGGTAGTTTCATTACGAATGTAATCAATGGCGATCTATATAATTTTGTACGCTTATGAATGATTAAAGAACGCGATCAAGACAGTATTTAATTTCTGTTTGTCGCATTCTTAACATTTTTTGGAGTGACAATAAATACTCTGTTAGGGGAGCTAGATTCGTTTATATGTAATTTCCAGACTGCCCTTCGAAACGTAATGGAGGATAAAAATCATAAAACACAATCGCTTCGATCGTGAAGCGCAATTCTGAACAAATCAAAATATTAAATATTCTCTTCGTTTTAATAATAAAAAAAAGTTCAAATATTTTTTAATGAATACTTTTAAAGAGTACAATATAATGCTTGACATGAACAGATTTGACTCTGCAACAAAGTGTCCGTAACACCAATATATTATCTATTTCTCTCGGTTGTTTATCAAATTTATGTTGTGATTGTATATACATAATATTATTATATTATACATTTTGTAATGAATATACATGTTAGTGCCAGATAGGTTTTTGTATGAACGTTTATAGTAAGTGGGTGAGGGCGGAGGGCCGCGCGGAGCGGACCCGCGTTGTTAATAAGGAGCGACAAGAGATGCCTTGTACATAGTATATTGTAAGAAATGTGTAGTTTTCACTCTATATTTTAATTTATATTATGTAAACTATATTTATAGCTAAGCGGACAAGGAGAAATTAACATAATAATGTTTGTGTAATGGTGCGTGTTTCGGATGTGTAAGTGAGGCCTGGCGTGAGAGAGTTCACGGGATCCTGTTCAATGACTCACCATTTGTTTATTTTTAAATGAAGTGGTTATTGTGAATGTTTGTAGACGAGCTTGCAGCGTTCAGTTATTAGTATATTATAGTTTAGGTGTTAACGCGTTCGGTCCCCTGGAGCAATCTCTCGCGGTACAATTGTTTACCCTCTGCTAGTTACCCGCTGTTGGAGTCGCACGAGCCAGCGCATACCTTCTCTACTTAATATGTTTATTTGTTCATCCGTACGTTCAGTCGCGGCCGCGCTGCAGTGTCCCGACCCGCGACGTCGCAGCCAAGCGGCGCTCGATATAGCAATAATACAAAACTTATGAGCCGCCGACCTGCGCGTCGTCACAGTACTGTCTAGTTCGCATTTCACACGGTTCAAAGTCTAGTTGAAAACATCACATGAATAGTGCCCGGAATATATTCCAATTAGAGATAGTTATAAATTAGTTTTATAGTTGTAATTTTGTAACCTAAACACACCTGTCAGAACTTAAGTTTTCGTGGACATTGATTGTAACTCGGTGGTCAGGTGTGTTGAAACATAAGTTAGTTAAGATTTCGCCTGTTTAAATTAAAGAGTTGAGAGACAGCTCTTAAGGTGCAACTGGACAGTACTGTAGCCGTTCGAACACTGTAGTGTGATAGCCGCCAACAATTCTAAGGCCTGAGGTATAATACGTAGCACACTTGCACACAATCATTATGAGAACTCGTAAATACAACGGACATCTGAACGTACAGATTTATTATTTACGTTACATTATTTTTGTTGGTCTTAATTCGATATATTCGCTCGCAGTGGCAACATTTGACATTATCTCGTCACCATCACCATCGGTACTTATCCGCACAAATGTTTTATTTTTAAATTTTAGTTGATTTTATTTATTATTGTGGCATTGTATTACTTTTAATTTTATTGAACATGAAGCGAAGTTTACTTAAATTGTAGAAGTTATTGCGAGGCATATAATATCAAAGATCTGGCATTATCGAGTCTTGCAAACTATTGGCATTGGTTGATCGTTTTGACCCGTTTACGATGATATTTTTTTTAATTTATTATTTTATCAAATCGAAAATCATTGCTTGCATCTCGTTTGGAAACTCGCGTCTATGTACTTGGTTTTTTGTTATCGTTCTAGTTCATAATGAGTTATAATACAATTAGTTTTTGTTTTGTTTCTTATTTTTTTGTGATTAAGCTATTATTTTGGCCTTATTATTAAAATTATCACAAAATTACCATTGACAAATGAACTGTGATCGAGTTATTACTTACAATTTCACAAGTTTTTAGCTAATATATTATGAAAATATTTAATTACTTAATGAACCCTTTCAATTTTTTGTTGAACTTATCCAATATTTGACGTTTACTAAAATAAAGTACACAGTCGGACTGGCTGGCGAATTATTTCTATTAGTCCTTATTAATTGCACTTAGTTTTATAATATTAATTTTCCTTTCTTACCGTGACAATGGATTACTTAATTACATTAATTGTTGTTTCGCACATGTGTATTTTATCTGACCATTTTCAGGTAAATCCTAAATCTCAATTAAAAATGAGCCCTAAAATTGAAACCAAATTGACAATTATTATGCTAAGTTGATGAAAAGTGAGCGCTGGGTAGAGAGCATTAGGCGGTTGTTTTAGGAAATTGTAAAATACTGTTTTCTTTTTTTAATAGCATCTTGTGTTGATAGCATGTATAGTTTGTTTTTTTTTTATTCGCGTTAAGATTATGTATAAATTTGTTTTCCTCTAATTTTATTATTTTGTGTAACTATACCTTATGTTATTGATAATAGAATACATTAATTTTTATGTATGGATATATATTTGTTTCTTTATTTTACCTTTTCCTTTTTTGTTTCACGGGAGATGTGTGGCTAGCAGACGTATGTAAACACTAAAGTCAATTCGGATCTTTCAATATATTAGCGATAGTGGAAGGAAGCGAGTCTGTGTCGCCGAGAGTTTGTATCGTGTTTAATATGATACGGATGTTTTAATTAAGTGATAGTGTAATACAAAATGCCTTTCGTCAATTTTGCCATTTCTAGACACCTTGAGGCCACGGCTCGCGTGTGGCCCAGCACAAGCTATATCGTCACAATAAAATTGTCGTTCAGCGCAGATGTGATCGTCAGTAATGCCTTATAGCAAGTGTCTTTTTCAGCTGCAGATTTTAGAGTAATTTTGAAGCACTATTATACAATACAAGACTGCGGACTCGGTATAGTAGCTCGAAAGTGAGTCGATCTACAAGAGACGGAACACGCTTAGAGTTAATATAGTAGTAGGTTAAATATCTGTTCAACTGTACATAAGTAGGATACATAACTTTAATACAATGTACCTGTATAAAACACCAATCGAAACAATTACCTACTTATTGCAGAAATATTTATAGAACAAAATATCATTATATTTATCTCTGCTTCCTCAGAATGTTTTAAATACAACGATCAGAGTTACGTTCAAACGGTTATTAACTGATTGTATGCATTTATTATTAAGATTTTAATACATAATATCGATGTTAGAGTAGGTTAAAAGATACAGAAGTACAATGGTATGTAGTTACTGAAATAGTAAATGAAAGCAATAATACTTTAGTATTCAGCTGGAAGTGGCAAGCACTGTACGACGTTGTCGCTTCCAGATATATAAATACCTGGGATATGTGCTAGTAAACGCTTCCACTCAACTAAGTAAGCGTCTATGGAATGGTACAAACAATCGGAGTTATAAGGGAATGCCAATAAGTAATGTTAAACTGCCTAGGACTATCACTACTGTACCGAGTCCACAGTATAACCAACACCAGTATGCAACGTTTATATCAATTATAATGAATATATGAAGCTCGTATGTATTTGTAATTCTAGTTGTCTGTGTGTCGTCATTAGATTCGCGTCGGACCGCTGCAAGCTCCCACACGCTGCGGGCGCGCACACAGTCCGTGTGCGACGCCCTAACGCAACGCGCTTTTGTATACGATAGATAATAATAGTTTTGCGATAAATATGTTTACGCAGCGATCGGTATATTTATAAATTAGATACTATTTATAGAGATCATTCACTTGCACTTATATTTATAGTTGACGTTAATACATTAGCATAGGATAACTAAACGCGATGTATTTGTCTAAGTCAAGACGTTATTACACTATGTCTGCCATGGAACTTGGCTTGAGAAGCGACGCGACAGGTGTCCTCTTTTTGCGCTTGTGTTTAGGTTACACCTTGTAATAATTGTAATGTGACGTAGATAAATACACACACCGCAGCGTTACTAAGGCAGCATTCACACGTCGCAACTCTATGAGGAAAATGTGGCAATCGAAAGATTGCTTGTGTTGATTAGGTAAATTTATATGAACTATGTTATACAAGCCACACATGAGTCGATAAAACTCCAGATGAATGTCAGTAAACTCATAGCTCCGCTACTTTGATTCAAAATCGATAAATGTTAGAATACGTGCCCTTACAATATTCGCTAGTGTCCTTTGATTTTTAAATAAAATCTTCTAGTTTCTATGTCAACGATTCGATAACTAAGCTCAACTATAGATATAGGTTTAAGACAAAAAATTTGCTACTTCCAAACTTTAGTTAGTGCCCTTTGAAATGAAACATTCTTTTGCGAGAAATTATATTTTTGTATTGAAATTAGCAACCCTTGACACCAATATTAAAATTAAACTTAACTTTAAAAAGTTTTATACTCAAGTAGTGGTTCTGTACTCAGTATCCAAGAGCTTCGAAAACAGTCAACTCATTTACTTAGTCAAATATTTAAAGTTATACCTGTTAAATAACATTATTGTATTGTTATAACTTGCTATTCTCAATTGAAGATTGTTGTCAACTTTCGTTTGCTGTACCATCTCTCAAGAATAATGTTAATGTTACAATAAAGTGATAACAATATGGAAACAAAAGCCAGCAAAGTTATTCACGAAGTAATTATGTTCTAAGTTACCAGTAAGCAAGCCATTAAAACATTAACGTTGTATATTCTAAACTATCGACGTAATTCTATACTGAATGTCGTTTATAGTAAATGAATCAGTCGTACATTGAATATTTTTGCAATGATTTTGATACGCGTTGATCTGTTTATATGTGAGTGGCTAGTGGCTCAGAGTGGCAAGCGATGGCCACGCCACGGCCACTCAGCCTTTGGTGTGAGAAGGGGAATTGAATTCGTTTATTTTAGAGTTAAATAAAGTTCAAATGGGAAATTTAAATTGTGCCTTAGTGACAAATCGTTTAGCTCCAATTTCGTTTGGAATCTGTCGATCTTGCGACTCGGTTTAGAGACGTGTATCGTTATTTTTCATCGATGTCGATTGAAGTATTATTAACTTCGCAGTATTTCTGGTATTCACTGCACTGTACACTAATCGCACTAAATGTAAAGAGATTATACAGTGGTTTCACTGAGAACCCCCTTCCGAGTTATAGTTGAACTAAATTAATGCAATAATATTTAAACAATATTTTTGTTTTATTGGATGTTGTGAATGATTATTGATTATATTTACAATTATATATGATACGTAGAGCGGTATGTATATGTCGTAGCAATAACTTTAAGTGTGGCAATAAGGTCTAGTGCATTTGCTTTTGTGTCTCTCGAGTTAATAAATCAAACGATGTAAATGTATAGAGTACCCAGTGGCGACTAGTCGAGCCGGCGCTGTACACTGCTTACATTATCATCTACGTACAATAAGTTCAAATTCTTGACGTTTTAAAAGTATATTTATATTTTATAATATATTATCTCAAGTGAAAGTAATTAGTTACGTAGAGAAACGAATGTTTCGAGTATTGTGTGTTTGGTCAATGTTCACGTTGTGTTGTAGTGTCGCGCACGTATCACGCATATTGTTCACTAGATACGGCCCAGCGCGCTTCTACTCGCCGGCGAGCGCGGTTGCGTGACGCTCGACATAATAATGAACCACTTTCTCAAGTCTATCGCTTCCCGTCGCACGTTTCCTCACTGTCCTATCTCTTGAGTTACTCTACATGTCCGAGACAAATTATTAGCGTAAGTCAAAGTGCCAAGAGTCGCGAATCCTTTCCTAAGTGCAATTCCTTCTCAATTACTCTGTACCTATGTATCTACGTCTGATAGTCTCACGCGCACGCCGCGGTTTCGTCTCGCTTAGCAAAAGTTATCTTCAACGGGATACTTTATTCATAAACACCAATATTTAATAAGAACATTCTATTTTAGGCGTCCTAGCTTTAGCAAGATTGTGTGTATCTACAAACCGTTAAACTTGTGTTACGTTTGTATCGTTTCTCTTCCTTCCTTACTTCCATGTTTCACTTCCCTCGACTTTATACAGTGTCCCCCGCAAGTCAAAGTGAGAAAATAATAATAGTGTATAAATTAACGAAATCCATAACGTTTAACTTAACGATACTAGCAGTTAATGTTAATGATATTCTAAATTATGTTTTGTAGTGGATGTTTTTATTCTCGATATGATAGCGTAATGTACGGAGGTGGTCTTCGTTATAACAAATATTAGTGCAAATGTAAGTGGCGGCCTCTCGCGACGGATCAGTGGCGGATGTGGTGCGAGATGGTGCGGATCCGTCGGGGGAGGCCGGGGCTCGCGTGCGGGCTGCGGTACAGCGCGCGAGCCAGCAGACCAACGTCGGGCCTTCGCTGTAACACACGAGCGGCACGAGCCGATGTTACACACATTTGTAACGAGTAGAACGCGTGTATTAAAATAAGAGACAAACAAATTATAGTATAAAATTGTTTACCAGACGCCCCGTATCGGGCGTTAGACGAAAATATTATTTTTCTTAGATCACATTATATTGTAATAAAATGGTATAGAAGTATGTGTGCGGCGGTGCGTCAGGGCAGGCGATGCGCGCGCACGGTCGGTTTAAAAAATGATATTTTTTTACGAGCGCGGCTACCCGTCGCCCGGCCGCGTCGCACGCACTCATATTTGTTATGTTTAAGAGGAAATATCTATTGTCTATTCCAAGGGTTGAATAACTACCAACACTTTTTTATATTACAATAATTATAGAAATTATTATTGAACCTGTCGTTTTCTTCATGTCTTTTACCTTTCAAAGTCTACTATAGGTAGGTATGAACGTATGCGTACGCATCGTGGTATAAACCACCTAAATTCTACTTGAAGTATAAACAATAAACTCACGCATTGGAAACATCCCATGGGGGTAGGTAAGTATAATCCTACTACACTTTTCCTAAACCACTAGAGTCAAAAGTGACGACTTCCCGAAAAGCGTACCTACCGGAGAAAGAATTCAACTGTGATCGTGGGTCCAGCAACGAAATTAACAAGAAAATACCAGCGGAGAATTAAAAAAATGGTGTAAGTACCTAAGCACAATCGTTAGAAGTTATACTTCTTTGGCGTAACAAGATAAAAATCTTTCTAAAAAAATATCTTCGCGTTATCTTACCTTTGTAGAAAAAACGACACTACTATTTATTAGAAAAAAAAAACTAAAATGTTAACTCTAACTTCAGGGTGTCGTGTCGGTTTTTCGTAACGATATGCGCGCGCATCGTCTAAATATTCTCATCATTTTTCCCTAACGCGCCATAATCTAGAAGTATAACTTAAAAAAATAACGTAATTTCCACTTACCAAGATTTCAGCAGGAGACAGAACAGAGCTGGACCAATGGGCACAACATTAGGTAGTTTTACAACTTGGGTAAGCCCAGTTGTCTTGCACCACTGATTAAATTGATTGAATGATGAGTCCTAAATTGTAAGCTATTACAGTTGTACCCAACTGACATAGCTTAACGATGTACCTACCTGCGTAGAAGATAAAATTTCAAAGCGCGGGAATGCTATTGACCAATCGGCACGCTCCGCGCTTCTTTTTTCTGTACCGCTATTGGTCGGCAGCTGCCGCCATGTTAGCGCGCGCCGCGTGTTTAAAACCAATTTGCCCTGTGCACTGCATTAATCCACTTTTCTTACTGTTCCAGAATGTTTTGTAATTCAAAGTTATGTTACTTTCTGGCCAAAAGGAGACATAGTAACTTTTATCGTCAATATTATAAAATAAACTTTGAATTGAAGTTGTCGCAGCACAACAGATAGAAAGGGACAGATTTATTGCCATACCCTAGTGAGAGAAAGAGACTTTACAAAAAGACATCAACGCGGTAGGTATACATTTTAGTGCTTTTTTACGTAAACAACCAGTTAAGCTTGAGCCTTGTAATTAGTCATAATTTTATTAACTTAAATATATTTTTAATTACCGATGAAAAGTTATGCCATCTTTTTATAGCTGGATGTTTTAGACGACCCCCACACCATAGAACAGGAACTCATAATAATTGTTTATAATATTATGCAGACATGTTTCAAAATAAAGCAGTCAAGAGGCTATATAGTCATTGATCTATACTTATATTATCTAGGGCTCAACACAAATACAACAAAAAAAGAATTATCCAATTTGGTACAGCCATTCGAAAGTAATGCACTTAAATACATTATGTCGATTATATTTATTTATTTAAAAAAATATACTGTAGCCATTCTACCAAAGAACACACTCTGTGTGGTTTCATTTAGTCATTTTCACTTTAACCGTTTGCAGCTAAATACCAGTGTTTTACATAGACTTACTGTCTGATCCCAATTCAGTTACTGGATAACACGATACCGTCTGACGTAAGATCAAAAAAATTCTATAAGTACTATTTAATTATAATTAATATTATTAAAAAGAGGCAAGATATGTTTGTTTGTTTGCATTGAATAGGCTCCGAAACTACTGGACCGATTTGAAAAATGCTTTGAACGTTGAGAAGCTGTACTATCCCCGGTGACATAGGCAACTTTTTATCCCTATATTCCCACGGGAATTGAAAATACGTGGGTAAACCGCGTGACGTGAGCTAGTATAAAATAAAATCGACATACAAGTTCAACAATGTTTATTAGTCTTGGTTCCGTTGATGTTTCTTTTTCTTCTTCTTCTTCTCCGAGTGCGCTTCTATGAGGTCATCGATCTCTTTGCTGTCGTCACCCAGACGCTTCTCTCCGCTGAAAATTTAAAGATGTAAGATTATTTTTAGGGAATGACGAACCTCCATACAAACTTTAATCACGTAGTTCGAAAATTCAACGGCTGAACAAGCTTTCCGAGGCACGGAGCGAATGTATGTTATGGCAAGCCTCCACCAAAGCAAAGACGAGAAGAAGTGTGTCGTACAACCAATCAGCTTGCGTCATTTTGACAGCACAGTGCTTAGCTTCAGCACAATACAATATACTATTGTTTAATTACGAGCCATATCCTCTCGTCTCCGCTTTGGTGGAGTCACGCCCTTATGAATGAAAATATTAATATTCTATGTATTTGTTACTCAACCGTCACTGAAAAAAAAAGCCTTGGAAACTAGCGTCAGATAGCACCTGTCTGGCTTAACCTCTAAAATGAGCCATTTGGCGCAGCTGTGAGACATGCCATTTATTTAATTGTTATATTTTTGATAATTCCATGTTATACTGTGCGTGCTTCTTTGACCTTTAGCCGATAAATGTTTTGCTTTCTTTCTCTCATTATTAGGGTCACCCATCTACGGACCGACATCGGCAAGCCTTGTTTTTTTTTTGAGGGGTGGAAAATCCTCATGGATGTCCCCCGCCCGGGGAGGCGGAGGGGTCTGTCAGACTCTTAATGACTAAAAACCACCCCGTGTTCCTTCTCACACCTGCGCCGGGGGTCACGGGAACAGAAGATACTTCCGCGACCCCCGACTGGTGCCGGCCCCGCGGGCCTCGCCAAGTGACATCGGCAAGCCTAGCTTAACCTTCTATCGACTCGTGCGGCTGTTATGATTATGAAACTTTGAAACTTTTAGTAGAGACAAAAGTACTTCTAACCTTTTAACAGAAACTAGTTGTTTTTGCTTTGTGCCTGCGAGTGCCTGCCCCCAGTCGAGGTCACTACCCTTGATTCTGTACTGAGCGAGGTCCTCGCCCATGAGACGAGACAGCTCCTTACGTTGTTTGCGCTCCAAGTCCTGAAAATAACAATAATAATTTATTTCAGATTTCAAATCCATAATATATATAAATAGTAACACAAAAATACTTAAGAGCTAATTAATGTTAGTCAACAAAACACACACTATAAAATAATAATAAAACTGTAAATTTTCGGACACTCCGACAACAGAAACATCAGCTACTTTTTTTCTGCTGCTTGCTTTTTTGCTTGCATGCAGGCAAACACACACAATGCTTTAGTCTATAGATTGTATCTAGAATAAATGATAATAATTAAATGCAGAAATATATTTAAAGTTTTTTTTACATTGGCCCCTACCTGTACCTGTACCTGTATCTTGGGAACCAATTACACATTTTTTTTAAGATTATAAACCAGTGCTTGACTGCAATCCCACCAGCGTTTGAAGCTGATCTAATAAATTGTGTGATTTTATGTGTAGTTATGGTAGTGTGTAGTGTTGTGATTTGATTGATAGATAAATCATTATGTTTGTATTTGAGTTCGATTTTTCGAGTTTGTAATGATCTTTAATAGCCAGGTAATTATGGGTGCCAAACTCAATAAATTTATACGGAATAAATTATAGAGGTTTTTTTTACATAGAACTAAGTAATGGCAGGCTATGAATTGCACGGTTGGCGCCGTAGCTCAACGATTAATTGCTGTTTGTCGCGCGTTAGATTATTGTACGGAACAATCGTACGGATTACAAGTAAGTGTTCCGGGCATGGCTGTTTGAGTGTGCGAGTTTATATTAGATACTAGACATAGGTTTTATTAATCATAAAAATAATTTAAAATTTGAGCTTAGTAATGACGAATTAAGTATAACTCTACTGTGATCTAGCAACCACAGTCTTTAGAAAGTATTGGCTTCTGAACAACAAATGCTAGTGATAGTAAAAATGTGTGTCTTCAGACCAAAATATTAACATTAACAAAACATCAAGGAACTACATAGAACTACTATAAATATAATTTCTAAATAAAATTGTAATTTTAACGAAATTAATTTTAGAATAATAATGTTTTATGCTTACTAATTTAGGATGATAAGGTCTGGCGAATGATCATTACTAACAAAACATAACCCTTAGTTCCCAATAAACCTTTTGACTTTTGACTATTAATAATAAAAAAAAGTGTATTTTCAGACCAAAATCTCAATAGTAACAGGCAAAACAACAAGGAACTTTAAAGAACTAAATAAAACAGCCAAAAAAACTACCAAACAATGCAATCATTTATTTCTAAACCACAACACAACACATAAAACAAATACACTGAAAGTCATTACCTTAGCTGCCTTCGACAATTCGTCTTGAAGACTCTGCTTCACCGGTCCCATGGTAACGTCATCCGTATTCTTATCTTCTATACCAATTTCTTTAGCGACAGAATCTTCTAGAACTGCGTTCAGGGACGAGTTAATCTTCTTGCATGCTTCGAAGAACTTCGCAAGAATCTGAGAGCCTGGAAGTCCTAGCTCAGAAGCGATGTCATCTACGTCTTTCATTTGGAAGCCCATTGCTATGAATAGAACCTGAGGAATGAAATATGGTATATTACAACAACAATATAATATTACGCCTGTAATCTCCGAAGGGTTAAACAGGTGTACAGGGTATTACACCCACATTTCGCCAGTTATGTTTATGTTACTGCCTCGCTAGTCTAGTGCTGTGCGTGAGGTCTCGGGTCCGTACCCTAGGTCGGGTAGTGTTATTAAGTTTTTCCATCAGGAAATTTTCAGTAGCAGCCCGGAGCTGTCCCCGATTGATGGCAATAGGCTCGCCCCTTGTTACATGGTTTTATAAGTGGTTTTTACACATCTTAGAATAGCCTTTATTCGGGTATCATAGGACTTTAATTTATTCATTCGTTAAGAAAACAACATCAGTTATTCTGGAGAGATTCATTCAAAATAAGATGGTCATGATGGTCTGATGTGAAATAAGGCGAGTCTATTGCAAATCTAGACTTCAGACTGTTACTGCAAAGTTACTCAAGGAAAAACCCAATAAGACAACTCGCTACTTGCGTGTGATTTTTATTTGTAACATAGAATAGAATAATTTTTATTCACAAACTTTTGACAAAATTCCTATGAAGTACCTGACTTCTGAGCTAGGTAAAAACCTGTGTTACAGAAGTCAGTGCCCTCTCCCAGTATTGTTTGATACAAATTGTGAATGTGAAATAAATCAAGGAAGAGATGGGTTATGTTTACGTATGTTGTGCATGTGTGTGAATGAAGGATGCGTGTGTGTGTGTGCGCGTGAGTGCTCGAGTACGCGTGTCAGCGTGTGTGTGTGTGTTATGTGCGTGTGTGCCAAATGTTTGATGTGGGTGCGATTTGTGGGTTATCGGGAATATTAATTTGCGAGCAATAACATTTCAGTTTCGTCGTAATTTAATTGAAGTAGCCAGTTGTTAATTTTATTTTTAGTTTCTCGAACGATAAGAGGATGAAGTTCACATAAAACAAAAAATAAACAAACTAAGCTTACTTGTTGTATAGCATCTAACTTGGCCGTTGTCTTCGTGTGGAACACGAGGTTGGCCAGCGGCGCCAATAGATCCGAGATGAGTCTGTAGTCAGCTTGTTGTCGGCAGTAAGCCTCGAGCCGGGCGAGGTCGTGCCCAGACAGATGTTGTTCTATTAGTTGCCTCGTTACAACTGGAAGAAAATATATGTTTTATTTTAATATCACATTTAGTACAATTAGCATGATCACCGTCCGCAGAAACGGATTTTGTCTATACGGCAAAATCGACTATATGACGGATAGTAGAACAATTTCTTCCGTTTTGAGCATGACAATGTCAAGAGTGAATGTCGAGCATGATATTTACGATAATTCGCAGAAATTTTCATGTGTCAGTTTGTCGATTCTCCTGACGATATACGCTGCATATTAATAATCTATCTCGGTTGCTATCTTGATCCCGATCTTTGTCTGTAACCAATCAACGACCGAATTCGCCTATCCGAGTCTTAAAGATGTCCAATCAGAAGCAGCCGTCAAAAACAAAGGAACGAGATTTGGATTGAGATAGAATATTAATATCGGGCGATAACCGGTTTCTACGGTGATCAGGCATACGTATTATGTCGTGATAAAAGACTTTTGTGCATGTTGAGTCCACTCAATTTAACATCGCCGCGCGCCAGCGGCAGTGAACGAGGGACGCGGGGATAGCGGCGCCAGCCGGTCAGCGACCGAGCGCGAGCACAGCTGCGCTTGCGCATTTTTATGTTACCTTTGTCTTCAACCAAGACGTTTTATCGTTGTTATCCGTTTACTTTAATATACCTTTACATGTTATACAGTCCACTATTCTTTCATTTATTTACCACGGCTATCGTCGCGAATTTTTTTAAGGTATTTGCTTCTTGTGTTTTGCGAGGCCGGGGCTGGCTGTAAGATGGATGGATGTGATGGATCTTACAGTCCGCAAAAAAAAACGAGTGATAGTGTTAGTATAAACTGACATTGATCAACTTACCAGGTTTGTCCACCTTCACGCTATCATTGACGAGGGTGGTAAGTGCAAGCGAGGCAGGAACCTTCCGCAGCGCCCGCGCCAGTAGTCGCGCGAGACGTCGCCGGAAGTCTGCGCTGTAGGCGCCGAGCCACGCACTGTCGCGCAGGGAGCGCAGCATTATGCACGAGTGCTCGCCTGTTAACTCGTTGGTTTTTTGGCTGTGGAAGATAAAAAAATAATTGTCAAAAAGTCCCAAAAGTTAGCTATTAGGTGAAGTGTCATTTTTAACCATGTTGGGTGAAACTTCGTTCGTTGGAAAGTTGAAATCATTAACTGAGTGATTGGAGCGAGATTCCCTCACGGACCATTTATTTGTATGGCCTACAGACAGTTGTTCACTTTGTTCAGGGTCTAGCTGTTTGTGTAAGTGAGTTTAAATGTTGGTAAACGCACCCACGATACAGGAGCAATTCCTAGTGGGGGGCACAGTTAAAAAAAAAACTGTTACTTTTTGCTCAGTTCCTTCAACTACCGTGAAAGTAGGAGTGATATTAGAGGCCATTTCGAACTGCTGCTCTAGTACATATTACATAATAATACATAAATCCTTAAACACCTGGTTGAGAAATAAAAAAATATTATTATTATTTACTTCTTAATCCTTATTTCAATGTTATATTTTTACCTTTATACTTTGTTATTTGTTGTCCATTAAATAATACGTTTTTGTGTCTTGGGCTTGCGTTTTTGGGTTTTTTGAGTACACTTAACAATTTAAAAACAAAAAAACGTGTGCGTTCGAGAAGCCCGACAGAAGTGATAACTTAATCTAAGTTGAACATTTAATATTGAAATTGTTTAACTTTAGAAAAGTGCAAGAGAAAGGGAAACCAGACAGACTGTTTACCCTCCAATAATTTGTGTAGTTCTTGTAATTTTTTAAAAAAAATGTTATTTTTATAATTAAAAAAGAAATTGGAGTTCCTATAACTTTTGTAATTTTCGTAATTTTTGATAAGTAAATAAATATTCCATTATTTGTCAAATTAATTTTAAAGATATTATATTGTTGATCTCAGTTTTAATTACTTGTTATCCATTTATATATTAATTTTAATGTAAAAGTGAGATTTGAATAAAAAATAATGCTGTGTTCACCTATAATTTAGATGCATGCAATACTATTATAATTAATATGATTTGTAATCTTTGTGTGTATTTAGTTTGTTGCCTAATTAAATAAATAAGAAGTTCACTCACATCACTTCAAAGGGTAAAACTTGGAAATTAGGAACAGCCAACGAAAAATTTGACCGCAAGGGGGTCCATGAACGTTGCAGAGAACTCAACGTGTCCGGTTCTGCGACAACGTCCATTCAACCCTGTATACTGTGCTTTATAATAAATAATATACAATTGATACTAACTCACCTAAGGTACACGGGCACATATTTCTGCGACTTCCAGAACTTTAATAGTTCCTCGGTGAGTCCAAAGCTAGTTCCGAGATAATCCAGGTGTTCCGCCCGCACTTCTGTAAGACGCTTTAGTAATGTTGGTGGTTTTGCCCTGGATAATAGTCATAAAAAAAAACTTGAGAGGTGAAGTTCCCTTCGATTGATTAGTGAAGGAATAGGGAATATGCATGTAATTTAAATATGGTTCGAATATTTTTTTTCCGAATCTTTAACGGCAGAAAATATGAACTAAATCATTATTTTACTTTTTAATAGCGTCATAATTATTTAAAATTAAAACGAAAAGTGCGAAATTAAGCGCGGGAAATTCAAATTTGTGAAACGCATCACCATTGGTTATAACGAAAATTGACGTCAAATACTACGACAACAACAGAACTCAACGTCTACAAAACATACAATGTGGCATGACATTAATAAATAATAATAATAAATATTCCACAACTTTTCACACAACGCCATCTAGCCCCTAGCTAAGATAAGAGCTTGTGTTATGGGTACTAAATAGCTGATAAACATACTTATAAACTTCTAAATACATACATATTATAGATAAATTACACCCAGACACAGAACAAATGATCGTGCTCATCACACAAATATTTGTCCTGGGTGGGAATCGAACCCACGACCTCCGGCATAGTAGTCAGGGTCACTAACTACTAGACTAACAGGCCAGTAGAACATTAAGTATTAGAATGGACTTTTCATTCGAAAACATAATTATTGCCGTGTGTGTTGTGAACTAATTTAATGTTCAAGTGTAATTTTAGCTTCATAGTGAGGTTATTTAACATTTAAGAAAAATTACTGAATGTGGTTTTGTAAAAGCACAATCTGATAATGTTTATTGCATTCGGGTACAAGCAATATACCGTTAAACTGGTTTTTGAGCTTTTTTCATGGTGAAATGGTTAGAAGAACGAAAACACCCTAAGTAATAGTAGCAGGATCATAGTAAATGACGTAATCGAAATGGCGCGCGAAAATGGCGGCGTTTAAACAGCTCAAATTTATTGTTTTAAATATTTTTTTAAGCTTCATTACTACATTTTTTAATATGTTTATATTTTTTTACTATGTTAAAACGTTGTAAATAGTGAATTAAAAATATAAAAAAAATAAATGCATATACCCTATTGTAAAATTCCTTCAAGATAAATCAAAAGGAAACTCATTCCATCCGAGCGATTTCGTTACAACTTTTGGTCCGAATCTTCTATCTCTCTCCCCCTCCCTCCCTCTCTCTCTCCCCTTCTCCCACTCCCTCCCTCTCCCTCCTTCCCGCCTCACTTCCTTACCTCGGCGCGATATTTTCTGTCTGTAGCGTATTGCTGTTATTTTTCGCGCCTCCGTCATCGTCGTCCGAATGATCTTCGTCTAGACACGGCACGTCGCCTGAGTAATAAGCTGCTAGCTGCTGTAAGGCACGCTTGCCGTAACCCATCTGTTGGAAGAAATTAAACCCTATTTATATGTTAATTTAGGTGAAAATCCCATAGCATGCAAAGTACACTATAGTATTATATGCAGGGTTATTTGTAAAACACCAACAACCTCCCAGGAGTAGATTCACAGCATAAACACCAACATTAAAATTTGTTCTATGACTTTTTTGAAAACAGACAAAAATAATCAACTCTCCATACAAAACTCGATCAATTTTTCGGATATATGTATGGATAGTTGATTTTTTTTTGTCTGTTTTCGAAAAAGTCGTTGTTTATGATGTAAGTAATCTACTCCTGCGAGGTTGTTGGTGTTTTACAAATAACCCTGTATACATTATACTAAAACCACACTTGGGTTTGATCGTGCTTCATTACAGCGTCTGAATAATATTCCAGCCGGCAAAAAAGTCAGTACTAAAGAAGACTGCTTTATGCGTCGCGGAAATTTGAAATATGTAAGACTTGAATTGTGTGCCTACTCGACTTCAATCCTTTTGTGCTCAAAGCAACATTATTATGCTCATTATATATAGGGTGACTGGTAATTAGTGACCGATACTTAAACAAGTGATTGTATTCATGGATACGAATAACTTTCCCAAAGAACCTTTTTTTATACTCATTAACTTTCAACTAATTCAATTACGTCAGTACTGCTCAACGGGAGCGGTGGGGGTGGCGGGGGAGCGTGTACTACTAGATTTTGCCCTTCCCGAGGTCAGACTATCAGCTGATAGATCGTGCTGATTCGTGCCTACTGTGATCGATCACAGAGGTGCGCGCGGGAAAGAAAAGTTTATTGAAATCATGAATACAATCACGTGTTTAAGTATCAGTCACTAATTACCAGTCACCCTATATATTGGGCCAATTTTTTTTAACTGTGTCTGTGTGTATTTTTTTAATGAATTAACATTTTTTTATGAATTGAAAATTTATATTGGTATTAGTTTTTAAATTTATATAAGGTTCAGATTTTAACCACGGTGTACGACATGAGAAATAGGCGCCTTAATAACCTCTAGGCCATTACAACATTTTTCTGGGTCGTCATGACGTTTTTCACTTAATTTATGTATAAGAAAGAAGCCTTTATCAACGAGTTAAATTCTATAAAATACGTACCCTTTGATAGGAAGGATGCGTGGCTATCCTCACGATTCTAGCTCCAGATAGTTTAGGGAAGTCTTTATCACCGAACTGCTCGCAAATGTTCCACGGGATCAGGTCGCCGGCTGCCTTGCGCCCGCGGCCTAGGCTGTCGCGAACTGACCTGTAAGAACATGATATTTAATATTGAAAAAAAAAACTATAAAATATTTAAAGAGATTTCTTCTTACGTAAGCAAATAGTTCTATGTTTTTTTAGTTTAATAGATCACAAGATGTTTCTTGACATTGCATTATCAACTTTATTTTTTGAGTGTTAAAGTGGAATCAGTACCTACATCGCTGAGCCGACCTGAGGAATTGTTTGATGTCTATATCGAGAGGAGATGGAGGAGAGGAGAAAATGAAGCGACTGCCTGGTCGCTAAGGTGCGTAGGTAGCACTCGCAACCGGCGTGCGTGTATGTAGGACAGGGATCAAACTGAATTAAACTTCTTTTAAATGATAATGCTTCTTTTTATTTAAGTTTCACCATTTAACAACATGCTTCTTCGTATAATTATCATCTTAATCTGATCTACCATTCATCCTTCACTCGCTCTGGACCTTCCTCTCATTCAACACTTCATTCATTACTTTATCACACCGTTCGGAAACACTATACATTTTTACTTTTGTTGAAACCTTCATGCATGATGAGCGTAAACGAAGCAAAAGAAGTATGTAAGAATTGTCGCAGATGGCTCTTTGTAGTTTCTGTCTACCGTCATGGAAAAAAAGGCGTGAGTTTATGTACTATGCGATTCAAATGAGAATGGGAACGTCAATGACCTCTATCTGTCAGATGTGACTTGAAAAGTACAGTCTGAAACGAAACCTTATTCGCAGAATCAATTATTTTTAGTTTTCTGTTTTACCGAGTCGCAGACGCAGTTATACAAAATGAAAAAAGGTCTTAAATGAATTAGTCTTGTGGACCGTACTTTTCAAGTGACATCTGACAGATAGAGGTCATTGACGTTCCTATTCTCATTTGAAACGCATAGTTTGTATGTTTGTGCAGAAAAAACGTATACTTACTTGTCAGATATGTTTCCTTCTAGACACATTTGTATGACGCACAGTATCTCAGGCATGGCCGTGCTGTTGGGTGGTGTGGGTGCCAGCAAAACGAACAAGCAGTGCGCCGGCGCATCCGCCAGGAGCTGAAGGTCGTTCGGGCTGTTCTGTGTACGAAAACTAACGTTGGTTATCTACACTTGTATAATAATTATGTGCAATTGTTCTTCAGTTTTCTCCATTCCGGTAATTAACTCTTAAGGCTATAATCGCTAGCACCCTACGTCCGAAGTTAGAAGTCCAATGCCCGTAATTAAAAACGCCAAAATCAAGTTGCAATCTCATCTCAGTAATAAGGCAACAACTTGTCAATCATAAAAGGGAAACAAAACGTATTTTAGAAATTTTTTACTGACAAAGAAAGTCTTTAAAATACGGGAATTCCTCCTTAGAGTTAGACCGCTCACATACACGTTTGTTAGTTATAAAATTCATCGCAAGTGGGGCCGATGTCCTTTCGCACTTTGCCGATTAAAAAGAGCACATTAGTATGTAATGCATTCCTTAACCCAACTTGTGACAAAACGTAGATCTACGCGAGACACAATTGCTTTTTAATTGTTTCTATAATTACGGCATACGAGTAGTCAATCGTAAAGGTCTAATGAAAAATTCTGCTTTGGTATATTAGGCTGAAGTTTCAAAGACAACTCCGTACCTTGTAATGACTGGCCACATATATAGCCACCAGCCTGTGCAGGAAGGCCTCGGCCGCCTTGTGGTAGCAGAACAGCGCGTCCCGGTTCACGCGGAACAGCTCGCAGGCGCCGGGGGGCGGGGCGCCCGCGCCGGGGGCGGGGGGCGGGGCCTCCAGGCACAGCAGGCTGTTCAGCCACGACTCTATGGGGTCGCCGGAACGGTAACGGATCGGCTCTTCTAGTTTTATCTGTGGTAAATAAAAAGGGATATAATAATAACAAATCGTTTATTTGCGTTAAAAATGGTATACTATGGTGGAATGGTGTGTTAAACACAAAAGAAAAGAACAAACATGTTCAGCTAAGTTACAACATAGCATGCGAAAGTTATGACTGGTTGTTAATATCTCTATTGACCATGCTTTGCAAAGTAATTTGACACTCAATCAATTAATGTTAATGTAAACAGGTGCAACAAAAATCCGGTAGATAGACGTCCCTTTCTTGCGTTCTTTATTAATAGCAGAGAGCATGACAATATTCTTTAACTATATTCGAATACAATGCCGTCTAGTCCCAAACTAAACCTACCCTACTTGATCTATGCTGTGCCCGACAGGGTCCATAATGGGTTATTTAATAATAATAATAATAATAATCATTTAATTCGGACAACACTGATCCAAATTTGTTAGTAATACACACAGCTTATATTCTAGTGTTAATAACAGGACTGGGTAACTATGTCTTTCAGGGTAAGTTAGAAAATTGACACGGTCTAACTAGTACCCGCATGAAAGGTTTCATCACTGCTAAATCAAGTTTGTCAGCGACTACGTTAAGGATGCTGTTAGTGCTGCCACGCACTCTGCGCAGTAAGGAGGCGGTCCTTTTGCGTATTATGGCGTGAAAGCCATCAACGCGGGCTTCCGCAAACATGCTAGATGCACTACAGAAACGGGGCAGCCCCAGCAGCATCCTGAACCCATTATTATATTGAACGCGCAAGGCACTGAGCGATCTCTGTGTATAGCAAAACCACAGGCTGCTTGTGTAGAGAGTCTGGCAGTACGCCTTAAAAAGCGAGATTTTAACATGCTTGTTGCAACGAGCAAACCTACTGCGTGCCAACATGTTATTCTTAACCGCCAGTGCCCTGCGCTCTCTTTCAATGTCCATTTGGTCATCAAGATCTTCAGTAACATAATGTCCCAAGTATTTAAAATGATTTACCCGCTTGAGTTCATTGTTATTTAGCCTAATTTTGACACCATTTTAGTTTTTAGTCCTTCATCTAGATAACAAGAAAATATTCGACACACTATTTTTTTTCTTTTTCAAATTGATGGAAAACTGCTTAGATTAAGCGCATTGAAGTTGAGGAGAGGGGGCTTGGAACGTCATTAGCTACCATAAACTGCAGTGGCTAGTGAAGTCATGCGACATTTTAACTCGATGTATCGCCGTTATATTTTAATTTAGTGAAAAAAGAAAAAATACGTGTCGAATAATTTTCTTGTAATCTAGATGAGGGATTAAACACTAAAATTTTGTCAAATTGCCCATTGTATCTATTATTATTTAACTCAACAACTTTTAACACATTAGTGTATGCAATAAAGATTTGTGAATTTGAATTTAAACAGAGTTTGTGCTATGACTAATAGACAACTGATAAACTTATGTATTTCTAAATACATACAAACATATTATAGATAATAGGGAATATGCATGTAATTTAGATATGGTTTGAATATTTTTTTTCCGAATCTTTAATGGCAGAAAATATGAACTAAATCATTGTTTTACTTTTTAATAGCGTCATAATTATTTAAACTTAAAAATAAAAGTGCGAATTAAGCGCGGGAAATTCAAATTTGTGAAACGCATCACCATTGGTTATAACAAAAACTGACGTCAAATACTACGACAACAACTCAACGTCTACAAACATACAATGTGTAAGTAAGTATTGGAATGGACTTTTTATTGGAAAACATAATTATTGCCGTGTGTGTTGTGAACTAATTTAATGTTCAAGTGTAATTTTAGCTTCTTATTGAGGTTATTTAACATTTAAGAAAAAATACTGAAAGTGGTTTTGTAAAAGCACAATCTGATAATGTTTATTGCATTCGGGTACAAGCAATACCGGTTAACTGGTTTTTGAGCTTTTTTCATGGTGAAGTGGTTATAAGAACGAAAACACCCTAAGTAATAGTAATAGTATCATAGTAAATGACGTAATCGAAATGGCGCGCGAAAATGGCGGCGTTTAAACAGCTCAAATTTATTCTGTATTTTAAATATTTTTTTAAGCTTCATTACTGCATTTTTAAATATGTTTATATTTTTTTACTACGATAAAACGTTGTAAACAGTGAATTAAAAAATAAAAAAAATACATGCATATACCTATTACACCCAGACACAGAACAAATGATCATGCTCATCACACAATCATTTGTCTTAGGTAGGAATCAAACCCCAGAGCCACTAATCACTAGACCAACAGGGCCGTCGGCAGTAAACCAAAAGTTTTCGCCACTTACCGGAGGAGGCGCATTGTGCTGTGTTTGAAGCTGAGCGAACAGTTTCAAAGACAGTGCTCTGCCAGTTCCTTCATACCCTGAGACTGTTGAAGACAGTAGTGCCAATGGTGCTTTTTGTGCAGCTGCAGATACATGAACCAGAGGTATGGCTGCTGCTTCGTCCACTAGAACCAGGTCAGCCGCCGACAGAAGCGAGTGGTCGTCTGGAGTTATGTACTGGAATATAGGAAAAAAAATGTATGTAAATGTATAGAGTTTAATTATTACCTCCTACTACTTCAAATACTACTACCTACTTTAGTATTTTATGTAACATAGAGACACGCAGCGCGGAAGTTCCGTTTAAAAATATGTATTATGTATCTTTCAAAATCGTATATATGATAGGTATGGTAACTTAGGTTAGATTATACATGTATTATGTATTATGTGTGTCATTCTAATTCTATCTAACACAAAAGAGCACATTAGAGACTGGCTAAATAAAACGTACACATAACATAACATCACGCCTGTTATCCCTGAAAGGTAAGGCAGAGGTGTACCTGTAGTACACCCACATTTCGCCATGTATGTTAAAGTCCCATGTGATAAATGGCGAGCCTATTGCCATCAATCGGGCACAAATCCAGACTCTAAATAAATAAAATATAAATATTCCACAACTTTTCACACAACGCCATCTAGTCCCAAGCTAAGCAGAGCTTGTGTTATGGGTACTAAACAGCTGATAAACATCCTTATATATTTCTAAATACATACATATTATATAGATAAATAACACCCAGAGACAGAACAAATGATCGTGCTCATCACACAAACATCTGTCCTGGGTGGGAATTGAACCAACGACCTCCGGCATAGCAGTCACTAGTAACTACTAGACCAACAGGCCAGTCAAACAGACTCTGGGCTGCTACTGAGAAATTCCAGATGGAACAACTTGCCCGACCGGGGAATTAAATTAGATGGTCGTTTTAATGATTTGCATGATTATAACTCTGTATACACAGTACGTGTTACGGTGGCGGATTATATTTTAATACAACACACAACCTGGGGCTCGAGTCTGCTATTGCAATCGTGTCTCAATGACCGGTCATTGATCGAATATTTGACAACTTTGACAGTTTTTGTATGGGAAATGTGTCATTTTTGACGTTATACGTCAAAAAGGTCGTTATTGTGAACTAGTACTATTTACAAAGAAAAGGAAACTGACAACACTACAGCTTCCCCGTTTCTTCGGAACAACATTAAGCCTATCAAGTGATGTCAAGTACCTGGGAATCTACTTGGACAAGCAGCTAAACTGGGCAAAGCACTTAGAATACTCCACCACAAAAGCCAGCATATCCCTGTGGCAGTGCAAAAGACTGCTGGGTAGGAATTGGGGCATCAACCCAAAAATCACCCACTGGCTATACACCACAGTCATCAGACCAACAATCACGTACGGCTCCATAGTCTGGTGGCCCAGGACCAACTTGAGCACGGCCCAAAAAGAACTCGACAAACTGCAACGCTTTGCTTGCGTTGCGATCACCAGCAGCATGAAAACAGCACCCACTGCTGCCCTGCAAGCAATGCTGGGGCTGCCGCCTCTACACCTTATCGTGCGAGAGGAGGCGGCCATGGCGGTCTTCAGGCTAAGCAAATGTGGCACCCTAGGAAACGACTCCAGAATCAAACACACACGCATAAAGGATGATGCCATTAAGTGGCAACCTATGATGATGTCACCAAATGACAAAATACCCAAGACGCACTGCTTCCAAAAACACTACCTTGTACAACTAACCGAAGAACAGAGTGACCACTCAGGTCCAAAGGAACTAAGAATCTACACAGACGGGTCAAAAACCGATATGGGAACAGGAGTAGGAGTGTACTCCAATGACCTGAACATCAAAATATCCAGACCGCTAGGCACACTCAACACTGTCTATCAGGCGGAATGTCTGGGCATCATCCATGCAGCCCATGCCATAGAATCCAGGAAAGTCATGGACACCCACATTCGCATACTCTCCGACAGTGCGTCAGTACTTCAATCCCTTGAGAAAAACTACATCACCTCGGGACTAATACTAGAATGCCACAACGCACTAGAGCGTATCACAACACTACACCACAACACGGTAACACTACAGTGGATAAAAGGACACAGTGGATCACTAGGTAACGATGCAGCGGACGAATTGGCCAGGAGGGGATCTGACACCGTGGCCATCGGGCCCGAACCCGTAGTGCCCATCCCCTTCAACCAACTACGCGGATGGCTGCAAGAATTTACCCACACACAAGCAGAAAGATGGTGGTACTCGTCCCCGGGCTGCAGACAGTCAAAGGAGGCTATGCCTACCCTGGACAGGAAACTCACCAAGCGCCTTCTGCGCTTGGACAGAGTTAGCTTGCGCCTGGTGACCGGGACCATCACAGGACACTGCCTACTGAACAAACACCTCCACACTATAGGCGTAACGGACAGTCCTCTGTGCAGAGCATGTATGGAGGAGGAGGAAACGGTGGCGCACGTGCTCCTTGAGTGCACGGGCGTCGCCGAGATACGGAAGAGGACTCTCGGTTCACCGGAACTCCTCGCAGACGCACTGAAATACTTGGGAGGCTTAATCTGCTTCTGGAAGGAGGTGGGCTGGTTGGAGTAATCCCCCAACAAAACGGCCGCCATGGCTCACGCACAATGGTCCAAACATGGATTAAGTGCGGAAACCAAATCCCGATAGAAGGTCGTTATTGTCGAAGGTAGGTCATTGAGACACGATTGCAATAGCAGACTCGACCCCCTGATACTGAACGCCAAATTTAAAAAAAAAAACACAACAAAATTTGAATTTCCTACCTTGGCACATCAACCTTAACCAAGATATATCACAAAAGCTCACCTGCACGGTCTGTCTGGAATTCCTCGCAATATTGACCCTAACGATCGCCTTCTTAAAATCCGGGTTCGTCGACCTCACGATATTGTAATCGATATGTTCCTGATACAAACACGCGTCCAATCCTTTCAGTAGGAACTCGAAGAGTGTGATCAAGTTCTCTGGGTGAGGGGAAGTGACGTAGATGTTGACGTAGCCTAGCGCGACGGCTGCAGCGATTGATAGGCCGAGGGTGGCGGACTTGCCGCGACCACGGGCTGCAGTGAGGCAGTGAGGAGGTCTGAGAAAGAATAGAATAGAATATTCTTTAATATGTATGACGAAACATCCTCCTTTATACGAGACTACCTTTAGAAAGAAAAATAAAGAAAGAGCTAACTAGAATCATTTTAATTCTTGTAAATCTGACGTTCAAAACAGCCTTTTAATTCATTAAACCATGCTGTCGTTGTCTTTCTATTGTGTCTCTAATTGACACGAATGGTGTTGTGATTCCTGACCCGATCCCGACATGGAACGGAGATTTTACTATGGTCGGGATAGGAACCGTGATCCCAGCCCGACCACAATCGTACTCTTATTACTCAAAAAGTACAAGGCACAAATTCCTGGGATAAGTGACACAATAAAACACAATTAAAGTAACCATTTTGTGGCATAGTAAAATCTCCGTTCCAAGTCGTGGTCGGGTCAGGAATCACAATACCACAAATGAAAGGTTAATTAGAATGGTCTAATTAAAAAAAAAAAGATTTTAAGATTTGACTTGTGAAATAATAACTTTAAGAGCTACATAGAGTGGCAATGGGCGGCCTTATTGCTAAAACTGATCTCTTACAGATGGGTAGGATATGGAGGTATTTCGGAAGGTAAGGTAGTATTAAAGAATTTTGTTGTTTTATATTTTCATGTCGTTTCTGCTGTGAAGGATGGAAAGTACACGGACGCACTAAAAGTTCAGTATATGAATCGGAACACTCAAAATGAAAATTTTGAGGTGTTCCGATTATACGGAAAGCTTTTCCGAAAACGGTACTCTACTCGCGAAGTAAAGCGGATACAATAAGGGGCTTATTACACTATCCGATTTGTAGGAAACCTAACTAGGAAATCGGAAGATTTAATCGCAATTGACAGACAGTGTGGATAAAATTTATAGTACCTACTGACCGCTTGGTGGCTTTCTAACGAGGATCCTAGTTAGGATCCTACAAATTGGATAGTGTAATAAGTGCACTTTCAGTTCTAACTTCAACCAATATCAACGTCCAAAAGTAATTACCTACTTTGCATAGTAACTTCGCTAGTAGTGTAGAAAGGCACCTTAATGATGATATGATTTGATTTTATCCTTTTATCATCAAACTAAATATTTTAATTTTTACTTGTAACTCACCTCGACTGTTTGTCAGCAAGCGTATTGATGAGTGCCACAAGGGCAGTCGCCTGGTCATACGTGCGACACAGCGCAACTAATGGTCCAGCTGGCGGCGAATCCGATAAAGATGATATCAGCTCTGTTAGCTTTGGGTTCACGCGCTGAAACAAATTAAGAATAAAACACCATGACCCATTACTGCTGAAATGAGCCTTTTGGCGCAGCCGTGAGACATGCCATTTATTTTTTACTTTATTTTGTTATTTTCATGTTTTAACTGTGTGTGCATGTTGTTACCTGTTGCCAATAAATATTATTTCTTTCTTTCTTTCTTTTTTTCCATGATTTAATAACAAAAAATTAATTGACAGAGCCATATGTACTAACACTAGTTTGTAAGAGCATAAACTCTTAAAGATTAGTACTGACCACACGAATAGAAGAAGACTGGAAAATAACCAATAATAAGAGGATCACTAAAATCGGTCGACGAGGTAAAGAATTATTAGAGATATAATACCAGCTTATTACTGTCCCACTGCAGAGCAAAGGCTTCTTCTCATACAGAGAAGGCACGAGCATAGATCACCACGCTTGCTCAAGGCGGATTGGCGATTTCTAACTTATATTAACTACTAGCAGACCCCACGCGGTTTCACCCGCGTAGTTCCCGTTCCCGTCGGAATACAGGGATACAAAGTAGCTTTTGTCACCTGGGAATAGTGTAGCTTTCCAACGGTGAAAGAATTTTTCAAATCGGTCCAGTAGTTTCGGAGCCTATTCAATACAAACAAAACAAACAGTACAATATTTCCCCTTTATAATATTAGTATAGATAAGTCCAGGTTTCCTCACGATATTTTCTCCTTCACCAATATCAATGATGTCTAAGATAAACTTAGAAAGTGCATATGAATTGAAAAAGTCACATTGGTACTTGCCCGGATGTCTCATGCATGAGAGGTAGGCGCATTAACCTCTGGGCCATGACGAATTTAAAAAAATGATAGCTGTACAAAATGTTATAATAGTTACCTCAGGTGCAACATCAACGGGATCAACCTGTGCAGTCTTCGACGATATTGGTAGAACAGTGAGCGAGTCATCTAGTACCAAGCACCGAGAGTTATCAGCCAATGAGAGCAGGAACCTCTCGTTGAAGCGATTCACTACTGTGTCGTACGCTTCTGTCTTGAATCTGAAAATTATTTGTTAGACTAAAGCATAAGCACCCAGTTACAATCTTCGGATCGGGAAAAATGTTATTGAGTTTTTCCATCTGGAATGTCTCAGTACCAACCCAGAGACTGGATTTGTGCCCCAATTTTGACTGGCCTGTTGGTCTAGTAGTTAGTGACCCTGACTGCTACAAATGTTTATGTGATGAGCACAAAGAGATTTAAAATACAATAGAGCGGGCATGTCAAGGAAATGTCATAGAAAAACTTTGATCCCATGTCTCAGTAACGCCATCTAGAATTATATATGAATATTGGAGCGGCAGCGGAGCGTACTACAAAAAACTCATAGACTTGTATCCAGCAGGACACACTTTTTCGGACGAAAATTTTGTTCGTGATGTCCGGTCTATAGGTATTGAATGTCTTTGGATGAGCACAATCATTTGTTCTGAGTCTGGGTGTATTTTTTCTAGTATGTATGTATGTATTTAGAAATATATAAGTATGTTTATCAGCTGTTTACTACCCATAACGCAAGCTGTTAAGCTAAACTTGGGACTAAATGGCGCTGTGTGAAAAAGTTATGGAATATTTATTATTATTATTATTCTGACAATACGCTCGCGACTAACATAACTGACGAAATGTGGGTGTACACCACACCAGGTATTCCTCTGCCTAACCCTTAGATGATTACAGGTGTGATAATTTAATATGTTGACTTAAGGTAAAACATACTATCTGCTGCCTGCTGGTTTAAAATCTGCCTTTGAATACAGGTCTACACACACACACACACAGACTTTATTTATGGCCGAAGTATCGAATTAAATTTAATAAACTGCAATGTCCAATAACCGTATCAATGTCACATCTCCTGAGGGTTTGCAAATAGAAATGGTTCGTAACGTGACACTATTCGACAGATCTAGGTTAGGTTTAAAGAATTTTATTCTTAGCATTCTGGGTTGCTACTGCTATTGGTGATGTTTGGTTTGTTGCTGCGGCTACAGTTGTTGTTGACTATCGCTGGATATTAATAATCTATCTCGGTTGCTATCTTGATCCCGATCTTTGTCTGTAATCAATCAACGACCGAATTCGCCTATCCGAGTCTTAAAGATGTCCAATCAGAAGCAGCCGTCAAAAACAAAGGATCGGGATTTGGATTGAGATAGAATATTAATATCGGGCGTATATCTACGACTAACAAATGTTAGTCGTAGATATACGACTTACTATACTATACTATACGCCAATTACACATAAAACAAAAAAAATGACTTCAGCGTCATCTAGCGGGAAAATGGGCGACAGCAGGTCTTTTGTATTAACTGAATTAATATTTATACTTATATAGCGACATCTATCTCGCCACATAAGAACTAACTACTCACATCTTACATCGCATGTTAAAGTTATCCGAGCGACTGAACTTGTACAAGATCCCCGTCAATCGTCGGAATATCCTCCCTTTTCTATGGGGGATGCGGAACTTTACATCTTGTTCCTAATACCTCTAAACCTATTTATATTGGTATAGTGGTTTTCAATAAAGGGACATTAGTCTCCATCATTATCTGCCTAGCCTTTTCCCAACTATGTTGGAGTCGGTTTCCAGTATAACCGGATGCAGCTGCAGCGACTGCCTGTCGGACCTCCACAACCCAGTTACCGGGTAACACAATAGCTATTGGTTATACTGGTTGTCAGATTTTCGTGCTGCTGACTGTCAAGCCGGGACCAACGGTTTTACGTGCTTTCCTCGAGTCTTGATTTGTAAAGAGTGGTCACCCATCCACGAACTAACCTCATAAGGCGTAGCTTAACTTTCGATCGACCCGTTAGGCTGTAATTGTTGAGCCACAAGCTCCTTAGGGACATTCGTCTCCACTTGTTATTAATTTTACACATGAGTATGAGCTGGTATTATGACCTCCATATTATAATTCTAGACTTTTTAAGTTCATACTGGCTTTTTTTCAAAATTATATTGAATCAAACCTTACCTGGAGTGAACATCCATAGTGATGGAATGCAATTGTCTTAAGGAGTCCATGGATTTGAGCAGGAACACTATCAAACCTCCACCTTCCACCGTCTCTACCGTGCGTGCCATCAAGTTAGGAGTAAGAGCTTCGAAGTCCTGCGTGAAATTGATATGACATTAACATAATAATTATAAAAATTAAGGTTCCGGCCCTTACGCGTGATACTGCGTTAAGCGGGCGCTCGCGACTGGCAAACGTCGTGTGTCTACGCGCGTGGAAATGCTGAATGTGGGAACACGTCGGTCCCAGGGGACGGGATTCAAATAGTTCTTTACTAATAACTATTCAAGCCTCTGATTGAGCATCTCGATATTTATATAGGGTGACACAGCGACCCCCAGCGACTAAACAAGCCCGTGCGTGTTACCGCTGGCAGGCACTGCGCGGACGGGTTTCCGTCGCACAATGGCGGTTCCGAGCGCAGATCCAACGCTGTGGGCACGATAGGCATGCCCACAACCCTGATTGAGATCTATAGGATAATGTTGGGAACACAGCGCTATAACTAGTGTTGGCCTCGCGACTTTAAAAACGAAGTTTCAGGCTTTACTGTCCCATCTCAAAAATCTAGGTTCTATCCAGGATTATGCAACCGTCCACTTCATCTAGTTTGATGCTGAATAATTTTCCACTGGGCATCATATCATGGTCATATCATGGTCGTATCATGGTCTTCCTAATTAAATATTATTTGGACAAAATGGTTTCAATAACACATTAATGTGTGTAGTATCTGAAATATGGGCCCGGCCTTTACTTTGTTATTAACCTAAGCAATTTTATAATCTTTAAATTGAATTTGAACCTTAAACAAATACACATAGGGCATATAAAATAGTTAGGGGCATGTGGCACATGTTTACTTGAAAGGTTTGTTTTAAATTCAATACATTACCTGTAATACACACATTCCATATGTCTGTCCAAGCATAGTGTGACTTTCGGAGTAATACCGTCCATGTATTGTGGTTGCTACTCTAAATGCATCAAATAGAGATTCCTCTGATACTTCCAACTTGCCTGCAGCTATCTTCTTTGCTCTTTTGCGGCCATGACTAAAACAAACATTTTAAGCTTAACATAATTTCTAAATTAAAAATCTCATTTTATCACATTGTTTTTTTTTTTTTGATATTGTGTTTTTTTTTTTATCACCGGCGAAATGTACTACCAGGTAAACCTCTGCCTAGCCTTTCGGGGATTACAGGCGTGACGTTATGTTATGTTATTTTATCACATTGTATTTCCCAAGGTTTAGGTTTAAGCAGGCACAAATCTAGACCTAGGACTCAGCAATTCTTGACGGAAAAAGCTAATTCAACTTCCTCCGACTCATAAAATAAAATAAATCAAAATGATGATCTAATGCTCAGCAGTACTTGCAAAGACTAGGCCAACAAGCCAATATTTTGTATTAATTTTACATAAATTCTTGGAAAAAATATTATGGATTGCACTAAAAACAAAATATTCACAAAAATACTACAAACTACATGTAGGTAGTTGTTGGCTGTCTGTGTATGTTAGATTAAATGTTTGTGAATGCACTCAATTTTTTTTTACTCAGCTTTCAATGATTTTTGAACAAGAAAAGAAAACATAGGTTTATTACTATGATTATAACAACTTACTTGCTTATAGCTTCATCCTTATTCTTATAGCACCATAATACAGTTGGTCTGGCCTTAACAGTAGATTTAACTAGCATATCATATAAAATGGGAACCTGTAACAATATAGAATATCGAGTTAAAAATATCAAAATTACAATTAGCAACTGAAAAGTATTAGAGTAGGCTTTTGTATTTCAGGCTGCAGCCCAGGATACCGCATATGGAAAGGCCCCCCAGCTGCTATTGAAGTCAAAGTACAATTTTGTGATTTTTTAAAAAATAAAGGATTAAACATAAAGAGAGAACATAAAGAGTATTCTATTCTGAACATGCCATAATCACCACGATGACGGGTACAACGCATCTTTGAAGTGTAACATTGCATTGTGCCAGTACCGCATGGAAAGAAGAAGCAGAAGATAGGGGAATTTATAATAAACCACAACTTACTGTTCGTAAGTCGTGCCCGCCACCACTGGGCCACCGCTGTTCTCTACAAAGCTAAATAAAAGATCAATAGGACCTGGTCCGGCACAGCCAATTATGAAGAGAAGAAGAGGTATATAGTAGCAATTTACGCAATAAGTACATAGAGTGCCTGAATTTAGATCATGTTTGAGGGAGGAATATGCAAACTATACATCAATACTCAGTAAAATAACAACAAAATAATGTGCTTACCTGGTCTCTACTTTTGTCTCCCACAAGGAGGATCATAGTACGATGTCCCAACTTAACACCATTTTCTATCATAACCCTGATACGGTTATCTATTTTCTTTTTAACCATTTTGTTGGCTTATTTCACAAGTTCAAGGAATAACAAGGATTTGTTAGACTTTATAACCTAAAATTACAAATAATCACACACCGCTTCAGCATGTTTATTACGAGCTGTCAGTGTCATTGTCGACTCATTGTCAAAAAATTCAACCTCAAAGTTTGAGGAAGAGTTAGAAGACAAAACAGTCAATCAAAATATTTTCAGCTATTTTCAGGGAATGTGAACTAAATGTACATATTAACCATTTAAATGTTTATAAATAAAAACATAAAGTATTCTAATGTTTAATAGCAAAAAAAATTAATATGGCGTTGATGAATTAAATGATCACAAAAACTATCGGTGGCGGCATTTTCTCTTTCCTCTTTGTATGGCTCGTTCTCGCTCCGTTCGGAGTCGCTGGGTGGGCCTGGCCCAAACTGCAAACTCCAAAGTATTGTAGAAGCTGAAGTAGAAACATAGAAGCTAGCCAATAGTAACGGGAAGAGACAGCTAAACGTTTCAAAATACAAGCACTCGGGGCCACATTGTATATTCAGCCGTTCGGAGTTGTTCATAATTGGTAGAATTTAGCCAAAAAAGGACCAGTTTACAAAAACCCTTTGTGCTTTATAAAATGCTTGTACTATGTATTGTATGTACAAGCATTTTATACAGTACAGTGCTGTGCTGGCCAAAGGTATCTAATATCGATAGCGTGATCTGATATCCGTGTGCAGCTTTGTGGGCTAACTGTTGACTGGCAAAAAGATTGAATGCTCTTTTATAGGACTTTAGTTACTAGTGCACATTTTTATTAAAGTAAAAAAAATACTGTTGGAACTTGTGACGAATGTTTTATTATTTTTACAATAGAATGACCTAGCATTTTTTATTTTAAATAGCCATTTACAATTTGTAAGACTGCTTTTAGAATATAAATATTAATTTGAGAATATCAGTTTCTCAAATGATAATGATTATTTTACTGGCAACAAACAAGCGTCGTTCGTCTCCGGCTTGCTTATTGCTGTCAATGTCAAAAAAAATCCAAGCAAACTGTTCACAATATTGAAAAATTACGTTTTCTGTATTAATTATGAGATAAAATAGATCAATTACTTAATTATGTGACCAGTGTGTTCTTTTATAAACACTAGTACTGCGTGACACCACCTATAAGTGTCGGTATTTAGTGTTCTAAGTGAGTGTTTAAAACCGTTTGAAGATACTGTTATAATGGCAAAAGCACAAATAAATACGAAATCCAGCAACTATATTAAGGACAGGGAAGGTTTTATCAAGGAGTTGAAGCAATTCAACGAAAGTAAAAAGTAAGTTTACTGTTTTTACGACTTTATTTGTTGGTATATATTTACAGTACAAAATTGGACATCTATCAGTGTATGTAATGATCAACTATGCAATATAAGTCTTATTGCTTGTTGTTTCTATGATTCTGTAGTGTAGTAAATTCATAAAATTTACGTCACCCATTTGTTTTCCTCAGAACTGTTAGGAAAAGTGTATTTATTCAATTTGGCAGATAACCTAAAACCGTTAAAGTGTTTATCATATATTTACAGCTAACCTTAAACCATTAGCCGTTTATTACTATGCAATTAAATGCATTTATTGCCATTTTAACCAATTCTGATACCACAAAATGTATTTTTAATCAAATAAATGGATTTCAAAATAATTTTGATTTGTTTTTTTCCAGCCTACCTACAAAAGTGCCAATTGTGAATGGCATAGAAATAGATCTGTACTTGTTCTACACATTAGTTCAACAGCGAGGAGGACTTGGGAAGGTTGGTCATATATGAAACTATTTTAAGTTTATTTTTTTTAAATAAATGGTATATCAATTTCTTGGTTCTACTGTAGCTTGTACCAAAAAAAAACTGTCTTATAAATAAATTTTTGTGTTGTTGAGTGTTTGTAATTAAACTCTGAAATGGCTTAATCAATTCTAATCAACTCAAACTCTGAAATGTCTTAATCAATTTTATGTACTTATTCACTAGGTCTGAGAGTAGGATGTAAAGTAATAAAAACTAAACAAAACAAATACATTGATTCTTAGGCAGCTAGTTGTATGTAAAATCACAAATGTACCAAAAATATTTAAAAGCAGGGTGCTGGGTGCAACTGATGAATGGGTTTTTAATAATTATTTATTTACAGGTTAATCAGAATGACACGTGGGAGTCATTCCTAAGACCACTGAGACTCCCGCATCCATGCATCAATGGATCCACATTGCTCCGAAGAATATATGGATCATATTTGGAAAAGTAAGATTGCATAATTATATTACATTTTTGTTATAAAGTAGGTACAGACGCCAGCACGTCAAGTTACCCCAATTTGTCAAATTTCTTTGATCGTTTTTCAACTTTATGTCATACAGAATAAGGTTCATAATATTCAATTGGGAGAATTTGACACATTGGGGTAACTTGATGTGCTGGCGTCTGTACCTTCCACATCCATGATCATTTGTATTGAACAATCAATCACTCAATCTTTCTATGTAAATATAGGTAAAGGATAAAGGTCTTAAAAAAATAAAAATAAAAGATTGGAAAATGTCTTAACAGTACATTTTAGGGTCAATGTTCTCTCAATGAATGAATGAATGAATTGAATGAAAGTTTAGTTCTATCAATACTTCCTTATATTGTTGTTCTGGTACTTTAGTTTTAATGCATTGTAAATTATAGAACAGGTTTTTTTTTATATCACACAACTCTGAGGTTATATTAAAAAGTCCCATGTGGAAAAATGAATACTTACAAAGATAGAAGAAAGGCCGATTTTGCCGGAACTTTCAAATTCAGATAATTTAATTATTTTTATTGATTATATTAGTTTTTGATTAGATATTTTAATTGATATTTTTTTTGTTTTTTTTTTTGGTTATTTGCTAGGAAAAGAATTATGAATTCATGCATTGAATTAAAAAACACCGCACTCAGATTTTTTCGTAGGTAGTATGTTATGCTGATCCGTCCCACTCTGAGGTGTAAGGCTGGATCAGGTGAACTCGGGACGGCTGATTGTACCCTAACAAGAAGGATACAGTCAGCTGCTTTTCGCTGTTGTGTCGCTGTGTTTAGTATATTCAATTCATGCGTAATTATTGTCTTTATTAATTTTATAGTTAATATTGGTACGTAGTAATAATAATTATAAATTGATTGCGTATCAATGAAATTTCCCTTCTGACATGCGGTCTTGTTTTTCAGTCTTAGATTAGATTGAACTAAAATGTGATATTATATTGTATCAGGTATGAGAGAGCAAAAGGCCCACCAGGCAGAGATGACGATAATGATATGGATGAAGATCCGCGGCGCGGTCGCGGAGCTATGCCGCGCATATCCTTTGCAGGGGGTACGTACATATCAGGTATGTTTCAAACGGAAACATATTGATATCTGTGCTTATTCTTCTCTTTATTCCATTTGGGTTAATTTTATTGTAACCATAAGAGCATTTTACAAAAACTACCTATTATATTGTACTTATAATTCAAGAGTGTAGGTAGATTCTTAAACATAGCAAATATTTTTTCTTCTCTAAAAAGTAATGTTAATGTTATTTGATGGATACAAAATTAGCCTAGTGTTAAAATATATTTTACTCTTTGCTATTTTTACAACTTTAAACACTTTTATGTAAAGAACTAGGCACATATAAAAAATTAAGAAAATAATTTCATAAAAAAAATATCCATAACAAATGACTGAAAACCTTTTAGAAAGACCAATTAAAGTCTATTTTGCCTCGACACCCCTAACTTTGTAAAGTAAGAATTTCTTCAGCTAATAACCACTAAAAATTCCACCACCACTTTAACAGTTGTTAGGCAATATTATTTATCGGCATCTAAGCATCAGGTGAGGCGCTGCGTTCGGGAACCCGCGTGGCAGCAGCATCGGAACGATTGGCCCTCTCGCTCTTATCGCCGATGCCCAACGAACAAGACTTCGCCGTCAACGTGTGCACCGTGCTTGCTGCCGACCACTCGAACAGGCTGCCTCTGAGTACTACGCCGCATATTCTGGACTTTTTGCTAGCGCATGCTGGTGTTTATAATCATTGTGAGTAGGTTTGTTTTTACCTGTTATTCAAAATTATACAGAGCCTCTTTATTCGAAACCTTGAAGTTGGAATAACTTTTTTATAAAAACGTAATATCACGCATGTAATCCACGAGGAGATAGGTCGAGGTGTATCTATTGCACACCCACATTTCACCAATTACGTCTATGTCCTATTTAAAGGCCTATTCAGACCTAAGCGGTATTCGATACCGTCTGCGGCAGAGAAAACCCAGTGGGTATGCGGTAATATTACTGTTCAGACCTAAGCGGTATATTTATTGATACCGCACTACTGTACCTCTACCCACAGCGGCAGCGAATATCGCTCAGGTTTGAATAGGCCTTAAGGGAGGGGGAGGGGGAGCCTATTGCCTATATTGATATACCAGCCTGTTACTGTCCCACTGCGGGGCAAAGGCGTCTTTTCACACAGAGAAGGCACGAGCTTTGATCACCACGCTTGCTCAAAGTGGATTGGCGATTTCGAACTTGTATTAACTATAAGTCCAGGTTTAGCCACAATGTTTTTTTCACCGACGTCAATGATGTCTAAAATGAACTTGTTAGTACTTTACAAGTTCATTTTAGACATCATTGACGTCAAATGATATGAATTCAAAAAGTCACATTAGTATTTGCCCAGATTTGACCACATCAATGCCATCAATCGGGAAAAAATCCGGGACCTAAATGGAAAACAAACTTAATAACACAAACCCAGGAGCTCATGCCCAGCAGTAGCGGTTGCTGTCAAAACTAAAATAACAAGGCAGTCAAACTGAGGCAGGCAAGAGCATTTTGTTTAAGCCCAAAAACCGTTTAATTTCCAAGAACCTTTTATCGTATCACCTACAGCGAGTCTTCGCGACACAATCGGCCGTTCCTACTTCGAGGCGCGAGGTCGTTACCCTGACGACTTCTGGAGCCTCCGGGCCGGTGGTGGAGGAGCCAAGGAGTTGGCTGACGAGACCAAGTTCATGCAGCCAGGGGTTGAACAGCCAGACTTCATAGTGCAAGCCAGGGCGGCGTATAATACGCTGACTGATTGCTTGCTGAACGGCGCTGAGGAAGAAGAGCTGGTTGTTGAGAAGGCTTATGAGGATGTGAGTTACCTACTTCCTTCTTGTTTTGTCAGTAGCGCAAGGGCTGTCGATGGCGATGGACGTGTGGTATCGTTTTTAACCGACTTCAAAAAAAGGAGGAGGTTCTCAATTGGACGATATGTTTTTTTTTTTTTTTTGTGTGTTTGTTACGCGATTTCTCCCCCATTTGTGGACCGATTCAAAATTTTTTTTTGAAAGATTATACTCCCGAGGTGGTGCCATTTTAATTTGGTGAAGATCTGGTGCTGATCTTCGGAGATATACAATGGAACTCTTCAAAAATAGACGGCAAATCTGTCGTGATTGCTGGAATTGCTTAGATATTTATTGTTTATACAACATCATGACGTATCATCACGCCTGTATGCTTTGAGGGGTACGCAGATGTGTACAATATACCTAGATTTCGACAGTTAGGTATGTTAAGTTTCATTAATTAGGGATAAGTGGATAACCCTATTATCATGACATGTATTGTTAACAAATAACAATATAAAAATAAATTCATGGCAAATATTTGTAAAGGGAACAACTAAAAATGGAAAAATAAAAATCTGTTTTGCAAAAAATAAAACCGACTTAAAAAAAAACACTAACCGGTGTAAAATAACTCTAAATTAGGAAGTCGGTGGCCCATCATGAATAAGACAAAACCACCAAAGCCACAGACTTCCTAATTTAGAGTTATTTTACACCGGTTAGTGTTTTGTTTTAAGTCTGTTATGTTGTTTGCAAAAAAGATTTTTACATTTTGAGACACTATTCATACAAAATAATATTTTCAAACAGCTCAGTTAGAATGCCATCGTCTCTTTCCGTTTTGCTTGGGAACGCCCCAGCTACTTAATATTTCTGATGGTAGTCTAACTGAGCTGGGAAGACTTCTTCCCAGCAAAAACACTAGGAAGTGGCGAAGGGCGGGCTATTTCGGGGACTGTCTTATGTCATTTTGACGTTTAAAAAGTGTTGATCCTTAGCCTTATTTGAATAGATTACTTTTGATTTTGATTTTAATAATGGCCTAAGGTTCTTCAATTTTTTTTTTTATTTATTTATCAAAATCACCCCTACAAATATACTTACAGGTTATCCCAATGCGATAGTGCGGTCCTGAACAATCTATATACTTATAAGTACTTACTAACTTATTATTAATATTTACAAATATTAGATATCGTACAAATAAAAAGATCGCTAATAGTAACAATACAAAATTTAAACTGATACTTTAAACTATATTTTTTAAAATAACATAAAAAAAAAACAATTCAAATTCAAATTCAAAATAGTTTATTGAGTGTGTTTAACAGAACACAAATACTTTTGTCAAACCAATTAAAACTAATAATCGAAAAAGTAACAGTAACTTTAACACTATTTCCTAGATGAAGGAACTTCGGGAACTTTAAAACTATTTCTTAGAGTGTTGTAATGTCGGGTACTGTCTCTGTTCTTATTAATGAGTTCCATTTATATATATGCGCGCCTTTGCCTGGGCTGCTTCTAGTTCCGGTTTCCTTTTTTGTGCCTGTATCAAATGTGATGATGATAGTATCTTGTACCTGACTGACTGACGTGATGCATCTGAAGGCGGATTTTGTCTTCCAGTTCGTTTCGATTTCATTACTGTCACCGATCTAGCGAAATTACACCGGTGAGATCTCAAATCCTAATATCATCCGTCTTTCTTTCCCTACCAGGACATAATAGAAGACTGGGTAACAGAACCATCCGATGAGAACCTACTCTTCGCTCCAGAGCTTCCAGGCGGAGCCTCATGTGTGTTCACGCAGCGAGTGTTGCAGATAGCCTCCATCGTGCGCTCATTATCCTTCCACGATGAAAACGTGCAGTACTTAGCCAAGAATACTACGCTTATCAGGTAACGATATATTTCTCTCTGCCGAGGTTTTCTCAGAGAGCTACAGTATGGAGTTCTTCAAAACGGGAGTGTTACGT